>JAGPOW010000261.1:247943846-248014003 GCA_030014935.1 Caiman crocodilus
CAGGGAGGGCATGGGGGCTGCTCCCCTGGCAGTCTTTAAGGATGAACTGGGAATTAGGGAGGCAACAGATTAAAGGACTAGAAAGTCAGCACTGGAACACAAAACAAATAAAAGTGGCATTTATTAGGCAGTGGAGCCTAATATTTCAAGTAGAGAAATATTTTAGCATAGAGATGGCTGAAAATGTAGGAGGATTGCTCCAGTAAAGACTTCAAAGGAAGGGAAATATTCCTTCCTCCCCTCAAATATTAAAAAATAAAGTTTGTTGGGGGGGGAAAAAAGCTTTAATGTTGCTTTCCTCCCCTTATTTATAGCAAAAACAAAACAGAAAACAAAACAGAAAAAAGTGAAACGGAGTAGGAACCCTTCTCTTAATACCAAATAAAACCTTTAATGTTCACATATTCCATTCGTGTCAGAGCGACACAGAAGCCCCGCTGGTCCAGAAATGATGCCAGAGGCAAGCACTTTTTCAGGCGGTATCTTTGATTGAACTTCCTACGTCCCTACGTTCAAGGCGGACAAGACTTCCAAGAAATTCATCCCCAGGCCTCCAAATATACGTTAGGTCTTTTTCAGCTCTCTGGAAAAACATCTCCCTAAGAAATCCTTGCCTCTCACATGTTGCAACAAACCATGAAAAAAATATTCAGTCAATTTTATTTATTTATTTATTTTAAGTAACGCCTCTCCCCCATTTTTTTTTTTAGGGAACACCACTGCTTTATTTTGGGAGCTTGTTTTTGTGCCCCAAGATACCAGGCTACCGACGGCAGCGGGCGCAGCTATTCAGCTACGAGGAGCTAGGAGCGCTGCAAACAAAGGCGGCTCTTGCCCGGGAAGCGCCCTCGCTCGCAGCCCCCCGGAAACCCCCGCGCGTGCGGCGCCGCGGCCGCTTCCCGAGGGGCTGGAGTCACCGCAGCCGGCTCCCAGTAAGGAGACCCGCCCGGGCTCCGCGGGCCCCACGCCGCAGCCAGGCCTGCCTGAGACGCGGGTTTCGGCGGCGGTCGCTGCTCCTCCGCTCCCTTCCCTCAGCCTCCGGGCTCAGCCGCGCAGGCCGAGGTGGCGCCGTTCCCGCCCCTGCGACACGCGCGCGGAGCTGGGCCCCGCGGAGGCCTCGGCCCCCGCTCCTAGCCAGGCCGCGGCCGCCCGTTGCCACCAACACGGTTGCTAAGGGCCGGGCCGGGTCCGGCTCGGCCCCGCGCCGCGCCGGCGCCCACCCGCGGCATCAGGCCGCCCCGCGCAAACCCACCTCAGCGGCGGCTACGCTCCGCGACGAGAGAGCAGCTGCAGCGATGTCAGGGCAACTCTATCGCCCCGAACAAACAGGAAACACGTCACCGCGACCTCACTTCCGCTGGCGTCAGGTGTTTCCGGAAGCTTCTCGAATTTCCTTCGCGAGCCCCTCCCTTGGCCCCCGGGCGGAGCGCGGCGGCGCCCCCTGGCGGTGGGCGGCGGCAACGAGCTCGGGCGGGACGCTTGTCGTCTCCTCCGCCCCGTGCACGCTTCTGGAGTCACGGGATTATGTGAAAAACGCAGTGTGAACTGAAACAGCTCCACCTAATTGTCTACCCTGGAGCCACGAAACCTGGGGTTTCCAAAGCCAGAAGGCGTAGGCCTGCAATCGTCCTTATTATTTAAAATCTCATAATGTTTAATCCTGTTGATTTCCACTCTCCGCACCCCTCCCGGCGCTAAGCGCTTTTGTTCTACCGCTTCTAAATCATGTCATTCAGAGGGGGGGTCTAAGGGCTTTGAATGAATCTGATATCTTTTATTAGACCAAGGTACATTTTAAGTTCTCTCTCTCACGCACGCACGTGCACATTAATGAGTGGATTGAACCTCTTTGCAACTAGTCATTCTAAGTTATCCTTCAGTTGAGATCGTTATTTTATGGGATGTCATTGAGCTCCTTTACATAAGCTCACAGGTGATGCCTGCAAATCAAAAACGCATCATTTGCCAGAATAAAGGCATTGCTCTACAAAGTAGTCTTCTGGGTCTTGGTGGGCACATGTATATAAGAAAGGCAGAACAATTTAAGTGAAGAGAAAAGTATATACATCCTCCAGGAGCATGGGGTAGGAACTCCCCCCATCTCTGCTGCTGCTACACCTCGAGTCCCACTGCAGCTGGCCACGTGCTGGCGGGACTCAGCTCAGCAGCAGGGACTCGTGTGGGGGTGGGCCAGGCCTAGCCAGGGTGGGGAAGATCTGGTCATCCAGGGGCACCAGATTCATCTGGCCACAGGAGGGGGAAGATCCTGGTAGATCCTAGGTTGGCATTTGCTTGCAAAAAGTGATCCTCACCATAAAAAGGTTGGAGACCACAGGTCTGATACAAAAAATATCCCTCTCAGGCATGGCAGCCACTCATCATACCCACAGGTGTCTTGGCATTGCTGAGACCTCCACCCAGACAAAGTCCATGGCCCTGGACTGCAGGGTGCAGCTGCTGGCAACTGTGCAAGGGGGCATCCCGACTTGTGGGGTAAACTCCCTGGTGGGGGCTCTGGAGGGCTGAGTGTGGGAGGTTGAGGGGGAGGTATGTCAGCTATTCACCATCAGGGCCCATGAAGATTACATTGACAGCTACCACCAGGACCTACTCCAGGAAAAAGAAGAAGCAGAGAAGAATAAGGTGGAGGAGAAGGTGGCCACAGAGAAGGCTGGCCACAAAGATCTTCCCAGAGCTACCTGGGAGACAGTAGCAGAAGGGCTGGCAAGCCCTCCTGGCTCAGTGTGGACGTTGCAGTCCTCTTGAAAAAGAAGACGCGTACACACAGTGGAAGCTAGGGACAGTCCTCAAGGAGGACTATACAACGGTGGTCCGCATTTGTAGGGAAATGATTAGGAAAGCTAAGGCAGCAACTAAGTTTAAGTTAACCAAGGGAGTCGACGACAATAAGAAGTTCTTCTTTAGGTATGTAGGGAACAGAAAGAAAACAAGTGGAAGCGTGGGGCCCCTGCTTAACACCTTGGATCAGCTGGTAACAGACACTCAAGAAAAAGCTGAGTTCCTGAATGCCCACTTTGTTCTAGTATTTCACCGGATCAAGGGGAAACACAAACAAGATAAGGATCACAGGGGCATGGTGGGAATGATAGCCTTCCCACTGTGGATGCTAAGCTCATGCAAAACTAACTAGAAGAGCTAGACATTTATAAGTCAGCAGGACCAGATGGACTTCACCCATGAGTGCTGATAGAGCTGGCTGAAGTCACTGTGGAACCCCTCTCAGAATTTGTGAGGGGAGATCCCTGAGAATAGAAAGAGGTTCAACATTGTGCCCGTCTTCAAAAAGGGGAAGAGGGAGGACCTGGGCAACTATAGACCAATCAGCCTAACCTCCAACCCAGGGAAAATCCTGGAAAAATTCATTAAAGAATCTCTGTGCGATATGCTCATAAAGGGAAAGATTCTGAATGACAGCCAGCTTGGCTTCATCGTAGGTAGGTCTTGTCTTATCAATCTCATCTCTTTCTTTGAACAGGTCTCTCACCACCTGGACATGGGAAAGAAGCTCGACATTATATAACTAGACTTTCAAAAGGCTTTTGATCTAGTATCCTGTCATAACCAAATCAGTTGAGTGTCCATGTCACAATAGACCGCACGGAGCCATTACCCCAAATTTGGTCACGTTCCGCTTCATTAGTTATTCCTACCTAGCAGTCTGTTATTGGCCACTCCAGACTTATAAAAGTTCATGCAGCTTCCGCCCAGGTCGGAGACCTCCAAGCACGCGACAGAGTAATCGTGGAAAACTTTGTAGCGCGACCGAGGAAACTTGGCGGACTGATCACCCACCAGTATCTCCCCGTCACTGGGTCCTTTTGACATACCCCCATTATCCTGCAGGTTCCTTTTGGTTCAAAAACTCGTTTACTAGCAACTCATTTACTTAACCGTGACAACATAAGTGAGCTACCTCGAGGCCTATGCTGCCATTCCACGCAGCGTAAGTAAAATAATCTTTTAAAACCAATAAGCTGTCTCGCCTCTTCATCACCGGCCGCTTGGCGTCTGATTAAATTAGCGATCCTCTGGATGGCTCCAGCCGCCCGAGACATATCCCACAATATCCTTGTGGAAAATTGGGAAGATTGTGGCTTTAACTGCTCAACACTTCAGTGGATGGAAAACTGGCTACATAGTGGGACCCAGAGATTGCTCATGAATAGGTCTGTGTCATCCTGGTGAGAAGTGGCCAGTGGTGTCCCTCAAAGGTCCGTGCTTGAACCAGTGCTTTTCAAGATCTTTATCAATGATTTAGATGTGGGGATGAAAAGTTAGTTGGCCAAGTTTGTGGATGACACCAAGTTATGGGGGAGCTTGGCCATGCCAGAAGATAGGTTGCAGATACAAATGCACCTGAACAGACCTGGACTCTACCTGGCTGTAGAGTTCGGCAGACCAGAACCAGATGAAGTTCAACATTCAGAAATGTAAGGTGCTCCATCTGGGGACAAACAATCCCCAACATACCTACAGGCTCAGTGGCGACAATTTAACTTGCCCCACAGCCGAAAGGGACTTGGGGGTAGTGATCAGCCATCACATGAACATGTGCTGAGGAGGACAAGGTGCATTTCTTGTAAACTATCAAGATTCCATCAAAAAATACTTGTCTTCATCATCACCCAACTCCATCAAAAATTTCTCCTAACTGAAACAAGTTACAGGCCCCCAACTGTTGGTGAGTCACTTGGGTCCAGAGGAAGACCAATAGGTTATTCTGACTATTGTGGTCGCTGGTCTCAAATTATTCTTTCTGAGCTATTCCTATGTTCAGAAAGTTTTACAGAGACAGGCTGGGATTCTTAAGAGTCTTGAGGGAGACGTGCTCAATTTCCAGGGCGCCTAACTTCCGTAAACCTTTTAGAAAACCCCAGCCTCAGTATCCATTAATGTATTTATTTTAATTGCTTGAATATCATATTTTCTATTAATTTACTGGCTGCAGCATAAAATTTTTTGATTATCCAGCAAAATAGGAACACCATGGGCAGGAGAGGAAGTTTCGTCTCAGCACTGTTCTAATGGAACTGTGCAGTCAGAACTGCAGCTCAGCCTCTGTCCATTTAGTTCTTCTGAGATTATAGCATCAAAAAGGTGAATTTTTTTCTTAATTAGGACTTGCTTCATGAGGGGTAGGTAAGGATTTCTGTAGGTGATATCTTTTATTGAACCAACTAGACAGTTGGTATAGTCTTAGAAAAGTTTTCTAATGCATTTTCATTCAGATCTGGGGAAAAAGCAGTCACTCCTGCACAGCCTGTCACATTCCCGGTGTGCATGGCTCTCATGCAGTAAAACCTATGGGGAAAAAGAAGGGAAATGTGATTGTAAAATGAGTGGTTTTACAATGTAATTGCAACACCGCAAAACTGGCACATGTAGTACCCACAAGCATTCTTCTTTAGATCATAAGATCTTGGGAGAAAGGAAAAGTTTCTTTGCTTCTTGTTTATGCAGCATCTAGTACATGGAAGCCCTGACTCCTGAATTCTTGTACTTAATAAGTACAACTACAATATCAATGAATAACTGTAATACTTCACAATCACTTTTGGGAATAAATTAAATGATTGTAAATGTAAAGCTGTGCACCCCTTTAAACATAACAGATCAGGTTCTCAGCTCCACTACAAACACATTGCTCACCTGTAGCCTCAAGCTCCACCCAACGGTGGGTCCTCAATCCTTCAACCTGCAATCCTCTGGTAGGTGGTTTGATGCTCCAATCCTTCCATGTGTCAAACTTCCTTTGGCTTCAGTAGGAATTTTGCATGTACATGAGATTTTAACAGGATCAAGTCATTAATAATTTTCATTACTTGTACAAAAGGCCAGTAGAACTTAATGGGAAATGACAACCTTGCTATAATGTTTAAACCTTCCTGTAGAATTTAATAGATCATTACATCCCTGATATATAGTTCTATAGGAAGGTTCAAACACATATAAAACTGTATTGTATAAAAAGGCATTGTATTAAAATGTACATTAAATACTTTAAAATTATATGAGGTTTTAGGATAATTCCTGTGGAACCTACAGCTTAACTCGTGTTGCCTTTGTCTCCAGTATATTCGAGAGCTTCTCAGTAAGGGACTACATGCAGGTTGTAAACAGAGTTTTAGGCTTCTGTTAAGGTGTTAAGGAAGGTATCCGTCTTCAGGACAGCGCTCAGACACAGGCTTAACTTCTACTGAAATTAGTTAGACCTAAGAATATGGTTGAAGTTCTTTTCTAAATAGTGTCTTACCTGGACATGGATGATAGTGACAGATTATCTTTTTAGAAGGGACCTGATATAGGAGCACATCCTTCTTTGAAGACCAAAAAAGATATGGGGTTATATGCTGTTAAATGCTGAGTGTCAGGTCCTGGGAGATGAAGTCTTTATTCTTGCAGAGCGCCTCAAAAGGAATGGAGTTGGGGAACTGAATTCATAGTGACCTTCTGGAGTAGCTAGCCCGTGTCTGAGCCACACAGCAGAGGATGAGAAAGGAGCAGAGGTCCTAGTCAACTGTGCTCAACCTGCAGGGCTTGACATTAGTGGGGGCCTTATCCCAGCCTGCTCACAATCATGAACTCAGTTGCACAGTGGAGAGTTTCTATGTGCAACCTTTCCATTTCCTGCTGCCTGTTTCCTTGTGCCATGGACACATGGCCTTTCTTTTCCTCTTGGTCTTTCTTACAGCCATTGTGCCCCAGCGACACCTGAACGAGGTATGGAGTTCTTTGCTCTTTGCTACATTGTGGAAATTGTTTGAATACATGCACTGCATTAACACAGGAGGATATACGTACAGTTAAGTAACCGCTCATATCAGGTATAGGAGGAGCAAGGAAAATAACTTCATCCTGAAACCCATTAAACAGGCAGTAGTTATCCCGATGCCAGTTTTTCCTTTTTTACCAGCTAGGGACCTGATCTTTAACCCTTCATTGTACTGTACACCCGACTTTGGCGGGCAGCCATTTTGGAAACTCTGCCAGGGTTTCTATTCCAAGCCAGAGAGCAATATGAGGAAGGTGAATCAAAAATCCTATTATATGCTAATGGATTGGAAAACAGGGCATGTGAGACTATACGTTTGCCTTTTTCAGGAACAATATTGCTATGGGGGCCTGAACTGCCACCTGGACAATCAAGGCAACCGGCTGTTATCAGGGCTTCGTTGTTAGTGGCAACTTCACATTCACATTAGGGTTGTGCAATTAAGCCACCCTGAACATTTCTACATAAGGCAGAATATAAATATAATTTTTAGTTATTATTATCAGCAATCTGCCAATATGCTATGACAACATTTTGATGCATCGTCTTATTTTGAATTAATGCCAGTGAAGAAATATCTATAACTTTCCCTTGCCTATACTTTGTGGCAGAGGGAAAAGTCTTCAAAAAGATACTGGACCCATGCTGGAATTTTTTAACTTTTTAACTTTTCATAGTTTGGCACCAATCTCTAAGTTTAACAAGTCTCTGCAGTCTGTTCTGCTGGAAGTGGCTGTAAGCTGGGTGTTCTGAAGTCTGGGAAAAGAAGACTTCCCCAAATGTGTTGTTAACTGGGAGAGCCTGAGACGCTGGGGACAGTTCACTTGAGGGTTCAGTAGCTCTGGGAGGATAGAGCAGTGTTGTTTTTAACCTAGTATAATTCCCTGGAAAATCCCCCTTGTATCAAGTAAGGAAGCCTTCCCTTGAAGGGGAGGAGCAGATAAAAATGCCTGCAAGATTTCCATGTTACAATGGACCGAGCTTGCTGTGTTGGTTGGGGGTCTGAGGGCCAAACAGATATTCAGCGGGTGGAAGTTGCCTCCATGTCCAAGATATGTATAAAACCTTCCTTCAATGACTTGGAGACCGAGTCCAGTCAATGGAGAACTAGATGATCAAGTTCGGCTCTTATTGCTGAAGCCAAAGACAACAGAGCCATCCATGATGTCACAGGATGATAGCAGCTCACAGGTGACTGTAGAAGCCCTTCCTCCATGCAGGTTAGCTATTCAAGCATCAGATGAAAGCATCCTTTCATCATAAGGCATAAACCCTTATTACTGTGGGATTAAACTTTTCTGGTTCAGGGCCTTCAGCTCTCACCTGGAACCAGAATAGGTGTTACCCTATGATGAAAATAGTGAGGAACCGTTTAATGAAATAAACTGTGCACATAGTTCCCAGCTTTGTGTATTAATTTTTATGATTTATGTAGGTCAATTATAGCTAAAGCCCAACAAAATCAAAGAAATGGAGCAAGGGGCTACATTAGAGAAGTATTAATATAATACCTCTGACATTGTAATGACTATTGCTTTTCTTGCATGCTGTTCTCGCTGACTGCTTAATGCATCTAGTTTTTCTATTTACAGCAGTTATTTTTGGAATTAGCAGAGGATAGGAGAGTATGTATATGAGAAGCCTGTTCTTACATCACTTAATTATAGTACAACTGGCAAAAGTAATTCTGGAAAGTACCATTTAATTAAATACACGCATTAACTTTTTGTTGATAGCTTATCAGAAACAATTAGATATGAAATATGGGCAATGGCCTGAACACTTAAGACTCCAAATGGACTCTTAGCAGAAATATGTAAAGTGCAAAATTACCAACTTGCATTTGACAGTCTCCTGAGCCTCTCCACAATTTTTTTTCAAAGCTATCTTTGTTCAGACAGATCAGCAGCTCCTCTTGCATCCGGGTGCTTATGCATCTCTCCAAGTTCCCTTTGTGATTAGGAGTCTAGATGGAACAGATGCTTACAGAAGCAGCTGAAGTAACTACCAGCAGCTAGCAACATCCTGTGTTGCACCAAGTCAGCATGGAGCACTGGCAGGGGTTCATCTGATCATGCCTAGCCTACAGACCACAGCTGGGAAATCACTGCTGTGGACTCTACAGATGCTGCTGGTGAATACCATCTTATGGAAACTGCTCCTTATTCGAGCTATGGACAGCTTCATCAGCAATTATGCTGAAAATTCCATTTTCATTAATTTGATCTATGATTTGCTTTCTTATCCATAGGCCCTGGCCAGATATTAGTTAATTCTATATAGCTTTTGATTGATAAGTAGTATTACATGGAGCATTTGCAAAATGTCCTGCAGGAGTTTGCCTTCTGCATCAATCCTGATTCTGAGCCAGGCTTGGAAATAACTGCAAGTTTCCTGTAATATGAGGTTTGTCAAGTCAATGTGGCCTCCTTTCATTTGGTCTCAGTGCCTACAGTGCCTAACTTTAGTGATGATGTATAGCTACATCAGCTAAGGGTCTGGCCCAATAGTTTTATTACATGTTCAATGTTTACTCCATTTTCCAGGATTTTTTTTGCTTTGGTGGAACTGATGTTTAACTATCCCATCAGGTCAGAGCAAGAACTGCTGGATGGAGCCAAGCCAAACGGACTGGAGTTCCACTCTCACTCAGGTACTGCTTACTAGCAGAGAAACACAGGCATGCTACCTCTTCAAAGGAAAAGTGCAGGCAAAGGTGAAGATGGGGAACCATAAGGAAGTCTAGTCCTGTGAGCCTGAGAGCACAACCAGGAAGCTAACAAGCCACTTTTGCTACCAAGGTATTGTGTGTCGTTTGGCCAGTAGAGTAGCTGGGAATTTAGAGGTCAGGCAAATGGGGCTGTGGCTTGCCACCAAAATCCAGGGCGTGGATCTCCACTTGTCAGCAGCCAACAGCCAGAGGCAAGTGATAGCAATTAATCCCTACCATTGTTCACCCTTGCTGCTGCTAAGTCCAGATCCAGCCTGTGACGAGAGCAATTCCTGGCTCGATTATATGCCTAGCTGCCTGCTGAAAACCATGCTAATGCATCCTCCTTGCCCATCTGTGCACTATAACTCTCTTCACCTCGCACCCTTGGGAGCAGGTAAGTAGGAGACTTGATGCTAACTCATGATGCTGAGAACTAAGACTAGAATCTTGATTCCTCATGAGCTAAAGTGAAGCTTCCACCTACACTACAGCTTTATTTGCTTGTAGGGATACAGCCTATTAAATGATTATGGTCAGTGACATAGAGAGCATGGAGGTAAATGGCTTTACCGGCAGTGTGGCCAATATCTAAAACAAATTGCTGCCTATAGCCATTTCTTCTAGATCTAAGGAACCACTATGTGTTTGGATAAAAAAGCGAGATCATCTGCAATAGCCCCATGGGATGCCTCCCTACTTTCCCAACTATGCAAGGATCCAGGCTTATTCTAATTATAACAAGGAAATAATACAATAATTTGAAGTCTTAAATGTTAAGTCACCTTTCATTCAGTTTTCCTAAAGTGCATTCACAAGTTTTAGTAACAGAATATACCTACAATATACAAGACTGTAGACAGGTATAATTTGACTCAAAACTGAAGTGCAACAAAGCACACTAGTCATTCTACAGACCACCACTGTAGTAAAAAAATAACCAGCAAGGAGCCATTTTGGCAACTTGAAAACGTAAAGCCAAACTAGCCAAGCGTCTCTGCTTTTGGGTAGTTACTGAGGATGTTGATATACTTAATTATTTATGTACAATTGTATCTGTATATACACTTAATGTGTATCTAACAACTTTGCTGGATTGAACTGCAGATCTAGAAATGGTGCAGCATCGATTCTTGAAGGAAGTCTGTAGAATTATAAAGAGTTTCAGCCAGGAAATTCTTCTCCAAATATTAACATTAGAAGAAAGCATTTTTCAAAGAGGAAAAATCTATTCTTTTTCAAATATCTAAGGGAGCGTACACCTTTGGGTAATTAACATTAGCATTTCTTCCACATTTTCTGTAGGCTGCAGTTCAATTAAAAAACAAAACCCAAGCATATGCACTGTACATCCACTCTCTCTTCATCTTCTAGATTTCTGAACCAGTGCCAGAAGTTCAATGTATTAAATATACAAGCTTTCAGGCCCTAGCCCTTGAACCATGTGAATTATTTTTAAAAATCCACTCAAGAAACCTACAAAATTCTTTTCCAGTCATTCAGCCAGATTTATAAGGGAAAGCAACAGAAAAATGCTACCAGGAGGACCTGAACAGGCTACAGAGTTGGGCAGACCAGAACCAGGTGAAGTTTAACACTTTCAAGTATACAGTGCTCCAGCTGGGGGCAAACAGCCCTCAACAAACACACAGGCTCAGCGGTGACAGCTTGACTTGCACCATTTCTGAAAGGGACCTAGGGGTAGTGACTGACCATCACGTGAATGTGAGCCATCAGTGTGAGGCAGTGGTCACAGCAGGGCAAACAACATGCTAGCATGCATCAACCAATGCATCTCGTGTAAAACTAAGGAAGTATTATTCCTGCTGTACTCAGCACTGGTGAGACTGCAGTTGGAGTACTGCATCCAGTTCTGCACTTTAGTAAGGAAGTGGACAAACTTGAGAGGGTCCCGAAAAGAGCCACCTGTATAATCAGGGACTTGCAAGGCAAACCATACAAAGAAAGGCTAAGGGACCTGGGCCTCTTTAGCCTAAAGAAAAGGCTGAGAGGGGACTTGATAGTTGCTTACCGGTACATTAGGGGAGTGCATCAGGAGCAAAGTGAACAACTGTTAGCTAGGGCATCCAAGGAGAAGACCAGGACCAATGGATACAAACTCCTGGAAGGCCACTTAAGGCTTAATACCAGGAAAAACTCCTTCACAGCCAGGGTATCCAGACTGTGAAATAAACTGCTTCCAGAGGTGGTGCAGTCACCTACCCTGGAGGTTTTCAAGAGGACACTGGACAGTCACCTTGCTGGCGTCACCTAACCCCAGTTGTCCTCCTGCCTAGAGGGGGGTGGGGCTGGACCCGATGATCTGCAAGGTCCCTTCCAGCAATCCAATTATATATGAAATAGCAGCTTTCAATGCAGTATCAGCACAATTCACAATTGCAAGGAATGAAACAGGCACAGGTAAAGGCAGGGCCATCCCAGGTGTGGGAGGGCAAATCAGAATGACTGCTCTGAGCCCCGCACTTTGAGGGGCCCTGCAAAGCTGGGCAGAGTGGCTGCAGCAACTCTACTCTGCCACCCCTGGCTTCCTGTCCAGTCACTTGCCCCCCTCTTCCCCCACTACAGATGGTGGCAACAGCTTCTTGGGGTCTGTGGTGCATGGGATTGGAGCGGGAGCGGGGACATTGCCCTGCATGGGCTGATTTGCCCTGGGCCCTGCACCCTGCTCAGGTCAGCTTCAGGTAAAGGTAAGAAGGATTTTGAAAATTCCTGTCTAAGGTATATGAGACTGTTTATTTTATACACCCCTGTAGGTGCAAGTTTTAAAAGACTAAAAGGGTTTCCTTGTGCCCAAATCCAAGTAGCCTGAAGATGTGCTTTTGTTATAATGAAGTTAACAGGATTTTGTCCCAAATCCTAAGCAGCAGTTTTCTTTGTGTGTATCCCTGAACATGCACACAATTTTATGGTATTTCTATACCAATGAGTAGTATTTATTTGTATTGCAGAAATATCTAGAAGTCTAAAACAAGGATTAGGGAGCTGCTGTCTGGAGTTGTACATAGTGCTTTTGTCACCATTTCCATATATTGTTTACAAAGGAACTGAGATAGATTACACATTGTTTTCAATGTAGAGAGCTAAATAATGATGTTAATAATGTTTGATTAGATCTTACACAACTGCCTAACAAAAGGTCCCATTCAGATGGGTTGAAAAGGTGCAAGCCAGTCTCCTACCACTCTTAATGAAAATGAGCCATTGTTTCCCGTTTCACAGGCACAGCAGATTTATTGTCTCAATAGATTTCCACGTGGTTTAGAATCAACAACTCCTAACGTACGTGCAGCTATCCCAGAGGAAGCACCAGTGTCGTGCACTGCACCAGGCTGGCATGAAGTGAGACAGAGGTTAGTTCCCAGCAAGTGGGAAGGGGGCACTGATTTATTCTGGAGACTGGAAACAGCTTTTGAACTGTGGTAAAAATAATAAAACATCTTAAATGCGTTTTGCTGCAAGTCAATAGAGCAAGAAATCCTGAAACTGCTTTACATGGGATTGAGGCATCTGATTTGAATATTTTCACCTGCTCCTCCCTTAAGTGCACCCTTAAGTGCACTTTCCTCAAAAAGACTGTTTTATATGCAGTTGTGTAGGTGTGTGAGATGCTCTTCAAACCAAATAAATACCTGATGACCCAAGAAGTTTCCAGTCTAGATTAGAGATGGTTTATGACATTATTCTGCTCATTGTTACTCTTATGGATCACATTTAGGATTCAGTTCCTCATTTCTGCCCCAGTGATCAATAAGATAGTCCAAGAAGTGACGGCAGAATAAGAGAGGCATCAAAAAGCCCTTTAAAACCTGGGCTGAAAGTCAAGTTACTGCTGATTCCATCACGAGAGTAGATCCTGTAAATACAGGAATATTTACCTCTACATATGTACGTCCATTAGTTTCACAAGCACCTACATAATAAACAAACACTCATTTGGTGTCATGTTAGCCAAGTATGTAGGAGTTTGCAAGATTAGAGCCCATGTCCCACATGCACTATAATTTTAGTTGAATTCTAAAATGCCTTTCAAGATAGACTCTTAAATAGTTTCGGATAACTACATTTTTGCTGAGAGGTGATGGCCTCTGCAGGTTAAACTCCCCTCCCCCCAAAAACACAACACAGAATCTACGAGTGTAATATTAGGATTCAGTGGACTACAGGGATACTTAGATAAGGAAACACAAAGAAGATACCCACATCTAGCTACTAAAATAGAACGTCTTGAAGCTTCCACAGGGGAAGAACTTCTTGTGCTTGTGTTCTGAAAGGGTAATGTTCTTCAGCGAGGGCTGGCACATCTCATGCTTCCATTCATAGAAAGAATAAATCTCTTGTTCTTCCCAATGGCGTAGGGGACATCATCTGGAAAGTGACTATTACTGACAAGCCTGCTTTTAAGAGTAATGCTGGAAAAAAGCTAAACCAGACAAGGACAGTTTGTGTGAATGGTGTGGTTGGTAGGTTAAGATGTTGAAAACTAAGGTTAAAAGCTTCATGATAGGCACAGGCAAGTTGGTCCCAGGCTCTGAGATCAGGAAGAAGAAAGAGCCTAGCTACATTGGTCATTTGCGTAACTCAGAGGCTCCCAACCACTGGGCGGCAAAGGGTTGGATGCTGGGTCGTGACATGAACTCCGCACTTGGACTCCTGTCTGTCCGCCCCGGCAAGTGGTTTCTGCCATTAAAGCTGGGTGGCAGGGCAGCCCTAGGAGGGAGGCATCCAGCTCAGTGAGCTCTGTCCACCTCCCACTGTCCACAGTATAAAAAGGTTGGGAACCACTGGCCTAGCTATACTGTTCCATCATGAAGTCCTCTCTTAGTCCCATGTAATTTCAGCTCAAAAAAATTTACTTAGGTCAAACTTCCTGCAAAAGGATCGTTTCTACAAAGTTTCAAGAAAACTCCAACAGTTTTATTCGCAAAAGCAGAAATCAATAAAAATATAGATATTCCAATTAGTTCACACACCATGACATTTTTTTCTCAATTCCACTGATGTAGAACTGCCATTAAAATAACAAAATGAGCATTTATATCAGAAGCTATTATTCAAATAGCAGTATGTATACATTAACATTTGTTTCAAAGGATTTGCATATAATTATAAATAAGCACAGAACATTTGTTTCATTTCCAACCAAACATTGCAAGGCAAACAGGAGGTGGGAGGCATTGTACATTTTTCCATTTTTGTTTCTGCTCTGGTATTTTCACAGTGTAGGAAAAGTTTACTGCTGCCCACCAGCATTTCATAAATAGTTTTTGGTTTAAATAGGCTAAGATTCAGCATTAGCTCATTGCACTTCCTAAAAAGTTCACTGTGAATTCCAGAGCCCTTTATGGCTGAGATTAGGATGCTGATGTTAGTTTTGCTTCAGCTGATGCCAAAAATTGTTCCAACTGCTGTCAACACCATCAGGAAACATATTTTATTTGAATTATAGTGCACTCCTAATAGAACTGACATGAGACCGTCTGCTGTCAAATTAGACTTCTGTCTTGGTGAGTCTAACTCATGAAACCAGGACCAAATACTGTATATCTTACTCTGATCTCTCATTGAAATCAATTGGGTTATTGCAACTGTTCTGTACTGAAATCAAATTCCAGCTGTTACAGCAAGTGGTAGCATGGATTCATTCCAAATGGGAATAGCCACTCTTTCAGAAACAAGACTATCTGTAAAAATCTTGATCTACCTGAAATTGGTGGTAAAATTCTCATTAAAATGGAAGGAGCAAGAGATAAAATTTACTTCCATCTCAGTGAGTTTTAACTATGAAGGACATTTGTCCAGCATAACTAAACTGAAGCAAAGAAATGGTTTGAGACAAGTTGCTACCTGCCTTAAAGGGCTCTTTTTGTAATTATTTAATCTCAGCTCAACTAATTAACTTATTAATGTGAAAAAAATCTCAGAAATTCTGTCTGTGCTCAAAATATTATAATTTGAGGACAGCTATACTGCATTCCTTTCACAGGAAGTGGCTGAATCCATGCGGAAAAACTCAGCTTATACATAACTACTCCGGTTTTTACCTCCATTATTATGGTACTTTAAACCGACTGCAAAACTGGCCTGAGAACCTGAATAAGCAGGGATGAAATCCTGGGCCCCCCATGCCCATGGCAAACAACATAACTAAGAACCATTTAGAACTCCTACATTCTTCAATGTGTCAGGATTTTACACTTCATGGGTAGAAAAATATAGGAAAGACTGGGCACATCTCCATGCAATGCTAAATGAGCAGTAGACTAATTCTACCATGCATTTGCGTGTCATGGCAAAAGACGTTCTAATGCACTAATGTGCAATAGAATTACTCTACTTCCTGTGTATTAGCATCACTAAAGAGGCATGCGCTGGCACTATTGTGCAGTAGCGCCAGTTACTGTGCATTGAGCTAGTGCCTCTTATTACAGGCATTAAACTTCATGTATAGTAACTACAGCACATTAATACATGTGAAGACATGCCTGTGTGACTGAGAATTAAATACTGAATGTATTAAAGAAACTGAATATTCCTTAGTGGACTAAAAGGTTCTTGCATTGTAAGTAATTTCTGCATGTAGCTGAATACACGTATGTATGAAGTATATTGTTCTCTAGCCTACCCTTGGCTCTCTTCCATTAGTATTCCCAGCAGCTTCTAAGGGGTGTGCACTGGGTCTCCTTATCCAACAGAAGTACACATTACCAACCATTGTTACATGGCATGACTCCAACACAGTCTTGGAAATGTGAATATTTAATAGAAAAATGTAATTTGCATTTTACAACATACAAACATGACACTATCAATGTAGCAAATTAATTCAATTGAAAAATAATTTCAAAATAAAGCATTGGGTTATAAAATAAATAATGCTGTCTAAAAGAAATGTGCATGTTTTGCTTTTAAGAGGCAATCACACTATAACTGCTCGTTTCCATCTTCTGAATAAGGTCCATAATTTATATAGAAAAATATACAAGAAACCCAACTTTTTGATAAAGAATATGCTGAGTACGTAACATTTAACATAAATAAAAAGCCTAAAGCAAAACCAAAAAGAAAACCAATTATTTTATTTCTGTACATCAAGACTACAAATAGTATTTTAACACTTCATTTTTTACCCAAATTAAGAAATTATACATTTTATACTGATACTAGTAAACATTTTAAAATCACAGATTTTCCCCCATTTAAAAGGATATTGCTAGTTACTGCTTATTAAATATGAAATCCAGGAATAGCAAAATAATTTTAGCAATAGAGATGAGCAAGACTCTGATGGTAAATTTTTTTTTTCTTTGAAGATCAGAAGGGATACACTTGTTTATGCTTCTTATGGCTTGAATTATCATTATTTTAGTTGAATGCAAATTATATGTGAACACAAATCTTAACCCAGTAATGTGCCTATTATTAGAGAACTAAATCCCTCCATCTGAAACCAGTTTTTCCCCTAGCAATCAAATTACGATAAGCAGCATGTTCCCATCTACTTGCCTGAGCAAAACTGCTAAGACCAGATGGATGTGAAAGCTGCTTATTGACAAAAATAATGAATCAGACTATATTCTACGGAACATGGCATTTAGAATGGACATAAATGATGAGCAGAAGGAATGTGAACACCGCAGGCTTCAGATATAAAAGATAAAGCCTGATACTTTGGTTCAAATACTTTTAATAGTTGTTACAAGTATATTTTTTCCAAAGTCATGACTACTGTACCTATTGGGTATGTCAAAGGAGTCTGATACATAAAAAAAAAAGTCTGTACAGGCACTAAGGAGAGACAGAAACAGAACAGAGAAAGCATGGACAGTCACATCTGTTTATGACAGTGTCCAACTGATCATGACGTAGCAAAAGGTTGAACTTAAAAATAAGCATGCAAAACCCATTTCTGGAAGATATTTCAGAGAGTCCAAAAAAAAGCCCATAAATGTTTTATCTCAGTGCCTACCCTCTTAAGTGAAGGTAGTATTAAACAATTCTAATCCATCTTAATAGCAACAACTAATGTTTGTAAACAGTTCTACCACATGAGAAAAGATGTGGGGTCATCAGGAACAAGCAATCTCAACCTCTGAGTTCTAGGACATTTGCCACATCTTTTTCTCTCCAAGACTTATTACAGGATGTTAGCTCTGTTTTATCCCAACGTGCTGCATTGTACACAAGTTTATTGCCAGCTTGTGGATTTATTTCTATTTGAACAGCACAAAGCCAAAGCTTCATCTTTGGTTAATTTCACAGAGATGTCACTGTTCTTTAAATGTGCTCTTTCTTGGCATAAACACACAAAACAGCCACACTGCACACAGCATTCATTATTTTGAATCATAAAGCAGTGTCAATGTAAGGTTAATTAATGACAGCTAACAAAGAAACTGTGTGTTTAAAAACGAAACCCATTTGGGGGCAACTGGTAAGAAATAAATGCTGCAGAAACCTAGATGGAGTTGTCTTTTAATCTGCTTGGGTACGGGTGCTGCTTTTGAAGTAGGCACTGGTTAGGTCCTCTGCAGAGCATCTGATTACACCTCAGTTCAACTCAGCTTAGCTCAAATCCAGCAGCACATTCAATGGCATATAGAAGCTTGCTTCGCATAAGGTTTTCATCATAAAACTCTGGAAGCTTCAGCAAGTTCATGCAGGTACTGGCAGTGGGAAGCCTGTCTAGATCAGATCCTCCATTGTGAATGCAAAATGCAGGATATAATTCCTAGAAAACAGTAACAGAAAAGAAAATCTATGTACACACAAATTAAAACAGGTACTACTACAATCAGCCTAAAACTTTTAGGAAAAAAAGTTACTGCCATTAAAATCTGTATCAGCGGCATTTTGAAAAGACATGTTCTTCCTTGGTTACCTCAAAAGACCCTCTCCCTCCAACACTTGTATAGAAGAAAAACATTCGTGGTCATTAAGCCACAGAAAGTAAGGCTGGTTCACCTACTCTTAAGAAAAAAAAGATACTCCAATTGTTCACAGATCATGTTTCACAAAATATTGTCTTGTATAGAAACAGTGAAACATGAAATAGAAAAATACAGCAGCATGCAGGAAGTAGTACTTATCTACTTCCAATAACATATTGATTTGTAGTAATTGTAGATTAATATTAATTAGAGGGTCTCCTTACAAAAACTCCCACAGGTCTGCAGACCACTCATTTTCCCATCATTACAGAATTAAGCAGAACTTGTTGTTGGGCACTGAAATTTCCGAGCACTCATATTGCACTACCGAGCACCGGTAATTACAAGATAACCCAGTGGGGGCTGTGCTCCTCTCTACGATGTGCAGCGTCGGCCAGAGCCAGGTACCAGTGTCCTGAGTGCCTTTGTCTGCTGTTGCACCACGAGGAGATCATGGGAGGGTCCACACACCCCTCCCACCCTCCCTCACAGCCCACAAATGCCACACATCCACACCCTGTCCCCACAACCCCCCACATATATATAACCACCAACATACCCTTTTTACCCCACCACATCCCACCATATACACACTCACACCCTCTCACTATACACCTGCACCCACATCCACCCCATGCACCCTTACCCCCACCCTAAGAATATTATTATGCAATCATCCCTATATACAGTACAGAAACACTAATCATGACAAAAATATTTTTTGTAATAATATTAAAATGTTATAGTAAGTATTTTTAATATATGATTTGGGGTTTTTTTCTGGTTCCAAGATGGCAACCCTTTCCCCTCCTCCAAGGAGTATTTCTGGGGGCTAAAGGAAGGGACATCCAGTGGCAAAGGTCAGGGGCATGACTTCAGGACCCAAGACTGTGACTAAGGGGTGGGGTACCTGTCAAGGGGCAGGGCTACCCGTGTGGCCCTCGAAAGCTTACCAAACCTTAAGTGGCCCTCCATCCGAAATAACTGCCTGTTCCTCCTGTATCATCATCATCATTTGTTGGAGGCAGGCCCTGCCACTGAAATCTGGGGCATGGAGCCCCACTGAAGATGTCTGTCTGTGAGTCTATTGGATATAAACTTGTCAACTATTTGAGGTGCAAAATCTCTCTTTGAGGTTTTATGCATCTTTTTTTAGTCTTCTGAAAATGTTTCCCTTCCCATGATAAGTAGGGATGCAGAGAATATTTATGTTACACCTAAACCTCTGCTATCATTGGCAAGGAAACATTAATTTTATCAAACTAATAAGTTCCTGAGCTAAAATAGATCATCTGGTTTCAAACACACGGGTTGGCAGTATGGAAGGAATGGGAAAGCTACATGTTCTGAGACATGCCAACAAGATTTTAAACTAAATTATTGTTTAAATGGAGGCTTTAAAATGTATTCCACAGCCGAAATGCTGCATTTTGTGTTCCTTTCAAAATGCTAATTGAATTTTCCCTACTTTAAGCTTTAAAAATGTAAAAAATGAAGTCCTCTATTGAAATGTCATGCCAAGGTCACCATTTGTTGCATAATTAAACACTGTACAACAGGAATCTATAATAGCATGGAAAAGAGATGTATCATCAAATTTATTGTGTGACCTGATTAGAATTTAACAATTTTCAACCACACTTTAATGATTTTTTTTTTGGTCTGTAACAATCACATTTATTAAACTTGTTAAACTTTAATTAGCTTTAGTAAATGTTATTCTGAAACTGATCATCTGGCACTCAGGGTTTTCATAATTTTTAAAGAGTGTAGGAGAAGATTGTGCTATTTGTATGCTACTAACTTTGAGATATTTCTTCCTCTTAAATGAATATCAGCTAACTTTACTGAAGGTGAGGGTTCCACAATGCAGCCTGCATAAGGTTTTAGAATGAATACTAAAGCTTGTGTTCTTAATAGTAACAGTTTATATCTCTTTTTAAATGACCATAGAAAAATGAATTAATGAAAACATTTTGCATTAATTTCCACACTCGAAGTGCAAGCTTTTTTATATATAACAAACATTCACTTATTTGGCTGCTAATAATACTTAGCACTTCCAGTACATAACCACTTTTCATCTTCAAAGTACTATATACACATTAATCATAGGCTACTATGAC
Source organism: Caiman crocodilus (assembly GCA_030014935.1). NCBI lineage: Eukaryota > Metazoa > Chordata > Crocodylia > Alligatoridae > Caiman > Caiman crocodilus. The sequence continues at coordinate 247,964,424 of JAGPOW010000261.1, forward strand.
CACCACTCACGACAGGACCCAATTACCTACTTCCTTTTCTGGTATCCATTTACAACTTGAGTTTCTCTGGGACTGCAGCAGCTCACACTAAGCTATTCCTGGTTGGCTGCTGAGTCCCATCAGGCCAAGGGCATGCTCAACTTGTGAGACCAGTGGTGCTTTGCCTCCGGATGTGGGGCTACATCATTCTACCCAGGGGGCGTCCTACAGATCCACAAATATAGCAGTGGCAGCATGAATAGCCACAGCTTCCACAGCTATAGCAATTTATGCTGTCACTGCTCCCCACTACCAAATTTCAAGATGCATGAGCTGGATGACATGGCCCCATGTGCCAGATCATGCCAACATGTGGGGATGCTGCATGGCTGAATCCAGTGCATGGGGCCAAGCTAGAACACTGTTTCACACCCATAGACTGATCCTGCATACTGACCCCACACTGGATCAGGCCCACCAATGGGATCTAGCCCATGGATCAGCCCCATGCCACTCATGCCCTGTGGGGCAGAAAGGTAAGCACCACTGTGTTAGAGAAGTTATTACTCCCAGATTCATGCATCAGTCAAGAGCCAGACATGCCCAATACTGACTGCTGCTCACAAAGTAGAAACAATGCCCGTTTTGCTCTTCTTCCCATTGCTATATGCTGTGTGACACACAACGCACTGTAGGATGGACTTGCAATATCTTCCCTCTTCAACACTTTCTTATCATGCTTCACACTAAGTAGCTATTTCACTTCCTATTCTCCTTTAGTACAACACGGCCATGCTATAGCTTACCAACTTTCACATTTGCCCATTCCACTTGCTTTCTAAAGTCTCTCCTTCAGGTCTACCTCAGATTTCAGATTTGCTTTCCACACCTTATCTCAACATCTCAAAGACTGCTTTAATACATGATTTGCATTTTTAGCTGAACAATCCTTTCCTCTCCTCCCACTCCCCACACTTTTAGAAAGACAAGCAGTAGTTGGGAGCATTTCTCTTCCTTTTCTTTCTTCCTTTCTTCTAGAAGACACATGCCAATCGATGGATCTTCCTTCTTTGGTACATGGCCAATTTTAATTGCATCCTGTTCTATGTATCTTGGTCTCATCCCTCATGTTTCTAAGAGCTGTTTTTACGACCACTATCTGGAATGTTTTTGTTACTAAGGTACTATGGGTGTAGCTGGAGATTCACTAAATAGGTATGTTTCAAATGACTGACAACATAATACTTAGCATTTCTGTAGTGCTTGAAAGCTACATGCCCAGACTGATTGCAGAAGCGGCTGGGAGGCTGCAAGCCCTACTGCAAGCAGCCAGGGCTCCATGGCAGACAGCGGCTGCCCACACCCCAAGCTGGCTGCAGCTGGGAGGCTGTAAACAGCTGCGGCAGGCTCCAGAGCCCTGGCAGGGCTCCGTAGCAATGGCTGCACATGCGAACCACGGCCCCTTCTGTGCCATCCACCTGAGGCACACGTGCAGTCATTGCCACCTCAGAGCTGGTATTCCAGAGACCAGCAAAACTGTTTTCAGACTGCTGGCCATCTGCTACAGCTGCCTCAAGCCCCTTCCCCACTGTCTGCCCAAAGGTGTGTACACATCTGCCCAGGTGGAACTAGAGCCCAATGCAGCTGTTTGCAGCCTCCTGGATGCCTGCCACAGCCTGTGTGGGCTCTGGGCAGTTGTAGCAGGTGGTTGGCAGGCTGCAAACAGCTGTACTGGGCTCCAGAGCCCCAGCAGCAACTACACACATGCCTTGGGCACAGGGCAACACAACCCCAGCCCACTCCCCACCATCTGCCCAAAGGCGTACATACAGCCGCCACCAGCAGTGAGGAATGGGCTCCTCGTGGCTCCCCGGTATCTGCCCCTGACACACCAAGTTGAGGCGTAGGTCAGGGTTAGGGTGTTTTCTATATTCAGGCCAAAATTCTTTGCTGGTCCCTGGCCTATATCATCAGATGCCTAAACAAGCTTATGTCTCTCTGAACCAGTTAGTCTCTAGAGCGCCACACTGCACTCCCTTCAGACTAACATGGCCAACTACCACTCTTCACCCTTCTAGAAGGATTTGAATGCAAAGCTCTTAGCCAAACTGCTCAACTGGTGGCTGAGAATAGGTTAATCGGCAGTCCCCATATTTCCACCTGGCCACCAGTCCTCCTATCACACCAGCTGCAGTAGCCAGGGTCTCCAGGCTCCCCCTCCTTACTCCAGCTTCTGCTTTCTTCCCCACCCCAGTGGGTAGGGCAAGCCAGCACAGCCCAGAGTGTAGCAGGGAGCCTATAAGTAGAGTGGTGAGGTGAGGGTTGGTATGCCTGTACAGCCTGGTGCATCTCATCTCTCTGAACATCTCTGAATTTCGAAACTGAAATTTGCCTAAGCTTCTCTCTAGTATTTACAAATGTCAGATACTTGCTTCCTAGTATAACTAGGGTCTAATTAGCAATTTAAAAAGCTGCTTGTTAGCACAATATCTGGATGAAAAAGGCAGTAGCTATATATAATTTTATAAATAGATGAACGACATGCAAAAGAAAATACAAGATGCAATTCAGGAAATACTGATATATCTTAAATCTTCTTCTGCCAGCTTTTAAACACATTAAAACTGAAATTAGTCTGTTCCCTGATACATACAGCAGCAGTGCCATCAGTTTGTTAACAACAGAGAAGAGATCAAACAAAAGCAATGCAGAAAGAGCAAGCATTTAAAATGATGTGCCTTTCCTTCTTCTGCAGTCACAGAATTTAGCTACAAGGATTTTCCAGTAACAGTAAATGACTTTCATGATAAGATGTTAAACTGCATTATACTCCCTGCACAGACTTAAGTAATAACTGTGGTTATAAACAGATTCCTTCCCTGGGTTATATTCTTCATTCCTAAATACACGAATTCTTGCATGTAAAACCACCTTGTTGCTCTTGTGTTCAAACTGAACACCACTCAAAGCAAATTCAGCCAGGCCTGTACCTTAAATCCCAGCAGAGGGGGTCGAGAGCAGCTTGTTACAAACTTGAGCAATTTACGTTTTTCTTCATCAGTGAAGCTTTCCACCACTCTCCAAAATATTTTGATTACGGGATGGTCTGCTGAGTAGCCACCTAGTAGAAGATTGGCATTGTAAAAGAAAGAAATATTTTAATAGAAGAAGTGTTTAATATCATGTGTTAGAGCCCTTCCTATCAGTTTTAACAGCTCAAAAAGTGGAAAGCAATGTTTGTTGTTCCCATTTCCTATAGGTGTCTTTTGACATAGTTACTTAACAGCTTTAGCTTTCCTGTCCCAATCCATACCTGTATTCTACATACTTTCCCCAATATTATTCCATGATGAACCTTTAAAAAACAAAAAAAAATAAAAAAACCAGACTTATAATTTTTGTTGATAGGTCCTTTCTTTTACTGCTCCACTAAGGTTTGTGGCACCCAGCAAGTTTAGTTTTAGTTCATCAATACTCTGGTGCTACACTGCTCCTAAGTGGCCAGTGCTGTTGTAGGGAATGTCTAGTTAAATGCCTGGTAATGAAAATGTTCCCAGGAGATGTTGCTGAAAATGGGCATTGACGTGTATCTGCAAATTTAATTCATGTGGTGTTTATGCACTTCGGCAGATCATTAACGTCAACATCAAATAAAAGCAAATCTAATATGAATCCCTGGAGTATTACACACAGCCCTTTGCTTCCCTTGTTTGTCATTACCCTTTACTTCCACTTCAACCAGTTAACCAAAAGTTATTGTTACATACATATGTACCATTGTTTATGTACTTTATCTTAACAGTAATATGCATTTCCTTTAAAGAAAGTAAAAAAAACATTTGAGAAGAAAGTGAAGATGATAAAATTCTTGTTAACTGCTATGGCTAGGATTTTCAATGGCAGGTTTTAATGGAATTAGGATGTGCATTCATACAATTACAATTAAAGAAAGTTTCTCACTAGGAAGATGGCAAGATTAACTGCATTTTGTATTACTGATAAAATGAAAGTGAACAGAACTGTCATGTTTTCTCACAGATACTATCTTTATAAAGCAAGAATATTTCACTGCACAAAACTTATTCCTGCAGCTTGATGGGCAAGGACCTCACATGGTGCAGAACACTGAAGAAAACATTTTTTTATAAGTAAAATGGAGATTCAAAGTACTTTTCAGAAATTAAATTCATTTAGCAGCTTTCTGCTAATGTGTCAAAACATCTGAGATGGGCATAAGATCCAGCAATTCATTAATTACACTATGATACTAAGACAAATTTATTTAGGTCTTCTTATAACTGTAATTCCATAAGAAGGAGTTTTATAAAAAAGTAAGAGAGAAGGTGTAATAGGTATGTGAAGGGAGAAAGTAACATGGACAAAACTGATTTTCAAAGTATGCATTTAAAGAGCCCAATTCTGTATCTATTTTTCAGAGTAGGGGTTGCTGAAAGGGTCCCTTCTTGACTCCTTTACACATAAATATTGATCTAGAGAGCTCTGCTACTGAGGTACACTATAGGTCAATTTCTTACTCTAAAAGTAAGCTTTAGGCTAAACAAGGCAAGTTTTGAATTAATAGCTTTATTCTTGAATCAATTATAAAACCCAATTATCCACCTGCAAAATACCTACCTGAATAGTTTGTGAAGGATTTTAGGTCATCCAGACTAATGGGAACCTGGGCACCAGAAATCAAAACCTGTGGGTAGAGGAAACAACATGACAGAAATGAACAATTGTTGCAATTTTGAAATTGTTCAGCAAATGATTTCCCAATGTTTTTACCTGTATTTCTTGCTGATCAAACATTCGAAGCCATTCAAGGTTAACAACATTGGCCAGTCCCTGTCGGAATGCTAGACAGTGCTGCCTAATCTGCTTGTTCAGTCTGTAGTCTGCTACAAGGTGGATGTATGCTATTCTGTTAGCACTGGTTACAGGGATATCCTTTCCACCTGGCTTCAGCTCAACCACCTATAAATATAAAAACATCTTCCATCATCCTGGCAAAGTCTAGTTCTATGAGTTCTAACATAGCAGAAATTAACTGAAGCATACTGTTTTAACAGTTGTATCAGAGAAAACACTACAGATCTCTGTGACTACTTACTTACTGATAAATATAAGAACACAAAACATGTTATAAAGAAATGAGGTAACATAAGCCCCCACCTTGGCCTCCAGAGGCCCAAGCATGTCTGTGTGTATCCAATTCCATACTTCTATGCCCAGCTTTCACAGTAAATTAACTGGGCTGAGAGATGACAAAGACCCCACTTCTAGGATGGGAATACATGTAAAAAACTAACTTGAGAACTGCAAACCAGACGAAGTGTTGGCTGTGTCATGACCTTGTTAAAGTCAGTGGGAATTCAGTACAGCCCGATTTCACTCTGGATATTATTCTTTGGCATGAGGAGAAGCATGCCAAGTGTAGAGGTTATGAGTCTCAAAGAGTTTATCCTCCAGGAGAATTACAGAATCTCACTGTGGCTGGGTTCTTAACTTTGTGGTGCAGAGAACACTGATGCTAGTGAATTCTCCAGCATGACATTACTATAAGGAAATCCCAAATACTCCTCATCAAGAATGAAAATGATTTATAGGAGTGCTGGCCATCCACACTTCCTGCTGAAGCACATGGGCCTTATGTATGCTTTGCAGAGGTGCACCGATACATTGGTCCATGTTGCATCAGCACCAATAAAAGGAAAATTGACATTACTGACAATTGGCTTTTTTGGCTGATATGGGTGATAATGCCGCCAATAACTGCCACATGCATATGCAGCCACAGCATGCACACAACCAGCCCAGAAGCGTGAAGAGCAGCACCCAGCTGGTAAGTCTGTTGAAGGGGCAAGAGAAGAGAAGGGGGTGCAGGGCAGATTGAGGTCTCTGCAATGAGGGAAGGGAGTGGGGCTGGGGCAGAGCAGCGAGTGGTTTGTCCAAGGGAGTGCCAGGTACAAAGTGGGGCAGCTCCCACCACTGCATGCACCCATGGGGGAGCCTCCTAGATTTGTGCGCAGGGCAAAAGCAGGCAATTGCTGCGAGCTGAGGCCAGGGGCAGTGCTGGACTCTTCCCGGAGGGGGAGCTGGGCTGTGGCTGTGCTGGGGCAGGGGGCTATCGCCCTGTAGCCCACTGCCCCAGCGCCACCACCACTGCCCAACCTGAGTGCATCTCCAGCCCAGTCTCCCAGCCGACAAGTGCCTGGCACCACCCCTGGACTCAGCCTGCAGTGGCAGCCCACCCTTGCCCCACACACAGATCTGGGGGGCATGTGCCCCCATGGCTTCCCTGGGGGGCCGTGACCCCTCCCCCATGCTCCCCGAACGAGCTGCTCCTGCCTCCATTCTGTACCCAGCCCCAGCCCCACTCCCTCCCTTACTGCAGGGGCCTCGATCTGCCCCTTCCACACCCGCTCCTCCCCCACCCCACCTCCAACAGACTTAGCTGGACTTCTCCAAACTGCTTGGCTGCATATCGGCAATTGGACTGGTATCAGTCAATATGGCTCATTAATAATTAGCCATGGGTTATCAGCCCAAAAAATCTTTATCGGTGCATCCCTAATGGTTTACGTATTTAAAAATCAGGCCCATAATTTATTGCCATATTGAAAAGGCTTTGTTTTTACAAGAAAAACATCTGTAAGTAAATAAGCTATACAAAGACCTTGGCATGCAGGACTGCTTCTTTGTGAATGGTATATTGTAACGTCAATAAGATATAAAATAGGGTACATGTCAATGGATTTATTACAAATGAAATAGGAATAAGGTAAGGCCACTAATCTTTTAATGCTAACTTTCAGCACAGAAGGATAATTATATTGACCAACCCAACCAGAGGTTATCATTAGAGTTACAAAAGAGGTTAAGAAAATATTTATGCTTCTGAATTCTTTAGCAGTGTTCAATATTATACATGTATTAGCACCTGGCATCAATAATAGATATTTTCAAGACATTAACCCTAATCTATTAATTTTGGACTGGCACTAGTGGTTAGTTATGGACACAAAATTCCAAAGAGCTAAATATGCATTATGAACAGCTTCATTATGTAACATGCCAAGCATTTCTATTAGCTACTCTAGCGCTGTGCTGTTCTGGGTCGAAGTACAACATGAAGTGCTAACAAGATAATCTGCATCACTGGTGAAGCATTAATATTTTTATTTATTCATAGATATGAAGGCCAGAAAGAACCATTAAGAGATGCTAGTCTGACCTTCTGCATAACAAAGACCCCAGAATTCCATTCAGTGATTCCTGCATATAGTTCCATAAATCTGTGATTGAATTAAAGCATATATTTGAGAAAAGCAGCCAATCTTGGTAGAAGGACTCCAAGTGATGGAGTATTTACCACATTCCTTGATAGTTAGTGCTAAAGTTTAATTATTTTAATTGTTATAAACACCTCTTATTTCCAATTTTAATTTTGCTTAATTCAGCTGCAACCACTGGATTTTATTACGGCTTTGTCTACAAGAGTAAAGAGATGCCAGGTATTGGATAACTTCCCTCTCTGTAGATAGAATTCTGACTTGTGACCAAGTCACTTTTTGTCTCATAAATATTAAGCTACCTGAAACCTTTTAGTCTCAAGTCACTTTTATATGGGACTGTAAAGAACCTTCCCAAGTTGCTCAGTTGACTCCACTGCTACTGCGGGCAACCACATCATGTAATCCTGTTCATAAACCTATCAAGTGCTGTCTTAAAACTGTTCAGTTTTTAATTGCCCCCACTACTGCTAATGGGAGGCTGTCCCAGAACCTCATTCCTCTAATGGATAGAAACCTTATTTTAATCTCCAGCCTAATTTTTATTTATGGCCGGTTTATTCTCATTTGTTCCTGTGCTAATATTGTCCTTTAAATAGCAATTTTTCCTCCCTGATATTTACCCAAATTATGTATTTACAAAGTGCAATTTTATCCCCTCTCACTTTTCATTTGTTATGCACAAAACTTTACCCTTTTCATCTCCTTTCGTAACAGAGCTCTCTTCATTCCCATCATCATCCTACCAGCTACTTTCTGTACTTGTTATAATCTGAATTCACCTCTCCTGAACATGGGTGACCAGACCTAGACACAGAACTTCCTTTTACAATGGCATTATGATTTTCTTAATTCTCCTATAAATACCTCCCTCCTTATACATTTGCCTTTTCACAACCATGGATAGTATAGTTATCTGATAACTAGCTAATGCAACTAGGCCTTTCACCTCCTCTGTATGGTGTCCAACTTTAAAATATTCTTTTTTTTTTTTTAATGTGGTCACTAGAATTAGACACAAATATAATACTGATCTCATTAAATCAGGAGTAAATACTACTTCAGCCTATCCTCAACTTGAAATTTCACTGTTTAATACAGAGGCAATCAACCTATGGCTTTCAGATCAAATCCAGCCCCTGGAACCACTGGATCTGGCTCTCAGATATGGGGCTTTGACAGACAGGCATTTTCCCCCATGCTATAACAGAGACAAGCAGCAGAGGAGACCAGGTCCTAGCACCTGCCTGCCCACCAGCGACTCAGGGTGGGTCATTCTAGCCCACAGCCAAAAAAGGTTGCCTATCCCTGTTTTAATTTATTTAAGTACTAAGTTAGACCTATTTGCTATGGCAATTCTAACAAAGCCTATAGTTGGCAACCTAGAACAGGCTTCTTAGAATTCTTGCTTTCCAAATGCCATCCCAGATAGAGGTGCACTGATGCATCACTCCCAACACTGGATGGCACTGATATAGGGAAAAATGAAAGCATCGGAAATTGGCTTTTTTTGCCTGATGTGGCCGATAATGCAGCCAATAAATGCCTTTTGCACATGCGCACAGCCAGGAGTGCAGCCTGGTGGCATGGAGACCAGCATCAGGCTGGTAAGTCTGGTGTGGGGGAAGGGGAGGGGACCAGATCGAGGTCCCTGTGGTGAGGGAGGGAATGGGGCTGAGGCAGAGCCGTGGCTCATCTGGAGGGGGGGGGGCTGGGGGGCAGTTCTTGCCCTGCATGTACCCCAGGAGGGCATGGGGGGGGGACACACCTGTGCCCTTGGTTTGCATGTGGGGCAGCACAGGGTGACTTGCAACTGTGAGCTGGAAGAGCCAAGCTATTCCTGGTGAGGGGCGGGAGGGGGCTGGGCCAGGCTACACTGAGGGCAGGCAGCACTGGACTAGGGCTACAGGGGAGGTGGAGCGGGGTATGGAGAATTTTAGGGTGGCTGCAGCCCTGCCCTGTAGACCCCTCCCAGCACCCCCGTCACCTGCCCTGAGCACAGCCTGGCGTTGGCCGGGCAGCACCTACTCCAGCTGAACTCCCTCCTTTACCACAGGGGCCTCGATCTGCCCTTCCCATGTTCCTTTCCTCCCCTCACCCCTTCCCCCACCCCAGACTTACAAGCCCAATGCTGGTCTCCAAGCTGCATATTGGAACTGGATCAACTGGATCAGCTGATGCTGCTCCTTAAACAGCAGCCATTGGTATTGGCCCAAACAAAATCTATTGGTGCACCTCCAATCCCAGATCCTTAAAAATATGGCCCATATTGCATCCTGCCACCCTAAATGCATGTTTGATTGTACCCAGCTTACCTAGTTTCTTCTAAAAACCACAGAGATCATACTGATATTTCAGATTCCACAAAGAATATATAGAATACAATTCTATTTCTGTATTATATTTTCTATTAGTTCTCTGAATCTTTGCTAAACAAGACAACTAAGCACTTGCACACTTGAAAAGTCACTTGGGCTGAAGTGCTCTCAAAGGCAGTAAGGAGGAGCTGTTGTCAGGGTTTCTTTGTGCAGGCACCTTGACTTTGAAAGTCATCCCTACACTAGGTCCACCACAGCCCAGATTTATCAATTTTCCAGAATGGTCATAAAGCCCATCTTTTTCCTTCTCAACGGTCAGGCTATTGAAGAGGATCAAGTCCTATGTACTTCATGGGCAGCTCTTTTCTCTATGTTTCTAAGGTAATTGTAACTTATGAGAGATGTCCTATGCCATTGGTTCCCAACCTTGGGGTGCAACCCAAAACAGGGCTGCGGGGGGTCCTTAGTAGGGTCGTAAAGGGCCTGCACACACGCACACTCATGCACATGGCAGGTGGGTGGGCAGGGCGGGACTGCCACGTACAAAGGGGGCAATGGCAGGTCTCCAGCCCCTGGCCCGCCACCGCATTCCACTTCCAGCAGCCCCCACGGTGCCAGATCAGGAGGTCCTGTTGTTGGCCAATTTAGGGTCGTAGAAAAAAAGACTGGAAACCACTGCTCTGTGCTACATCTGGCTACACAGAGAACTAGTTTAAAAATTAAATACATTAAAAAGCAAGATTCTGGTTTTACAAATTTTTCTGTTCTTATATGTTCCTTATCTGCACTATGGAAGCCCCAAAATATTGTGAACAAGTGGCAGAAATGGGTAAAGTTTAAGGCTGTCAATAAAGTTTTCATGAATTTACATGCAGTGAAACCACTGTAGAGCTTTCCTTCAGTTTTAAATACTATGGGTGTCTATATCAGACATGCCCATTAAAAGTACTAGGACAAACTGATAAACCTTTTAAACATGTTACTCTTGCCTTTTCTCTCTCAAGCTTTTGCCACTAGATGGTGCAAGATAACAGTATAGGCTCCTACAGTATGCCTGAGGTCACACTAGCAAGCTCTTGAAAAAGATACTTCAAGAATCACATTTTATTTTCATTTTGATCATCTTCCCTGCTTACCTCTGCCATTCCTTCACCCATTTCCCCCCTCATTCTCCCTTCCCCTTCCCTACCCATTGTTTTCCTAATTTCCACCTATTTACATTCTCACTGACATCCTGTCTCACTTTTAGCTTCTTCCACTCCTTGGAGATCTCAGAACAGCATAGACTCTCCCCATGCCTGAAATAACTTTTATCCAACTACTCAGTTGATATAATAAAAGACACCATGTCCACTCAAAGAATCTTGCCTTCCATTTTCAGTTGGAGTATCTCTACCGAAAAAAAAAAGAATAGCACCTTCCATTTTCTTCTTTAAGTACCTTGACGGGTTTGTTACCAAAATACAGCCAGAAGACAAGACAGAGTAATATCTTAAAGATTAATTCAGAGAGGTATGATCTTTCATAGACTTCAGCTTATTTTATAAATTAAAAAGGGAGCTATTGCCTATAACAGCTTACGCCTCTCTGAATTAGTCCAGAGAGGTCAAACATATGGCAGGGCCAAGGAACCAGGGCCACAGCAGTGCAGCCTGTGGGCCAGCCCCCAGAGTCACTCTATCCAGCCCACTGAATTACCATTGTGGGCAGAGGGAGTGGCTTGCCACAGAATCCAGGGTCCCTGTGGACATGGCAATCAGTGGCAGGAGGAAGAGTGAAGACTGACACTGCTACAGTCACTCTCCAGCCCCTTCACCCATTGCCCTGCCTCCCTGTCCTCTGACTATCACCATGTGTCCCATACTGGAGCTCAAACTACAGCCCATGGCAGGGAGCATACAGCAGTAGCAGCTCCAGCACAGGGCACATGGCAGTGATACATCCAGCTTCTGCATGCAGCATGTAGGGCAGTAGCCAGAGTTGCCACCAGTGCTACATGCTTCCTGCGAAAGCCAGAGCTGCCACCGCTGCCATATGTTCCAGGACCTGCTGCCACAGTTTCCTAGTGCCCCAGGCTGGATGTAACCCCATATTCGCTTATGAAATATTGAAAAAAGAAAGAATGATGTTAGGCATTTATTTGATTAAAAAGTTAGATGCACTTAAAACTATCATTTGCATGTATGTAGTTTGTTAACAGCAGTCCTTCCCTTGCCTGTAAATTCAATCTTCTTGGTTAGTGGGGTCTTTCACTGAAGAAAGAGAGATGGCTTTTTAAATTCACCTTTAGAATGTGAAACTCCAAACTTCTCCTCCTCTTATTAAGATAATTATTTATGCATTTAAAGTACTTATTCAAGATTTAAGAAAAAAAATCTAAAGTGGAGAATTATTTCCTTGTTCTTGCAGTTGGCAGCCGACTAGCTCATGTCAGCATAATCCAATATAGTAATGATATGTATTGATATGTATCCAAGAAAGGAATTTCCACATGTGTTAGAAATGATATGGGAATATTTTACAGATTTTTTTCCAAAATAAAAATCAAAGAAACTTGCAGAAAAATCATTAAAATGTTTCACTGGTACAAAGAAATAAACCTAGGGTATTTAGGTTATTACCCTGATGCTGCACACCAGTCCAGACCCTTGGGAAGACAAATGCAGTTAGTCTGAAACATTGCTGTCCTCAGCAGTACTCAAATGACAATGTCTGAAGAACTGTATAGCTGATTTTGCAAATATGTATAGAAACTTTTACATTTTTTTCTGTTACATGGCTACAGACCACAGATAATTATTTGTACCATTTTGACAGTTTTCTTTCTGAGATGCAGCTTCAAGACCAACATGGTACGCTAGAAAGCAAAGACTATGCTTACGGTTTATGACCGCACAGGACCCTCAGTTTCTTTACTTTACCTGCTGTGTTGGCAGGTAAGTCAAGGAAGTTCCTTCCTAGAAGGAACACACAATAGACGGGAACCTCCCTACCTGAATCTTCTTCCTATGAGACTTTTCACTAGCTGCCATTTTGTCTAGCTGAACCAGCCACAGAAAAATCAGGCCAGTGTCGTTACAGCAAAGAATTCCTTATTAGGAGATACTTCTACTTTCCACAATATGTTAGGCTTCATGTCATGGCATTCTATTATCCTAATTAATCTCCCAAAGTGTGAATTGCTAAGCACCCCTTCAGCTTCCCAGGATTTCACCTTGACTTTAAATAAATGGAAACTGGAAGACTGAGGGACCGTTCGGAGTCCTTCAGGCTTCAGACTGCAGGATTGGACCCAATGTGTTGATGACAGAATTTCCACCCTCTATTGCTGACAGCAGTGACTGAATACTTACAGAATATGTCTTTCACTGCAGATAATGCCTTTGTGCCACAAATGCTGGATGGGCACTGTTATGGAGACGGCTATTTACAGAGGTAGATTTATGATGCCTTTATCGTGCACTAATTTATTAGCCACTAAAGTGGTTGTTTAGCTGAAAACGAGAGATAATGTACACTCAACATATAGTGTTAATTTAAGTACTCAGCTCTTTTTCTGACAAAGTAAATTAGCCTTACCTGAATACAATTAATTAGTGCTCAGTGCTTAAGTTCTGGTGGCTGCATACACGACAAAGTATTTATCTATAGGAGGTTTAAGAGGCCAAGGTAAAAAAAATAAATAAAAAAGCAACTCATGGATCTACAAATGTAGTAGCTTAAAAAAACCCCCCAACCAATTAGTGCTGCTGAATTAAACTAAAATCCTGAGGGTCCCATTAAGTTAGTGGTTCAAGGCTGTATCATCTCTTATCCACGTATAAACAAGGTAATACAGAATAAAGACACTCAATTATACAGACGGGTTTTCATTTATTTACTCCAAAGTGCACTCTTATGCTCTACCTTCCTTTTAAAGTTATGCTTGACTATTAATAATCAATAACCTTGTTACCATTAACCTTACCTCCTTGGTGGAGGATTCTGACAAAGGAATTAAACTCGGACTTCCTGGAAGGAAGGTGCTGAATATATTTTTTGTAACATAACTTGGGGTTGGCAAGAACAGATCTACCTAGCAGGTTCCCACTCCCATGTATTTATTACCATCTCTGCCCTGGTCATTGCTCTATGTTTTCCATTGGAAGTTGACTTTGAGAATAGATGGTTTAGTTATGTTATAGTCTTGAGATTAGACAGCCTCTAGGAAACAAGTGTTTTTTGACTGGGGACTGAATTGCTTTCTTTCTTGGTACTGATGTTTCAGCAATGAAACTCACCTATCTAGAGGATTTAAATGGGGGATTTGTGAGTATAAATAACAAATGATTCCTACAAATGCCCAGGGATACTTTAGAAGTGGTTCCCTTGTATACCTCATAATCTTTAAAATCAAATATCCATGGGGTGACAGAAACCAATTCAGTAACAAAATATAGTTCTTTTTAAAGCACTTTATAATATCACCAGCATCTAGAAAACACACAGAAAATGCATTTTCTCATTATTTTCATGTTTGTGGATGCTATTCTATAGAAATGCATAACTCACAAGTCTCAGTACAGAAAAAATGGAAACAAATGGGACAATTGCTTATACTTGACATGAGCCATTAGGCAACTGGTCACTTTTTATGATCCCCAAGTATGAGCACATTATTTTCAAACTGTAAGAACAGGCAAATTTACAGATCCCACAAAATGATGGGAAAAGAATGATGGAACAGGAGACATGACAGCAATACATAGATTATTGGTTGAAGGTATCAGGAACCAAATTTGTTGCTATTTAGGCAGCAGCAATGGAATGAAGCATAAAACCTAAGTTCCAAGAGCAGCTGTTCAGGAGCTTAATACCTCTCCTGCATCAGCCAGACTGACAATCAGCTGCCTCAGCCACCCCAGGCCTTCTCTTTCTACCTTGGGAATTGAAGAGGACCCAGGGATCTACCTGGGCATTTTGGCAAAAGATTATATGGTTTGCTGCTTGGGACAAAGGACCCCAATCTTTTTCTTCTGACACTTGCTTACAGAAGAGGCACTAACCACTTATCAAACACTGAAAAGGGTGCTGCTACAAATTCACAAGACTGTGGAAACTGCTAATATGGACATACTGCAAGTAAAAAATAATAATAAAAATACTTAATTCTTTGACTGCATTTTTATCAATAGACTTCAAAGTGCTTTACAAAGCAACTCATTTGCTTAAGCCTGAGAGGCTGCCAGTAGAATTAATGGATGTATTGATATTGGACCTGCAACTGGAAACTCTGCATCAGAGGGAATTAACTAAGTGTAACCAGAGCTGCATTGTATACCTAAAGCTGCAGATTGACAGCACTTGTACTTCTACTGTTATTCACAGCTTTTCTAGAGCCTGAAGAGGACCTTGGAGCAGGGGAAAAGTCAGTGTGAATACCTGGAGACCACTGACCCTGCAGCAGAGGTGACAGACTGGAGGTGGGGGCAGTGAATCAACTACATCTTCACACCGCAGGCACCCTGGCCTCACCAGCTTCAGCATGGTAAGTTTGCCCATGTGGCTGCAGCACTGGGGCCAGAGGCCTCCACCCAGCCCCAGGAGTGGAGGTAAAGGGAGGCACACTTCAATCCTTGCTGGAGGAGCTGATGCGGTCTGAAAGGGCAGGACCCAAGCTACTGGCTATTGTAATGCCGCAAGCTGGTGGGTCAGAGAACAAATGTGGCTGGAGGACAGGAACACAATTCAGAAATATCTTGACAGATTGGAAAGCTGAGCCAAAGCAAACAGGACGAATGCAAGGTACTACACCCCAGGAAGAATAATCACAAACATAACTACAGAACATGAGACACCCGGCTCGAAAGCAGCACTACAGAAAAGGACCTAGAAGTCTTGGTGGGTCACAAACTTAATAGTCTGCAGTGAGATAAAACCACGCAAGAGGGAAACACAGTTTTAGTCTGCATCAGTAAAAACATTATGTGCAAGACACAGGAGGTGATAATGTCTCTCTATTTAGCACTGGTAAGGCCTCAATTAGAGTAGCATGTGTAGTTTTGGGCTCCACATTTTAAAAAGAACCTGGAGAAGTTAAGAGATGGTCCAGAGATAGGAGATAAATATATTAAAAGGTCTGGAAGGCAAGTCCCATGAGGAAATGTTGAAGGAAATAGGAATATTCAGCTTGTGGAAAAGGCAATTAAGAGGGGTCATCATAGACTTCACATATTTGAAGGGCTGCCAGAAAGATGAGAACGAATGATTTCTCTCTCTAGCTGCAGAGAATGGAACACAGCCTGGTGGCTTGAACCTGCAGCAAAATAGGATTAGACTGGCTATCAGGAACAACTTTCTCACTGCCAGAACAGTGAGGCAGTAGAATAAACTGCCTAGGGAAGTTGAGGAATCTTCATCACTAGAGGTGTTTAAGAAAGAGGTCAGATAAGCATGGGTCAGTAGCTATGCATATGCTCTAGTATGGGTAATTTCCTATACTTTTGGGCTTTGCCAGTCACTACCTGGAACCAGGAAGATTTTTTTTTTACTCTTCCTGTTGCTACAGGTGTTGGGGAGGGGCATCCTCCTTAGCAGCACTGAATGTTGGCTGCAGCCAATACTGGGGATTATGACTGGGCCATGCCAATACTCCTACTGGCACAAAACCCCAGAGGTCTTGTCCCTCTGCCAGAGTCAGACCAATCACCACACTGGGGTCAGGAAGGGACTTTACCCTATAGTCAGACTGGTATGAACTGGGACAGGGGCGACATGTACGGGGAGTATGTGCACCCCCTGAGTATCGCAGTGCATGCCCTACCAAAAGGCTCTGCTGACACTGTTGGCAATGCCTGCAGGTGGTTGCTGCGCACTACTGGTGGTGTCTACAGGTGATCTGCAATCACTACTGGCTGTCAGCGACCCGTGGGTGGTTGCTGCCCCATGGCTGGCGTTTGCCGCCCCCTCTGCCAGCAGCATCTGCGGGAGCTCCACGCTTACTATGGGGGGGTAGGTTGCCTTCTACTGCAGCAGGGGTCCACCTGTTTGGATCTCTAAAGAATATTCTAACAACTCCTGTAGCAGCAGGACACTGGTCATCACTGTCTTCCTGCTTTACCTGGGGCAGGTTAAGGTGCTTTGCTTTGCAGCTCTTTGGCAGGGTTGCCTGAATAAGTTTAGTAACAGATTACACAAGGACTTATCTCAGACGGTTTGGATACAAATGATCCTGCTTCAGGCAAGGGATTGAACTAGATATAACCCCTGGAGGTCCCTTCTCGCCCTACTTTTCTGAAGTTAAGATGATCTAAACATAGATCTGCATGCAACTGAACTAAATTAGCTTGATTCGACATATTTTTTGCTCATTCTAACCCTACAAACCTGTGTACAGTTCAGCACTTAGGTCCATTTAACCCTAGTTAGATTGATCTAAATGTAACATCTGTAAATGTCGTCAATCAGTTAATAGGCTGATAAAAATATAGAACCTGGCATGATCACTGTGATCTTTGGGCTCAGAAACTGCAGAGGAAGATGTCTTGTATGGATACTGTCCATGTACTGTGTAGTCCCCCTTACTGGTCTGAAAATATTTCTGGGCCATGTGTGTACAACCAGGAAAAAAATGTGGCAAAAATGTTTGAGACCTGGAACAAGAGAGATTAATGCAGTAAGTTTGAAAACAGAAACAGACTACTGTGGGGCAAGAAAGAAGAAGAGAGAGACAGGAAAAGATAAAAGATGCGAAAAGGAAAGAAGAGAGGAGAGAATGAAGATAGTAGAAGCAAATACATATCTAGATTAAAAAAATGGAAGCCTGGAAGGGAAAGAAGAACAATATGGTTTTGTATATTTTTAATGCCAATAAAAATATGGCTGGCAACTTAGAATGAAATAACTTACAAATTACTGAAAATATTATAAGCAAACAGCAACAAGGAGGACACCATTTTTACTTCTCTAGACCGAAGAGGGCATGACAGCATGCTCCAGCAATCAAGTTCACCTGTACTAGCATGTCTCAGGTACATTTTTAAGGGGTTGGTAAAGTCATTCTCTATTAAGACCCCTGGCTCCTAGAAAATGCTGGGAGGTTTTGAGTAGTTCCCAAAATCTGTGAAAGGCAGCAATAAGTAACAGCACTTCCATAAACACCCAGAGGATAGTTATAACATATCCTCTCATCTCTATCTGTGACATATGCACCCCAAAATTACTGAAAAATAGTATAGAGAAGCCCATAGAATATTTCTGTCCTGGATTTCTACTTGACATGCTATACCCTAATAACATATTGTACTAGTGAATTTGTGTACATGTACAATTGACATCTGCCTGATCTAGGGCAGAGAAAACCCCTGCTCTAAATTTCCAAATCTGGTAGTCTGAACTGCCCATGACTACATCCAATTTTCTAGAGGTGCCAAACACCTACCACTCCCACTGACTTTCACTAATAGCTCAGCAACTCTGAGAAAGCAGGCCACTTATTCAGGTGCCCAAATATTTCATTTCTAACCTTATTCAGGTCAGAAAGTGTTGGCCCCTAACACTACTCAAAGAAAATACATTTAGCTCACACTAAGGTCATGGTGTTAAAGCTAACAGGCCCAGTTGCTCTCCTTGGCTCCTGCAGAGAGGCGTATTAACTATAATTGTGTTACCAAGAACTACAGGTACCTTAGGACCATGTCACTTTTAAGGGCATTTTCAAATAAAATGCACAAAACTATTGTAATTCATATTTCATCCCATCTACAGTAAGCTTTCAAAGGCTTTTTTTCTACACAAATTATGCAAATTATGTTCCAGATCATAAAATTGGAAAAGAAAAGGGTTAAACAACAACACTTCAGAAGCACTTCCACTACTATACAAATACTGTTCAATAAACAAATAAGGAAATTTAAGATTGTCTGGGTACCACAGCCATTCTTCACATAACAGTTTACTGCTAGAACTATCATACTTGTTCATTCTTGTCAGCACTGCTTTTTTGTTGATACAAAAAAGTATGATAAGTTAAAACCAGTAAGTTAACTTATTGTTGACAAATACTGAAAGTTGCAAGAAGCACTAGTTACACATGCATCTTACTGCATTTACATCCAAATTTGACCATGGTAGGGAAATTAATGATCGACTCTTACCTGTGCCTCTCCCAGGTCATTATTCACCACAGTAAAATTTAGGCCAAGTTCTTCCACATCCCCTTCATAGCTCTTGAGGAAAAGCAAGTTTTTGTACATTTCAGGGTCTAATGAAGCTAAGTGATGAATGTCCACATCTGCACTTGTGCCCAGCAATTTTGAGAGGAAAAAACTAGCAAATGGCAACTCCACCAGCATATTTTCATACAGAGCCTAAAATTAAAAACAGTTAAAAAAGCCACGTTAGCTTTCCTAATGAGGACTGTTCACACCTGTAAAATATGTAACATCTGTTTTTCTGTAACTTGCCTTTAAGTGTACCTCAATAGAAGCTCTTCGTGTGATATTCCACATGCCCTATCAACCTAAATATTCAACTGCAACCTGAAGATTGAATAAACCGACTGAAACATCATGCTTCAAAAGTTTCAGAAGATCTGTAAATCCCATCACATTTTCATATTCTCCCCTTCAAACATATCCACAATATTAACCTGCTATGCCAGAGAAGTTTAAAAGATCAAACACACCATAGGCAGAATATCTTAAATATCCCCCATTATCCATTTATAAGAATGGATATCAAAGCCATTCCTCCAGAATGTTTTCAAATTAGATTAACAGTATCATTTGCTCCACACTATTAATCAAATCACCCAGTTGCCAATAAGCAAATTCCAGATTTCCAGTCTTTTCATTTAATTTGTCAGTTGTTTTATGGGTATATATGTCACTTGATTCTGAAAAGTAGCTTTGTGAAAATGAATCTTATACTAAATCAAACTACAATATGTCTCCTGTCCACATAGGAAATCGATGCTGAATATTTTGGCAAACAAAGTAAGTTACTTTTTTCTCCTAGTAAACAAGAAGAATCAACATAGCTAAAAAAGTTACAAAGGAGAAAGACAACTGGATTCTACTCCTATTGTGCATCAAAAGGACTTACTAATATCCAGTTACAGGGCCTACTAGTTACACCTATGCCTTAAAATGAAGTCACTGGTGTGGCCATAGGCATGATATGCAGTCAGTGGCATGCCACTGGCTAAATTAAATATTGATGCATGAAACTGCATGAGAATAAAATTTGTAGACTGTAGTTCTGCTAGAAAAATATTTATTGTAAAGTGCCTGATCTAGAACTTTAGGAAACCACATGGATCTCTACCAATCCCATTTTTAACAAGTGAACTGTGTATTGCCAACATTTCAAGTGTGAGGCCTGTGGCATTTCTGCATGTTCCTAACATATATCATAGAGTTCTTCTAGTTGGTCAGAAAAAATGCACCATGAGGACTGTCCCCAGTGAGAAGGGGAGAAAAAGGGGAAAGATATTTTGAAAATATATGGGTGATAAGAAGGGACAGCATCCAAACTTTTTCATAAAAATACATGAACACTGAGAGGAGTCCTGAATGTAACAGACAATATTTCGTCTGCAGTCTAGCAATCGCACCCCTATTGCACCATGCACCAAAACCCAGTAAACAGTCCAGACAAAAAGGGGCATCAATGAACATAATATGACTGTTTGCTCTTTTTTAATGCGGGAACACTTGTGTATATATGTGTTACTCAATTCCTCTATAACTTGCTGCATTATTTTAAAAAAGCAAATATAAACAAGAAAAACAACACAGAACATGACTCACCAAGTGAATTCCTAAAAAAACGTTGAAGAAGAACATACATAAATTGCTTAAACTTTTGAAAGAAAATTTTTATAGGTGTAGCTTGGACCTAGCATTACAAACATAGGAATAGTGAGTTCAAAGCCAATGGGTACATTATATTTACAACTATATGATTTATTCAAGGTGTGGAAGTCAAACCTCTCATTTGTGTAGTTGACTTTAAAAGTAAACTAGAAGTGTAAATCATTAATTTGAAATGTATAAGGTCACTGTTTGCCATTCCTGCATAAGTAACAATAAAACCATTGTAATTCTTTAAATATATCAAACCTACCTGAATGTAAAATGGAATTCCATCTATGACTCATAAAATGTAAATGCAGAAGTATAATTTTTTACACAAGGCAGGTTTAAACCTTTAGAACATTTAATATACAAGGACTAATAAATGATAGCACTAAAAACTATGATTGCATCAGCTAAATGGATTATAAATTAAATTTCCATAATGTATGCAACTGAAATACAAATGTAGACATAAATCAAGGTATTTTCTAAATGCAGGTTAATTACACAAATTCAAAAACTGTCTATTTTTATGCAAAATAATCCACTTAGCATTTTTCATATTGGTCTTAATTCTTAGCCACTTGCAACACTTGCTCCTAGAAGCCTATCAATAACTCCATGTCAAGAAAAAATAGCAATAGGTATATTGAAGAAACTTGTATGTTATTTTTCAAGTGTCTGTCTTGTATGAGTGTTTATTGCTAGAAATTGTGCCAAAATGATTTGAAATAAAAAGGATTAATTATGGTAGAAGCCTTTTAATATAAGTGAGTGCAGCAGCAATGCAATTAATGCAAATTGTGACGCTATCACGAGAATAAATGTGAACAACATCACAGACCATTTCTGTTGGCTGCCAAATAACTTCAGTAATTTACTACATTAAGAATCAATAAAAAAATAATGCTTTTCAAATGCATCACTATCAATCTTTAGGTAGTTCCAAAGTGAACATTTATAACTTAATCTAAAAACTATATAAAGCATTTTGAAGCCACCTTGCTTGTACAGCTAGATACTCACTTTAATTATCACTACTTATCTTAGCCAAGCATTTCCAAATATAAAAAAAAGTATTTTTGGAAATAGCCTAAGATAAACTGATGATATCATAATTAGTATGAAAGCCAAGCTGCTGTAATGAATGTTCTCCTAATTAAGTTTTTTAAGAAAAGCACTAGAACGCTGATAAAAATTTGCAATTAACTACACTTTGCTTAAAAATCTCAATTACAGTATTACCTCCCCCTTGGGATGAGATCTGTTGTAACCACTTCGGTCTGACTACAACTCTAAGCTCCCTCTGGTCATTCCCCGGGGCATACAGCCCTAATGTACATAATTGATCAAGCCTGGCAGTTAAGTGTAATCTCTCTTGCTCCTATTATGACAGGCCTGGACTACACCCAGTCAGCCCTTATTGTTCGTCACTTTGGGAATCCATGGGAAGATGGCACTAGTAGCCTAGCATCACGTACCTTGCCTTCTGATACTAACTGGAACCTTACCTGATTTTCTTGTATAGGCTAATCTGCATTTCTCTTGTAGATGTAAAGGCTGCAACACAGTGATTACAAAAAAAGGGGGGGTGCGGAACAAACCAAAAAACCGAGCAGCCATGAAAGGATAAACCTAAAGCCCACTCTTTTTCCACAGGGGCAAACAGCATGCTACCCCAGTTAGAAGATTGGATATGGGACACAAAGGCAGGCTGTGGAAAGAGGTGGGCTATCATGGTGACCAAACAGCCAATTAGGTCTCTCTTCCTCTAATCCCTGTCAGGTCAGGGGGTGGCCGTCAGCAATGCTGATCCGCCGAGGAACCCTGGCCGTCCTGCTGCTTGCTGCTGACCAGCAGGGAAAAAAAAAAGGCACTATGTTTAAAGCCACAGGTTTTGCTTCCCTGACAAAATCGGGAGTGAGCCACAAGCAGGGTCCCTCCACCAATCAGCAGCAGGGCAGTATGCGGGGAATCCTGCCACAGCACAGCCCATTTCTGCCATTCATTCAGTAGGGCCCAAGTTAGATTATTTGTTTCTTCTCCTTCACTCTTTTGTAATTTAAAATCGCTTTTAAAAACCCACCGAAAAGTTCAACTGAAACGCATCTTGGGTTGGAAGGCTCATACACATGCCATTCCCAAGAAGGCAGCCAATGTCTCGAAGGCAGATAAAGGAAATGAATGAGCTTGAATTTACTCATTTCCTTTATTGATCCTTTAACCCTTTCTGGACTAGTCATTTTCAAGCAGTTACCATTAAATAATACTTAGCACTTTCAGAGAGCAATTTATCTTGGAAGCTGTAGAACCATTAACAAAAGCAAAAACCATTAGCACTTTCTACCTTATTTATTTTTTTGTAATATTTCCAAGACAGTCTTATGAACAGGATGAAATACTCTTTAACTTTCTGGCCTCATGAAAAAATATCTAATTAAAAAATGCATTAAAATGATGCTTACCCACATTTTCTTACCAGTACTAGTACTTATTCCTTTAAAAATGATAAAAAATATTTCTCAGGGACATGCCCATAAAGTGAGCAAAAAAAGAGTCACTGCTTATAATGAAAACATGGAAAATGTAAAACAACAGCTGTGTAACAGGCACATTATTTTGGCTACTGTAAGCCAGAACCCTTAAGACTGTCTCAATAAACCCAAAGTGTGATGTTATTTCAGGACAGTGAGGCCCATTCACATCATCTTACTCAAGGAAATATGAGTTAAATGACAATGTATTTTTTATTTAAAATAGTATTTGAAAACATTACTTCTTGGTTCAATATTAATGGGTCTCCTGCTTCATAAAAGATTAATCCAAGATTTTGAGGTCTGGTGACTTAAATCCATAATTTAGGCACCAAGTGGCTTGATTTTCTGAAGTGCTAGGTATGTAAACACTGCCTTCTACTCTGAAATTAAGTCTGATCATAACTGTCAAAGCAACTCTTTGCTAACTGTAGGCAAAAGCTTATTAACATCATGAAATGGCCACTCACATGGTTCGTAGCACAACTAGCATCCTAAAGCTGTTAGGAGATGTTCACTTTTTCAGATAAATAAAGTTATTGAAAATTGGTATTATCTTTGATTTCTTGCCTGCTGGAAATCTTGAAGGTCAGCAAGTACAAATTCATAAAAGCTCCAGCCATTTGGGGGTAACTGAGTGTTTCAGATGTGAGAAGCTTGCTTGTCAAATTTGCTGCAGTCAGTGTAAAAATCTGAAATTGATTAGAAGTTGTGATAAGCAGAGAATGGACTAGTGTCCCACTGATGAATCTAACTTTAGAAGTTAAGGGATGTGGTTCTTAATTGTACACCGAAACATACACTTCTAGTAAAACTATTTGAACATTTCAGTTATGACCTCGAGTCAATGTTTGATTCATACATGAAGATTCATATTGAGATAATTTTATTTAAAAAACATTTTCATCACCAAAATATTACTAGTGGTTGCATAAGTCTGGGATTTGACAATCCTGGCACTATCATGGCCTGTTATAAGAGACAGATAAATATAATTCTAACCTGCATTGTACTACTACACTTGCAATGTTCTTTGTTTTGCTTTTTATGAATGCAATTTCTATAAATTTGGAAAAATGTCAATGAAGTCATCATTGCCAAACTATACTTTAGTGGTTATGCATGAAATTTCAGTGTATTCCAATGAATCTTCTTGCTTCATGTTTAAACATATTATGACAAAATATGAAAATAAAAAATTGGATCGAAGCCCAAAACAAAGTCCTACCTTTGTTATCTGAATAATCTTTTAAAAATAATACAAAATTAACTGTCATAAATGTATTCCTAGACATACTTAACATAATAAATCAACATTTTATAGCAGCAAACTAGACGTTTGCAGAGGAAGTTCAAATACAATAAAGAATTTCAGTAAATATTCCCAACTTAATTGACTTAAATGGACCGAGGTGTTTCCAACTGTGCAAAAAAGATCAGGATGCCATTACCACATACTTTAACTGTTTATTTATTCCCTGTCTTAGACCCTGATTTAGAGGCAATAAAATGCAATCAGTACACAAACCAGAACCAAGAATCATCTGCTAATGGAACTTTTAATTGAGAAGTGACCAGTGACATGGAGGTAATTCTTTCCATGTAGGATTGCTTGCAAAGACCTCTACACACTTTATCACAGTAAACAATCACTAACATATGCATTAAAGAAAATTTAAATACATTATGACCCAATAAATATCACAATCAATCAATATACTCTTTTCCCCTCCTAAAGATTTAGTGTTAAAATACTATCCTTTAGTAGTCTTTTGGTTCTGGACACATATTTACAGTGTTTGAACTAAGTTTAGTAATTTTTAATCAAAAGATAATTGGTAATGTTAAGTAAACCAGTACTCAGAAACTGTCAGGTTGAATAACCATGCTAGAAAGTAATTCACACTGTTTTAGATAAATAGGTGAACAACTCCTTTAAAATACCTGTTTCATTAGTAGACTTGCATATTTTATGCCTATAAATAATTATTAGAACATTAATCCTTCTATAGTAAATTGCTATTTTGGAGGATTTATAAGTTTGAATATTAAAAAGAAAAAAAAAATCAGGTAACTTAAGAAAGCACGGATCAGAGAAAAGTGAGCCTTATTTTTGAACAATCATTTTGATTGCTTATACATCTTTTTAAAGTTCTGAAGGCAGGTTCACATGGTTTTTGGTCAAATTTTAACAGTACCTTGATTTCAAACAACACTCAATTCCCTGAAACCATTGAAAAAGATTGAAATGAATATAAAAATTATGAAGTCCCTATGTTTTTAGTGTTATTAATCCTAAGAGTTAAGGATGTCTATGGTGCTTGCAACATACATGAAATAGTGTGAAACTCTCCTGAAGCCAAGCGAGAGAATATCTTTACTAAGAGGGCAAAAATTACATATGTAGTATGAGAAACAGGGCAGCAAAAGATTACCAAACATAGTAACTGATATAGCGTGATGCTATACCTTCAACGATATAGTACCACTCTTGTTTGTCCATAGATCTTTTCAGTACAGGAAAATATGCATAGGTACATTATTTAAAAACAATTACTTAAAGCCTTCAAGCCTGTGTGCGTGTTCTGTTAATCATTTGATCCAATGCCCACTACATTCGATGAAAAGCATTTTAATTCACGTCTGAAAATCTTAAATTAAAATTACTCACCAGGAATATTTGGTTTTACAATAAGAAACTACAGCAATTTTACTTCAAATTTTGGATTGATTGTATAAACTGAATGACTTTATATTATGCATTATTCCTATATTATTTATAAATATTAAAGTGTATGCGATTGTGTATATACTGTGAATTTGCAAATTAAAATGACAAAGCTTACCTTCCTTGTTATGGAAAGTCAATTTCATTAAAGTCATTCATTAACAGCTGTTACATATCTGTACTTATTATAATCCTAAAAAGTGATCTAACATTTGATCTGACGCCTGCACTGCATCAGTAATTGTTTAATCTTATTGAAAGATTAAGCTCTCTCACTTCTCTAAGAAGTGATAGTACCATTTATCTAGGCTTAATAGAACATCAGTCAGATCTGTGCAGTATAATGCACTGCCATCATATCATATCTGAAAACACTTAAGTTTTATAATCTAAGCCTGTAAAATGTAGAAAATAAAGTTTTCTTTAACATGCATCCCCCTTAATGCTCCTAAGAAAACACATTATCAATTATTCCAGTCCCACACAGTTGCAACTGCTATGACTGCACCATAGCACTTACAGTATTAAGTGTCCCGGTTTACTAACATGGAAACAAAACTAACCATTTTTTTTTAAAATGCAGCATCTTCACCTGCATTCTGTCTTCTTTGTTATACCCCAAAATGATAATTTGCTTTTACTGCGGTTCCCCAGCACATGGACTTTCCCAATTTAAAGCACACAAAAAAACCCCTTTGTTCTCATTCTGTATACTGCCAAACCTGACACCTTTCTAATAACCATAACAAACCTGAACAAAATAAATGCAACCTGAAGAATACGCTGCATTTGAAAGCTTATCTAAGTCTATCTCAGTCTTGTAGCTAGTCCAATGTAAGGCATCCGTAACCATTTTCACAAGTTTCCAATGTCTATCAAGGACTTGGAATTCTGCTGACCAGAATTGGAATAACTACATTTTAAAGCATATACACACACATCAGGAAGACTGATGCACGCCTCACTAGTTTTCATCAGTGGGATAATAATCAAAGGCAAAAAGCGGAGAAAGTATATACAAGTACCCAAGTTGCAAATTGCTAAGCAGTCAAAATGTCTGTAAAAGACACTTAAAAGACTTACACAGAATGAAGTCCCAAACTGTTGATTTGCACAGTGTTTATCCTAATATTAGTTATTAAAGTTAAATGAAGGCCACAATGGAAAAAGGCACAAAATGGCATGAAAGAATGAGTACAGTGCTGAGAAGAAAAGAAGTCCTGACTGATTATTCCTTATTCTGCCACTGATTTACTTTGAATGGCTTTCCTTTTCTGCCCCATTGTCTCTATTATAAATTGGGGACAATGAAAGTTATTGTATCTGTTTTATAAGGATGCTGTAAGAACTAATCAAATGTTTTGAAGACTTCACTTGGAAAAAAAAAAAAAACCAAACCTTTGAAATGCAGCAGAAATAAAGGCCTTGGATTCTGGAAGTGCTTTTTCATTATTCCATGAAATTATATGTTTAGCTGAATTATAAAATAGTTCATCATTTTCCCTCCTTGGCTGGTGTTCCTCCAGAAAAGTATGGTAGTGTGCCAAAACACAAACTGAACATTCACATTCTAAAGAGCAAAGACAAAGTGGCTATTGTCTGGGAAAGGGAAACTGAGTCAACTCAGGCATGTCTGCCTCTCATCTTGGTAGAGCATGTGAGTATACGTAGTGGCTCAACCTCATTGTTGGGGACCACACATGGGCACATGCAAATTAGGCTGGAATAAGGCTGTGCCTAAAACACTAGGTCAGCAGATGGCACCAACAGTCCATCTGCCTTTCTGGCAGGAGTGTTGAATTCACTTCATGCCATGGGCCAGATCCAGATTGTGGGACTCCCTTGCAAGCTGGATCCAGCCCAGGGTAGTTCCATCATGGGGTACAAGGTGCACCTATGGCTCCAATGACATGGCCTGTGCTGGAGCTGAAGCCACCATCACCACATCAACCACCTGGATTGAAGCCACATGCCCTATACCATGGCAGCAGCTCTAGACCCAGAAAGATGCCAGAAGTGATGTAGCTTGTGATGACAGATAAGCACCTCTGGGAGTCCAGAGGTATATATCATTCCTTGTTTGCCTGCCCACTGCCAATGGCCACATTCACCAAGGCCCAAGGGGCCCACATGCTGCAGTATGCCACTCCCCCTGGCCATGACTTTACAACCTCCAGTGGCCCACTGCTACTTGGAGGCCATATGCTTGACATTCATGCTCTACTGAATAACAGCCTTCTTCTGTCAGATACTGCAGTCAGTTGTTGCTCCAGTGGTTGAAGCCTCAAAGTCCAAGTTTCAAATGCTTCTGATTATAGGAGATTGTTACACGTGTACCATGATCATTTTTGTTTTGTTTTTACTTAAAATTATTTATAATATAAAAAAACTATGTTAAAAGAATGCTAGCATTGCAAAGTTGGTAATTTTGAATCTACAGTTACTTGAACACCCTGAATTCTGTCGCTTTCATGATCACATACAGCTTTTTCTACACAACACCCTGCCTCATTCAGTGTGGAGTCAATGAACAAAGAGCAGAACACATGTTGCATGAGCAACCATAAATCATTATGTCCTAAATTTCAAGTCCTTGACTTTTCAAACTAAGTAACTAATATATTCCATAGGTAATTACCTCAATTTAAGGAGTGTGAAAATACATGGTTTGGAAGGCAATTTCTCAAATGTATCAAGGATAAATGCCGAAGCGGTAAAAACAGCTTCTTGACAGAAAGCGAAGAAAACTGATTCGGGCAATACATTTATTCACCACTGAAAGTAAAATGCATTTGGGTAACAGTACTGAATGGTTACCTGGATACAGAGAATTTATGTAAATGATTAAATTTTAATGTATTTGTTTTCTGATAGCACTGAAACTTTTTAAGTGAGAGTTTTTGGTAGCAGTACTCTTTGCATATTGGTTTATACAAATAAGAAATTGCTGTGGATGCCTGACTGCTTCCTTTGCAGTTTATCTATTTTGTTTACAGAAAAGCTTTTAATAATGTACTACTGCTCTATATATTGGTGCGGAAAAGCATAAAATGGAAGTGTTTTTTAAAATGGATGAATGAACGCTCAATAATGTCTTTAACTTAAGTCACGACACTGCCAGGTATTGAATAGTTAGGCCGTGCCTTATCTTTCTGCTTAATTCATCAACTCTCTAAACATGCCAGTCAAAAGGTGTCTCTGCACCTGGATGGAGCTAATTATTAAATAACATTGTCAATTCATACCTTATGCAAACATGCTGCAAATACAAATATAATCTATGCCTTCAAGATGTTAAATGATAGATTCTCTTTGATTTCAAAGGGAAAAAACAACCCAACTTGTTCAGATAGAGCTCTTTTTAAGAGAAGCATAACATTATTTCTTTTTTGTGACTTCTCAGGCTATTATATGGGTATTTGCATCCAGTCACCAAAGAGGTGTTGAACTTCTGAAGGAACTGCACTCATTTCACAAACAGGCCCACAGCTTCAAACAGGCCCACAGCGATCGGACTCTTTAAAGCTAGGGAAACAATTAATTCCCAAATGCAGAGATAGATCTGCAAAGCTTTCCACAGTTCTTACATACTTGGATGTTGGGAGAAAGGGTGTTTGGACTCATTTCTACTCAAGACTATGATCTGTTTTTCAAAGATGCTCTTAGGCTAGTGGCTGATTTGTAACCTGCACCTAGCATTGATTTGATAAGAGAATGCACCAAACCAATAACAGAAAATGTGGATGGAAGAGCTCAAAGAGGATAATCTTGTCTCCCTGCCCCTGCTCCACCACAGAGGCAAGGTGATATATATTTAAAACATTCCTGATAGGCATTCATTTCACCTTCAGTGAGGAAGCCTCCACAACCTCCCTGGGCAATTCCTGACAACAGAATCCCAATGTGCTATTTTATTTTGTGGAGACACTGGTAAATTAAAATCAAACTACATGAAAAAAAAAAGAGAGTTTTTCCTTGAATTAGTGAAGACACTGTAATCTATTTACATTTAACAAACACTTCAAAATTTACTTTTCACTGAATTTTTGCATTTTCCCAACCAGATTTTAGTCCATTTCATGTTCTTATTCTTGCATCTTATTCTCACACACTAACTCTTAAACACCTCAGACAATGTTTTTTTCCATCCAGAAAGCCTGCTTTCACTGGAACTTCACTGAGCTTGTCTAAGGTGTCCAGGAGAGGACATGGCGGTTTACTCTACCAACCCAGAGCCATAAGTATGCTCCAGACCCAGAAGTTTGCCAGCAAGGCTTCTCTGCACTCATCCACAAGTACTTACTCTCTAGGGTTATCATATTTCCAGTTTCAAAGAGGATACCTGTGGGGAGGAGGGCAGGTAATATGATTGTGGGGGGTAGACAGTGAAATACCCATGCCCTGTCCCTGCCCCTCACTCTCAAGCCACAGCCACCCCAGCACTGCTGCTGCCCCTCACTCCCAACCCATAATACTCCATCCACCAGATCATGCTTGTATCCCTCACTCCTAACCCGCAGCCCCTCCCCCCCATCACTGCAGCACGCTGGCACACTGCCTGCGCCCCATACTCCTGAGCAACAGTACCCAGAGCCCCCCTGGTACCTCTCACTCCTGACCTGCAGCCCTCTGCCCGCCCTAGCCCTGTCAGTGCCCCTCACTCCCAACCTGCAGCCCCCTGCTCCCTCCAGCCCTGCCCCTGTGACCACAAGGGTCCCAGTGCTGCTGGCCTGGCTACACAGCTCCCTACTGCTCCAAAAGACTCCCCTGCTCCCTTCCCCTGCCCTGCTGCAGCCCCAGCACCACCAGACACCCACTCCCCCTCACATACCCATTACCTCCGTGCACCCCAGCCACACATACATGCACACACACACAGCCCCCCGGACAGCCCCTAAGCCTTGGCCCTCTAACTCCTGCCTCCCACAGACTTACCTGCATGCAACTGCCAAGGCTGGTCCTACCACTAGGTGATGCCCCTGACTCCAATTGCCCTCCCCCTGCTTTCTCCCCAGTCCCAAACAGCTTCTCCTAGGGCAAGCCAGGAAGTGCCAGGAAAAACTTCAATGCTGAGCACAACAAAATCCAGGACACCTTTTGATATTTTAAAAAAAATCACCCAGATGGAAGACCTAAAATGATGACATGTTTGGGAAAACTTGGACATATGGTAACCCTACTGCTGTCAAACCCTTAGTCTCCAACAGGTCTGAGAGTGACCACCAGGGACTAGCTCAGACGAGCCGTTGGCTTAACTTACTGGTCTGAAGCATGTCAGCGGACATGTGTGGGCCGGTAGTGGATGAGCCTCAGTTCTGCTATCCCTAGGACCAGCCATGGCAGCAATAGACAAGTTAAATCAGACTACCCTCATGTTTAAGTACGTGCTTAAGTCTTTTGTTTAGCTGGACCTGATGTCACGTGCTTAAACTGGCAGGCTGTGCAACTGGGTTCTCAAGCATGTGCATGCTCCACCCACCTACAACTATAGGGATGTTCCAGAAAAGGAGATATATAGGTGAGGCAGCTCCCAGTTTGTCCATTTGTCCCCTCTCGCAAATCCCTGGGCCTGGGACCAGGTTCTGGAGATCCCAGACCCACCTAACTGACAGTCTTCTGGGTTTAAATCATGTTTGTTGACCCAGATGCAGAGGGATCTCGTCATCAAGTGCTGGGATTCTCCTCTTCAGCAGTAAAGGCGAGCCCAAATTCTCATCTCACTTCAAATCTGCAATTCTCACTAATGCTGATGAGAACTATAGTGCATCATGAATTTATTTAGTCATAAAACCAGTGACTGAGTATGTGGAAATATTATTCACAGAATCATTAAGTGTTCCCATGCTCCAAGCTGACAAAAATGTTAAATGTGCCAACCTACCCCCCTCTCAATTCCATGTTTGTTTGGGTTTTTTTAAAGTTACCACTGCATTCTTTTTTCTGCTCCCTTTCATTTTATGTTCTTTACAACAACTTAAAAAGAAGTTTTACCTTTCCAAGCATCCTTCCTAGGAAGTAATAGTGTCTAGCATAAGAGTCTCCAACAAGCATCTGTGCAGCAGGGTTGGGGTAGAGAAGCCCTTCATTAGTGGTTTTAAAAAATCCCTGGTTAGGATTAAATCCTGATTTAAGCAGTTCATTCAGAAATTCTCTGAAAATTCCACCACCATCAATGCCAGCTTCATCCAGGCCATGTGCATTAAGCAAGTGAACACGAATTCGCTTTTTCAGATCAGGCTCTGGGGGGAAAAGTGACAAGGAAAGTCATATGCAAGAAGTTATACAACTATGTTTAGAAATATTTAGAGATATATGTACACACTCATACCCACACACAAAAAACTATTGTAGAAACATTACTGATTTGGGGATGGACATGTTACTCAGAATTGGAAAATGACACGTGAATTCTGAACATAGCGCCCTGTTGAGTTTTTTTGGTGTTTTGTTTTTTTCATATAGAAGAGCTATTTCTAGAAGTGGTTCAGAAAGGGTAATAATATTAACATAATTTCTGGAAGCTCTTTTCCTTTAAAAGCATACTCACTACATGCCACAAGTCTAACTATGGCTACCAGAGATAATTCTTTTTTTCTTCCCCGAAAAACAAGACAGTCTTTCCCTCCAGTGTAGAACACACTCCCACACAAAAATAAAGCTGTCTTGAGATGCAGTATTAACACTGTTTGGTCTGGTACCAATAGTATATTGGTGTAATAATAATAGTATTGCACTCACTCAGACAAACCTTTATCACAGAATCATAGCATCACAAAGTTGGAAGAGCGTTCTCTCTCACGGGTTATCTGGTGCAGATGCACACAAAATTCTCACCTACTGGTTCCTGAGATACCAAGCATTTTTGCATTTTTAGAGAGTTTTTAAATATATAATCTCTCTCTACCTAAACCCTGCACAACTGAGTGTACAGACAGAGATAAAAATATTTCATTAAAATTTGTAACTTGGACATTTCAAAAATAGTTTTTCTAATCATATTGGTAGTCTCTATAGAAAGCGTCTGTTAAGTCAGGGGTTCTCAAACTGTGAGTCGCAAGCAATTTAAAAGGGGGCTGCAAACTTCAGGGGTTACACGTGGCAGCGCAGAGAAGCGGCACACAGTGGTAGTGCAGAGTGGTGGATGGCGGCGGCAGCAGCTGCTGCATGCGAGTTCCCCATCCCCAACTGCTGCCATCCAGCTCTCGGGGTCACGATATCACAAAGTTTGAGAACCCCTGTGTTAAATGGTGAGTAATAATGATTTTACCTATGGTAATTTGGAGTTACCTGAATAACTTGTGATTCTGCTATTTATGATTTTAAGGAAGTTCCCTTTACATGGAGAAAGGATTTTACATCTAAAAGCTGTCTGTTCTACTCCATTTCTGTTTTTAAATATCTAAAATAAGGTACCACTGAAGTATTAACTGAACCCATATGGACAAACTGGCTGCCTCTTCCAAATCAATGACCTTTGTTCTTGTGCAATCAATTCTAAGACCTCATCTATGAGCACTCAATCATCTAGGTCCATTTTAATCAATTTGGTCTATAATCCTGAAATTATGCTTCCAGGAATTTCTTCTTTTCTATACTCCCATGCTGCATTTGACCTACCTCAAACTAACAATGCTCTGTATAACTGTATTGTGATTCAGAATACCCATACAACTTTTTCTTTAATTGCCATATTCCTCGGTTTGGACTGAAACAGAATAGCACTCATAGTTTATACATTATACACACACAGACTATGAATATATGATTCTATATTCCACATGTTCTATGACAGCCATGTGGGGATTGGGAGGGTCTTGATTGCAACATGATGCAAATAAACATAGATCATGAGAAAACATATTTAAAAAATAAAATTAAGTTATTACAATAAATTTTATTTTTTTTACTATATATATTGTTTTCTGGTTTCAAGATGGCAACCCCGCCCCCAACAGAGTACTTCTGGGGCAAGGAGAGGAACTTCTAGTGGCAAAGGTCAGGGGCAAGGGGAGGAACTTCCAGTCCTAAGGTGGAAACCAGGGGGCAGGGTACCTGTCAAGGGGTAGCGTTACAATTGCAGCCCTTGACAGTTCACCAAAACTCATTAAGGGGCCCTGCAGCTGAAATAATTGCCCTACTTTAGGTCAACTAAGGATTCCTTCATGCCTGCCAATTCCCCAGTAGAGAGGTGGATTTCTTTTCACTACCTGTATCTTCCCCAAGATATTTTTGTTATATCCAAACTCTTCATACATTTAATAAGGGCTCTCCACAATTTAGATGTAGCTGACACAGAAATGTAAGCACTGATAAAGCTGCACTAATACAAACCATTGCATAGCTGCCATTTATAACTCTACAGTGATATATGCTAGTGTGCCTTACGCAACTCTGGCATAAACCACATTGCATCTTTCAAATTCTGTCAACATTAAATGTTTTTTTCTTCAAATGCAGATGAAATTCAATGTGCAAAGTGTCTAATGAGCAGCATGAGTGAAAACACAAAGCAGTTTGTCAGAGAAACTGACAACAACAGAAAAAGACATGCAATGAAGATTTAGTTTGAACTGAAGAAAGCGGTGCATTAAAAATGTTAGACTACAATAATCAAAATGGAAAATGAAGAATTGGGATGAAGGGTGCGTTTATGGCGGTGATCTCAATTTCAAAACTAATCTAAGCATTTCAAGCAAAGCATATCTACCTTTCCAATAAGGTAAAAGCAAAAAAATAATTATATAGCAAGATTTATATAAGCTTACCATTTTCAGGGGAAAGTTTGTCATAAGCATCTTCATAAATATAATTTCTTCGGATAGTAACGTTAATTCCATCCAGAAATGGACCGTCTCCTTGAACTTCCTGTTTGTCAGCATAGATCAGTCTTTGAAAAATCTGGTTAAATGAATTAAAAGAGAAATCAAGTAATCATACTTACATTAGGATTTTCAATAAGTGTTTACTTCCTAGTCACTACAGTTCTTTGAGATTTGCCTCTTCATTCATACTTAAAAGACATGGCACCTCTAATACTGCTGTAGAACAGCCATAGCTATTAAAAGGAGGTGGCATAGAGAAGTCACATCATTCTGAACTTGCAGAAAGACTAGACTAACCAGGTTCGTTCTGTAGGCAAAACCCTGCAAAGAACAGATATGGGAGTAGAGATAGCCAGTCCTACCTACTCTTAAGACTCAAGAGCCGAGCAGATGCTGCAGCACAGGCTCTTCAGGGGGCCATTCCAGTATCCCTTCTAAGTCAGTATTCAGGTTTGATAACCAGCCCTAGTTACACTACTGCTCAGTTCTACCAGTAACAGGGATCACCTCCTCCCCAACCATCTCCTCAGTTCTTTCTCATCAGGCAGAGTCCTGAACACAAGAAATAAGTCTGATGCAGAGAGGAAAGTGGATAAGTAGTGTGAAAGCACAGTCAGCTATTGAAGAACAATAGTTACTAGTAACATTCACAATTATAGGAAACTGAAATAGCAGTGCCTCTGGAGCAAGTGCTCATGGATGAATCCACTATTAATATCATTAAAACTAGTTTCAAATCCCAAGCTGAAGATGGTCCTCTAGTTATACCCCAGGGAATTGTGCACAGAAAAATGCAAGATTATGCACAAAAAACCCCTCAAAATTATGCTAAATTAATTTTTTTTCTTCCTTGCCCCCTTTTTATTTATTTATTTTTACAAATTAACATAAATATAAAACTATTTTAACCTTTAGAAATATATGCAGGTACTTTGTATGGTTGGGAAGGAGGGGGGGGGTTGTAAAGGTGTGGGCGTGTGTGGGGTTTGTAGAGGGGAAATATGAAAGGCTGTGTGTGTGGAGGCAGTTCATGGGGGCCTTGTGAAGGGGTGTGGTTATGGGAGTGTGTGGGGTTTGTGGGTAGATGTACCCTACCTGCCACACATCCCATTCTCACCATACTGCGCAGCCCCCGTCACTGGCAGCTCAGGTGGTAGGCTCTCAGGGAGCTCTTGGCCACGGCAAGGAGATGCCCAGCAGCAAGTAGCTGCAGCTGCACTCTGGAGGCTGCATGGAGCCAGCCCTGTCTGGCCTGCTGGCACACACCTTCAGATCAGACCAGGCTGACACCATGCCAGTGCATCGTGGCACTGCAGGCAGGAGCTGCGCACCAGTGGGCTGGGCTGACTTCATGCTTCCATGTGGAGCTTCCAGCACTCCAGTGGGAAGCCGCATATGAAGGCACAGAATTGCATCATTGAGCCAGCTGGGCTCCACGCCTCTACATACAGCTTACAGCTGGAATGCTTGAAGCCCCCCATGGAAGCATGGAGACAGCTGGGCCAGCCTGATGGCACACAGCCGACACTCCGCTCAGGCCCTCCCCCATGCACACCCACCCCTACATCTGCAGGCAGGAGCTCCCCTCCCCACTTACCAGATGTCAAGTAGTGCACCACCATGATTGGTGCTTCCATATGGGGCTCCCAGCTGGAGTGCTGTGAGCCCCACAGAGATGAAGGCACAGAGCCTGCCAGGGTTAAATTATGCAATTATGTATGGTCGTGCCTTTTATGTGCAAAATTGCATGGGTGCGTAATTCTGTGGGATGCATCTAGTAAGAGAGTCACTTGTCATTTCCTTAATAAGCCTAGAGATTACGTGGTCAGAGAATAAAAGACCTGTAAAAATTACAAAATAATGATGGGCAGAAATAGCTGCTACATGCACTTACAGAAAATCTACCACTGAATTTGTCTCTGGCTTTGGATACAAGATACACTAGAACATCACCACCCCGAATGCTAACCCTTCCCTTTACAATGAGTGCACGACTGGTATTTCTTATGGTTTGTAATAATTCAAGGTAGTTCTCGCTCATCTGCAACAGTTCAGCTTTAACCATGTCAACACAAGGGGTCTACAATAGTTATCTGCCTAACCTTCATGCGCCCAGATAAAGCATTTCTTCATCCAAGTGAAAAATCCTAACTCACTACATCTGCCTATATGCTCTGCTAGTAAGAGAGTGAAATGATGTACAGAACCAAACCAATTTCATTACTTTCTTGGACAGGGCATCAGCATATGCTTCTCTCAGTTTCTCGACAGAGAACATGGGAATGATATTGTGAGCACCTGCACTACCCAATGTTCTGTGAATGGACTGAAAGTCTATAGGAATCATTTTTCAGCTCTGAGTTCTAGGACACTGATGTGAGGTCTGAAGTCCCTACAGTCATTCACAAGGAGAATGTAAGTCAAAACAGTTAGACTCAGAAGCATCTTACAGACTGCATATTCTACTTGGGTTGAACCTTGAGAGTTGTCAGGAAGCCTCATCTATTCTTTTTAGGAAAAAAATCATGGCTTGAGTCTGGAATATCTCTAATAACAGTAACTCTTTTCATGGGTTGTTCTCCTAGATGATCAATAGCCCCAAATACTGGAAGAGGCTGGCCTAATCCTGAAGTGTGAAAAATATCCTGTTGAACGAACTAAGAATTAACTAATATGGCCTTGCATCTGCAATGTACTACAGATATTTAGGGGCTTTTCTGAGTAAAACTAGTGGAAAGAATGAAGGACAAGACATGGAACTGGAAGTAATTTCTCCCCACAGAGAATCAAAACTCTAGGCATGGATCAGTTATTCCCACATGGAAGCAAACATGCTTGAGACTGAGTGACAGACTATTCTATTTCCCTGGGATAGAAAAAGAATAATGTCCTCTGACAGGGGTGTGAAGAACCTGCAACCTGGGCATCCTTTGTATGAAGCATGCAACAAACTGGAGAGGACAGACAGCACAACAGCAGCAGATAGGGCAAGAAGCAAAAGCACAACAGCAGATCAGGCAGGGAAAGGGACACTAGGGAAGGGTGTGGGGCTAATTTGTGGCACACCTGTCAAAAAGGTTGGCCTCCACTGTCACCCAGTATTAGTGTCCTGCTATGAAACGACAGCAAGGTCACTATTTCTGATACTGTATATCCAGCAATCTAACACCAAGTAACATGGAAGAGACATGGCCCATATTGCAAAAGGAGAACAGTGTGGTTCAGTCATATGAAAACTGTTGTTTAAGGGCCAGAAGCTGAGATGATGTGTGATAAGGAGCCTTGCTTCTGTTCTGAGGTCCTTTGGCAAAGGCAGTCCTGAGAGTGACAGAAGACTGGTGTCTTTCCTGGGATCATGCTCTGTAGTGTTTATACAGAAAGGGACTGCTATGGTATTGAAGGAAAGTATTTTATCTCCTCGTTAATGAAGACTGGGAAAGTCATAAGGATCAGCTGCAACTATTGTTTTAATTCTCTCCAGAGTCTGCTTCAATTTATGACTAAAAGACCTGGACTCTCAAAGAGAAGTTCTGTCAGTTGTGGAGACTTGAGCATATAATCTTGAAATATTTCCACAATAGAATCTGAGGGGTCACAGGATGCTTTCTGCTTACCTAATACCACCTCCTATTAGTTATCAGTTCACCTGCAATCAAAAATAGGGTTGACACACAGTATAATATACAGTTATATATAGACACAAGGGCTTAGCAATTCATTACTTAGAAACCCAAAGAAGCAGAAGAATGCCCTTTTCTTCCAGCCTATACCCCACTTCTATTCAAGGAAACAGATGGTAACACTTGAAAATATTTTTTTTATGGAGAATTCCTAGGATGCAGATGCTAGCAGTGAATCAGCCCAGAGACACTGCAACAAAAACTAATAACCTCCTAGAGCACATGTTACATACTAGTTGTTTTGATACTTGTGGTAGGGATATGAGATTGAGCCAGATGACCTTAGCTGGGATGAGTAGTCCCATGAGAATAGGGAAATGTGACTTTATCTTTTAGCTTCTATTCCATGATGTAAAGAAGGGAAGAGATGCATCTTATACTAAAACCATTTGAAAGGGTTATCAGAGCTTGTCTTTCCAAAAGTGCCCGAAACAATTTCTGTTCATCAGGAGAAGATGGAAAGAAGCCCCAACACAGATGAAGCCCCGATCTAGTATTCAGAGCACATTGGGACATTCTTCAGTGGGAGGATGCTCCATTTATTCCCAGCTGTTACACTTAAGGCAACAGTACCAGTGACAAATGCCAATTTTATCTACACAGAATTAAAGTGATGTTCCTAAAATTCAAGTGCACAAGGTAAGGCCAGTGCCATTTACTGCTGACATAACCAGCAAAGTCTATGCTGAAGCAGCACTGACAGCATTAAACACAGTAGTCATTGATTCTTGAATGTTGTAATAATTGACCAGGACCCTGCATATGATTTTTCCAGGAAGATGAAACTTTCAGTGAGTGAAATTACTGAGGATTCCAAAAGCAAATCAGAGGTATGCAGTGTCCTTCATGCTCCTCAAACATGTTCTGGTGCTCAACCTTTTCATCCATGGGCCACACAGGCAGCCCCCTGGTCCCTTTGTGGAAGCCTCTGATTCAATTTGGAGAGATCCGACAATTTGGCCACAGACACAGCTTTATATGTTTTTTCTACGTACCTCGTGGTACCAAGTGTGGCTTGTGAATGCTGAGATGGTGAGCAGATGGAGTGTCCCATAGGAACATGGTGGAGGGAGGGGGTGTCCCCCACACACTAGACAGCAGACCTGGAAGTGGACCACAAGTACTTCTGGTCCACTTCTGGGTCTGCCACGAAATGCATGGGGGATCCACCTCCTGCTCCCCGGCTCATGCTTCCTGGGTCTGGGGCCAATTGCCAAGCCAGGAGGACACGGGGTCCACTGCTGAGCGCGTGGGGGAACCCCTGGCGCTCCCATGGGATGCTCCATCTGCCCCACCATCTCCATGTTCATAAGCCACGCCTGTTAGCTCGAGATATGTAGAAAAAAACATACAAAGCTGCGCCTATGGCCAAATCACTGGTTCTCCAAATCAGAATCGAATCTCCAGTTTTGATCAAATTGAATCGGGACAGTGATCCAAACTGAATTACTGTCCCCCAAATCAAGCCAAATCCAAATCAAATACTGCCCGCTTCGCACACCCCTACTAAACAGTGCTGTGGAAACTCAAGAAACGAAGACCAACCAAAGGTTTTGATGGAGAACATCCAGTCAAAAAAGAAGAAATTGATGGAATCAGTTATGTATTGGTGAGGTTTCCAAGCCACTTGCAACCCAGCCTCAAGTTGAGATCCTTCTCTCTCTCTCTCTCTCTCTGAATGCCTCCTTTTCCCTTTCTCTTTCCTGAAATAAGGGCATGAAAAAATCTGGAAGCCTCTCTCACACAACATTAATCTACACCAAAATTTGGGGCACCATGGTAGATTTCAGTGCCAGACACATTGGACAAAAGCCTCTGCTCTGTAAATCTTTGCCTTAATCCAGGGCCTGACATCAAGGGCAACACAGTGGCTGGGACAACAGGGCAGCCATCAAAGCTCTTGGATTAGCTACACCATCCAGCTCC
Organism: Caiman crocodilus; assembly: GCA_030014935.1. Classification (NCBI taxonomy): domain Eukaryota; kingdom Metazoa; phylum Chordata; order Crocodylia; family Alligatoridae; genus Caiman; species Caiman crocodilus. The sequence continues at coordinate 248,004,544 of JAGPOW010000261.1, forward strand.
TGAAGGAACTGCTATAGGATGATCTAATTTAAAGGTTTAAAGAAGCCAAGTATATCTTCAGTCTAAAATGTCTGTCCTTCCCCATCTGAGTGAAATCACAAAAAACTATATGTTAAGAGATTACATTAGCCAATCCCAAGACCCCTAGGCACCAATTGTGAATATCTCTCTCTGAAAAGATGGCTGAGCAAGATGCAAATTTTTTAATCCCTTAAGGGATCTGGTGTAACCTCTAGGATGGAATAAGACAAGCATCCTCAGACACTCTAACTACACTATGAGTTAGTCACTACCCATAAGAAAATAGACTAACTAGACCACTAACTAAGCTAGGGTAGTTCAGTTCATCTCTGCTTTGACAGTAAAGAATTTTACAAGGTTAAAAAGGAGTGAAATTCTTCCATCACCCTAACACAAAAGCATTTCTTCAAGTCCAGCATACAGAACTTTATTATACAAGATCTGTAGCTTCATGCTAGAGGCAACAAATCTTATAAAAAGGAATGTAGAAAGCCCACAAAGAACCTTCACCAGAGTTCTTCCCCAGACAAACTAAGACCACATCACTCAAAGACTGTTTGTACAAATGTATTGTGGTACAACAAAATACCGAAGTCAGTGAACAATATTTTAATATACTCAAACTATACCTTCTGTCAATTAAGATGATGAATGTTTTTAAAAAAAGAATACCTAAAAAGAACTTTTACTACGGTACTATTAAGCTGTATTTAATCTTTTAAATATCTGTACTCTCTGCACTGCAGTTCTTGCAGGGGAGCCTAAAAAGACAATCTTCTTTACCAAATGTGTTACAGTCTTTTCAGTAAACATTGATTTATATTCCCCATGCAACTATTTTTCATTTCCTTGATGGTGGTGGTACACAATGATTCCAACACAATTCTGGGAGTAGTTTGTTAATTAACTGATGCTGTAAATGCAACAGTAGCTGCTCAGAAATTGTTCTCATGGGTAACATCAAAACAACAGTTTCAAAAAAACATCTGTGGTGGAACTTGAAAACACAGATGAACTTGAATATCATATTTGTAAGATCTGGAAAGCATTTATAACAAATCACAAATAATACAAGAAACTTTACATCACATTTCTATACTTCCCTTATATACTAAATATGCCTTTAAGTTCAACTCAGTTCTGACAACAGAATATTAATTGTGGAAATTTCTTCCTTAAAACTGGCTCAGTTACATTATACTGAGTGAATCAGGACAATACGACAATAGAATAGTGAATCAGGACAATAGAAAGGACAAAAGAAAGTAAGGTGTTGATCCTGAAATCAGATACTTGTACACGTACTCTAGAGGAATGGGATGCTACATTAATGCAGGCATCTACTAATAGAGTGCCAAATGTAGAATCCAGATCTAAATATTACTCTCTCTCAGGTTGTTTACATATGTTATCTCCTAAATATGGAGAGACAATTCCCAAAATCTTGTTGTAAAGTAAAGAAAACAGATATCAAAAAGAAAGAATTTTGTTATGAATGCTATTATTGGGACAAACAGTAAGGAGGGGAAGAAACTGACTTCATTACGCAGGTGGATGATCCAAGACCTAATTTCCTACATAGCTAAATCCACTGAATTACATTTACTGTAAAAAACCTAAAATACATAAAAGTGGGAAAAACATAGATACCTTTACTCTTTCTTCAAAAGGAACTACAAATGGTAGCTCTGTCAAAATTGCAAGCTGTCGTTCTTCGGACACAGAAAGAGGTGCTGGCTCCAGGCCCACTTAAAAATATAAATAAAGATTCACTTTTGATAATAAAACTTAGCTAATATTGTTTTATACAAAAATCAATTTAAAATGATAAATCCATCAATAAACTAAACACGTATGGACAACTGATATACCTAAAACCAAAGTCACAGTACACTGATTTCTTAGAAATCCTAGCTTTCTAAAGTATTAGTTTACACTATTAAACTGAAATTTGAGCAATGTAAACTTGCTCCAAACAAACTGCAACACCCCCCACCACAGCTGCCATTGCCTTTTCCCCATTAGAAATATCATGCTTTCTATTCTTTAAATGTTGCTTAGTACAATAACCCCCCCACCCCACTAAACTCAACATTTTGAGAAATAAGCTTTTTGATTAACTTGATTAGTTCAAGTCACAAGTATCTGCCTTAAAGTGGTACCAAAGGCCCCTTCCATTGACCATGGACTCCATATCTCAGAGTAGTTTACTGGATTGTGTTTTCATTTAGGGAGTCTGTTTTCACCCAGCACACCAACTTAGGTATAAATGTCTTAACAGCCAAGTCAGAGCTCACTGAAATCAAGAGGAAAAACTCAGTTATTTCAATGGGCTTTGGATGCTCAAAAAAAATCACATTGGTTTTGTGATCGAATAAACATTCAATCACTATAAAAAGTGAAAAGAATGGCAAAAAGTTACATAACCAGCTTCAGCAAATACCAAGATATGTGCAAAGACAAAAAAGGCAAAGGACAAGAGATGCACAAAAGCAAATCTGAAGCCATGGTGCAGCTCCTCTGGAACTTTCTATTATTGAGTAAGGAGGCATTTTAGAACCAGTTCAACTCAGGCTTTTGCTAATTCAGGTTCACAATCCTACTCTAGGTCTCAAAGAAAGACATTTATAGGTCAGACAAGTTTCTTTGGGTAAATCCAGTATCTTTAATTAAACCAACTAAAATAGTTGGAAAAGTTCTTCTTTGCAAGCGTTAGGGTACAAACACGCTTAATTAGGCTGAGGAAGCATCTGCAGCTGGTCGGTGCTGGAATAAAAAAGCATGCAGGGCACAACAGATGTAGAGAAAAGAAACAATGTGCAGGAGCACACAATGCTACTGACATTGCTCATATACTTGATGGTATGGTTAAAGGTCTATCTAGATACAAGCTGAAGCCCCAGACACAAAAGCCCCAGACATTTTTGCTTTCACATTTATCATCAAAGCTGAGAGAAAACCTGGCTCACAAGCAAAGCAAGGCTTTGCAGACAAGGTAATAAAGCTGAAGTAAATGGTACATGTGACTAATGGGGCCAAGGAGATTACAGCAGCACTTGCAATCTTTTCTTTGGCATCTGCCTGAAGGGTGGTGGTGCCTGGCCGCCCTTCTGCAGCTGGGCACCACATCAATGATCATTATTAAAGGGCATTGTACTTTTTAATTCCCCAAATCACTTCTAAGTACACATATTTTAAGAAGTGATTTAATGTGACATGACCCAACATATTAGTACACTTGATAAATACCCACTTTTGGCAAATTTCAGCAAGGCAAGCCCTTGGAATTTTTGATAAAATACTTCTCTAAGGTTACCCTTAGTTTACTCAGTAAACATTTTTAATTAAAGTCAATGTGTGCTGCCTATTAAGCTAAGGGTTAAAAGCATTTTAAACAGAAAGTGCATGTACAGCAAAGGTAAACCACTACCCAACTTCGACAGTTCAATTATTCTGGTCAATTAGTCAATTTTATCTGCATTTCTCCATCACGGTTTCCTTCTTTAAAGAGAAATATGGGATGCAGTCATCAATACAGAGGACATTTAGAACTCAAGAGTCTGCCATTTAAGTAAATGAAAAAGCACAAATAAACACAGCCATATGTGTTCAGAGGTACTTTCACACTAATTGGCTCTATCCCATATGAAAGCAAGTGGGAGTAAAACAAATCATATGCACATTGTTACGTGCTTGTTTTCACACAATGCTTTTTTTTTCATTGTGTTTAGTACTCACAAAAGATGACATCTTTGAAGGCTGAAAGTCTTTATTTAGCCAAAAAGCAACTGCACTGGCACCTACAAGATGAGTTTCCATATACAAATGTATATCTAATCCCGGACCTCGTTTAGGGGTACCTTTTAATTGAGAAATCATTACCCTGATCCACTGTCCTATGCCAGAAGCTATAAGATTCTTCAGGTAACTGGGATATCCGTAGTGGTATCTACAGGCTTCCAAGTGGCATAGAAAGCAGTGACTTTGGTATAAGACATGCCAGGCTTCAAATCAAAGTCTACTGTGCTGAGAGATCCAACCTCCAGTGGATGGCTTTACCACAAAAGACCCTCCCACTGTGCTGAAGGCACAAATACCTCCCGAGGAAGTACAAAAGGAATGTCTCTTTGGCTTTAATCAAGCATGTCACCAAAAATATCCTGAAACCAGAATCAATAATTCTTTTCCAATCTGAGCACATCCAAAAGGAAAATATTCTAAGGCCACAGAATGGAGTTATATGGAGTTGAAAACTGATATCGCTATTTGAGTGGGCTTTTTGCTCTGCCTTGAAGCTACCTGTCCCTTGGTCTCCCATATGGAAATTTCACTTCATGCAAAAATGCAGGACCACTCAATTTGAAGTACTGGGATCCCAAACGTGCAGCGTAGCAAACACCTTGAGGAACCTTACCAATACTGACTGGTGAAGCAGCTCACTGTACTTGAAAAGCAATACAAAGTTTGGCTTGGGCCAACCTTGGGCAGTGCAAGAACACTGTCCTACAGGCAGCTTTCAAAGGGACAATAGCTAAAGTGAAAAAAGACACACTAGATTCTGAAACTTTACAGCCACAGTAGAAGTCAAAATGAAAGTCATACTAGTGATTTATACCAATAACATCTCCCTACTTAGATGAGCCCATAAGCTCATCTAATCCTGTGAAAGATCCTGCCCTGAAAGTTTTATTTAATTTAATGCAGGTGAAAGGTTCTGCCCAGAACCTCTGCATGGCCTAAACTTTTATTTTACATATTTCTATACCTAACCCACTGCAGCAAATGCAACACAAAGTTTCCTTTGGTATTCAAAATCCATCATGCAACAAGTATGGACCATTTGGGCATTTTTACATGTGCTGGGAGGAGGGAAGGAGGCAGCACTTTACATTATAGTGACTCTGAGAGTGGCTAGTTCAATGAGCTGTAGTTCAAGCACCCCTGCTCCCATTTTGAAGTGTGGGAATCTTGATATACGAGACGCGGGGGTAGTTCCATGCTCCAGCGGGCTCAAATAATCAAGTCTGCTTTGACAAGCTATAATTACAGAGCGTCAGAGTAGCTTCCGCACTCATGTACAGGCACCCTTTTAGACTAGTTCTACTCCGCTTGAGGGTCTAAGCTCATATTCTTTAGTCATACATTCACTTGAGAAAATCTACGGCCTTAACAAGTGTTTTGCCCCAAGTGCAGCAGCACAAAAACTTAAAAGAAGTGGGAATAACAACAAAGATTTCAGAAGCAGCTGATTATGCAGTGACATGTCTCCTTCATATATAATAATTATAATACCTAGAGCTCTTCTGTTACGTTAACAGGGAGCTTTTTAAAACATGCCATTCATAAAAGCTAAGATTCAATGGGTTGTTTACACATTCTTTACAATGTTGTTTTTACGTGCAATATAAATTGTATGCACACACATGCACATGTGCACAATAATGTATGATGTCCCTCAGCATTTCTGCCCCTAGGAGGACTGAAATAAGCAGAAATGTTATCAGGTGAAATGGGGAAAACTATTTCAATTAGGAAGTGAAAGAAAGATGTTACAATGTATACAATGTACAAATGACCGTATACCAGTTAGTTTAATTTTATACCAATCACATTCATATTTCAAATATGCAAATACAGAAAACTGAAAAAAAATAAACTACTACTGGGCCCCATTATGGCTGGAATGAAATGTCTGAGGAAACTGAAGCTTTCATGAATTAATTCTTACCGCTACTTCTAAAACAAGGCAAACTGAAGTGACTTTAGTGCCTAACGTTAAAAAATGATGCAGAAGTATCTTACCATCTAAAGTAGACTGCAGGGGTCCTATTCTTCCCATTCTTCTGACTCGCCATACATGTCTGGCAGATGGCACATACAGCTGAGTAACCTATCAAGTGAATAAGTTTTGTGCATAAACATTTCAAGAGCTCAAGAGTCAGGAAGTGGTAAGGTAAAAAGGTAAGCCCTAAATCTGCCTTCTTCATGGCTATGCCTTTAAATATGATTGTAAACAATTAATGAAATAATATGAAGCGTAATTCACGTTCTGTTCCTTCAGGGCTCTTAAAATTTCTGGCACTTGACTTAAGGAAAAAATGAAGCAGGAAATAAAGATTCTTTTACAAAAACACAACCTCAATGGTGCATAAAAGAAATTTCTTTTTACTTGATTTTTTTTTTTTGTACTTATATTTAAGATGGCCATTTTTGAAAGAAATAATACTTTGTTTTAAAAAGTGCCTTTTATACTCAAATAAATTGTCATTATACTATATTATATACCAGTGATGCTCAACACATTCATCCAGCAGGCCAGATGTACAGTGCCTGGACGTACAGAGAGGGGCAGGTGGTAGTCTCATCCTGATCCAGCTGTGTGGGCAGAAGGGGACTTAGCCCAGCCCAAACCCAACCCTGTGAGGCGGGAAGTGGGGGAAAGGGACAGGGGTGACAGGAGAGGGGGAATGGCCTGGTCCCAACCTGGCCAGGTCAGGGAAAGGGGATGTGGATTAGACCAACGGAGGGGAGAACGTGGGGTTCGAAGGGGGTATGGCCTGGGCCCAAATATGCTACACAGGGGAAGAGGTCATGGCCTTGCCCCAAGTCGGCCATGCAGAAGGAAGGAGGCCTGGCTCTAATCTGCTCTGGCCATGTAGGGGGTGGGTCATGCAGAGCTTGAGATTTTGGCAGTAGGGAAGGGGTGGCAGTATTAATTGCCACTGCTCTCCCATCACCGAATTTTCTGACCCTTGGGGAGCCCTGCAGGCTGGATTCCAAGACTTCGTTGAATTTGGCCCACGAGTCAGAGGTTCAGCGCCCCCTTTATATACAGTGAGCTACAACACTTAATATACTCTTCAGATTTAATTTATCTAAGTGTCATATGAAATATTTTTCTGTTTCACATCTTTGCTGTCCCCAAAACAGCTAGGCACTACATCCAAGAAACAAGTCAAGAATGAAGAACCTTACCATTCCAGGGAATTCCACCTACAGTTTGAGATAATCTCTAACATGTAGATAAGCTAATATAAATGGCATATCTTCATTGTTTCTCAACAATTTTCCAGCTAGGAAAATTAGGAACTATATTTGAGACAGCTAGACCAGTTTACTTCAGACTTGGCTTGCTGCTTAGATCCTAGTCTTTATCTGTTGAAGTTATGATTGGGAATATTTTCTGATAGGCATATATTGGCACTCTCTCACACACCATGAATTCACACCCACTTTTCAAAAGCAACTGATGCAGTTTTGGCTTTCACTTTATTCAAGTCACCTAAGGAAATTTTTATTTCAGAAGAAAAGTTTGAGTGACTGCACTATATTTCAGAGAAATCCTCTTCCAATGAAGTAAATCTTCTCCTATAAAGATATGCATTTCTAGTGAGCCTCATTCCCTAGAACAAATATTTGCTGCCTTCTGAAATGCATCAAAACCCTGTGGAACTTTGCTCACTCTAGTTGCTTGCAGACATTAAAAAAATCCCAAAAAACACCATGCTTTACTGGAAGAGGCTCTGCAGTGTCTATAAATTGGGCACTTTAGCAGGACTCTTTGGCTCTTTTAGCTAAAGCTGATTCAATCAGCTATTAGGTCAAAATGCCACAAAGCCCCACTAAAGCTCCCAATCTTTACAGATGTCAGGTGAGCTGGGTTAATGTAACACACCACCTATTCTGAGCATGCCCAGGGCTTGGTGCAGGAATGCACCGAGTTTAAAATAAAGGGCCTTTTTTGTCTGTTTGTTTTTGGTCTGCAAGCTTGTATCAAGTTTTCTTATATCCAAAGTTCTGGTAAATGGGTTCCACTCTCCAAAAGAGAAACGTAACTAGAGGTAAAGGCATCTCATTAGGTGAAAGACTTTTCTGTGTTTCAGAGAACTGCAACATCATTTCAGATTTTAAACTAGTTTAACTAATCTGTACAACATACTGACATAGTCAACAAAAGTAATTCTTGTATCTCATAACTAATACCCAACTACATATTAATGCATCTTATCATTTAAACTCTTGCATTAGATATTACCTACCTGCATCCTTCCAGTCATTTCTTTCATACATAAAACTCAATTCCTCCCAAGCTTAAACAAACTAAAAAGAACCACTTAACAGTTCATTTAGATGTAAGAAATGTTATTATTACCTTATCTGCTTTAATGTTTTCTTGTTCTGATAACCAGTGGTTGGGTGGACAGAAATTTCGCCTTGTGTCTCTAGATTTCAACATTTTTACTAAGTTAGTGATGACCTACATGGTAGAAACAGATCTAAGTTAGCACTTTAAACTGTACGAAGGAAAGGTGGTTCTACTATGCAAAAAATCTAAAGTAATCCTGCAGTGATTAGTTAGTTTAAAGTTACTTCTTTATTTGTATTACAAACAACAGTATTCTCCTTTCTAAATACTTAACCACATTTTGTCTTAAGTAACTGAGGACGGAACAAAAATCATCAAAATAATTAGTTTGCTAAAGAATGCTTCCTTCTGCAGATCATAGGTATCTCTCTTGCACATAAAGGCACTGTATTGGGATGGCCTGGAGGGCCATCTCCAGTGGTATCCACCATGGATCAGTGCTTGGACCAGTGCTATTCAATATATGCATTAATGACTTGGATGAAGGGGTGGAAAGCTCAATGATTAAGTTCACAGACAATACCAAGCTGTGGGGAAACACGGGCACACCAGAGGACAGGGCAAAGATTCAAGATTTCCTTGACAGACTGGATTTATGGGCAGAATGAGACCAGATGAGTTTTAATAGGGAGAAGTGCAAGGTCTTTCACCTGGGTATTAAGAACCCTCACCACAACTATACGGCGGTGGTCCACTGGCTGGCACAGCATCTGAACAAGACCCGAGGGTCACGATCAACTGGAAGATGAATATGAAACAACAGTGTGAGCCAATATGAGTCAACAAGGCAAATAAAACTCTGGTGTGTATCAACTGATGTGTGGCCAACAGATCAAGGGAGGTGCTCCTCCCTCTCTATTCAGCATTGGTGAGGCCTCAGTTAAAGTAGTGTCTAGTTATGGGCACTACACTTCAAGAAAGATGTGGATAAGCTCAAGAGGGTACAAAGAAGGGCCACCCATATGGTTAAGGGCCTGGAAGGTAGGCCCTGTGAGGAGACTCTGGGAACTGGGTCTGTTCAGTCTGAGCAAGAGAAGTACTGCGTGCAGTTCTGGGCACCACACTTCAAGAGGCATGCAGATAACCTGGAGAGGGTCCAGAGAAGGGTCACTCGTATGGTTAAGGGCTTGCAGACCAAGCCCTACGAGGAGAGACTTGACAACCTGGACCTTTTCAGCCTCTGCAAGAGAAGGTTGAGAGGCGACCTTGTGGCTGCCTATCAGTTCATCACGGGGGCACAGAAGGGAATTGGTGAGGTTTTATTCACCAAGGCACCCCCGGGGGTTACAAGAA
>JAGPOW010000261.1:248014103-248044351 GCA_030014935.1 Caiman crocodilus
TATCAGTTCATCACGGGGGCACAGAAGGGAATTGGTGAGGTTTTATTCACCAAGGCACCCCCGGGGGTTACAAGAAATAATGGCCACAAGCTAGCAGAGGGCAGATTTAGACTGGACATTAGGAAGAACTTCTTCACAGTTAGAGTGGCCAAGGTCTGGAACGGGCTCCCAAGGGAGATGGGTGCTCTCCCCTACCCTGGGGTTCTTCAATAGGAGGTTGGATATGCATCTAGCTGGGGTCATCTAGATCCAGCACTCTTTCCTGCCTATGCAGGGGGTCAGACTCGGTGATCTATTGAGGTCCCTTCCGACCCTAACATCTATGACTCTATAAAGCTGAAAGGGGACTTGATAGCCACATACAAATATGTTAGGCAGGAGCATCAGGAACTAGGAGAGCAACTCTTCAGGATGGCACCTCAAGGGAGGATGAGGACCAATGGGCATAAACTAATAGACAGTAAATTCAGGCTGGACATAAGGAAAACCTTTTTCTCTGTAACAGTCACCAGAATCTGGAACACGCTCCCAGCAGAGGTGGTGCAGTCACCCCTCCTTGGAGGTGTTGAAGGTGAGGCTGGAAAGGCATTTTGTCAAGCTCATCTGAGCCCAATAACTTCCTGCCCATGGCAAGGGACTGGACTTGATGATCTTCCAGGTCCCTTCCAGTTTTATGATTTTATACTTGTACAGTAGCTCATGAAAACCAAAAGTAAGTATGCCAGTAATAACCAATTTGTTTTATTAGGATGATTTAGAGACAAAAAAGGATATTCTACCAGCGTACCTATATTGCAATTATTACTGTACATCAACACCCAGTCTTGTAAGATATAAACAAGTAAACATAATCTTACATATATTTAATATAAAAGTTTTAAAAATATAATACTGATACAACATATCAATAAACTTATTTGCATATTCAATAAATTTATATGCCTCCATGAATGTTGTTTTCACTTTTAAGTTAGACAAGTTTTAACACTTGTCCCATAACAAACATTTTGGTAGATCCCTGATATTGGCCTCAGGTAAAAATTGATAATGTCCTGTCTTTTTGCTTCTCCAACTATACAATCGAACAATACTTGTATATTATTGCATCCATGCATACATACGGCCAGTTCAAATAAAAAGATGCAGGGCCATTTCAGTATCAAGCAGGGGATATGAGGATGGGTGAACACAAAGCTGTTTATGCAACAAAACTGGGAGGCTGGGGAAAACATTTATCCTGCTTAGCTGGTTGACAATTAAAAGAATACAACAACAGCTTCACTAAAACCAGGAAATAGCCAGAAAACATCAAATCAAAAAATAACCTACTACCTATAGGACTATCACCCTATAGGTGACTATCCCATTCTTTCATCCCCCAAATGGGTAAAAACACCTGTAAGAAACAAGCAACCTTGTAGCCCCACCCAAATATTTTAATGGAAGTACTTGGAAGCCTTTTAATTGTATAGATGTAAACAAAACAGTTTCTGCTGCTACCAAAACTAGGGATCTACTTTGCCACTTTAAACTATGGCATTTTCAAAAATGAGCTGAAGACACACAAGCACACATGAGTGCTCACACATGAATGCTAACAAAACAGGTGTTATGAGCAACAAAGAACTTACTGAACCTTCTACAGGTCTTTGTGTGTACATACTAAACAAATGATCTTTTAAAGATGCAGCATATTATAAAGTCTCCTTAGAACTATTTGATTGCACTGGAATTTTTTATCATTTTTCCCTTAAAAAAATCCAATGCAAGTTTAATGTTACATGGTCCTCTGAGTTGCATGGTCCCATTAGCACCCCACTTCCAAATCCAGAAAGAAATATTCCACACAAAGTAAAAGACTGCACCAATAAAATAACACAAAGACAGTTAAAGGAACCTTAAAACAAGCTGCGATAAATTTGGTGAGACTGGAGTTTCCTGTAGAAAATTTTGCATTATTTGGAGAAAAGAACCCTGAGTAAACAAAATATTCTTTTTTCATATTTTCAAAAAAGCCGCACAACTGAGATTTCCATCTAGTAATGCAAAGCAAGTATTCAGAAACTTCAGAAAAGATGTCATTAATATACTGCTTTAGCAGGATCAACTCAAGGTTTAGAAAAATCTGTCCTTATCTGACAAAACATGATTTCCTACATCACATTTTATTGGGTCACTAGTAACTTCAGAAGGTCCTTTGGAAAGATTCAATACTATGCATTGAAATTTTCTTGCCAAAACAAGGTGTCCTTCAGCTTTGACAGCTGAATTTTACCACCAGCTAATTATATATCTAAAAAAGTAAAGTAGTACTGCTTTATAATTAAACAAATATCTGGTAAAAAAAGAGCCTTAAACATATCTTCTAGATTTATTATTCTGATAACGGAATACAAACCCATCTTTTGAGAATGGCTGACTTTTGAGAAGCTAGAAGGAAAACAAAATGTTACAACAATTTTCCTCATAACTACTAGAGGTTAGTGAAGAGAGAATGATTAAATATGATCAACTGAAGGGCACAAATAGAAGATGACATGGCATAAACCACACACATAAAAGTGTCCCTAACATGCTGTCATTCTAGAAAAATAGACATACCAGGGTCTCAATTTGTGACCTTTAAATTGAAAGTTTATTTGGTAATTTAAAGACAAGTAATTAAATTAAATTGTGCAAACATATATTAGATCAATCTGCACAAATTTCAAATTCAGTGATGCATTAGGACTGTATTCAATGCAATCAAAACATTATCAGTTACTCTCACTGCTACTAATGCTCATAATGCTCATGGTCATAAGTGAAATGTGTTGTAAAATCAGGCAGAATGGGTTGGATAGAGGCTATGGAAGACTTGTAGAATGAATAAGCATTCCTTAATTAGCCCATCAGGTTAAGTGCAAGCATTAATGGGCCTTTCCTAAAGTCTAGTATGACATCTTTCTCCAAACATGGCCAAGAAGAAAGTTCCATTAGCAATATTAATACAAGCTTAGTTGATCATTTTCATTCAATTAACTTCTTTCAATTAAATAGATAGCTTGACAAAAGCAGTGATAAAAGACCTGAAGGGACAGCTGATGACTCGAACTGAACATTAGTGTGCGAGAGGTCGCCAGTATTAAACGGACTGTAAATCTAGCATTCAATTTGGAAAATGCATTTCTTCTGCTCCCACTCCTTTAATGAGCAATTTTAGCTGACTAGATGTGTTTGCTGCAGAAATTTCATGGCAAGTCAAGCACTCTTTTTTATGCAACAGTTATATTTTTAGGTCTTTTCCTGCCAGCAATCTCAGCTTCCCTCACTTAACTCATACCTTAGGCTGGGAAAACTGGTTAGAAGTATATTACTAGTTAGCTAGGAACAACCTGAATTAATTTTACATTCACTAAACCAAATCCATCCCTTTTTTCCAACCAATGTAGTGTCTACAAGACTCAGTGGAGCCGAATGACGTGAAACTGGAGTGACAGCACTGAATCTCAAACCATCTAAAGACCCCGACTCAGCAAGGTACCTAAGTATTAAGTTCATAAGTCATTCCCCAATGTTACCAAAACTACTCATACTAAGAGAAGCAAGAATTTTTTAGTCATATCTTTTACTGGTCCTGTTTTGAGCTGGGGGTTGGACTAGATGACTTTCTGAGGTCTCTTCCAACTCTAACCTTCTATGATTCTATGAACCGTATAATTAGGAGAGATGTTAGACAAACATTTGGGCAGAAAGTGCCTTTCCACACGTCAGAACAATTCATGAAGTCAGTAGCGTGATTAGTTACTTCACTAAATCGCAGGCTAAACGTTCATATACATTTTCCATACCAACTCCTACATAAACCAGTGAAATGTAAAACAACCAAACAAAAAAACCCCCAAAAATACTTGTCACACCAAAATGACTTTTAAAATTACAGTTACTAAAAATAAGACTATTATGCTAAGCAACAATAAATTTTGCTTAAACACAGAATTCTTTTTAAAGTCAAGGTTATTTCCAAACACCATGTTTCCTAAATGATCATATCTGCAACAAAAGCATGAGCATGAAATTAATTGTAGGCAAATACTCTGAAGGTACCAGTAACACATGTTTGAATAGTCAGCCTGTTCAAACTCACGTGAAAAATTGACATCTAATACCTTAAACAGCTGAATCCATCGTTTTTGTTCTGTTTGTATACACTGCTGCATTTCTGTGTTTGTTGTGACTCCAACACTTCGAAATGCTGCAATATATTCCTCACGCACTTCTGGTTTTGTTTCTGGGTAAGCCAATTTGATGATTCCCAAACAGGCATCTCGAAGGCAGCGTGATAATATTACCAATTCTTCTAGTGTAAAAGGCATCATTGATGATTGTCTTTGACCTACAGCTAAATAAAGGTTAAATATCTTCAAAACAAATTTTCTAATATTTGTCTTATTTCCATAGCACAATTGGTGTTTTTTTACTCCTTTTAAGAAAACAGAAATATTAATATTTACACACACATACAGGAAAAAAGTGACAAAAAGGAAACAAAACACAAACCAAAAGGAACGGACATTAATGCCAACTGCATCCATTACTGTCTAAACTACAGTAAAATAATGGATGTTAACATATTATCTCATTTTTGTAACATACTTAATGTTCAATTAACATCCCTTGGCTGATTTTACAAACCTTCCTTCTACAGAACTCTTATTGAGATCAAAATAAATTTTGAGAGAGTGAGGCTTGCCAAATCAGATCCTATGCAGCAAGCTTTATGCTCTTACCTTCTATGGGATCACCAAAGAATTCATTATCATGAATAGAAATAAGTGAATGACTAAACAAAGAACTAAAAAGGTAGAAGAGAGGGATGATCCGACTGGAGTCTTCTAAAGACATTGGAGACCCTCTTGATATCACTTGAAGTAATGGCACCATAGACCTTAAGATAAAAAAAGAAATAGAAAACAGTTAATTTATCTTCTAGTTTTTAAGGAAGATTTAAAACTTCAGGATTTTAGTCAAAATACTACAGATTAATGCTCCATTAAATAGCATAAAGAGTATTCTCATTAACAAGTGATAGGATCTCCATGGAGGAACCATACCCTGCTTTTGTTAAATGGGATTATTATTTATACACTCTTATCAACATTGTACAGAACTAAGCACCTTCTAACACACTTGCATTATTAGCATTCTTGTTTACAACTGAAGAACTGAAGTAAAGATGCTACCATAACAAGACTAGGTCAGAACTGGGAACAAAGCTCAGGTCTCTTAAATATCAGTCTAGTGAAGGAGCTAATCTACATCCCACTGGCTGGATCCAGCCCATGGAGCTGGGAGGGCTTCAGCAGAAGGCCAGCAGAGAGGGACTTTGCCTGAGTCATGACTGTTCATTAGGAGCTTCATCCACGTCATGGCTGGGAGAAGTGGCAGCATCCTAGTGCCACCCTTGAATTAGGTCATTCTGACCCACCACAAAAAGTGTTGCTGATCATTGGATTTAGCCATAAGATATCATCCTTCATATCTAAAAGTCACCTCAAGGAGTAAAGAATACATCACTACCATCTGTACCACATTCCCGAACAAGATGCTAAGAAGGAAGTCCTACTGGTGCTCTGCACATATCATATGCTATGTGATCATGACAACAGCACTGGACACGGGGTTCTCAGGAGTGTGTTTGAAACTGAGACACTGAAAAGCAAACGGACAACATTTCTATACAGCAGCAAACAGGCCTGGCTTATCTCTTGTTGGTTGTTTTGGGAGTGCTGCTGAGATGGTATACACATACTTAAAAGATCTTTTCTACCTCTAAGGAATATGACCATAATGACAGATTACTTTAAATTGTATGTGAATAATATAAAGCATCACAAGGATAAATGATATAATATTTAGATTCTTAAGTACCAAAACTGCACTGGAAACAGACATACTAAATTCAAACAATTCAATTTTTAGCAGAGAGATTTTATTTCATTTTTAAGCAATATGGTTCAAAACAAAATATAACTCCAACAATTCTGCACTGATAAGTATACATGTATATCTAGGAGAAAGTGCAAGTGGGCACATATACATATTACTGAAGTAACTTAAGGTATGCTTTGTATTTACAAAGCAAGACAATCACTACAACTCCGGCTGAATAAACTCAAAGTTGAAAGACAAAGGTGTTTTTAGCAAATAAACTCTGAGGTCAAAGGCCAAAGCCTATTAACCCAGAACATGAATACCCTTTTTCACCCCCACACAAAGATAAACAGGAAGCAACTTCAATTTCTCACGCTGAAGTGTACCAGTTTATTGAAAATTTAAACAAAAAGATACAGCCAAAAAGATAAAACCAAACTGCTAAAAGGTAAAACATATCAAACAGTTACAACTCTTTGGATCCCTTCCTTTCACTCTCTTTTCATCTCCTCTCATTTTCCTTTTTCCTGTGTTACTATTATTCTCCTTCCTATCACTGCAAAACATTTGATTTGCATGATTTACATGATTTTACCACCTTGCATCTTAGGAGGGAGGGAATGGTGATTTTCCAATTCTGACACACATACACATAATTTATTCTGGGAAGTTAGGCCATCTGCTCCTTAAATGAAGGGACTGGGAAGGGGAGACAAAATAAGAACAGTACACTGAGAAGGGAAAAGGGTTTGTTTTTTTTGCACAGTTGCAAGCTTTATGCTCTCTGCTTTCAGGTATATATTTTTCCTTTCATACAAAATTAGCTATGATAAGGGTTAGGGTGTTGAACTGGGAACACGCTGTTTTTTTCAATGACTCGTGCCCTACATTCCTGATTTCTGATCTAATCTGACGTCCCTCACATCAGGAAGAACCAATGTAGATGAAAGTGCTTTTCTTAAATTTCTGCTTCGAAGTTTTAGATAGTACTGTCAGTGCTTGTTCAATAGAATCAACATAATCTTCAGAAAATGTAAATATCATTATCATGTTTAACATAAAGACATGTGAACTGTTATTTTAAAGGAAGGTTGAGATACTTCACTTAGCACATACCTCTAATTAAACACCAGCTCTATTCCCAAGGCCCTTTAATGTTTTTATTATATCAAAGCCTCAATTAACGTTAATGGAAATTTTGCTGGAGTATAAATAAGAATCAACTATAGAAATCTTTTCTTTAAACTCTTTTTTTCTATGTATATCTACTGTATTTTTTCAAGTGTATCACAAGGTCCTCTTTTCTTTTTCATTAGGTATGCTCTATTCTACTTTAAGCTCATTGAATGATATAATACGTACCCTGTAATCATTCGTGTAGTCATTGAAGAGATTAGATACCAAAGATGCCTTAGGAACCTGGCATTAAAGGCTAAGCTGTAAAGAAGCCTGAGAGAGAAAGGAAACAGGTTATTGCAGCAAATCAAGTTTGCCCACAAAATACAATATTTTAGCTTCCCTTTTCTGTCAAACCTTTCCATATATGACGTACATACAAATTAAAGATACTTTTAGCTACTTCTTTATTGTATTCTTACATTAAACAATTTAAACTCTTTTTTACAGAAGGGAATAAGAGTGTCCCATGACAGAAATCACGATTTGTAAAGACCTCAATACTGCAAGGACAAGTACACAGACAAATCCCTGCTCCAAAACTACATTAAACTCTGTATCTAACTACTGGATGGGACCCAAACTTGTGCTCTATCGCAGAACCAAGATCCATGTTAAACTAGCACAGCACACCTTAAACCAGAGGTTCGCAACTGGAGCATCGCAGAGTGCTGCTATAGACTGAAAATGCACCATGCATCTTAGTTTTCAGTATGTTGGAGCTGAACTCACAAGTGGCTGCAGCGGAAAGGCACTCCTGCCAGGCTAGCATTATATTATGTAGGCATGCATGCCGCTTCTACTGCAGCTCTTCTAAGCCAACATGATTCCTGAAAACCAAGGCACATGGGCAGTGGCATCTATCTTCAGGCTGCACTGCCACTGCAGGGCAAAAACTGTGCTGCATGACTCAGTTTTCAGGAGGTATGTTGGAACTGAACCCTACAATGGCAGCAACCATGCTGCAGCACCCTGTTGGTCTGCTCCCACTCACCTTTCAGGCCTCATGTGTCCTTTTACACACTCCGTGCTCACATTTGCCACACCCCCTTGGCCTGATTCCATACCCTCAGTGCTTCCCTTGTGCTGCTCAGCACCTTGTCTGCCAGCTGGGCATCCTAGGACTCTGTCCATGAGGACACCAAGAATGGAGTTGAGGGGGGAACACCCTGGGTTAACTAGCGAAAAAACTTGGCCCAGGGGTTTCCAGGTCTCAAATGGGAAACAACTCTAAGTAGGTTTGGGTCACTGATGTGGTTAAATTTACCTTAATAGCACAGAAAATAAAACAGATTTTTAAAGTACACAATTTTAGTTAAAAGTAAATGAAATGCTTTAGAAAACTAACCTCTTAAAAATGATTATTTCTTTTTTAGTATATAAACACTACTTTTTTCATCCGATTCAATTCTGTGTTGCAGGATCAACTGCATTTATTTTTCCCCACATTATACTGACTTCTTGGAATCTTGCATAATGAGACCCAAGGAGCCCTGTTTGTCTTCAAACACTCTGGCATCCATTTTCATTGCACCCACTTATTAATGTACATGCCTGTCTGAAGGCAGACAATAGCCCCATGTTTAAGACAGAAAATGGTGTGCACTTTCACCACTTTAGCTTATCAGGCCATGATCACCTTTAAAATGTGATAACATCAGTGGTTCCATGTAAGACATTGACATACGCCAGTCTCCTAAAAATCACCAGCTAACAAACTTGTTATGTCTGTACATGAAATGGATATACAAAAAAAAACAGTTCAGCCATTTTTTTGCCTTCCACAAATACAAATAAAATCAGGGACCAAACTGATTTATTTTTCTGAATCTCAAAGCGTCTCTATTACCTGTCCTTCATACCACGTCCAAACTTTCCCAATCACTGCTCACAGTAACAAAAATACATCTTTTCCCCTAGCCAAATGTCTATACATGAGGCCATGCACAAAGAAGCACAGTGGTACCATCCTTTCATTCATTAGAATTTGAAGAGGGCTCAATAATGCAGCAAAACTATACTATTTAAATAATTCTAACACTGGTGGTTATACTGTCAAGTTTAAACCCGTTAATTTTTTTAAAATCTATATTAAATTTATAGTAACATCTTAAAATTAAAAAACATTGGTTTTATCCACCTTGGAATGCAACAATATTTTTTCAAGACAAATTATTTTGACTCATATCAACTTATTGTTTGCCTCAGTTTTTTTTAATATGAATTAATACAATTAAGAACTGGGATTCATATTTCAATATTTAAATATATTTTTTTTTCAAATGTTAGCTTAGTTGTCTCAGTTTTTAAGCTGAGAAATTTCCGCAACGACCTTCAGCTCTCTGCTTCATATTCAAAATGAAAAGCTATTTGGCACAGTGCCTTTAGGTCTCCCAGGGCATCCAAGTAAAAACTTGTTAATTTTACAATCATCCCTGGAAATTATGTAATAGTTTTAGCTGAAATGAACAAACATTATGGATACTGGACCTATCATAATCTAATTCACTTTTTCATTCTGGCAATGTTCAGCAGTATTGAAGGAAAAAAAAGGCAAACTTTAAGAGCTTAGAGTAATAACCCTTGCGTAAGCTTTATCCATCTTTCAGAGGTCCGCAGACTTCATCCTATACATCCAGGGGTTCAACCATAGCAATTGCTAAAGCATTATGGCCTGAGTCCAGAAGTGCTGAACATTCACAGCTGCAACTGGTCAGTGGAGAGCTGTAGATGCCGAGTAACTCTGAAAACCAAGCTTTTTATTTCAACTCAAATAGGAAGGAGTATAGATGGCACTGTATCTCACCACCATTTGCAATCACATCCTGCCTAAACACAAAATATGATGCTCTCTTCTAAAGATTTGCAGCTTTGATCACAACATAGCCATTAATCCAAAAAATAAGTAAAACAAAAAAACACCAAACTTGATTCACCATGCTAGTTTTACATTAATGCAATTCCATAGACATCCACTATAAACAAAGGGTTGGCATGAATAAGAAACTAAAAAAGTATGTATTGAAACAATTTCCTAGGGCAACAATGAATCATTGTAATTAATGTGAATAAGACTTTGGGAATCTACTCTTCAAAGACTGGGAAAACACCTGTTCTTTTAAAAATCTGGATTTTTCTGCTGCCTGGTTTTCACCAGGGAAATTTTAAGAATTAGAGACAACACTCATTTTATTTGTTCTTGTTTAGAAAGATACGATAGAGTATCACAAAAAATCAATATCCCCAGACAAAACTACATTAAAAAGCAGATATGGTTAAAAGTACGTATCAGTAACTTAGTGTAAAAGATCATTACAAATGTTTTCATTATCTACAGAAATCAAACATTACATGCCCAGGAAATTACAAGTTACCCTTAACTTTAAAAACAAATTTAAATGTGCTGCAAGTCAAATATTTACAGAATCCAAGCAAGCAGCTTAAAAAAAAACCCCTTAAAAATATCATATTTTTTTTGTTTAGCATTCCTAAGAGAATACTAACATTAGCATGTAGAAAAAGTGTCATTAAATATCTCTTTTTCAGTCAGATTCAATTATTCCACCTGGCCAGTGTATGCCACTGTAGAACAATACAAGTCAGCCAGATTGTACATCCAAATTTTCCCTTCTTTACTGTTCTTCAAAATCTAACTGAACTTTAACAGTTCCAGTGCTAAGAGGAGATATTTTTGAATTTGTCTAAGTGAATCTGTCTCATCTTGTTTTAAGTATAAGGGTGACAGATAACTCTGATAAATTAATAAATACATGTAAAAAAAATAAACTCAATTTTGGTCACAAGTAATGCCTTAATTATCAAGACGATAAAAATTAAATTTAGTCTAATGGCTTTTGTTCTATTTCAAACACACTTTAACATGATCTCTTCTGCCATATCTAAGTATATAATGACCACTGACAGCTAACCCTGCAGTTTCTCTCTACAGGTATCTAATTGCTCACAAAGGGCACATGATTTATATGTATTTGCTAAAAAGGTATTTTGGGCAACCTTGGTTTTAAAAAAAAGTGTCAAATTCCTTCTGTGCAATAGGATAGATTAAATGACCCATTAAGCTTTATTTAGCTGAGGCACCACTATAAGTTAATTAGTTAAAGGCAAGATTTTCAGTCTAGGTCATAAATTGGGCTCAGTTTCCCGCTGAGACCATTTAAGTTAATGAAGAGAATACAATAGAATGAGACAAGCTCATACAGTCTAGGAAAGGTCACTGTAGCAGGGGCAGCATATTTTGACACTTCCTTAGATCTGCAAGGTGTCACAGGTAAAGATACAATATATGACTACCATAAATGAGCCACACAATTCCTCCAGGATTCAACCACAAATGAATGATGATTTATGCTTCTTCCTTTCCTCTGAATATGTATCACAACAAGTTTGCATAACACTGATAAGTTAAAAAGGTTTTGGAGATTTCAATACAATGTTTCTGGTCCTTGAACAAAGCCAGAAAAGCCAACGTAAGAGATAGGCTTGCTAAAATGAGAAAGCTCTCAAAAGAAAAACAGTTGCAAAGAATCCAAAATAATTTCCCTATACTGGAGTGAAGACTGCTAAAGTTACACCATCATGCCAATTTTCTAACCTATCATCTATCTGTGTGAAAAGATTAGCAGTGTTCTGTAAGCCAAAGAGCAGTAATGTATTGTCACTATGAAGCAGTTATATTGAAGTTAGCAATTACTCTGCACAAACCAGCCAGAAGTCTGCTAATCACCAAGGCCACCATACAGTCACCACTTAAAAAGATGTTTATTTTTAAATCCTTCTCATTACTTGAAGTCAAGACACTCCTACATAAGTAATACAAATAAAATATTCAAGATAATGTATTTCCAACAAGAATTTTGGAAATTTCTCCTACAGGAGGAGTTAGGGGTATGTTAAACACCTTGGGTATCTTGCCAAGCACAGAATCTTTTTACAATACCTCAGTATCAAACTATCTAAAAATTCTGTGCTCAGTAGGTGAAATCCTGGTTCCAAACAGTTAATGGCAAAATCCCCTTTGATGTGAACGGAGCCAGGATTTCGTCCCACATCTTCATTTCGTTGACTACAAGCATGTTCGCTAAGCCTACTTGCACCAATTCATGTTAAATAATGAATTCTTCAGAAGAGAGATTTACTAAAGGATGCCAATATACCAGGGCAGACCTACAATGATGCATAATAAAATTAAAATATTCACATACTAACTAACAAAGAATAGGTTATGTAATGTTGTATTAGTATAGATACTAAAAATTTTTAAAAAATCTAAAAATAGTTCATTTAAGCCTCATTAAATGCATTATAAAAAGAACAGCTATAAAGGTAGGATATCATAGTTAAAGTACAACTGACTTCCTAACCTTCAGAAGCTTCTGTAATCTCCCAGATCCGTGCCTAATTCAGAGTAAAAATTAAAATATTCATAAAGTTAAAAAAAGTCATATTTTACTTCTGAGATTAATTTCAGCTAGGTTAAGAACATGCTGATTTAAAAATAAATAAATAAATAAATAAAAGGGAGCCAAAAGCAAGCAACTTAAATGATCAGCTACACGGTAAGACTATTTGAAAATATGAACAGATATTAAAAGATTAATACTGTTTAGTTTAGAAAAGATACAAATAAGAAAACAGGCTATACAGAAAAATTATGAAAATTCTATTGGGAATCATTTATAAAACAAAATGAAAGGCAACATTATCAAAGAAAATACTTTTTAATAGGATTAGCAAATGGCGATCATCGTAATATGGTACTATGGAGCACAAGAGTTTATCAAGATTTAAAGATGGATTTAAAACCCATAATAAAATAAAATATGGATATAAACCTTCATAGCTAATGGCAAAAGACAACCACTGACTGGCTGTATTAGAAACCTCCCCCTCTAATTGTCCACCACAAAGATTTTAAGTTCTTTCCTCCAAGATACTAATCACTCTTGGTACTAATCACTCTTGAAGATAAGTTATTAGGACAGATGAGCCACTGGTCTGATCCAAACTAATGCTTATGTTCCAGAATATCATGTACCCTAAGCATCCATCCTGCAGTACTAACCAGCCACAGGAAGTGAAAACAAACTAGGTTTCCAGTGACTAACACAGGAAGAATCCACTGTATGGTAAAGTTTTTTGGACTTTTTTTTTAACCTGACAGTTTTTTAAAGTTTTTAAAAACTGCAGTCTAATCATTTATTCTTCACCTACTATTTATTTATCTCAATTTTAATATTTTATACTAACAATGTTTTCTGTTTTAAAATGTGACATTTAGCTACTTATATGCATTGTCTCCCTTCGCAATGCTTTGAATTCTCCATACTATTTTAAATCGCCATGCCTTGCCTTAATTATTGTGAGTTCCATTGAAAAAATATCTAACATTTCTTACACTGACCTTTTTTGACTTCAAACCCATTTGACCAGTAAGGATTAAAGTAAGAGCAAATCACGTAATATATTAACAGTAAACTATTGTATAACAATATTAAATATATTATATTAATATGCCCAAATAATTTAATATATTGTAAATTAAAACTTTATTTTGAATGAATTGTTGTTGATACCTTAATTGTTCCCATTTTCAATTTTGACTTCCTAATACACATTACTTTAAAAAACTTATTTAAAATAAATGAGGCTCAAGAAAGCACATTTTATAATAGTGATGAAAACTACATAAATATCAGACATAAAATTACTTTTGTATTATAAGCATCTTCATCCCAGTTGACAGCTGGGGTGGGAACTACATCTTTCAAATGACACTTAAACAAGAACTACAATTATCAGCACTTCTGAACCTGTCACTTATGTGCTGAAACAGGGAGCGGCATTTTCTCAACAGGCTACAAAAAAGCAAGAGGTTTATAAATGGAAAAAAATGAGCTAAAAGCTTTGAACTATGTATTAAAACTGTATAAAGTGTAATATTTTAAAATGCCAGTGAATTTCTTTAAAATAAAAAGCATGCGAATATTTATAAAGACAGGCAAGTAATGCAAGCCTAATTCAAAGCCCAATGAACAAAATGGAAAGAGGTATATTGATTTTTAAATGTTCTTTGGAGCATTCCCTAAGTCCAAAATTTTAAATGATCATTAAAGAGAGGCAAGATTCATTTATATTTGGCAGAGATGAAAATAAAGGCTTTAATCCTGCCAACATCTGCATTACACATCTTCATTTTAACCATAAGAATAAATCTACTGAATATAAAGAGACCCCCTCAGATGCTCAAAGTGAAACACGTTGTTACTTGTCTACAGGATCAGGACTTAAACCCAGTGTCAGAACAAAGATATTTATGAAAATATTTCAAGACATGTCTGGGTGGAGTTCCACGTTTGGATTTTAACATTTGCCTAATATTTTTGTGAAACAGTACAGAATTATCATATGAGAAATAAATGTATCGTCTCTTGCAATTTACACTTGTAATTGTAAAAGTAAACTAAGAGTATAAATGGTGAAAAGCAATTTAAGTCCCGATCCTCTATCCATCAAAGACAAAAGGAGCTTTTTGACCTCAGTCAGTTCAGCACCAAGATCTCCAACATTAAAATTTCTTTCAAGTGTTAATGCCAAAAGGTGTTTTAAATAACCCTGATAGGTTTCTTAGAACTACAGGGCTTTTTTTTTTTTTTTTTTTTGTCTGATAATGTCCTTTAGCATTCTAACGAATAACCTAAAAAATAAGGGAAAATAAAACTCCAAACATTTCAACTATTTACTTCTGTAGATTATACGCTCAGTCTTTCAATAACTATTCTAAAATTGCTATGGAAAACTGCTAGTGTATTTCTAAATTATTGATTGATCTTTCATAGCCTGTGAAATATATACTGTTACATAATGCCTATTCCATTATCACAAATAATTACAAAGTTCTAAATATGGCTCTGAGAGGAAATAGATGCCATACTCATGCAATTACGGCTGTATACAACTACTTTATTCATTAAGCACCTCTTTTTCCACACAGTTCACCAGTAAACCTCAAGTCAAACCAGTGATGCATTTAAATCCAGTAATTACTATCCAAGGCAATGGACTGCTTGCAACAATAAAGCCGGCATACTAATTCAGCTGCTGCTATGATCTTCAGATCTCACATCCTGCTCTAATGCAATTAGTCTACAAAGAGCTAATTACCCTAATCGAGCAATCACAGCTTCACTGACATCTTACTTCCTCTAACAGCTATAAACACCAGTGGGCTAAGATAGCACCTCATTAGTTCACTGTATCATTGTTTACAATGCAGTTTGAATTGATTATATTTACTACATTCCAAAAATACCTGGAGCTTTCTGGTTTACTATCAATAACTGTATATCTTTACCTAAAACTACTCACTCCAGGATAGTTTAATACCTATTACTGATGAGCCTTCACTTAAAAACAATCTGCATCAGCAATACACAAAATATTGGGTATTTTACAGGCACAAAAATAAGAACTATCAGACAAACACATGTATTTTGTAATCTTTTTTTAAAGAAACATTACACAGATTAACAGGTCCAAGTTTTCATTTCCATTTAACATTCCAGCCCAGTTCCCACATTACACCTGCACAGACACGATCATTTTCTACATCCCCTGAGAGTAGGATAAGAATTGGCTTAAACTATATCACCCTTGTTGCAAATTAACTATTTAAAAATTCTAAATATTAAAGCATCTAAAAGTAGCTCAATACTGGAAAAGAATTGTGGCATACTTATCTATATAACAAGTTATATAGATAGCTACTAGGAAAGATCGACACTGAAAAGTCCTTATGTTGTTAAAATTATAAGTTTTCCCAACCATGAATCTATTATCACCACCACACACTAAGGCTCACAACTCAGAAAATAATTTAACTCAGTAGCAACAAGCTTGAGGTGTATATTTGTTATATTCAGTGATCTTTTCAGAATAAAAAGGTAGCGAAAAGACAATACTGAATTCCAAATGAAGTCTAAAAAGGAACATTACAATTTCAATCTCTCACAACTGAAACAGAGAAAAGCTAAGTTGACAAAGAGCAGATCATCTTTACAGGAACATCTAAAACTACAACACAGTAAAACTAGTTTTAAGCCTAACAGACTTCAATGTCAATATTATTTATACTTGCCTGACTTTCGGCACCATCATTCGGTGTTGTACCATTAATATGTGGCAAATTGATGCCATCAGTGTGAAGACTTCTTCACTCGCTGAATCTCTCCAGACCATATTCAACAGGGTGTTTGTCTGCTGTTTCGTATCAAGTTTCTTTAGACACTCCTCTGTTATATACTGCATTGATATTCTCCCATCACCCTGTAAATACATGAAAAACCCCACTTTTTGTAACTTTTAAACATTTATTTATCAAAGTCTACAGCTTTTTCTTTTTTTAATAATGTTTCAGAATGTCATGTAAAGTGGCAGCCTCATAGTGCTAAAAGAACTGCATAAACATTTCAAAGGCAGCAGCAAACAAGGAGTTGGTTTAAGTCCCCAGAAAGACAAGTATTTGCATGCAATTTGGATCTGATCTATGCCCAAAGAATTCAGTGAAGAGATTCCCTGTGATTTCATTTAGTTCTGGGCAGATGACTATATCTACACTGTAAGTGAACACAAGACAAAATTCTTAATTGGCATAAAATACCAATGTAGACAGTAAGCAAGCTATGATGGTTTACAAGACCAGAATGGAGCCCAGGCAAGTGAGCCCTCAACTATCTCACTGCTTATCTAGCCATATGCATGTGTCAAGCAGGCATTTATATACATGTATTCCAGTATCTAAAGTGTATGTGTGCTAGGGCTGTGCAAAGCTTCAGTTGGTGATTCGATTCGGGGGAGATTTGGCAGCCAAATCTCTGAATCAAATCAGGAGACCCTTTAATCTCTCCAAATCGAATCAGAACCCTCCAAATTGATTTTGAGAGATTCGATGATTCAGACACAGGTTTAAATTTTTCTTCTTACATACCTCAAGGTACCAAGCAGCTCATGAATGCTGAGATGCTGGGGCAAATGAAGTGTCCTATGGGAGGATCCCCAATGCATTTGGCAGCAGACCTGGAAGTGGACCAGAAGCACTTCCGTTCCATTTCCAGGTCCACCACAGAGTGCGCAGGGTACCTCTCCCCATCCCCCAGCTCAGCAACTGGTGCCTCCTGGGTCTGGGGGGTGCACCTGGGGTCCCCCTATGCCAAACTGGGGGGCCATGGGTGGGGGCCACGTGCTCAGCAGCGGATCCAGAAGTGGACTGAAAGTATTTCCAGGTCTGCCACCGAGCATGCGGGGGAGGAGGGGGAGGCCCCCTGAGCTCCAATGGGACACTCCATCTGCCCCACCATCTCAGTACTCACAAGCTGCGCCTAGTACCTTGAGGTATTTAGGTATAAAACATTTAAAGCTGTGTCTATGGCCGAATCGTTGATTCTCTGAATCAGCACTGACTCTTCAGATTCAGCTAAATTGAATCAGGATAGTGATCTGAATCAACGAATCAAATCACTGTCCCCCAATTCGGGCCAAATCTGAATCAAATATGGCCTGTTTCGCACACCCCTAATCTGCAACGCTTCTGATCAGCTGCTCAGGACCACAATGAGTTCCAGGTGAATGGCAAAGTGGCACGCTTCAAAGTAAAAACTGCAGTAAGCAGTAAGTAAGTGTTCTTTACTTGGCAACCTGCTGTGGTCCAAGCAGGCTGTGAACTGCACACACATGAAAAATGTCTGTTCTACTATATATTATGGTAGAAAAGAAGTCTCAGGACAGGCAAAATATAGCAGTATATTTATAAATCAGTGTGTAAACAAAATCTGAATAGACATCTAGATTTCTTTTTCCTAGTCATCTTTCAGACATTGCCAACCCCTACAGATCCTTTACTCAATGTTCTGTTGGTATTTACGTTACGGAGATTTAACAAAAAAAAAAGTTTGTAACAAAAATACCCTCTGTGCTCAAAGTCTGGCATACAGGCTGCCAACACATGTGAAAAAACCCCCAAACAAACAATGCTTTATCAGAAGAAGAAACACATTAGATCCATCTGGCTCCCCAGCATCTGAATATCTCTTGTACTTCAGCAGGGCTTTTTGGCACTTTTATCTAATAGCTGATTCAATCAGGACATCTGGTTCTAGGCCCAAGTGGAGCTTTAAACCACATGTCCCACTTTCCACTACACTACAAGCTAAGCAAGACAGTGCAGCCTCCAAACTTCCTCTTGAATCTAACCCTTTGAGCAGAAAGGAATGAAAGTTTCACTGGGACATGAGAAGAGCAATCAAGAGGGTAACTGACTGCTGTAAGAAGGGCACTCCACTGGGAAAATAGTTCTGAGTTCTGGTCCCTGTTCCCAACACTGTTGATGCATTTTATCCACTGACGAGTTACTGTAAGAAAACAACAAGAAAATCATACCACCTAGGAAAAAGGAGATAGTACTTTCAGCTGTATTTTCCATAGATCAGAGAGTAAGAATGTAGCAAATGCTGAAAGTAAAAGTTGAAGAAATGACTGTGAATGGGACTGGGATTTTTAAATAGGACAATGGTAGATTTGAACAGGAAGAAAACAGTAACTGGAGTTCTTCAAGATATGTTGTCCAAATACACATCTTTCTGCTATGAATATCAAAAGGCAGCAGGCAGGCACAAGGAGTGAACAAGCTGCCCAAGGAGCTAGCAGAATATCCTGACCATGGCCCCTCACCTTGATTCTAATTCCTGACTCTAACTTCTTGGCCCTGGATTGATCTGTGGCTCCTCTTTCAGCTGTGACTTGACTCATGGCTTCCTGATCCTGCTTGTTCCTGACCACCTTCCTGGCTCTCTGACCCTGGAGTATTCCCACCATAACTTTGGGCCTCCAGACTCGGCTCTGGCTTGACCACCAGCTCTTGTCCCTGGCTGTGAACCTGTGAACTCCAAGAACCAGGCATGGTTACCCACATCTTGGTCATAACCTTACATACTCATTTGTCAGTACCCTCAAGAATGGAGGCATAAAAATACTTAGCCCCCCTCTAGAAAAGGACCAGAAACAGCTTGTCCATAATAGTCTCAGTTGCAGAGCAAAAAGTAAGCCTTTCACATGAAATTGGCCAAACCCATTCACACCTCACTGATAGGCAAGGGAACTTTAGTAAAGCCAGACTGCTGTCATATGTCAAACAGACTAAATGCTAGGTGAAAAATCTTCTCAAGTCAAAATCTTTCTCAATCAAAATCCAAAGGGATTTGCTTTGATAGGCTTGATAGGCTCTCCTGGTCTAAAAAAGTCTAGAAAATCCTGGAAATCATGCTTCTGATGAAAAGACAGAAGATAGAATCTTTTTTCAAGAATGATAATAGATTAGACCATTATAAATCACCCAGTCTTTAACCAGAGTCCAGGGAAGCTGGTTAATCTGAGAAGGATTTAAAACATTTGGAGAAGATGACATAGCCAGCAGTGCCTTGGACAATCTTCTTCAACAGTCTGGGGATTGTTGAGATAGATCTCTGCAGCTAGTAGAAGATACTCAAGAACTGAAACTAGACACATATTCCAATGAACTGTTATCTAGATGGCAGGTGATGCTTTGGGAGCTGGATCCAAAGCCAGGCCTGATGCCAAAACTGGGGATGGAAGTTGGAATGTTGGTAATGACTGAATGATAATTGGTTAAGTTATTAGATAATAACTAATTAAGAAGTTTCTTAATTACCAATTAAGAAGGAAGAATTACCAATTCTTAATTACCAATTAAGAAGGAAGAAGAGAAATTGAGCTGTGTACAGACAGTGCAAGCAAAGTAAAGATATGCAGGGTCCTGATCTCACTTCCCTGCTCCATGGTGCTATAAGAGCCCCATATGCTTAAACTCTTGCAAGAAGATAGCATGCATCCAGGTTACCCAGGATACATACATTTTGTAGCATTGCTTGCATACCACAACTATATTAGCTCTAAAAAGACCAAAGTAATAAATTCTGCTAACAGCAAGAATTTTATGTAGAAAACTATTTTTGAAACCATTTCATAAGCTGTTTCTAATTATGTCTCTATAGAACCCAATATTCTTCTTCTCTCTCCCATTATAAATGAGAATAAAGGCTTCCTTTTATTTTAAATGTAGTAGGAAAGGTAACATTTTAAAAATAAAATGTATGCCTCTCAATGATTATGTTCCTAACTTGTACTTTTAGCAACTTCTAGTCGCACTATATTTAGGTTTCCAATTAAAAATACAGGATTAAAAAAAAAACCTGTTTACTTCTATAGTTTAGAGTTTATTTATAGTCATATATCTGCAGCATACCGTTGCTTGTAACATACCCCAATCTAACTGATCACAGCATCTTTAACAGTCACTTAGAGTTCTATGCTCTATGAGTGCCATTCTCTTCCACTACAAATAATGGTAGATTACATGGTCTTCTGCACAACAGGCTACCAGGCAACAATCATCTTACCTAGCTGTATAAAACACATTGTGAGAAAATTACAAGAGAACTAGGAAAAGAAAATGTATACTTTATCTCTAAATTACCATAAAACCAATACCTAAAAGGAAACTTAACAGTCCAATTTTATCTTTGCTGTTCTCATGCATTTTCATACTAAATATACAAGAAATAATTTTAAAAGAAAGATTATGATAAAACCTGTAATTAGACAGTCACCGGTTAACAGAACCAAAATTAGCTAAACACATTTCATTCTACCAATAACAAGAGAAATGAGGGGTTATAATGAAGGGACGTTCCTTAGCTATACTGTTGTTATAATAATTTTTTACAGGCAACTCGTTAATGCTTACTTGGGTAGTCATCATCTTACTGATCGCTTCATCCTCCTCTTCAGAATCACTAGTTGCATCTTGACAATTTGTCCCAGTAGTAGACACAGGCAACTGAGAAAGAAAGGTCTGTAGAACCCTCAAGTACACAAGCAGTCCTTCCTCAGAAAGAGATCCTATTTCAAATAAATTGATACAAAAGTATTACACACATCATTCTCTATCAAGACAGATTAATACTGTGGTTAACAAGAATCCCTTACCCATGCACAACATGCTCAAACCTGTATGTTGCATAGTGATACTTAAACCTTGGAGCAGTATGCAAGAGGAATACATTTAATCATGGCCTTCATAAACGTATTTTTTTTCAAAACAATGAACTCTTAAGAATGTTATATGTAACACGGTAATTTAAAATGGTAATATATAATATACAAAGTATTAACAGATAAAATATTTTTCATACCTAAATATGTTTCACCAACCATTAAAACAAAATAAAAAAGCCAGGGAGCTCTATCGCTTTTTCTTGACCGTCCACTTTCTGTCAGTAATAGTGCATTCAGAAAGAATTCATAAGGGAAAATGGTCTGCACATCAGCCAGCGCTGGAATGATGAAATGGAATATCTGATCTGTAAAAGGTGCTGCCAGAAACTCCTCAGTGAAGGCAGCAAATACCTGTTGCCTGAAGGCGAGGGAAAATTTCTTAATAAAATTGCAAACAATTTTTCACTACTATACCCAAGCAATTTATCATAAACTTGTAAATTTAAATGTATTACTCTATCTATCAGAGAAAGTTTGTGTAGTTGCATTCTATTAATTCTATGCCACTAAAACAGGTTATCAGATTACTCAAAAACGAAATTATGCCCTTTTCCTTAATCATGTTAACTGTATTGTTAAAGCCTTAATGCAGCCACCAAAACAATTCTAAAACTATTATATCAGTATTATGAACAATGACGTATAAAGTGAAAGAATGCAGTAAAAGGTATGTTTTTTCTGAAAAATCTACTTCACTGTGCTATCCACTACCACATATAATAAAACAAACAGCTTTGGTTTTGGTCACACTTTGTATCTGCCTCCCAACATTATGACTTTGCTAATTGTTCTGGCATCTCTGCACAGGTCTCTCATACTCTCTCTTGCAGAGTTCTTTTTTTTTCTTCAAGATTTTCCTCAAGCCTGAATTTCTGCTCTCACACTTAGTTATTTTCTCTCATCCCTTCCACACTGTGCTATCCTTTGGGCTCGACTGATCACCTCCTTATATCAGCCTTTGCCAGCCTTTTAAATGCTTCCTTCCCATGCCTGAAGTAGCTATCTTCTTCTGTGCCAAATGTTACAAAAAATTGTAATACTGAAATTAATTCACCAGCTAAAATTTATATGCATACACTGTATGTATTTCAGAAGAATGAGTTGATATACAAGCACTAAGGGGTACACCCCTATGCTTACCTTGCACCTTCTGGACAGGAGCTATACGTAAAGTGCAATGGTTTCAGAACATTCTCTAGCAGTATTTTTGCAATAGGAACTCGAGAAACATCGGAATACTCAATACTTGATGGAAGTTTATTATTAATTAACAAATAAAGAGACCTGTAGTATCCTACAAGAAACACAAACATATAGACAAGCTTTTAAATGTTGCGCCCGTGTATTCCTTTAGTTGTAGAACAATTGCATAATAATTTATAAGTAGAAAATCTTACATTTCCTAGTTTAAGTCTTACTTAAGCAATATGCAGGCAAACTAAAAAAAATTTAAAAAGCAAAAAGTTATCATGAAACACAAAGATCAGCAACATTTTCGGAAATATATGTTATGTTGTAAAATAGAGAGAGAAATGTATGCAGAATTAGACCTACTTTCAAAAAGTAATGGCTCCTGCTGCCAACTAGAAATAGGATACTAACTCCCTGTCTTTCCTTTCTCCAAATGTGTCCTCCTGTCACATTTTGGCTTTCTGAAATTTCAGGCATAATTATTGTATCCCAGAGCCTGAATGCTACATGATATCCTGACCAAGCCAGAAGGGAACAACGAAGGTGTCAAACTTTTTTCATACCATTAATGTTCAGAAATTATTGTACAAGTCCATCCTATTTAATTCAGTTTCCTGGTCAATAAACTTAAAGTAAAGAGCACAAATTTCATCAATATTTTAATTAATACAGGAGCACATATTTTATCAATGAAATCTTGGGAGGATAGCTTATCAATAATAAATACATCCAATTAAGATTATTTGCTCTTATGAGCTAAAGCCAACCCATGGTATCAGGAGATACGCTGAAAACATCTTTGGAAGGTTCATTTTAAAAAGACTAAGAAAATATTTTTCACTCTCTTATTACATGTTAAAACTGAAATTTGGGAAGAATTTAAAATTGATCTGCTAGTTGAGAATTACACCAGAATTAAATGCTAAGGAAGGCTTCTTTGTTGGGCCCATTCCCTCCCAACAATACTCCTGACTTCTGAAAAAGGAAGAGTACATTTGTCAACACGGTCATTTAATTTCTTTGGCTTCAAGTACTAAATATAAACGTTTCATCTTTACAATATTTTCCTCAAATGAAGCACCTCTTTTTTAAGTTTAGACATATATACTGAACATACCATGTTCAACCATAAATATGGTTCTTCAAGAGGCACTGGCCATGACCGACCCCTCTTCCCTGCTACAGTTTAGTCAGATAGCCCCTGGATTCCCCTAGTGAAGAAACAGAGGGGCAGCTGGGGTTGGCCATAGATACTGGTGGCCAAAATGTTGCCACAGGTACTTTGGATAAGTGCAAAAGGGCACGTGCATACTGACAGCAGCACAAATGTGAATAAACACCTAAAGATGAACTATCATTTGTTTTCCCTCTGGTAGGATTTTAATACAGCAACTAATACAGATTAACTCTTTTCCCAGAGAAGTCAGGATCTCAGTCTAATAAGGTACTTTCCTTCCCTCTACTTCATAAGAACACTGGTAATAAGAAGTCTCATATATACACCAAAACCAGTATTTAAATCACTATATACCAGCATTTCAATACCTAAAAGCATTAAAAAATAAACACTAATCCTTTATAAAATACCAAATGTACAGGTCTTTTCAAAGGAAAAAAAAATGAGTAAATAAATACTTGAAAGATTTCTTTGCTTTTAGGTTCAGTCCTTCTGAATGTCATTTTTATACGTACCACTCTGTAGAACTGATCACATTTCAAATCCTGAAAACCATTTTGTCCCCTTTTCTTACTACTGATTTTTTTCCATTAAGCAGCTCTTGTGTCCACTGCACAAAATTCTAGTTGCCTTTACTCAACCAACTTGTCATTAATGACCTGTATTACAATAAGTCATGGAGTCTTACCAAAGATTGGACAGTCCTTGTGTTAAGTACAAGACAACACGTTAAAAGACTGTGGAAGTACTCTGGTACAAGTATATCAACTGTTAGTTTTGTAAAAACTGAGTGTTAAAATTAAAAAACAAAACAAAACAAAACAAACTTTACAGTATGTAGGCTAGAGCTTCCAAATATTTAAAAAAAATAGTATCTATATAAAAATACAAGTATGGCTTTTAACAAACTTCTAACCAAGTCAAATTAATGCATGGCAGTCAGTCTACAAAGTCCTCCAGTAAAAAGTAATTTATGAATGCAGCAGTCCCAGTTATATCCATACTAGTATGTGATGAGCAGGATTTAGTTCACTATGTTTTAAAATAAAACATGGATATATTCTAAGCAGTTAACATAAAAATGACATCTTTTCTATCAGTAAGAGCTAGGTCAAGACGCTTAGTTTACAAGTAAAAGGTTTTTCATTCCTTCTAATTAACAGTCTTGCAAACTCAACCAGGGTCAGAAAGCCAAATTGGATTCTTTCTTTTTTTACACGTCCCCACAAGTAATAAAGTTCCACAAGCCAAATTATGCCCTCAGTGACACTTACACAATCCATTAGCTTTCAATAGGTTTGCACAGGTGCAAGTGATTGTAACTTAGCAAACAGTACTGTTGATGATGGCACAAGAGAAATAAAAGCTAGGTCACTATCTCTTTGCTGTGTTGGCACTACAGTGTTAACAGGATTAAAAATTAACACAAACTGACTTTTATAATGACCACTTAGCAGATAAAGGGAATAGAAGACATTGTTTTTACATAGTCATGTCTCAAAGTAAAAGTACAGTTTAGGTTTTAGAAGAAGGTTATTTGCTTAAATGTGAAATAGAAGAACATAGATTTACTACTTAATATTAACCAATTGCAAAACTACGTGTTAAACATCTGCATAAACTGCCTGACAGAATGCCTCAGAATGTGAGAGTTATAATGTTCTGTTCACAAACAACAGTTCAGTATCTGTAGATTCTTAATATTATTCATTATGTGTACTGTAAGAGTAAGATTAAACAACATGGCTTTAAGCAGCTACACATTTTGTTCAAGGCTGAGTATCTCCCAGAATTTTTAATACTTCCAGCTACTGACCTTTGTGAATTGTGTAGTGCAAAATTTGTTCAATTAATGATGCCACATAGCTGGCATCTCGTAAAACAGGCAAATACGTATTCTCAGATGAAAATACCTCAAGCATTCTCATAGGAAGTGCAACATTCAGATTGTCATCGTTGCAGTTTTGTAGTAACCTATAAAACAAATATAATTGATAATGATTTAACATAGGAGAAATTGTTCATAGTCAAGTAAAGATACAGGCATTGTTTTCAAAGTAAGTTAACACATTTTCAGATCCATCTTAAAAATTACTTGCTCATTACTTTTTACTTGTTGAGTAACCTTGGGACACTGCAACTGGCATACTGGATCAAATCAGGTCTCTTTAAGCAATATCCTAACAGTAGCCAGTGGCCAGAACAAGGTTCTTTAGAGGAGATAACAGAAACCCCATTTTAGGTAGATATGAGAGAATCTTTCCAGGGTTACTCAGACAACAATCCCCACCCCAAATCTGATAATCCTGAGACTGCTCTGATAAGAGGGAGCAAGAGAGCCCAGCAGCTCAAAGGACTTCCTCCCCTACAATATGAGTAATAGGATGGCTTCTGTGTTCCCTCCTACCTACAACAAGTGGCCTGGAAGTGGGGAGAAGCAGACCCTGTTACAAGATACCTTTTTCCCCTTGCTTCAAAGAGGAGGCAAATATGTCTTTGAGAAGAATAGAGCTAGAGTGAGGAATCAGTGTTGACAAGGCTACCAGAATTAGTGGGCTACACTGGGGCTGAGCAGATTGTAAGAGCACAAAGGAAGATAACTAGACAAGCTGGAGGCCAGACAGAACTGATACAGGGACGAAAACTGGCACAGGGGATGGAAGAACAAAACTGCTAGGGAAGGCTAGAAGGCAAATTGATTGCTAGGCATGGGACAGATAGATGGAAAAAAGATGAACACTCCTAAGAGATAAAAATCACTTAATGTTTTTCTGAATTTGTTCTAATCACTAAGCTTAAGCATCACTTTAATGCAGTGAAAAAAATTCATGCAAAAACTGTCAAGCTTTTATACTTAAAAATGACTCATCTTTGTGCATCAATTAAGTTTTTATGCATTTCTATTTTTTCAGCTGAATTTTTTACAAAAGCTACATTACCTACACAACAGTTTAAATTCAGAAATATTTTCATGTGGAAATCAAAAGTATTGTTCAACAATCCTATTGGTGCCTACTCTGCAGTGATGCATAGCTTCAGTTCTAACCCTATAGTAGACTAAAATGTCATAGATAGTTGAAAACTTATATTAGCATATAAAAAAACATTTAATTTCCACAGCATTTATTATGTGTATAGAAGAGATTTAAACATTGAAAAATCAATGTCAATAAATTAATACAATAGTTCAGCTGCTTTAAATAAAGTATCATACATAGAAGACAATACTGAGCTCTGAGATAATAAAGGAATTCTCAAGGAGAATAAATAGTTGACATTGTTTCCAATTTGGAAACTACAAACTGCAGCTCAAACTATTGTAAATCTTCACTTCTAGTGCAGCAATAAGAAACAAAATGTCTAACTAGAACTGGATTCCACTGTATTTTGTGGTTTAAGCCAAACCACATAAAAAGAAATTATCACTATGTATGTTGTGCATGCAGTTATAGAATGAGCAAGGCAGTAATTCTCTAGAAACAATGTTAACACTAAGCAAACTCAGATCACATAACAATACAAGTCTTCTTCATTGTTTCCACTGTTGGCTTCATACTGCTTATCGACAGATACCATTAGCCTCTTCACTAACCCTTTTAAACCAAGAGAGGGGAGCTGGCTACTTCTATCACACTACTGCGATAAAACACCCTTCTGGCTGCAAAGAAGAAAGTGGACATCAGAAGCCAGCAATCTATGAATTTTGCTTGCTGTGACCTGATGAAGTGCATTCAAACGGTTGCTCTGTACCATGACATTATACTAAAGTCAATGAGATGCATGCATGACATGTCCCAAGTTCAAAATAAAGTAGGAAGAAAAAGTTTGAGACTAATTATGATTAGTCTCAAAACAGCAGTAAAGAACTCCACCAAGGGCCTTTGCTGACTAGCTGGGATTAGCAGTGCAATTCATATAATTCCTTCCCAGCAGTCATTAGTTCTCAGGAAACATTCTGTCCTGGATTATTATTGTCGATGATTCCAAATGGGGAACACACTTAATCACATTCTTAAATCCATCTAGGCATGGCATGCCTTGACCACATCTTTAACTGTAAAGTCAATGCAGCTTGTGCAGAGGCTTATCGTTCTGCTTTGCCTACATACTTCGTTAGAATTAAAAATTAAATACATTAAAAATCTTCTCTGCTGTACAAATAAAACGACACATGTATTTTTTTGTCCACGTACTCTGAGGTATTTGCATGAGAACGAAAAAGCTTTACCTGCAACATAGGCCCAACAGTCTTTTTATTTGAAATAAACAGGTAAGTCTATCAGGACCATCCAGTTGCTTCACAAATTGAGAATTGTGTTTAATTAAGTTCTGGCACATCCATATCTGGGAAAAAGAAAAACGCACAGGTTTGATCAAAAATACTGAAAAATGGAATGCATTATGAACAGTTTGCTGAAAAGTTCCTGACTCAGCCAACAGTCCCAATAAAACCAATGAAACTATCACATAAATAAGTATGAGTCAATACAAGTCAAGG
The DNA here is from genome assembly GCA_030014935.1 of Caiman crocodilus. NCBI lineage: Eukaryota > Metazoa > Chordata > Crocodylia > Alligatoridae > Caiman > Caiman crocodilus. The sequence continues at coordinate 248,042,204 of JAGPOW010000261.1, forward strand.
TATTACATTTTGGTTTTACATAGGAAGAAATGAAAAAGTACCATCTGCTACATTTTATGGTATATAAAATTAGGTGTATGCATAACTAAAAATAGTTATGAACTAACTAATGAGATGACACTCACTAATCAATAAAACGTCTATATAAGCAAGGTCAGACTGAGGCACTGGGATAAATAATCCATGCCTCAGGCTCCAACTCCTGGATTATTTTACTAAAGCATAACCTCATTTTTCATAAAATGCAATTTTTAGCCCTCGTTCTTCCAAAGAAAAGTTGAACAAATTGTATCTAAATATGAACAAATTGTGCCTATCTGAAGTAAGAGCTTTAATGTGTAAGCTGTGCTAGACAGTGCAATAAAAAGCTAGCTCTGAGATCCAACTGGGGTGTCATGCTAACACATTCTCAGCAGAGGAACAACTCCAAAAGAAGAAAAACACAACAATCAGACCCACCCAACCAAACAGATATCTTCCAACTTCTGGAAGTACTTGGCCTCCATAAATTCTGCCACTCTTGCTTCATGTAAGATTTGGTGAAAGCAGAAGTCGATTCCTCTACTCCACCATCAGACAGGACCAGAAGCATAGCAGGCTCCAGCATGTAAGCATGTCAAGGGACCCCAACTATTTCAGTTTGGTCCCAAATCTACTATGGAAAGCCTGCATGCAAAAAGGTTTTCTCTAGGATTCTCTTCCATAACAATATCACTTTATAGTTTGTGAAAAAATAGTATTTTGTTCCTCACTGCTGCACAAAATCATTCATGCTTATAGCACTTTGCTGCTAAACTAGGCATAGCCTTTAAAATTTTTTGACTTTTTAAATTTTTAACTAGAATATTTCCAAATATGCACTCAAATATAAGGTGAGCCCCCATCCCGATCAGTCTTATATTCTCATACCAGCAAAACTTCCCCCCTCCCCACCTCCCAAAACTACACTGCCTATCATTAAATTGCTGCTAGAAGCAGCATGTGCTCATTCAAGGAAACCACCTATGAAGCTTTTTCAGTGTAGTCAACACCGAATATGGCCATAAATCCACAATGGGCAAAACACACTGATAGAAACATGCTTGTGTGCTTATGTCCCTTAAAAAACAGCCAGCTATTCTTCCAATAGGAAATGAGCACCAGACCTGGAGGTACTATAATACCACGCCAGCACTTCGAGAGGCTGCAGCAAGCTCCAACACTGTCTCCTGGTGCCAAAAATCCTGATGGGAACCTTTTTTTAAGGGACAAATTAATTAATTAATCAATTAAAAGGGAAGGAGTTCCCTCAACAGGAAACTGCCACTGAGTCTGGAGGTACTACAATAGCCAGCACTGGGAGGGCCAGAACCAACCCTGACACCCTCCCTTTGGTGTCAAAAATGCTACATTTGATATGCTGAATCTTTTTATTTTCTCCAAGTTTTATTAAAAACACACCTATCACCCTACACTTACAAAGCTTCACCTATTGAGCAACCTTGTTTTACCAAAACATTATAGTGCAAAGACAACTAGACATCCAAAAACATACAACTACATATAAATGCAACCCTCAAACAACATGCATTGACTTCCCACAAAAGAAACTAGAGGTGCACCAACACATCTGTCCCATATTGTATCAGCACCGATAAAAGGAAAATTGACAGTATTGGCAATCGGCTTTTTTTGGCTGATGTGGCCAATAATGTTACTGATAAAAGTTGCGCACATGCATGCAGCTGCAGCGCAGTATGCAGGCAGCCAGGAGTGCAGCTTGACAGTGTGGAAAGTGTCACAACTCAGTAAAACAGTGCCCATGTCACTAGCAAAATACAAGGCCTAAAACCTCCCCTATGTCACAGTCAGGAAACAAAATTTAGCTCTGCTTCTAAGTTTGGAAGTAAAAAGGCTGCTGCCTTACTGATAATCAGCAGTCCACTTGGTGGCTTATCATTGGCCAAAGGTAAAAGAGAATCCCTGCAATAAAACCCTGGCATAAAACCCTAGTGAAAACCTTAAATGATTGGTGCTTTAGTCCCTGCAATAAAACCCTGGTGTAAAACCCTAGTGAAAACGTTAAATGAGTGGCGTTTCAAAGTCAGACCTGATGGTGTAGCCCAAAATGATTGGTCATAATGCAGACACAGCCCTCCTGCACTTATA
>JAGPOW010000261.1:248047477-248059088 GCA_030014935.1 Caiman crocodilus
CCTGTGACCCCAGCACTTGTTTCCTGCCATTGGCAGGGGGTCAGACTAGATGGCCTGCTCTAGGCCCCTTCTGACCCTAGTTACTATGAAACTATGACGATCAGGAGGTGCTCCAGAGTAGTCAAAACCCCCTTCTGCTGTGTTGCACAGTGCTGCCACTACAGTTCCTAGTGGAGCCCAGCACCCTCTGCAGCACTCTCCTCAGCTAGAGCCCCCAGGGGGCTTGGAACAAGGACCAGCTTACTGCCACTGCTGTCCCTAGCACAGCCTGGCACCCCATGCAGCTGATCCCTGAAGCTGGAGCCCTCAGACTGGCAGGGGAAAGCTGGAAGGGAAACAAGCAGGGAGAAGCCCAGCACCCCACACAGCAGCTCCCTACAGATGGAGCTTCTGAAAGCAGGCAGAGGCAAGCATTACTTCCCTCTAATTCAAGGCTAGAATAGGCCACAGGGCTCCTCTCACCCCGCTCCAGCCAGGGGATGTGGAGAACAGTTGCATAGCATGCCAGCCCCTGCCCGGGTGGTGGCAGTAAGTAGGTCCCCCCCTTACTACATCTGCTTCCCACCCTACCCCCAGGGTGGTCCACACTGGCTTGGGGGCTCCAGCCACACCTTGCCCTTACCCTCCCCACAGTCAAGTTATAGCAACAGTAGCATCTGCTGCACACCCCCCCCCCCTTTTTTAAAATTCTAGACCTGCCTATGGAACCATGCGAAAATGGTACCACTGGTGACTGATAAATATAAGTAACCTGAGATTATAGGAAGGTGAATTACTTGGAGGTCTGGCTTTAAGATTGTCAATTTTTAGTCAAAGATATGGTGTAAGGATTACTATAGGAGTTAAAAAATGACAGAGGTAAAGAAATTATTGAGAAAATATAACAGACTGAGGCAGAGACTTCCTTTGCCTATAACTGAGTCAACAATGCCACCAGGAATTTCCCCTGGAAAAACTTATAACAACTGGGTTAGCAGGGGATGCACATATTTCAATGTGACACAAAATAGCTTTGTTATTTTATAAATCTCAGATATAGACTAGTAGAATAAACAGGCATATTAGGCATTAAAACTGTGTGTTTAAGTGCCATACATACTTACAGTGTTATATTAATACACTAGGTATACCCATGCAGAGACAAAAAATTCACCTGATAATTAAAATACGCTGCCTAAGACGTAAGTCATTCTAAATTGAGAAATAATACAGGGGAGAATCTCTTTAGATACCACTTTTAAGATGAACAAAACATTCACACTAAATTTATAAAATCTATGCTGAAACATATTTAGAAATGGCTTTATATGCACTACAAAGCATTTTCTTTATAAATTTAAACAGTTGTAACACTTTGATCTTCACACTTTTACACCCTGCTTGATTTCAGGGTTTGGAATTTTAGTGGCCTGGTAAATGATATGCTGTGCTTATCAACCACTGAAAAATTACATAGTCAGTATGCAGCTAGAGAATTAGGTACAAATAAAACACCACAGCTAGCAAAGATTGTAAGTGCAAATTTTTATGTACAAGCCATGTGGGGTACTTTACATAAGGTTCTCTCAATTTTGCTTTTTAAAACTGAATTATAGTTTCTGTATGCATCAGAAGAATATCTTTTGACTGTTGCATTTGAATAAAGGGTGCTGACAGACATGGAAAAACAAACAAACAAACCAGTGCTTTACCAGAAGAGGAAACACATTCGTTTGACCCAGCTCCCCGAAGTCTGTACAGACCAGGCACTTCAGCAAGGCTTTTTGGTACTTTTATCTAAAGCTGATTCAATCAGCTATTAAATAAAAGCACCAAGAAGCCCTGCTGAAGCTCCTGATCTATACAGACATTGGGTGAGCTGGGTCAAACTAACACAATGCCTCTTCTGAGCATGCACTGTGCTCTAGCATGGGGGTACACTAAGCTGAAAGTAAAGCACTAGGTCTCTTTTTTCTACATCTGTAAGCAGCCAAGGTGCCTTGAAAATGCAAAAAGTAGAACTATTTACTTCAGATGCAAGTTGCACTGGTACTCACCAAACGCTTAGAATCTTCATTTTGTCTATAGAAAAACAGAAGTTGACGGACTAAGAGGGTCAGATTCACTCCCCTGGTAGTGGAAAAAGTTCCTCCAGATTGAGCCAAATTAGCACAACGATCAAATTCACTTCTTTGAAGAGAATGCTAAAAATTTAAAAACAAATTAAAATCATACATTGCTATCAAAATAGAGGGGCAAAAGTTTTTAAATACTGATAACAAGTCTCCATCTTTACTGAGAGGTAAAATAATGAAATGCATATAGTGCTCTGAGCTTACATATGCATTTAACTGTTCATGTTGTACAGATCCCCTCCACTAAATTACCCCGATTCTTTGTTCACAATTTATTCTGAAAATTACAATGAAATTATGCAAAAATCCAAAGCATTCATAATTATAGCCAGATCACCTTTTTAATTATTAGAACTATGCTGAATACCATAATTACTCAAACCCTGAATTTAAAACAACCGCTCCCCCCAAAGTAGATTCTATACATGAAAAATTTGTTATAAATTTTGATGTATATAATCTAATTTTTCGAGGGTCATCTTTAATTCATCCCCCATATTGCTGTAGGAAGGCAGGTGGTGTGGGGAGGTGAAGCAGCTTGCCCTCAGCTTATGCCTGCCCCCCTGCATCCTGTCTGCTCCCCAGCGTCAGACCTCACTTTCCCCCACTAGCCTCTGCCTTCCACCCCCCCCAACTTTTACCCTCACTTCACACCAGCAGGCTCCATCCCCATTCTAGTCATTACACACCATTACAGCCCAGGCACCATATACAGGTTGCAAGCTGCTGCTACGGTCTGGGCTGAGGCATACTCAAGAGTCCCGGGCTGCAGTGTGCGTGGGGCCTGCCAGCACAGAACAAAGGTAAAGGGAGGGGGGGAAGGGGAAGGCAGGGGAGCAGAGGCTGCATGGAGGGGGAAAGAATAGAGGAAGATGGGGTGAAAAGGCTTTGGGGGGGAGATAGCAGGGTGCAGAGTTGGAGGAGGGAAAGGAAGGCAGCAGCTACAGCCACAGAAGCTGCCTGCTTCCCCCCACATACGTGATTCAAAGGCAAGGGACTCCCCCCACTCCTCCATGTTAAATGGTGCGCAGCATGATCTTAAAAATGAGTAAATATGGTCATTTTAATTGGTTTCCAAGTACAGAATTCCAGATAAATATAAACCCTTTTTGAGCTACTCCACTGTGTATATCATAAACAGAAATCACCTTCTGACAGAGTGGTAATTAAAAGTATCCCCTTCTAAATCAGCCTCTCAGAAATACAAAAATACACTCTTCTGTATCACACTCAAGGAACACCTCTTCAATTATCTGACACGCATCTGGTCTGCTTTTCAGAAGTGCTAAATAATCCCAATTTATCTTCTTTAAATCTGGGAGCCTTAAGGACCTGATCCAGCAACACTCTTATGCATATGCTTAACTTTATGAACTTTAAGATTCACACTAAAGTCAATGCTCATGTGCTTTGCTGAATCAAAGTTTACCTTATAAAAATCAAGCCAAAAAAATAAAATAAAAACGACTTGTGGGGAAACCCCCCCCCCGTATTTCACTATTTTATATGAATTTCATTGGTTGCTAAAATAAGCTACAGCAATTAAAGTTTATCAGTAGAAATGACTAGCAGTAGTGTTAAGAAATGCTAGTTTCAGCTAAACAGTTGCATCTCACCCTTTCCTTCTTTATGAGGAGGAAACACAAAACAAAACAAAAACCTACTTGGTGTTTTCTGTCCCTGTATCCTCGTACAAAGGACTGGATGATTATTGCATTTTTCAGCCTTCGTCTTTCCTCCTAGAAAATAAAGTAATGGATTAAAACAAAAGATGAAGAACTGATGCTAGTTCTATTGTTTCATCAAATGGATTCTGTTCTCCTGAAGATAGTTCTGTGTTTATAAAAATTAAGTAAGAAATCTTTATCAAAATAAAAGGTGTTTGTGAAATTGATCCACATTTCAAAGATACATAATCTAGATCCCCCAAAGAAAGCTTGTGTACAGTGTTTACAGCACTATATAAGCAAATTTTAATAATCAGTAACTATATGAAACATTGCTACAATTACAAAAACTTGATATGAGCTTTAAAAATCTTATTAACCACAGAATTTTACCACCATACTTTTCAATGACTGATTTAAACCTGAGAATTCTCTTGCACCTTTGTCCAGTTTCAGAGTTTCAAGGGTTGTTTCCATTTGGATGAGAAATCAGCTCTAGGAATCAGGTATATTATTGGTGTGAATTCACTGCCCTCAAGGGAACACATTAGTGAGAAAGCTGCTACTGAGACAAAGATGAGGTACTACGGGCCCAGGAACACGCTATGGGGAGAAAGAATGACATTTCCACTTCCTTGTAGTTCAAATCAGCACCCATAAATATCTTCAAGTGTCATCCCCGCATAGATACATATATTCAGAAAGGATTGTGCAGGAAGCCAAGTTGGCTCAAGTGGTAAACAAGGGGTCGCACTTCCAGCACAAGTAATTCAAATAGCACTGAGTATCAATGGAGGCATGCAGAAATAAGTTTCTTTTAACATCCTTACACTTTGGAGGTTCTCAATGGAAGTATAGAGAAAACAAGGCACATGAATAAAATTTCAGGTAAGGTATTCTTGACAGTAGTGACTGAGGATAGGGAAGTATAGAGATTAGACAAGAGGAAACTCAGCAAATAGCAAATGGAGATAGATTAGAATTTCTTTAATTGTTTTTTTCTTTTTCTTTTTTAAATGTCTGGCCAACTCACCCCCGTATACATGTTTAAGACTTGTCCAGCTAAACAAAAAAAGGCTAAAGATTTAGTTGATGTCTCCATCTACACTCAAAACTGAAAAAAAAAAAAAAAAAAAATCACTGTAGCTTGATAAATTATCTTGTCATTCTAATTTACTACTGAGTAACTTACCAAATATGCCTCTGTCCAATTTTCTAGGACATGTCATTTTTGAGATGTGGTAGAAAAAGTATTAGAAGAATTTCAGAAACACTTTCTACACCTACAATATATTGTTCAGTTCCATATTCCCAAAAGAGCTGATCATAATCATCTTTTTTCAGCAAGCAACTTCCCTGCTAGCCACAGATTAAAGAAGAAGAAATGAAACAAAAAGGGCTTCTTTTTAAATGAATAAAGGGCAAAACACAGGGAAAATGTCTCAGCCTTAAATAGGGAGAGGCACCGCCTACTCTCCATAATATCAAAGTAAAATTACATTAAAAGGCAGATATTTTCTCCCTCTCTGTAGGCATGTTTCATCTTAGAATACATAATTGTCAATTAGTGACCCATAATAGCAAGTGTTTGAAGTCTGAGGTCATGCTGAGATTTCATCACATACACTTTAACTAATTTTATTCTCAAAGGACTCGTTCTTTTGAAAACTGCCCTATAAGGGAATTTCTTTCATTCTGTAAGCCTGTAACGTACGTGGATAGATACTCTACATCTACAGTTGTGCAATACAAGCACTTAAAGCATATGTCTATCAGGTACCGTGTTTTATTTCTTCTACTAGTACCAGGAACATAATGAGAGTTATCAGCAAAACATTTCTGAAATCCTGAATGGTATTTCTGCATGTTAATTAAGATTAATAGATCATAAAACTGAGGAATTTAAGATGGAAGATACCATATTTGTATGTAAAATTCCGGTTACTGAATGTTTTGATTCAGTACACAACTGTACATTCAACTGGGAAATCAAAGCCTTGCAGTTCCTAAAATTCAGTAATTATGATTAGTAAAATCATTGAGCTACAGCAGAACCTGCCATCGGTATGGTACTAGCCAAGCACAGGTTCATGGGACAATAGTTGCACACTTTTGATTAGCATCAGAACTGTACATTTACATTTTAAGCCATTGTTTGAGACAAGACTTACGTCAGATGACTTACTTTCCTTTTATATTATATATCATCTTATTACTATTTATTTGAGACAACTGTGTTCGTAAAACGGTATTTTCTCCCTTTCAGTCTATTTTCTTTTCACATTTAATTCTGAAGTAGAAGTTATCCAGAGCAGCTGACTAACGTCTCCAAGTCAGAACTACAGCTTACTATGGACACAATGAATCACCATCAATGTACTTATCTAGTTCTTTAAATGTTTTACAATACAAGTGAGAATCAGGAAATTAGAGTTGGAAAAAACCTTGAGGGTCATCTAGTCTGACTCCCTGCTCAAAGCAGGACTAGCCCCAAACAGATTATCGCAGCCAAGGCTTCGTCTGGCTGGGTCTTAAAAACTTCCAAGGATGGCGATTCTGCAACTTCTCTAGGTAACCTGTTCCAGTGCTTTACTACCCTCATAGGCAGAAAGTTTTTCCCTAATATCTAACCTAAACTTTCCTTATTACAACTTGCAGCCAGTCATGACGTTGCTTTTATAGATGGGAAAACTGAGGAACAAGGCAAAGCAGCAAATTGTTATCAGTCACCCAAGAAACCAACTGCAGAACCAGGAAAGAACCTAAGTCTCCCGGGTCCCAATCCAGAGTAACCAGTTTTCTGATCACTGGGATGTATAATGAAAATTACTAGTCATTAAAGGCCTGATCTAGTACTCAGAGTGAAGGTAAAAATTTCCATTTACCCAGTAGGCATAAGGCAAAGAAGTAAATTATCCTCCTCAAGCATTCAAATGATTTTGAGAGTTCTAATACCAACAAGAACAAAATATAAAGCCAATAAACTGAATAATGAAATCCACAGAGCATTTCTGAGTTAAGTTCAACTACAACAAAATAAAAAATTGTGAACCAAAGACTTCTGAACTAGATACCAGCACATATGAAAGCTTTTATTTTCCCCAAGATGCAATTTCTATGTTACCTCTCGTTTCCGCCTTTCTTCTTGGGTACGATGTAGTAGAGAAGCTTTTTCTTCCTGAAAAAGAAAAAAATGTTGCTGCAGTGGTTTCACTCAAACATGTTCATTCAAAAGTTCAAGTAGTTGTATAAAGATGCGCCTTTTAAATGGCTCAACATGAAAGATACTTCCCATTTTCAACGAAATGTAGAAAAGTGAATGTCCAAGGCTTTAATTCTTATGGACTCAGATCAGCTGCTATGGCATTTGGTACTTTCCTTCAATTCATTTGCATTAACAGCTAAGCAATTTGCCCATGGTTACATAACAAGCCTGCAGCACAACAAAGTTTTCTTCCCAAGTTTTAGTCCACTACCTTTAAAGGCCAGGTACAACTATTACAAGAGATCAGAAACCAGTCTATACCCATAACAGAACAGAAGTTCACTCACAGACTGGTGGAATTTGTCTATGCGTGAACCTGGTCTAAGATTTGCCCTCCCCTTCCCCCCCTCGGCCGCACTGCCCCCAGGCAAATGTTCGTTCTGTTCGCTACTGATCAAAACTACACTGTTACAGAAAACCATGCAACTTGGTTCAATTCTGCCTCAGGCTTTCTGAATATCTGTACCTAACCAAAAGCAGCAAGAATTCTCCCTCCAGCAACGCATGCTGTGAAAAGCAAGATGCCAAAAATGTTCTCTAATCACAAAGAATATTCTTTAAAAAGTTTCAGTTCTTTTTTGTTATTATCCAAGATTTAATCAAAAGGTACAAACGGAACCTTTCGGGAAAATGACTGCATAAGTTCTTTCATGAAAAGCATGACAGCATATTCAAGAGGACTTCAGAAAAAAAAATACTATTAGATGTAAAAAAATCATCTGAAAATTCACATTTAGACCAATACTAATGAGTCTGCACAAACGCAACAAAACTATAATCATGCACTGTTGGTAAAAAACCACTTACTAGATAGGTGTATGATGTTTCAAAAGAAAAACTACAGGTATCTGTTTGTCTGTGGTACTCAGCACCGAACTCCCACTGGCCCCAGCACCTCTCCAGGTCTGGGCCAAAACAGATCCTTAAATTAACTTATGTATCTATTTCTATTCTTGCCTCCACTACACACGGGGGACTGTCTCTCTTTGCCTAAGCTCACGCAGTCCACAGAAATTAAGAGAAATATTAGTTTTGCAGGAAAACATACACCATGACAAATGAAAAGATTGTGGGGGGAAGATCCTTACTTGTTTTAAATGTATTATTAAAAAATATATATATTGCGCGTCTTGAACTCCAAGTATGCAACATAAATAGCTGCAGCTACTGACATTTTAAAACATGCCAAAAAACTGGCACACATTATGATACTAGTCATAATGTGTGCCTACCAAGTATATTCTGTACTGATAGAAGAAATGGTCATATAGTCCTCTCTTTAATTTCATTTTATGAAATAACAGAATTCAAAACAAAGCACATAAAAAATGAGCAAAATACTAAAAGAGAATAACCAAAAAAAGGAGAGAAGCACCTAGCCTAAATGGGATTTAGTATTTTTGACAGTACAGTACAGCAAGCAGAGAAAAAACAATCCCGCAAAAGAGGGTTCATCGCATATTCCTCTAAATACAGTATTTTTAATGTCCAAAGACACCACAAAAGAAAGTTATTGGTCCTCAAAGAGAAATGTTTCTGCATATGTTAAACTCCATAAAAACAAATAATGAAAAGAATGTAGTTAGATTGTTTGATCTTCACTCTATCATTAAAGTGACAGGAGTCTCTCACCCCATTTAAGGTAAAGTTTGACCACACCATCCAAATCATAAATTAATACAATTAATAGTGTCACAAAAGTTAAGTGTCTACAAAGAAATGATAGTTGACAGCATGAATCAAGTATGAATTAATTGCTAACATGATTTCAGTACAGAACTTTCTTTTCCAGCAACTGACGTCCTGTGGATGCTCTGGCTCTTGAGGGAACAGTCTCAGAACAACATTCCTGTTTGGAAACAAAATCTCTGACCACTTACCAGTGATCTCTGTTCCAAGTCACTGTCTGGTTGCAGACAGAGCCAGTAAGAAAACATTCCTGCTTGTAAGCATGTTACTAAACTTAGCCCTTCTCATGTTTGGAGCTGGCTGGAGGGAAAATCAAAGGGAGGGATATAGAGAGGAAAGCATGCCTGACTAAAGCTGAAAGGCAATGGGTAAGCGGTAAAGGGAAGAGGAAAAGAAGATGCTACGATGTTAAGTGAAAAAGGAGCCAAAGAAAATAAAAACAGGGAGAAAAAGAATGGAGAGAGAACATACCATTACAAAACCATATAATCTTATAGCCTGCTTCTTATCCCATCCTACCCCTTTTATGAGACAAATTTCAACAGATTAATAACTAGTAGGTTACGAAAAGGTTATTTCCTCACTCAGGAATGAAGTTACACTTATAAAAATGCAATGGAGACCTTTGAGTCAATATATAAATGCTTAAAGTTCCAACGTGCAAAATCTTCTACTCTTAAGAGTAAAAGCTAGAAAGAAGAGTACAAACAGATTTACAATGAGTAGAAGAATCAAAGTGTACAGACTGGCTACAGGTGAGATGCAGTAATCTACATATATTTGACAGAATTAAATTATTTCAGGCTAGCAGAATGGGATATCAGAAAAATATTTTTTAAGTGTGAAGTCTGTTCAACCTCCCAATGAAAGCAATGGAAGCTCCATCACTTAAGGCACATAAAGATTAGACTACATAAAGCACCAGCAAATGTACATTAGGGAATAAACCTGCTTTGGGAGGGAGACTAAGAGACCTATTATATCAACTAGGTAACCTCTAACATGCATGCCTGATGATTTATGATTAAGTTAGCTTCAGAGAAAAATCTCAGCAATTATTTGTATTACAAATAAAATCTGGCTACACTTCTTTGTTTCTGCATTTAGAATCAGAACATAGGGGGAGGAACAGAGCACAGCAAATTTCACCAGCATTTACAAAATCTATCACAGAAGACAACAGCCATAACAGTCTGTCACAGAGGCTGTTACAGGAACTAATGTAACTGGGGATATCTGCAATCTCATTACTGGCGTTGAGTAATATTTGGCTTCTCTTTCCATCTAGGATGTCAACCACCCTGCTAACAACTGCCAGATGATGTTTCTGACTCCCTCCATTGCCACACAGCTGCGGCTGGAAATACTGGTATATTGGGAAATCACAGAGGCTACCATGGCCTCCAGAATCACCTACATCTCAACTTCATTTTCACACCTTCTAAAAGGTGCTGCTACTTGCTGACACCCTTGCTGGACAGTCAGCCATTCTGAGTGGCAGAAGCAAATGCATCAGAGATGTACAGGAAATGAAGCTGCTGTCCTTGTCTTGGTAACCCCAGGTCCAAGTCAAAGAATCACCATGGTGGTTATAAATCAAGCAGGAAGAGAGGATGATTTGGGGGTGGGAGGGAAGAGGAAACAGATAAGAAACTGGAAAAGGAAGGATGCCATACAGCCAGGATTCTCTAGTGATCTTGAAAGCCTCTGGAACTTATGCATAAAAGATCTCTGAAGAACCCTTGACCCATATCAAATCTGCTGGCCAAATGGATGCTTACACAGAAAAACAGCACCCTTCAGCTCTTCCTTCCATCATCATTTTCACCAATATCTTTAGTGGGGCTGTTCTATATTGGCCATCAGTGTTATTGAGTTCTGCAATAAACCATAATGAAGGCAAGTGGGGAACACGGACAGCAATAAATTCTGCCACCTAACTTTTCCTAGGTGTGTTTGTTTCTCCTGCCCTTTTAGTTAGTTCCCAGTTATGACACTTCTTCAAACTGAAACATTTTGGGCAAATCCATCTCTGGCTCAGTTTCCTATTCCAAAAATTCTCCTTCAAAAAAGCCATCACATAATGCAAAGTACTATCACTTTAGATCAGAAACAAAATTTCTGCGTTCAGCCCTCTACAGCACAGATTTTAGAAATCCTTAGTATAAAGAGCTACCACAGGCACAATACCATATGTTAAATAAACTCCAAAATTTTCACTGGGAAAAATGTTTGTGACCTTCTGCTTGTATCACTGCTAAGACTATGTTCAACAGTGGGCCACTCTACAAAATAGCATGTCAAATCTATAGACTTGCATTAAAAAGGGGATCTCTAGGGATAGAAACCCTAGCTCCAAAGAAGTAAATGGAAGCACTCCATTGACTTAAATGAAGCCAGAATTGTACCCCAGATTACCATCACTGTGATCGATCTTATAAACAATTTATATATAAAACACTAAGATTATATTTGTAAGCACTATGTGTTTATATACATGCTCCAGGAGTGGGTGGCGTGCTTTAATTAGAGAGGGCAGCTCTCAGAACCTAAATAAAGCACCCGGAACATCTCGCGTACGTGTCCCCATGGTTAAAAATGGTGGTGGGAACGTTTTAACTGAAGCTCATTGAACAAGCTTTAGTTAATGCGCCCCCGCCACCATGTTTAAGCATGGGAATGCCGATACATGAAATGTTGGAGTCTGCTGGAGCGCAGTAACTACCATGGTTCCAGGAGACTCGATTATTCAAGTCTGCTCCACCATGATATAATTATAGTGTATCATAGTATCATAGTACCTAGGGTCAGAAGGGGCCTAGAGCAGGCCATCTAGTCTGACCCCCCACCAATTGGCAGGAAACGAGTGCCAGGGT
>JAGPOW010000261.1:248059188-248074181 GCA_030014935.1 Caiman crocodilus
CCTCTCTTCTGGTGTCCCCACCTCAGCCCACAGTTTGGTGTCATCAGCAAACTTGAACAGCTCGCTTTCCACCCCCTCGTCCAAGTCAGCAACGAAGATATTGAACAGCGCGGGCCCAAGGACCAAGCCCTGGGGGACCCCGCTGCTCACATCTCTCCAGGGCGAGTACGACCCGTCCACCACCACTCTCTGGGAGTGCCCCGTCAGCCAGTTCCTGACCCACTCTACCATGTAGGGGTCAATGTCACAGCTCCCCATCTTTTTGACAAGGATGGGGTGAGACCGTGTCAAAAGCCTTCCAGCTCCACTAATTTCACTGACAGTCTATGTAGACACAGAAGTATGCACCACTGTGGACCTGTATGAGGATGTTATTGTAGGACCACGAACATTTTGAGCTGGGACAGTTTGTACAGCAATGGGGCCAAGTCCACTGGTTCCTGACTTCGCTGTAGGCACCTCCAAAATACAAATAAATTGGTTATTAGTTTAAAAAATTAGTTATTTGTGCTGTGATAGCAAAGATTTGTATTTTCAGAGCCCAATAACAACTTTCCCAATTTTTCTGAAACAGAGGACAAATTGTTCATTTTTAAGTTTAGAAATGTTAGCCTAGCTTCCAAGAACATAATAAAGGACTAAAAACATCAGTTTAGAATGGAACAGGTTCTGCTGTCTTTATTGTGAGTCCATAATTCATAGTTTCAATTGAAATAAGGAAGGCAGGAAAAAGAAAACATCCAAGATGTAATGCGTATTTTGTGTTGAGAAAGTTTCCAGCAGGCTGCAACCCATTTTTAACAGTATTATTTTTAAACACTCTCTCTATGGTCATAATGTAGATTTTAAAAAAGTCTGTTGCAAAATTTAGGCTTTTATGTTATAAAATTCTGAATAAAAGTTTCCACTATTTCAAAGTCAGGACTCCACCCATGCTACACCCTTTGCAGGAAAGTGGCCATATTATACAATAAAGCAATATCATTTTTCTCCAATGTTCTAAAAACCAAAACACAAAATTTAAAATATTGTAAAGCCCTCAGACTATTTCATTTCACACAGTCTGAAAAGTATTACAACACATTGTTCCATGTTAAATATTTGTAAAAGAAGTATTCCTAACGAAAAATTTATAATGAAATCCTCCAGCTAAAATATCAACTTTATTTTTGAAAAAAGGATTCACAGTTCTTCCTCCAGAAAAAAGCAATGTGAATCATACAACTGTAATAAATTCCAGTAGTTCCTGAAATTCTATATCTCTTACAGATCCACATCATTATACACAAAAAACCTACAATGACATCTGTGCAGTCAGACTCCTGTGCACCTGTGCTGATCTCACTGCAGGCTTGCTGCTCTAAATCCTACTGTTCCTTGCTCATTGTTTAGTTAAGTGTTCACTACAGTATGCAAAGTGCTTCCTTAGGATCCCATTTCTGTATGCTATTAAAAAAAAAAAACCCTAATACAAGGATGCTCCTTTTTAAAGTGACATGTCATTTTAAAAAAAAAATCATACCAGTACACTGTAAATAAAATTATTAAAATGATTACCTCTTTATTAGAAACCCCTTACATTATTAAAACTGAAAGAATTTAAAAACCCAATTCACTTGCCACTGGATAAACTTTAACTTTTCTCATTTCTATTAACAGGAACACAAATAACTAAAAACCAAGGAGATTAGTTTCACTTTCAGTTCTGTAATGCTCAAGCATTTCAAGTTGCAACCACTGCAAGGTGATATTTATTTTAACATAGCTGTTTCCACTGCAATGTTCTTGATAAAAAAAACTTATAAAATGTTATGCCAGAGCCTGTAAACTGCAAGAAGCTCCCCTGGATAGATCCCAAACATCAAGCAAAGCTACCTTTAAAAGGGCTCCATACTGGTGCTGGTTTGGCCACATGGATGCAGTTACAGAACTGAGACACAGGTCTTTGCTAGGGACAAAAGTGAAGCAGCCTTGACAACTGAGGAGTACTCTTGGTCTGACTAACAAATCCCACAGTCAGCGTGTAGCTTTCCCCAAAGACAGTTAAAAGATTCTGCAAGACAACTCTGTAGACCCTCAATTCATCCTTACGTTAACAAAAAAAACCCAGAGATGATGCAGTCAGAAGATTTTTGGGCTCCCAAAAAGGTAGCTGTAGGAGCTGAGGCATGACTAACCCAAAATATTATTAAGATTTCTCCTTAAATTTTCAACCTGCCAATCCTGTTCACTGAAATCTATCACCCAATTAGAGGCTACAAAGTACAGACCTAGCTAAGAATGAAAATTGAGACTAGCAATGATAGTCAAAAGATCTCAAAAGCAAGGGGCTTTGTAGATACCCGAGTCAAGGTAAAAAAAAAACCCAAACCCTAACTTAAGCATAAACCTAGTAGTTATTTAACTGCCAGTGAAATAAACCTTTGCTTCCCGAATCTGTTACTAACATATAACTAATGTAAACAGTCAAACTGAAGTCAGCGGGATTACTTGTGGAAGAAAACATTACTAGTGGTAAGTGTCTGCAGGGATAGGCCCAACAGTACAAAAACACAAGATATGCATAGATTTATTCAGAATGAAATGCTCAAAAATTATTAAACTTTAGCATTACATTACCATATTTTTTTAAGCAAGCACCTTCACAAGCTTATGCTTCAAGTCATTTATCTGCATTAATTCAACGTATTCACGCACCACGCTCTGTACTATAAAATCCTGTTCTAATCCTTCATCACAGACACGACTCCAACTGCCATTTTCATCAGGCAGACAAATTAATAACAATAGCAGAAGACATTACGACACTTTTTCCTGTTTCTGGAGAAAGAAACCTGTCCTGGAAGTGATGCTACTAGCTGTTATAACTGGAGGCCAAAAGGATGTAAAACGCCCGAAATACATTCCTGAAGAGGCAAGCCATGCTCTGCCAATCACCTTTTTCACCTGACATTTTATTCTACCTTCCTCGAGCAAAAACATGATGCTTAACGAGCAGAAACATCCCCTCGTCTGCTGGAAGTGCCAGCAGAAGATGAGCTGGGGGGGGCACAAATTGAGAGTTACGTAAACTTGGCACTGCTCTGCTGGATGCCGGCCTTAGGGCTATTAGTTATGCCACTGGGCGAGGGCCTAGGCCCACCACAGAAAGCTATCAGCCTTTCTTAAGAAAGAGACCACCGAAGACATCACAGTTGATTTCTCTGGACAAATAATAGAAAACTAGAAATGGAGCGAGGTCGCAAGCGTAGCGGAGCGTGGGGGGCAGAGTGCGTTGGACAGGGCCCCACGGCTGAGTGGACGCAACCAGCGTGTGCGGCCCGAGACGCAGAGCAGGGAGAAACCCCCTGCGGTCCCGGAGCTTCCTGGCCAGGCAGACAGGCAAGTTGGGCCAGGTCCAGGGGGAGGCTGCCAGGAGGTCCTGTGGCCTTGCACGGGGACAGGGATGCCTTCCTTAGGAGGTGAAGCAGGTCCCACCTCAGTGACCAAGCTCCCTGCCCGGCTCCGGCCTTGTCCTTCCCCCCGGCTGGGCTCGGGCCGCACCTCGGGCTGCTCCGCCCAGAGGGTCCGGCTGGGGCTGGGGCTGGGCCAGTCCATCCCGAGGCCGCAGAGGCCCCTGCCCGGCCGCCAGGCCCAGCGCGAGCCCCGCCGCTCCCCTGCAGCACTGACCAGCACGGGGAGTGCACAGGGCAGGGCAGGCCGGGCCAGGCCCGTCGGGTCTTTACCTTCCTGCTCGCGCCGCCGAGAGACACCTTGGGCCGGGTTTTGAAATCCCCCTCGAAGCTGAACATGGCGGCGGCCTAGCCCATGGGGAGCGGAGCCGAGCCCGGGGCCGCGGGGAACCGGCAGCTGCCAGCCCGGCTCTGTCTCAGGCTCCGGCTCCGCCTCACCCCGCGGGGGCGGGGGCCTCGGCTCAGCCCGGCCGGCTCCGGAGACAAGATGGCGGCCGCCTGCAGCTCCCTGCCTGCGCCGCGCCGGGGCGGGGCGCGGGCGGGGCGGGCTGAGGCGGCTCCCGGCGCTGCCTCGTCCCCTCTCTCGCTGCTGGGGTCATCGCCACAGCGGCCACCGCCCCCTGTCTAGCGCGCCCCGCCGGGCCGGGCTGGGCCGGGGTTCCCGGGAACCGGCCTTGTTACCAGAACAGGACGCTCGGCCTGGCCTGGCCCGGCCCCCGCCTGGGCCACACCGAGGTGACCCGGGAATCCGTCAGACCTGGCGCCAACACCACTCGCCCCATGGACCCCGAGACGGCAGACAGGATTGCTCAGCGTCAAAAAGACACTGCTGGGCGTGAAGGCCGCCACGTGCCCCCGGAGGCTGGGCGGCACAGCGCTGGTGGCTGGTGGCAAACGCGGACCAGCGATTGGCGACCACCTGCAGGCACTGCCGGCTGCCTCGGCGGTGGATCGGGGACCGCATGCAGATGCCGGTGGCGGCATTGGCAGCAAGAGGTGGCGAGCGCCATCAGTGATGCTGTTTGCAGGAGGCACGCTGCCAAGCGCAGGATGCCCGTGCGCCCGCACCCGCATGTGTCCCCTACGCCTCCCCAATGCTGCGGGGGTCTGACTCTTTTGCACCAGAAGAATTGCTTGAGTGTTTTCCTGTTCTCAACTAACGTGTGAAAACTGAGACCTGGTGTTTCCCCTGAGTCTCTCAAGGGCATCCTCAGGTCTAAAAAGGTTGAGAACCATTGCCCTAGTGACTAGTCAGTCAGAAACCTGAAATGTACCTCTCTATAACCGAGGTCAGCTTTAACCCAGTGTTCATAGAAGGACACTTGGGGCAGCAGTAGTTTTACAGAGTTTGGATTATGGCCGTCAACATTTAGAAATGGGTCCTGGTACAAAACAGGTTGAGAACCACCAGACTAGAGCAATTCCTCTGTTGCAAAGGACTCCAAAGCACTGCAACAGAGCAGGATGTTTTTAACACTAAGGATTTTCATTTGAAAGCTCTGTGTTTATTTTATAAATTGTGTTTGCACATCTAACGGTGCCAGCGTTGCATGGCATCCTGCCACACCCTTGAAAGGCTCTCGAGGCACCCCAGGGTGCTGTGATCCCCTGCTTAAAATCAGTGCCCTAACCTAACAGCTGAATTTGAAGCCCTCTGAAATGTGGGGAAGTTTGAACGGGATGCAGACTTAGCAGTTCTGGCCTGTCTTAATGATCCAAGATACAGAGTTGACTCCAACCCTGCATCCAAATAACTAGACGTACGTCCAACCTGTTTTCTTTGTAATCAATAAAATCTGCATTTAATTGAATAAATTCCTTAGAGCCCAGGATCAGATCTTTTCACCTGAAGCAAACCTATGCCATTCAATAAAAACAAAAAACAGTAGCACAATTTTGTTCAGACGTGATAATAAGCACACATAAAACTGACAATAAAGATAGGGGAGCCTGTCATATAATTATTATTGTAAATACATTCATATTTATATTGTGCAGTGCAGGAACTGAGGCCTGCACAGAAAATGGAGAGAGCAAGGGGAAGAGTATGCCATTAGAAAATGTACATGACCGACCTTGTGGCATGTTTTATCGTTTCATTTGCTTGTTCTCTGTCACTCAATCTTGGGATTTTATCCTTTCAGTCACAAAGAGCTGATACAGAAAAACAGTCAAATAACACAGTAATGATAAAGGATTTATTTAGCACTTTATAAGGTACTACACTAATATTAATAGCCTAAACCTTTTTCCATTTACTTTAGTAATTAATTCTTTACTTGTTAATCGTCATAGCATTCCTTCACAACACATAAAAACAGGTGAAGTGCCTCATAGTAAAATATAACATTTTTGTATAGAAGGTTTGGGAAAATGTCATTCAAAAGTTTCCCAGGTGTTCAAGATGAGTGAGTGATGATGTATTTATCAGAATGAATGATGGGTGGCTTGTTTGTCCATCTTTGTTTTTGGGGGGGTAGTTTGTTTTTGGTTTGGTTTTTTTTTACTTGGATGTGTTAAAGAAGGCTGAAATTCAAAACTGCAGAGTTGGCATAGGCTTAGTCATTGAGGGGAATTGCAGTAGTACTAGATAAGGTTGACTACAAGTCCTTTATTTTCTGGGCTTTCACAATTTCAAGAGGTGATCCTTACTCCTAGATATTGTGAAATATCATATCATAAGGCTGTCACAGATTCATCCCACTGCATTGCTGCTACAATATCATCATATAAAGGCATGCAACTCAATCCTATTTAACAAACTCCAAAAAGCAACACCCTTTGTAAGAGAAATTAAGGTATTTCATTTCTGGTAAATTATAACCAAAGTAAACTATTTAAATACTAGGAATAAAAACTTAAAGGCCTGCCCCAAAAGTCTGACTTTAGTAGGCTTCAGATCAAACCCAGAATAGGGCTTTCATAGAGCAGGCCTTTAACACATATGCTTTTGACAGGGTCCAGTTTTATTCACTTTCATGTTATGATGATGCAAGGTTCATCCAGTAGTCATACTATTCCTGAAGCTGTGATTTGAGGAGTCTTCTTCCATTTGGGTTAAACAATGTGAAACTAACTGATGAATACATACTTGAGAAAGTTTAATGATTTTTGTGCGTGCCCCTAGAGGCCACTCTAGTTGTAGTTTTATAAAACGGAGGAAACTAACAAATAAATGTGTGCATCTCTAGCACTATATACTGAATAAAATGGTTGTGAACTCACTTCACAGTAATTTAATCTAGATCCTATTTCCTTAGTTTGCTTATGCAGATCACATTATTTAAATTAAACTCCTGAAAAGGACCATAGCTTCAACCTCAAGCTCTTCTCTAAATACACATAAAACTGTATCAGTCTTTACTTATTATTGGGCTTCTATTGATAACGGCTTCAGAAGCAAGAAAATGCAAATGGTCAGAGCCAAGGGAGACTGTCAGATTCAAGCAGGACAAGCTGTCAATCTATTGTTACAAAGACCACCATCTTGCTGTTTCTTTGTTCAGGCTGATTTTGGAAATGCCAAACATTTGTCTCTGACCCTTTAAGTCATTGGGAGACAATGTTTTGGTACACATGCTACAAAGAAGCTCCACAATCTTCCAAGGTGCTGCTTCTCTCTGCTTCCCCCACCCAATTCACTGCTTTGCCTTCTGTTCCCAGCCCTTGTCTGATCTGCTTTATCTGCCACTGTGTTGCTGGTTCCATTCTCAGTTTGCCACATAACACACACATGCTGCCCATGCTACCTGTGGCATGCATGCCACAAGTTGGCCATCCCTGCTTTAAATTATCTATTAGTCAAAATCCATGAGTTATCCAGAATCTTCCTTGAATCTTTAAAAAGGAAATTCCAGATTCTAAACTCACACTGGAGTGTAAATAGAGTAAGTGGAGTTGCTCTTTATTTACTCCTAGTGTAACTGTGATCAAATTCTGATCCCAGACTAGGCAATGAGATAAGGAAAGGTGATCACAAAGAAAGGAAACCAAAGAAAAAATTCTGGTTTCTGCATTGTTTCTCATGTTAAACAAGACAAAACTGAAATAAAACAATGTTCCCCTGATTTTATCAGCTGTTAGCAGATCAAAATAATACAAATATTAAATAATACCTAACACCTCAGCAACAAGAGGAAAATCGGGGAAAGCATAGGTCCCTTACTGAATGGAGGGAGGCAATCTAGTGATAGTTGACGTGAAAAAGGCTGAAGCTCTCAATGCCTTTTTTGCCTCAGTCTTCACAGGCAAGGTCAAGTCCCAGACTATTGCACTGGGCAGTACAGTTTGGGGAGAAGGTAAGCAGCCAGGAATGGCAAAAGAACAGCTTGGGGACTATTTAAAATAGCTGGACATGTACAAGTCCCTCATTACCGAAGGGTGCTGAGAAGTTGGCTGATGTAATTGCAGAGCCACTGGTCATTATCTTTGAAAACTCATGGGGGTTGGGAGAGGTCCTGGACAATTGGAAAAGGGCAAATACAGTACTCATCTTTAAGAAAGGGAAGAAGGGGGATCTATAGAACTACAGACAAGTCAGCCTAATCTCAATCCCTGGAAAAATCATGGAGGACGAGTCTATTTCTAAACATTTGGAGGAGGAAAGGTGATTAGGAACAGTCAGCGTGGTCAGCCTGACCAACCTGATTGCCTTCTGTGAGATGATGGGTTCTGTTCATGTGGGAAGAGCAGTGGATGTGATATACCTTGACTTTAGCAAGACCTTTGATACGGTCCCTCACAATATTCTTGCAATCAACACAAGAAAATGTGGGTTGGATGAATGGACTGTAAGGTAGATAGAAAATTGGCTGGATCATTGGACTCAAAGGGCACATCCACACATGCAAGCACATGAACTTGCAGCAGCTCAAATAGAAGTGGTGCAAATTTGAGCCAGGGCCTTTTTGCTTCAGCACACATGCTCTTTGGTGTGGAGCAAATTGTGCCACTTGGGACAAACTAACTGTCTGGCTCCTCCTGGATCTGCAGCCAGGGGGAGCTAGAGCCTGGGGCTAGCACCTGTGCTGTCCCCAGCAGTATAAAAAGCTGCCCTGGCAAGTAGCTCAGGACTACTAGATCTCGGGAGCTTCTGGGGCTGAGCCAATAGGTACCTGGGGACACCACCCCTTGTGCCAGCTGGACTGCTGAAGCAGTCCTGAGAGTTCCTTGCACCCTCCAGCCACTGCAGCTGTCTGGCAGTGGGGGCTGCTCCCCAGATGGGGACTGCACAGCCAGTAGAGGCATCTGCCCATCTGGGCCAGCTGCCAGTGGACTGTAGTTGCAGGGTTGGCCTCTGTGCCACATGTGCCCCCTGCCCAGCCATCTGGGCAGCTATTGCCTGGAAGATGTTCCGGATGTGGTGGCCTGCTTTGAACTGTCAAAACATGTCCTCCTCGCCCCATTTGGCCAGGAGGTCAGCCACAGCCAGCTGGGTCAAGGTGTCAGCTCTGAGCAAGCAGGGTCCTGGTACTGGCTTCCCTAGCAGGAATTCTGGTGTTCCCTATTGGACAGCTGAAAAATCCCTGATAAAAAAATCATAAAGTCCTCTGTAAAATACTCCCAAATCCATGCTCCTCCACAAGTAAAACAAAAGACCACTATAAAGAAAGAGAGAGCAAGACAGAGACAGCGATCAGTTGGACAATGTTTTATTGATATATCTTACAGTGTTAAAGCACACCTTTTATCATAATAATAAAGTAAACTCTAAATACATGTTTCATGAATTCATGAAT
Source organism: Caiman crocodilus (assembly GCA_030014935.1). NCBI lineage: Eukaryota > Metazoa > Chordata > Crocodylia > Alligatoridae > Caiman > Caiman crocodilus. The sequence continues at coordinate 248,068,379 of JAGPOW010000261.1, forward strand.
ACATATTTTACTGCCTTCCCACAGGGCGATGGCTCCCATGCAAGGGGTTCAGCCCCCCAACAAGGGACTTGGCCTCCACACAAGGGGATCAGTCCCCCCAACAGGGGATTCAGCCCCCACACAAGAGGTTTGACCCTCCAACAGGAGACTCAGCCCCCCGACAGGGAATTCAGCCCCCCAACAGGGGATTCACCCCTGACACGAGGGTTTTAACAGGGGATTTGGCCCACACACAAGGAGTTCAGCCTCCACACAAGAGGTTTGGCCCCCCAACGGGGGTAAAATGACCCCCACATGTGCTATCACCCCCCCTGCAAGGCCCACATGCCCCACCCCTGCCCCTCTATTGCTATCCCACCTGGCCCATCCCCCACCAGCTGCTGCATCCCCCCCAAATGGCTGCCCTACCCAGCCTCGCCCCCTAACTTGAACCCCTGGCTCCCATGGCTACCCCACAAGCCCAGGCATCATCACTTTAAAAAAAAATAAAAACAGAAAAAAAAAATTTAATGGAAAAAAAAGCCTCTGCTTACTTTAGAAGAAGCAGGGGGGGGCTCTAAGGCCTCCTGACAGAGCCCCCCAGGGCAGCACAGAACAACAGGGGGGGAGCAGGGCCCGGGCTGTGGCCACTGAGGCTGTCACCCTGCCCAGCACTGTGCAGGTGAGGCCCTAGTCAGCCAGATGGCAGGTAAATGCCAGGATTTTTTTTGCTTTGTATTTTAAAACTATGGGGGGGGGCAGAGATTGGGGGGTCTGGGGGGGATGGGGCCTCCCAGGGCAGGGGTTGGGGGTCTTGGGGGGTGGCAAAGAGAGGGACCAGCCGCAACAGGGAGAAGAGGCCTCAGGGGGGCTGGCAGGGGGAGGGGCCTGCCACGGCAAGGGACAGGGGCCTTGGGGGGGACTGGCGGGGGGAGGGGCTGACCACGGCAGGGATCAGGGGGTCTCAGGGAGGCTGGTGGGGGGAAGAGCCAGCCTCAGAAGGTATCGGGGGTCTCGGGGGGAGGCTGGCAGAGGGAGGGACTGGCCGGGGCAGAGGTTGGGGAGCTGGGGAGCAAGCGGGGCCATCGGTGCTCCCCCCATGATCTCCTCCCCCCTTCTCCAGCCCCCACAACCCCTTCCTCACCAGCACTGGAGCCCTGGTGCTGAAACATGTGGCCTGGCTGGCGGCGTGTTTCAGCACCAGGACAAGGGCCAACCATGGAGATGCCCTGGCTGCCAGAGCATCTGGCAACCATAGAGATGCTCTGGCAGTCAGGGCATCTCCATGGAGGATCCAGCCTCCAGTTGCCTGCTCCACTTTTTTAAACTTCAATTTTTTAAGTTTTCTCCCCCCACTGCAAGTTTGCAATGCAGGGAACATTTTTTTGCTCCCTCACATGCCTGGTGCCCCACCTCAAAGGGGTTTGAGGTGGGGCAAGAGGCACGTGCACATTTGTGTAGACGCGCCCAAAGGGTAATAATCAATGGCTCAGTGTCTGATACCAGTTTTGTTCAATATCTTCATCAATGACCTGGAAGATGCGATGGAGTGCATTCTCAGCAAGTTTGCAGATGATGCCAAGCTGGGGGGAGTAATAGATAAGCTGGAAGGTAGGACTAGGATTCAGAGAGTCCTAAACAAATTGGAAGATTGGGCAAAAAGGCTCAATTCAAACTTATTGAAGTTCAATAAGGACACGTACAAAGTCCTCCATTTAGGATGGAACAGTCCCATGCACTGGTACTGACTGACTAAGCAGCACTCTGCAAAATAGGACCTAGGGGTTATAGTGGACAATTAAGCTGAATATGAGCCAACAGTGTGCCTTTGTTGCCAAGAAGGCTAATGGCACACGGGGCTGCATTAGTAGGAGCATTGCCAGCAGATCAAGGAAAGTATTTATTCTGCTTTATTCTGCACTAGTGAGGCCACATCTAGAGTCCTGTGTCCAGTTTTGCGCTCCCCACTACATAAAGAATGTAGACAAATTGGAAAGAGTCCAATAGAGGGCAACAGAAATGGTTAGGGGGCAGTGGGACATGACTTATGAGGAGAGGCTGAGGGAAATGGGACTATTTAGTCTGCAGAAGAGAAGACTGAGAAGAGACTTAACAGCAGTCTTCAACTACCTGAAAGGAGATTCAAAAGAGGATGGAACTGGACTGTTCTCAGTGGTGGCAGATGACAGAACAAGGACCAGTAGTCTCAAATTGCAGCAAAAGAAGTGTGATAGGGCAGAAGAAAGACCTTACCTGCCAAGTCAATGTGAGGTGTTGGAGCAGTAGCAAACAATGGCACAGATGGAAAAGATGAGCACTGAAAAATGCCAGAGCTGGCATGATCACACTTTACAAGCATCTGCCACCGATGCTTAAAAGTCTGGAACCCTACAACCAGGTTAAAAGCAGCCCAACATGAGGAGATGGAAAAACTGGAAGTGAGGTTCAGGAGCCCCAGGAGAGTCAAATGGTAGAAGGCAGCCAGCAGGCAGCAAACCCACCAAAGTGGTTCAGAGGAGGCAAATGACTTACCTACAGGCAAGTCTTGGTTGTCAGGGACTGAAGACTGGGACTTGACCAGAGACATTGGCCAGTGGAGGAAAGTGTGTATGACCTTTCTTCAGCTCCTTGTTCTTCTTCCTCCTGATGCATGTTTTCCTCTCCTGGGTTAATCATGAAGCCATCTATCCCTTATTCTTTGGACAGCTGTGTCTGTCACAGCACCCTGTATAGACTGGAGAAGCTCTGCGAATCGATCCTTCTATATGTGTTTCTTTTACTTTCTAACCTAGATCAGCCTTTCAGCAGGTCTGGAGCTCACAGTATACAAGACCACATATCTGGAATGAAGAAAAGATGAAGGCAGGGAGTCTCTTAGATTTACTAGTCAGAGAAACAAACACATTCTGTAAACATTTTTCCTCAAAAAAGATCTTGGGGGAAAAATGTGCAAACAAATGGTCTTATTATCTCTCATATATATTTTGGAGCAGTGCTTCAGGACCACTGCGCAGCTGTATTCTTGAGTGGTTGTACATGTTTCCAGTCTTAAGTCCATACCAGTAAGGAGCATGGGGAAGTCCCAAGGTCCAAGTATAGGAACTTGGCAGTAACTGTAGATAAACTTATTACAGCCAGTGGTGGTTAACCACCAGTATTGCTCCTGACGGCAAATGAGGTAAAAACTGAAATATCTCCAGGGCCAGGGACAGAAGTTACACACAAACTGATTTAAGTGATCAGAAACTGGTTTAAACCTATAACAGAACAGAATCTCAGTGCACATAAACCAGTTTCAATGGCTGAAATTGGTTTTAAAAAAAACTGGTTGAATGTAGTATCAGACTTAACTGATTTGGTTCAAACTGGTTTATGAAACTTCTGTCCCAGACCCCTTCCTGGTTCAAATTAAATCACAGTCCCCCAGCATCCCTGCATGTTTTCCAGCCTTGGGCTGGGCTGTGCTGTCTGCTCTAGCAGAGAAGGGTTTGGGGAAAGTAGAGGAGGAGGAGGAGGAAAGGACTGCTCTTCCCACCCAGGCAAACCCTGGCTAGGGTCTGGGGCCAGGGAGAGGAGTTAAACTTTGCTTCCCCCAAACACAGAGCTGCCCTGGCCTGCTAAAAACTTACTGTTGGCTGTGACTGTGGACTACCTCAGAGGCACCTGAAAGCAGGAAGAGGAAGTGATAAGCAACTCTGCAGAGTCCTGCTGTTGTGATTCTGGACTGCAAATCCCAGAGCTCTCGGAGGCAGCAGGAAGAGGAAACAAACACACAGTCCATGGTGGCTACATGCCAGAGAGCCTCTAGTGACCCTCCTCCCCCTGTTCCTGACCTGAGACACTGCAGGTATGTGACTTCATTTTCTGAATCAACAGTGAATACCTGTCCAGTTGTTACTCAGTTTAATCGCTGCAGTTTAGTCTAAGCTGCAAAGACTGAATTGATTCAGCCTTGGGCTTTTTGACTGTTTCTACTTAGTACAGTAGTTCTATGCTTATCAAAACTAAACTTTATTTGCTACCTTAAGAATGACAAATGTTATATTTAATTTAGTTAGCATATATACCTAGAAGTATTTTCTTTTTAGGAAGTAAGAATAAACTCTATACTTTTAAATAATGACAAATATACAGATAAAACAGTATACTAAGATAATTAAGCTTAATATTTTGTCTATTAACATCTTTAAAATATGGGAGAATTACAATTTTTAAACGGGGAAACATCAATATCATTGACTTATAAAAAAAGAAGAAAGTTACATCCAAAGAGTCTTCCCCAAGGAATATTTGCTCGGTAAGTGGTATGATGTTCTTAATAATTTAAATGCTGCCTGCCAATAACTGTTTTTAGTGACTGGCAATGAAGCACCATATATATATATATATATTACATATAATTATTGCAAGTATTGTCAATTTTTTGTTGACATCAAGGAATCATCTTGTCTGTAAATTAAGCCATCATCTACCTCATGCTCTTCTTCTTGACTTGAGCTTCCATCCATGAAAGATTTTTTTTAATGTCTTCAAGATATTTCGTAGCTCCAAGGATATATTGGTCATCCTGGTAGCATTTGGAAATGTGTATTTCATTTGGCAGTATTTGCAAAATGTAAATCCTTTTAATGACTTTCAGTGTGAAATATCTTCCAATCTATGGAACTAATTGCCCCATTTTTGCTAAAGGAGAAGCAAAATGAAAGATCTCTTCTGTGCTGGATATCACTGGTTCTCAAAGACAGCACTTGGAGGCTGGAATCATTATAGCACCTCAAGATTCTCCTTTAAAGTCCTGCAGATATAAGCTTCTTGCTGTGTCACTCAATGACTCCATACAAGCAGCATGTTGGGGGTAGGTTGTATATGGCCTAGACTCTCTACTGCCCAACAGTTTACCAGAGGACAACATCAGGATTAGGATGGATGCTATCACAGCCACTCTCTGGTGTTATCTTTCTTGTCTGCCACGTCTTTGATCTTTAAAGTCAGGAACTGGTTATGCTGATTGACAGGTCCAGGCCTATCCCTTGCAGGATTTTCTTTGTGGGGCTCCACTTTTCCTTACACCCCATCCTTACTATATTCTAGATGTTATCTGATTTCTTCTTTTGAATCATAACCCTAGTAACAAGTATGGCAGTCCTTTGTATGCTGCCATTATCTTGGTCAGGTATTTCTAATCAATGTCCTCATGAGAAAAATTGGAGAATTGTGGGCTTAACTTTAAGATAGTCAGGTGGGTGAGAAGCTGGCTGCAGGATAGGACCCAGAGAGTGGTAGTGAACAGATCTGTGTCATCCTGGTGAGAAGTGGGCAGCGGTGTCCCATAGGGGTTGGTGCTCGGTCCAGTACTTTTCAACATCTTTATTAACAATTTGAATGCGAGAGTGAAGAGCTCACTGGCCAAGTTCACAGATGACACCAAGTTATAGGAAAGCATGGTCACACTTGAAGATAGGCTACAGTTACAGGTGGACCTAAACAGGCTAGCAAGTTGGGTGGATAAAAACCTGATGAAGTTTAATGTTGAGAAATGTAAAGTTTTCCACCTTGGGATGAGCAAGCCCCAACACACCTACAGGCTTTGTGACACCAAACTGACTAGCACCACGAATGAAAGGAACCTGGAGGTAATAACAGACCACAGTATGAATATGAGCCGTGTCACAGAGCACCCTGGTGCCCTGTGCCTGCATAGGAAAAGAACTGCCAGAGGGGGAATCCTAACAGTGATTAGGCAGCACAGCTGCAGGTTACCAGGGCAACCCATGAAGTCAGCTGACCCTAGGGGGCAGGGCCTGGCTCTTATAAAGCCCAGAGC
>JAGPOW010000261.1:248074281-248110748 GCA_030014935.1 Caiman crocodilus
ACAGTGATTAGGCAGCACAGCTGCAGGTTACCAGGGCAACCCATGAAGTCAGCTGACCCTAGGGGGCAGGGCCTGGCTCTTATAAAGCCCAGAGCCAGGTCCAGGCTAGCAGTTCCCTGCAGGCTATCAGAGAGAGAGGAGCTCTCTGCCCTGAGAGAGACAGGGAGAGGAAGCCTGAGGCAGGGGCTGCAGCTGTGAGGTGAAGGGCCGTGGCAGGACCAAATGTTGTTTGGGCCAAGAGGCTTCTGTTTCGTTATAGCCAAAGGGCTTGTGTTTGTTGTTGTTGCAGCTGGATGGCTTATGTCTTCAGTTATAGCCAAGAGGCTTGAATTTGCTTTGTTGTTGTTTAGAATGACCAGTGGTTTGGGCAAGGCTGTAGGGGAAGGAGGAGGCCTCATAAAGGGACTCCAGCAGCGTGGGGATCCCGGCGCCTGTGGGGGCGCAGCATTCTTAGAGACGCCAGAAAGGGCATGTTATCCTCAGGGTAGACCCACAGTAGTGTGGGGATCCTGGCGTCAGGGAAGGTGCAGCAGCACGGGGGTGCATAGACCCCAGCCCTGGAGAGGGGGCACTGGGTAGGAGGCCCAAGTTGGGCACAGCAGCCCCAGAAGGGGGCAACATTGAGGAGCCCCAAGAAGGGGGCAATACTGAGGCCCTTGACAGAGGGCAGCATGTTGAGAAGCCCAGTGAGGGCATGGTGAGCCCAGAGTGGGGAGCGCCGTATTGAGAAGCCCCAGTGTGGATGTGTAGAGTCCAGGAATGGGACAACACGGGTGATAGCCCAGAGAGGATAAAGAGGGGCTGCAATAGGCAAGATCCACGTGACATCCACAAGGCTTGGGCTGCGGTATTGGGAAGGAAGGAGCCACAGATAGCGGCCCCTGGTGGAGGGGGGGCAGTACAAGTAGAAGGGCAGCCTCCTGCTAATTAACATCAATTAATTAATTAACATCAAAGGCATGGCAGGCGAGACAAGGTGGGCGGTTGCCCAAGGACAGGTGTGGGGGCCACATGGAGGGTGGGCCCAAGTCGCGACCTGTTACAAGCCGGCAATGAAATGCTGTAGCCAGTAGGGCAAACAATGCTCTGGAATGCATCAATCAATGCATCTTGAGCAAAGCCAAGGAAGTGATTCTTCCCCTGTACTCAGCACTGGTGAGACTGCAGCTGGAGTGCTGCATCCTGTTCTGGGCACCACACTTTAACAAGGACATGGACAAACTTGAGAGAGTTCAAAGATGAGGTGCCCATATTATCAGTCTTAAAAGGCAAGCCATAAAAGGAAAGGCTGAGATATCTGGGACTCTTCAGCCTGAGGAAAAGAAAGCTGAGAGGGGACCTGGTAGCAGCTTATGCTAAGGGAATATATCAAGGGCTCAGTGAGCAACTGTTCACCAGGGCACCTTTGGGGAAAACCAGGAGTAATGGCCACAAACTCCTGGAAGATCAATTCAGGCTCAACATTAAGAAAAACTTCTTCATAGTCAGGGTGTCCAGACTATGGAATAAGCTCCCTCCAGAGTGGGTACAATTGCCTATCCTGGAAATCTTCAAGAGCAGACTAGACAGTCTCCTTGCTGCAGTCACCTGAACCCCAGTTATCTTTCGTGCTTGGTGCAGAGAGCTGGACCCAATGATCGTCCAAGGTCTTCTCTCATCTTATAATCGATGAATTTGGTAGACATCCATCAGTGACTCAATTCGATTTGGTCCGCGGCTCATTCAGGGTTCATCCCCTTCTAGTAACTGATGAATAGTCTCACAGATAAATCAACTTAAATCAGTCCCATTAATTGATTGCTCATCGCCGAAGGTACCTTGACTGAAGTTCCTTCATTTCTTCAGGACATCCCCTTCTCTCAGTTGATTAGCAGTATTCAAAGGTAAATCAACTTAAATCAACTCACTTAATTCCTTAACCATCTCAGAGGGTACATCAACTAATGTACTTTCATTCATTCCAGATTCCTCCCCCTCTATCAATTGATTAACAGTGCCCAAAGAAATCAACCAAAGACCAAACATTTATTCAGGGTTCATCTCCCCCTCTCAGTTCATTAACAGTTTCAATGTGGGAATCAATTTAAGAGATGAACTCATACCTGGTTGGCTCCACTGCCACACTCACAGAAGACTTGGTTTTCCATGCAACACACCACCAGTCTTCTCAGGTACCTACTTCAGCCCGGAGCTTCAATCCTTCTTCAGGCGAGCCACCCTGGTGTTCTATCTGTGGTCCCCATCCTCATGGGTGGTCCTCCAACCACTCACGCCTGCTGTCATACTCCCCTTTACCACAGCTTGCTGTAGACCAGCGCAGACAGGAGAGTCCTCCAGTATCCTCTATCCCCAGCTGCCCCTTTCCGGGGCCAGAAGTACTACTTCAGGTTCCCTCACCACCAATCCACAAGGTGGACCCCCTGAGAGAGAGAAAAGGCCATAGACTCAGGCCTGTCTGGACTTCTCCTGACTGGTCCATGCTGGGGCCAGGACTGGAAGGGTTGAAGGGCCAGGGGCCCACCATGAGGAACACCCAAGAGCTGCATGCCTGGGGGTCCGACTGGCCTGGAGGTGGGCTAGGGCTAGTGAGCCAAAGGTCCAGGGGGGATCACGCCCGAAGGGGAAGCGGTTCAGGGAGCAATGCTGCCTAGTATGAAGGCAGACGAGACCGCCTGAGGAGAGGAATCCAGGCAGGCTTCAATTAGGAGGATTCTGGGGCCCAGTGCAGGGGCCGGAGATGATGATAACAGCTAGATGTCATCTGCGAGGCTTGGGCTGCTTGGGAGGAATGGAGCCACCTGGCATCGGGCAAGAAACGGGCAGCCTCCTGCTTAATTGCATCATTAACTAATTAATTCCAGCAAGGCGTGGCGGGCAAGAATGCGGGCGGTTAGCCCAGAAACAGGTGGGCGGGCCACCAGGAAGTTGGCCCCGAGAAGGCCCCCTGTTACAATCACCCTCTGCTGACTGTGGGGGTATAATAATATGCCTGAGAGCACAGAGAGAGGGTTTACATGAATACACAGTAGATCCCAGATCTTTCATATCTGGGTGGTCTGCAAATGAATTTGCAGCTGATTGCCTAATTAAAGATGACCCACAGGGGGTTTTTTATGACTTTTATTTCAAAGGGTACCACCCCTACCCTCAATTGGAGCTCATCAGTGGTCCCCTGCAGCTGTTCAAAGAAGTGGCATCCTCTGAAATAAAAACTGCAAACAGCTGGAGCACTACAGCAGTTCTGCACCTCAGCTGTGGCAGTAATGGAAACAAAAGAAACATCCTTCTCAGGCATGATGAGGACTTTAAGTTAATGGAGTGCCAAGTGCTAATTTATGGCTATAAATGGAACACTGAAAATAACGTGTTAACTTTTATAATATGGCAGCTACTTATGTTAGTGGCTTTCTTTTAGAGGCACTGTCTGCCCTGTCAGTGACCAAATTAAAATGTTTAATAAGTTATCAATCAACACATTAAAAAAACTAAATATATTTTAATAAGCACAGAATATTGTACGTTAGCAATTTTACAATTGATAATATCCTTTGAATAAGCATTTTTGAGTTTGCGATAAAAAATAAGAGTTAACCCTAAACAAGTCCAAAAACAATTTATTTGCAATACAGTGTTAGTGCAGTAACCCTGTTTTTGCATTCATCCCAACTCTCTGCATTTGGCATTTAAAAAGAAGAGCCAAACATGAGCGCAGTTGGCAACCACACAGTAAGCTGGAAGCTGGAGGTCAATTATCACCAATTCACCATGAATTTCCCATCCCTGAATACAGCTATAAAAGGTTAGAACATTTGATTATGCAGAGTTACTGAACTCATGTGGAAAACCAAGATGTGTGCACAGCCAATCTTTCATACTATTCTCACAATGTATTTCCTGATATGCACCATCATTTTTCTATAATGGTACCTAATAAATGAGTGTTAAATAAGTCAGAAATACTTACAAAACAAGGTCTGAGATCTGTCCAAGTACAATGTTAGGCCATCATCTGATTTCTAGTAATACTCATTATGGTTTGCTACCAGTATAGACTGCCGGGCTTTTTGTTTTTTAATTTATTTACTCTGAATAAAACAGAAAATTAGGGCTCTCCTATAAGATGAGACACTGGCAAGACAATGATGTAAAGAGCACTTCACTTAAGCACTTTCCTTTAGTTAAACATGAGTGCCAGCATACATTGCCAAGGAATGAAGACATTTTATTTAAAATTACACTGGCAAGAGACCATCAAATTATCCTTAACATTTTCATTAAATTGAGATACAGATATAGTTAGGGTAGTAAATCTTTTTGATACAAGGAGTTTATTCCAGAGCCAAGGCCAGATGCAGCAGTAATTGTAGGAACTATTAAGATCTAAGGCCCCATCTACCTTACAAATACAACTGCCCAAGGCTTTAACCCTAATGAAACATGAACAAGGTCTCTCCTATACTGCTCAGACAGAACTGAGTTGTAATGAGATCACTGAACAGCAGTGCTCAGTCAGTCCCTTCCTAACATGGCCACTACATGTTATATTGTCTGGGTGAGATGGGGTCTAAATGAAAGCAAATGGTACTGTTAATGGAGCTCTTTGAACATATTGCTGCATTATCCTCAATCCACCCCTCTAAGGCTTTAAAAACTTGTTGTTTAAAAACAACAAGTAAGAAGCATCTTGATTGAAAACAATACTTTGTTCTTCTATAGCTCCTTTTAGCCAAGGAGATCAAAGCACCTTATATTTATACATTCACATTTTCAAGGAAAATAAACATTATGATCACTAACCTGATCTATGTTAAACAGGCCACAGATTTCACCCAGTCATATTACATATATTTTACAAAGACACCCAGTCCAGATTGAAAGATTTCGAATGACAGGAATTCATCACTATCCTAGGTAAGTTGTTCCCATGGTTACTTATCCTCACTGTTAAAAATTTGATCCTATTTCTCAACTGACTTTGTATAGCCTCAACTTTCAAACTATCTCATCTCAGTCTGCTCAATTGGTTTGTTCCTCCAAAGCTCCAATGATTTAAGGCATTTCAAAGTCCATTTGTTTTACTGCCACTTGGAGACAGAATGGGTAAGGGTTTCTTGCGCTTTTATTTGTTAGAATAGGGCAGCATTATTGTGTTATTTGGTGGAGAGTCCATTTGTTATTGTGAATTTTATTTTGTATTCTAGATTTTAAATCTGTAAAATGATCAAGGCCTAGATATTAATGACTCCCAGAAACCAAAATAAATTAAAATAACAATTCAAGATGGTATTTTCAAAACCACATAGGAGATTTAGACAACATTTTCCACTAATTTTAATAGGAATGGAGTATTAATTTCAATTCCCTGATGTAGCTTTGAGAAACCCAGCCACAAAATACAAATACTACCAAATCAACACGCACACCGTGTGGACATAAGAACATGAGAAGTCCCATACTGGGTCAGATCAATGGTCCATCTAGCCCAGTATTCTGTCTCTGACAGTAGCAGGAAAGGATCCTATAGAGGAATATAATTGACCTGGTTGTCTCTAAAGTGACCTATCCCCTATTCAATATTTTTCCTAACCCCTATTCAATATCCTACCTCGTATCCCCCATTCTTAGTTTAGAGATGCCAGAGAAAACAACTCTCACCATTTTGTTCAACAGCCATTAATAGACCTATCATTCATGAATTTATCCAGTCCCTTTTTGCAACTGCCTGTGCTATTTATCTCCACCACCTCTCGTGGCAATGAATTCCATGAATTAACTATGAGTTGCATAAAAAGGTACTTTCTCTATTTTTAAACTTGTTACCTACTACTTTCAGTGTGTGCCCCCTAGTTCTAGTATCCTGGGACGCAGTGAACCAACAGTTCCCTGTTCACACAGTCCACACCATTCATGACTTTATAGACTTCTATGGTATCCCCCCTCAGCCTTCTCCTTTCCAAACTGAAGTATCCTAGGCTTTTTTAGTCTCTCCTGGTATGGCAAGTGCTCCAGTCCTGTTCATCTTGTTTGCCCTTTGGTTGCTCTTTTCGGTGCCTTTTCTATTTATACTACATCTTTTTCAAATGTGGGAACCAGAACAGTACACAGTGTTCAAGATATAGGTGCACCATGGATTTGAATAGTGGCATGATGATGTTCTCCATTTTGTTTTCCATTCCCTTCTTAATGATGCCCAACATTTTACCGGCTTTTTTGATTGCCACTGTATAGTCAGCTGATGTTTTTAGAGAACTATCTACAGCAGAGGTGGGCAAAATACGGCCTGCCAAGGGATTCTATCCAGCCTGCAGTGGGTCTCTCGGCCCAGGCATGAGGACAGCATGGGCCATGGTGCATGCAGCTGATCTCGCCATCCCTGGGTACATGAGAGGGAGCTCCTAGACACCTCTCCCCACCCTCCCGCAGACCTATCCCATCTGCCTGGCTGAACACACCCTCTTTCCTGAGTTGTAACAGTGGGTTCAGACCCAGCATTATGTACATATAGTTGAGGTTATTTTTCCCCAAATGCAGTATCTTACACTTGCTGACACTAAAGTTCATCTGCAATTTTTTGCCCACTTGCTTAGCTTGGTGACCTCTTTCTGCAGCTCCTTTCTATCAGCTGGGGACTTGACTACCCGAACTATTTTGGTATCATCTGCAAACTTGGAGATCTCATTGTGCACCCCCCATTTCCAAGTAATTGATGAAAATGTTAAACAAAATAGGGCCCAGCACAGATCCCTGTGGGACCCACTTTTGACCTCCTTCCATTCTGAAAAGTGACCATTTAGTCCAACACTTTGCTTCCTATCTTTTAACTAGTTCTTAACCCACAAAAGAACCTTCTCTTTAATTCCATGGCACAGCATTTTTAAAAGCCTTTGGTGAAGGACTTTGTTGAATGCTTTTTGAAAATCCAAATATATTATGCTAGCTGGATCCCCCTTGTCCATGTGCTTGTTAACACCCACAAAGAAATCCAGCAGATTTGTGAGACAGGAATTCCCTTTACAAAACCCATTCTCTTTACAAAAAACCTTCATACTTATCACTGCTGTCCTTGTCTTAACTTTAAGTTTTATGAAGAAGCACGACTACAGCACAACTGAAGATAGATGGCAGATTTTCCTACATAATACCTTTGAAGAAATTTCCAGTCCTGGCAAATTTCAACATGTTAATTTTATGCTGACAGTAATCTCTGGGCCAACATACATCTAGCTGCTGCTGAAACAAGTTCTATCTCCTTTTTTATTTGAATTGTTTGGAATATTTTCACCTTCCTTTGTGCTCATGTAAACAAGGATCCTGTTGAACATTAATCAGAATTTCTTTCAAAGATTTGAAAAAAGAGGGGTCAAACTGTATTTCTTTAATTTAGACTATGTGAATTTCCCTGTCTGGAGGATGGTGTGCATTTCAGAGATTAAGAGTTGCATCAAAGAAGCTACCTTGCTGGAAGTGATTCTTCTGTTTATACATATTTGAAAGAAGGAGTAGCAGCTTTGAAATGCCCTCTCTTACAGATCTGTCAGAATTTAAACTAATTAGGTGCATCTACACGTGTGCTTTACTGTGGAGTTGACTAATTAGCTCTGCAGTAAAGTGTCACTATCTATACATGCACTGGTATTAGGGCACAGTAAATTAATTACTGTAAGATAGTACTGCCAGGGACAGGGACAGTACTATCTTACAGTACAGTAATTAAGTGCAATGAAATGCACTTGTAGATGGTGACAAGGGCTGGCTGGGGCACAAAGGTGATAAAATGCAGGGGCTACTTGCCGTACAGCTGCTCACTTTAGCACCCTTCTGCCCCAGCCAGCCCCAATGCCGCTGCCTGGCTGACCTCCATGCCCCTGCTGCTGGACTGGGGCTGCTCTGCTCCGGCTCAAAGTGCTGCTGTGCCAGACACATGTGTAGATGCTGTGCCCAGGAGCAGTTCACTCCAGGGCAAATTGCATCAGAGTGTGTTTCATTGCCTTAATTGAACATGTAAATTCACCCATTAAGTCCCAGTTTTGTCAAGTGTTGAATACTGCTTGATCTGGAAAGTAGATACATGGCATTTCCAGATTTGGGTATCCACAACATTCAGTCAGAATTAACACTTAGAAAGGCTGCCTTTGCATTACCCAGCACTGACGTCATCACTTATGCCATATGCAAACTGGGCCTGACATGCTAACAAATGAAAACATACCTTACTCTGATCTCTTATGAGGTGGGTACTGCCTTCAAATTCTATTGACATCTAATACCATGTGTAATTGAGGTGAACAATTACACCATTTTAAGGAGAGAAAACTTACCACTTACGAGCACATGTCAGCTGCTCTGTTTCTAAACCTAAGGATGGGAGCAGAAAGACAAAAAACAGTTACAACAGACTCAGCTGAACTATGGTACGTGCTCCTCCACTCTAAAATGAAGTAATTATTCATTTGTCCAAGCCTGTAGAGAATTAATAAGAAACAATAACCTTTCTATAGAAGTCTTTTTAAAAATTCTGTAGAATGAGGCATACCTGTGCTGTAGAAATTTAGAAAACACTTCGTAAAACTATAGGCATTTCCTATAAATGATATTCCTGAACAGCCCTGTTAAATATCTGCAGAACTGTATTAGTTTCATGCCCATTAAATGCTATAGGACCTTTCTATAAGGCTGGATTTTGGGTTACTCAGGTATGCACGTTTGGTTCTGGCCTTTCTCTGCAACAAAAAATTGCTTAATTATGGAAACAAATGAAGACAGCATGGTCCAATGCATACAGAGAAAAGACATAGGCACAGATCTTCAGCTGTCATAAACTGGTATAATCTCACCGAATCAACAGAGCAATGACAGTTGATACCACCTCTGAATCTAGTCCCCGGATTTTATTCCTGCTTCTAGCAATATCTCACTGCAGACCTGTGGGCAAGCCACATACGACACCTACACATGTGCCAGATACCTGTTCCAACACGTGGTAATTAGCATGTGTTGAAGCAGACTCAATTAATTAATTAAAAACAATTAATTGAGTCTGCTGCCCCAGCCCCTTGTGTTTCAGCATCCCTGCACTTCAAAATGGGAGCAGGGCATTTTAACTAAAGCTCATTGAACAAGCTTTAGGTAAAGCACCTCTGTGGCCTCCCAAGAGCCACTCAAATTAGAGCACTTCCACCCCACCCCGGAGCACATGTAAAGACACACATGGTTTTCTTATGCTTCATGTTCCCCTATATATAAAATGAAGGTAGTGAAACTTCCAAGCTTTGTAAAGTGTAAAGCTTTGTAAAGATCGGAAGATCAAAAATGCAATTAAAGTGCTTGGTATGATTATTACCTTGATGACCCATCACAAGCACAACACTGAGGAAAAGCAACTAAGACATTTAAGGCTGCTGACAGATGTGGGTGAAAAAGGCTTTTTACTAGAAGAAGCAGCACATTAGTTTGACCCAGCTCCCCAGCATCTGTATAGATTGCACTCTTCAGGAGGGCTCTTTGGCACTTTTATCTAATAGTTGATTCAATCAGATATTAAATAAAAGTGCCAAAAGCCCCACTGAAGTGCGAGATCTATACAGATGTTGGGTGAGCTGCGTCAAATTAATCCCATGCCTCTTCTGAGCATGTGCTGCGCTTGGTGCAGAGGCGCACTAAGCTTCAAGTAAAGAATTTTTTTCCACATCTGTAAGCAGCCGAAGCGTCAGGATCTCTGGCCAGTCAGGTCCAGCTGGCCGAGCTCTTGAGCTTCCATACCTGACTTTGATCTCTGCCTAACATGACTGGACTGTGACTGTACCTGTTCTCTGTGATTGGACTGATAGTTGAGTGTGCCACTCAGCCTTTTTAAGCACACTTGCAGCCCTTATCAACAACTTCCATCTCCTTTGGCAAGCCTTCTGTTCACTGCTGTCTCTGGTTCTCCTGGCTCCCCCTGCAGCTGCCCCCGCTCTTGGATCTTCCCTGGAATTTGGTGTCCAGATCTCCGATTTGCCTGGCTTTCTGACATTTGCTTGCACCCTGGACTACATCTCTTGGATCTCTGCTCCACTGATCCTGTCCTAATGCCCCTGTAACCTGCACCCCCACCCAGCTGACCTCCTGGTTGCCCTTCAGGGGCCTAGCACTTTCTCTAAAATAATTTTAAAGGATGTCGGAAAGTTCTTTTAAAGCAGATGGAATTAGGCTCACAATCTCTGACAGTCAAATTAGCTTTAGCCAAAGGATGGTCCAGTGATTAAGGCGCAGTGATGGGATTCTGGAGATTCAATTTAAATGTCCAGCGCCCCAGTGGCAGATCACTCGACCTACTGTGCCTCAATTTCCTATGTGTAAAATGGGGATGATAATATCCCTAGTTTACCAATACATTGTATTCTCATAATAAAATTGTATTTGGTTATTAGTACGCGTGAGCCATTTGGAAACTCCCACGATGGGGGTCATACAACCAGAAAGAAAGCAGGAAAGAAAGACAGCATGACAAATGATGACAGTAATATAACTGCCTCCTTAGAGAACTTAGAAATGCAAACAATAATTTAAAAAAAAAACCCATACCTTTTATCTTTAACTATATTTCATAGCCAATTCACAGTGTGAAGAGCTTCTTAACATATGAGCTTTCAGATTGCTAGGTTGAAGAAAATATGGAGCTTTCCTTTAAACAATTAGGGCCTATTTCTTTAATCCTTTTTTTTGTCAGGCTCCTAGAAACATTTTTCATTATCAGATTTCAAATTATCTTAAATAATATGAACTAATGACCTTTTATCAGTCTAGTTTTGGGCACTCCAATATGTCTCTGCTAAAGTTAAATAAATCAAGAACCTTAATTAACAAAGACTGGCATGATTGCAAAAGCCATGAATTAGTTTGTGCACACTACCTGAGGGATCACAAACGTACAGTAGTTACAATTAATGGATTTAATTTTAAATGCTGGGGCCTCTAGATGAAAGTGCTTGAGAAGTCCATTTTGGCATTCTTATTACTCTTTAATTATAATTGATGTACCTGGGAAAGATGTCAGCAGTGTACATTTTAATACAGGTGCTATGTCTGCTCTAAGAGCTCACAGACCTTGCTTAAAGCCGTCAGTGATATGCAACAAGATTTTGATGAAATCCAAATTTATTAGGGTTATTAAAAGTCATTAATTATTTGGCACAGCAAAGATGTAACCTGGTACATCTTTCTTAAAAAATGGACATATATATATATTTAAACCTAAGGAATGAGATTTATTTTGATTGTAAAATATTCTGGCCCTCTCTCTTCTCTCGCTTCACTTTTGGTCCCTTGAAGTTTTCCCATTATTTTTCTCCTTCATACACCGGCACAAGTTCTCACCTTTCAGACAAATATCTCCTGCTATTTTCCCCACTCTTTTCCCTGCTACAAAAAAAGATTCTATTATTTCAGTATCATTTTGTGGAGCAGGTCCTACTAATAGCTTAGGAAAATGATTGGTTATAGTCAAACTCATAGCAAGATTAAAAACACATCCTTAAACACCACTGCAATAATTCATATACGTTGTGGTATACAAGCTTGATATAAACACAAATACACTGAATATGAAATCTTTTGCATCACAGATCCTCAACCCAGAATTCATTGTTACCTCCTACACATCATCTAACAAGACCTAAGTTTTCCAAATCCCAGAGCGTACTACAAGCTCAGTCTATCTGCCTAAGCTTTCTATGGTGGAAGGACTGAAAACTGTATTTATAGGGTTACCAACAGTCATGAATATTGTGATATTTATCTGGGGTTTCTCTTCATGGTCCAGCTCCTGGGATCATGAAATTATGTGAAAAGCTTTCATTTTGAAAGAAAAGTAAGTCTCTAGCCCTCACAATAGCAAACAAAAATTTAAAAATAAAATTAATAAATGGTAAAGGTTCAGGAAAAAAACAAACGGAAAAAAAAATCCAAAATGACTATTGTCATTGACTTCAATGGAGTCCAGTTCTCATCCACTACTTTAAACTCATAACTTTTAAGCCAGTCTCTTGATTTTGGCAGGCTTGACTCATAATTTTTTACTACCTGTGGTTAGAAAGCCTGGTTTTTGAAGGCTTATTTAATTCAGCCATTTGGCTGGCTTGGGAATTTTTGTGTGGTTTAATGCCCCCTGGGCTACAGAGATATATTTTACACATCTAAATTAAATAAATGAATGCTATTATGCTAGGATCTGAATTAATTGGATGCCAAAAGTCCATCACATCCATTTTTCTGATTTATCAACCTGATCTTGCAAGTACTGAAGTCAATAGCAAAACTCCATTTGACTTTAGCTGTACAGGATCAGTCCTCATGAGAACAAAAATACTTTAAAGTGATAAGGGTGTTTATATTTTACCAGCTACATCCTAGCACCAGGTCAACATTCCCCTTTTCCCCCCAGCCAAACTGTCTCACACCTATTGTCTCCCATCTCCTCTGATCTTCACTGCATTTTCACAGACCTGCATTTTGCATATTGGCTTCTATTCCACCCAGCAGAGCACACAAAGCACTGGCAGACTCTCCCTATGCCTGAAGAAGGGTGTTTGTGCTAGAAAGTTCACTAAGAGCAATTTTTCCAACTATTTAGTTGATCTAATAAAAGATATCACATCTATCCAAAGAACCTTGTCTGACTATGTCCTTGGACCAATACGGCTATAACCAACACCCCCAAAGCACAAAAGAGAAAATTCACCAGTAGCTTCTGACTACTTTGTACTTCTGAAGTAACCCCAAGCACCCATGAACTTAGATTAATAAATTTTAAGTTTAGAAAGGTCCATAAGAAAACAGAGTAGATTTGCACCTTTATAGACCAAGTAAATCAGAGATGTATAGCGTAAGGTTTTGTAAGTAGAGGCTTCATTAGAGTCTGTGAAGGGACTGCAGGAAGCAGAGCTGCTAAATAGAAATCACTGATTAGAATACAAAGGGCAGGGAAGGGAGGGACCAAAAAGGAGAATGGCACTGCTGAGAGAGGCAAGGTGTATATGAGAGAGAGAAAAACAAAGCAGTCAACCCACTGAGGGACATAAGGCTTATAAAAGCAAATGTGAGTGTCAAAAGCAAATATGCGCAACAGTATGCAGTGGCGAGAGCCTCCCTTCCCAAGTCCCATGCCCCTTCTGGGCAATTTGTCCCAGCTCCAGCCCCAATCCCTCCCTCGCTGTGGGGGCGTTGATTTGCGCCCCCCTTCCCTCCCCTCTCTGCCCACGACAACAACTTGCCAGCTGTGTCCTGTGTCATCGAGGACTGCCTGTATAGTCTATGGCCAAGTCTCCAAATCTGAATCGACTGAATCAAATCGGGACAGTGATTTGAATCACTGAATCAAATCGCTGTCCCTTTGAATCAACCAAATCCAAATCTGAAGCAAATACTTGCTGCTTCACGCAGGCCTATCAAAGAACACTGTTTGGTGGTGGTTGTTGTTGTTTTGGTGGAGGGATTGCCTGTTGGGTTGGCTGGTTCGGTTTTTGCTCACTGTCCCAAAAAAATAAAAGCCTAAAACAGAGATACTAACAAGCACAAACATGTAAGGCATCAGATAGAAAACATAACAGAAAGAGAAAGTGAAGATCAAGCTTACGGTTTGAATGTTATAGTTAACTTTTCATTTATTTTTTTATTATTGAGCTTTTAAATGAGATTTGCTCTCATGATAGATTATCTTGGGAAAACTTTGCGGAAGTACATTTTAAGGTCATCTTCAAATAAAGAGAGGATGGTGAATGTTCAAGAAAAAGGAGACTACTCATGTACATGATAGCCTCATTTCTTACCCAGCTGGTGAATTATAATTTTGACTGTGGTTGTGAACACATGACACAATTACTACATAGTAAACTAATTTTACTATGTGGCAAAATCATAGTGGATATACGATGCACACCTTACTGTATAGGAAACCTCTGAAATCTAAAGTAAAATTTACCCTCAAAACATGTAATAACTTTGTATTGTAAAATGCATTGCATGCACACTCTCTAAGATAACTGCTTTGTAGGTAATCCCTTATTGTTTCTCATACCATTAACTAATCTTTCACTCCCTCCTCTTAATGTATTTGCCTGCAAGGATGTGGCCTATTCAATGTTATCACGAGCCAGCAGATCACAATGATAGGTAAATGTTGTTTATCTGAATGTGTAGGTTACACAACTAGATCTTGGATAAAAACTAGTTTGGGGATGAACATGGTGAAATTCCTCCTTGAAGCTGGGCAGACCACTTCTAAAGTCTATTGTCTTCCCTTCAATCTGTCTGGAACTGAAATGTGCTGTCTACATTTTATATCCACGTAAACCAGCAGAACCCTGAGTGATGCCAAAAACATCACTTGATGTTTGCCAAAAACATTACAGTCTCTTTGCTCAATTATGAGCTGTATTTGTTGATCATATACTGTCCAGTATTAAAGATTAAAAAAGGGAACTACATTACAGTTATGTTCATCTTTCCACTTCTTTAAACATTATCTCACTTAAATTTCAAGCTGTTTTTATGATTAAAATAATAGTTTTATGGGGCAGTCTCACGTTGTGCATTACATGCTCGTGATATGTTGTTGGTAATCATGAATTACCTCTAACTGGAAAGAGAAGATTTCTCTGAAACATGTCATATTTTGAGACTATATTTTCATTTCAAGATACTCATGTTGTACCTTCCAGTGCCAAACTCCTAACAATAATGCCTGTTAGTGAGGACCCGTTTCCATAAAATCTTGGTTGGGAGAAAAAATTATAGCATAATGAATGCAAAGAAAAGAGCAGTTATTGTTGTTCTTGCATTAGCCTTGGAAGTCTTGTGTCTAAAATGTCTATATAATGTATTTAACCTTGCATTTGATAATGAAGTATGATGAACAGATGATTATAGTGCAGGGGATGATCTGGGATGCCTCACTAACAATCAATCTTAGAAACACAAAGTGTTTCATGTTGAGGATGAAATCTGAGAAACACAAGAGTCAGCTACATGAGATGTGACCAGTAGATATGGGGAGGGAGAATGAAAATCTCCAGCTGTTATAACTGTTACTTACATCATGATAAAGCCTACAGACCCCACACATTGCTCGAGAACAGGAATAAGTGCAGCCCTGTTAGTGCAGTGCTGTGTCCAGGGTAATCGGTTCTACTGAGAAGCAGGCCGTATTAGCCTGAGTGGAGCCCAGTGCTACTATGGTTCACAACCTAACACAGGCATAGATAGTTTTGTATATCTCTGAACAGAGTTGCCTTAAGCCTTGAATTACTGCTATAAGACCCTACAAATAGGTCTGATTATAACTGTTTAGATGCCAAGATGATAGACAACTTAGTATTAATTGACTTAAGATACAGCTTGTCTTCACTGCAAAGTTGATGTTATGCCTGAGGCCAATCCAATCCACACACACAAATGCTTAAATTGAATGAGATACTACTTTTGAGTTGACTGGCCCACCTGGGGTAGGGGTATAGTAGGGTAAAGCTCAAATTTAATGCTAAAGATTACCCTATGCCAGTGGCACCTAACCTTTCAGACGTATGTGGTTGGTCCATGGGCTGGATCCCATGTGGGGTCAATTTGTGGGTACAATCCAGGATGCCAGCCTAACCCTGGACACCCAAATCCAGCCACACATTGGCCCAGTCCTACTGCACAGATCAAGCCATGGGCTGGCACAATCTGATATGCAGGGCTGCATTGTCTGGCCTGTGGGGCTCCCCACAGGTCTGGAAATTTGGTAGCAGGAGTTACAAATCGACACTGCCACCACTCCCCACCCAACAAATTGCAGCCCTACCCTGACCCCTCTGCCAGGGAAGTGGGGGAGGAGTCAGCATGCAACACAGTCCTGATTCAGATACAGGACAGGCACAGGGAGCAGCTCATGCCTGATCTAGATGCACAGAGGGAGTGTGGGGGTAGAGCAGCCCAATCAGGACATACCAGGAGAGGTCGGGGATGACAGAGCATCCTGGCCCCAATCTGGATGTGTGTTGGGGGAAAGGTGGTACTGGGGAGTAGCCCAGCTTAATCTGAGTTTGCCAGGGGCAGGCCCAGTCCTAATCCCAGTGTACAGCAATGGCCCAGGCAGGACTGGATCCAGCTGTGCAGAGCCTCTACCAGTCCCCTGCTGTCATATTTGCCAGATGCCATGGCTCTACAAGCCAGATTTGTCCTGCAGGATGGAGGTTGAGCACCCCGGTTTAAACTTAATAGGCCCGGCCTAGAAGTCCTTACTCACAGATCACTTTGAAACTAGAAACACATGAGGCTAAAGGTTTCGAGACTGGCCTTACTGTGTGCACTAACCTCTACAGAAGCGAGGCAAAAACCACAAGATGTTGTTTCTTAGGGAGGCACCAGAATTGCTCCATAGTGAAAGCTGCACTGAGATTTCCCATGAAGTTGGGGGTAAACCATCTTCTGATGTGAACATTAGTAAATTGCCCTCAAAACTTCCAGCACTTATTTTGGGATGATACAATGGAAATCTTTCAAAAACTTACAATTAATTAACTTAAATATCTTCTTATATATATTATATATTCTTATAGGTTATATGCAAGTCAATATGGCCCTTCAGAATGGTTTTGTTTGCATTTCTTAGCATTTCATTTAGTCAGGCCCCATAAGCAAATAAATTTCTTGTTTGGTAATTTAAGAAAATAGCTTCTAGATCATAGCAAAATCAAAGGACACATATAAAATATATAATAATAAATGATAATTAGTAATATATCAGTATTGATTTATTATGTACTAATAGTGTCAGTTGCAATTGCTTTCTGCAAGTTGCATGTATTACTAGCTTTTTTTAAAAAATTTTATTCATTAACAAATCCATCTTATCAACTAACATATTTAACATTTAAAGATACATCCAATACCCTAAAACAGGGGTGTCAAACATGGCCCACGGGCCAGATTTGGCCCATGGAGCCTCTCAATCCAGGCCACAAGACTACTGGAGGGTATCAGAAGTTCGGCCCTTTGGCCCTGTTGGGCATAATCATCAGCAATGAGGTTGGTTTGCCATCACCAAACCAACTGCTCCTGCCACCCCCTGCACTACCCTCTGTCAGATACTGCACCCCTACCTTACCCCTGGACCCACGCTGCCCCTGACAGACCCTGCACCACCCTTGCCACTGCTGGACCCTGCATTGCTGCTAGTGCTGCTGTTGCTGTGTTGACTACTGTGGCACCCCTCATGCCTTGGGCTGGATCTGGTCTGCAAGATGTCCCTATGGTTCAAATCTGGCCCCTGCCCTAAAAAATGCATAAAGACAGGTATCTATCTTCCATCAGCAGTGTTCCCTTAACCCAGCTCAATATCAAAACAGGAGTCTTGTGTTCTTTTCCTTTCAGCCTCTAACAGTTTGCTAAGTTATTTTTAGAATTATGTTTGCCATAATAGAAAAAAGTGATGAATTTGTAAAAAATGTGATGAATTTGAAAAATTAATCAAGTGATGAATTTGAAAAAGTGATGATATTTCTAAAAAGCCCTTCTAGAACATGTGAAAAAGCAGAAATTGATGCAATGTTGTTTTATTGAACTTTCCCTGAGCCTCAACTTCGCAAGCTGAAAATGGTTATTTTAATGCCAACGTCATTTGCTGTTTCACAGCTGATTATTTTAGCAAAAACACCAGTGAATGTGACAAATAGATTTGATCACACATGGAATTAAAATGCCTGTGACTAATGGGTTTGATGACAAACGCTAAGAAGAAGCACAGTGTTTAAAACTGCATTGACATTTGTATTTAAAGCAGGAATTAAATTACTTTCTAATATATGAACAATATGATGTTTCTTCTCTTAACTTTCAGCTGCTACTCTCAGAGGCCTGAACAAACTTTCTAATAAAATTCATATCGTTCATTAAATTATGTGCTCTAACATTTTAAAACAATTTATTTGGAAAATGTTATTGTCGTATCTAATCTTTTTATATATCTAGTTAACATCTTAAACTCTTAAGAGCAGAAAAATGACCCACTTGTAGGTTATTCCCAAATCTAAAACATGGACTATTTTAAGGTTTATTTGTGAGTAAATGTTGTATTTATTAAGAGTATTAGTCATCTCCATTTCTATTTATGTTACAATGACTACCATATAATATTTTTTCTTCAAATTAATTGGTCATAGAAGGTTTTCTACAGCAAATATTGCAGTATATAATTGATTCTGTATCAAATACTTTTGCTGTACAATGTAGTTTTTTGCAGGACAAGTTGCACAGGTGATGCCAATAGAGATAGCCAAAGGACTAACTTAAAGCATTGCCAGTTCAGTGACTCAGCAATTCACTGGCTGAATTATAAACTTAGTTCCTGGACCATGCCATGGGCAGGGAACACCCCAGAGCAGGAGTCATGTGTAGCACAGTCCATGCCAGCCACTCCAGGGTCCATGCTGCATGCAGCTTGGGTCCCAGTTCAGCTGAAGCAGCCACCAGATCAGGGATGCTGGAGGAGGAGGGGAGATGTATAGATCTAAATCCAGGTTTTTCCTAGGGGTTTCTTCATTTACAATCTTGTGCTACTGAGGGAAGAAGCTTTAGTTGATCTTCTGTATGCTTGGGTCACTTAAATCTTGCTTCTTCTGGAGTATAAATTTTTTAAAATAGTATGATGGGTTAACTCTAATTTCCATAGCATGGCTCCATACTTCCAAAACACCCAAGTATTTCATTTCCTACTTTAAATTTGATGTAGGAAAGAACTTTAAAATATGGATGATATTGTGTTCCTCGTGCATTTAATTATAATGACAACAGGACTACTGATACAATATCTTAAGACTATTATTTTGACTATTTTTGCTTTGTTTGTGTGTTTTTTATACTTTGTATATTATCTAGCAAATTAGTGCATATTCATAGAATCATCGAAATTTAGGGTTGAAAGAAACCTTAGGAGATCATCTAGTCCAACCCGCTGCTCAAAGTGGGACCGTCCCCAACTTGGTCGTTCCAGATAGGGCTTTATTGAGCCCGGCCTTAAAAACCTCCAAGAATGGGGATGCCACCACCTCTGTAGGTAACTCATTCCAGCACTTTACCACCCTCTTAGTGAGAAAGTTTTTCCTAATATCCAACCAAAACTTCCCTTGCTGCAACTTGAGACTATTGCTCCTTGTTCTGTCATCTGCCACCACTTTGGTTCTACCATTCAGGTAGTTAAAGGCTGCTATCAAATCTCCCCTCAGTCTTCTCTTCTCCAGACTAAATAAGCCCAGTTCCCTCAGCCTCTCCTTAGAAATCATGGGCCCCAGCTCCTGAACCATTTTTCTTGCCCTCCACTGGATTTGCTCCAACTTGTCCACATCTTTTCTGTAGTGGAGGCCCAAAACTGGACACGGTACTCCAGATATGGCCTCACCAGTGCAATATTAAGGGGAATAATCACTTCCCTCAATCTGCTGATAATACTTCTACTATTGCAGCCCAGTATGCTGTTAGCCTTCTTGGTAACAAGGGCAAACAATTGACTCATGTCAAGCTTATTGTCCACTGTAACGCCTAGGCTGTTTTGTGCAGAACTGCTGCTTAGCCAGTTGGTACCAACCCTGAAACAGTGCATTGGATACTTCCGTCCTAAGTTCAGGACTTTGCATTTGTCCTTGTTGGACCTCATAAGACTTCTTGTGGCCCAACCCTCTGATTTGTTCAAGTCATTCTGAATCCTAGCCCTACCCTTCAGCATATCTACTACACCCCCTACCTTGGTGTCATCTGCAAACTTGCTTAGGGTGCACTCCATCCCATCTTCTAGGTTATTAATGAATATATTGAACAAAACCAGACCCAGGACAAACCCCTGGAGTACTCCACTTGATACCGGCTGCCAATTGAGACATTGAGCACCACCCACCGGGCCTGATGATCCAGCCAGATTTCTACCCACCTTACAGTTCATTAATCCAGCCTATACCTCCTCAGCTTGCTTGCAAGAATGCTGTGAGAGACCATATCAAAAGACTTGTAAAAACCAAGGTATATCATGTCCACTGCTTTCCCAACATCCACAGAGCCAGTCATCTCATAGAAAGCAATAAGGTTGGTCAGGCATGACTTGCTCTTGGTGAATACTGTTGGTGGCATCTGTGGATGGTCCGCAATCCCTGCTGGCTGCTGCCGACGCTGCCAATGGCAGCTGCGAGTGGTCGCCACCCCTTGATTGGTATTCGCCACACCTCCCCCCCACCAACAGTGCTGGCATCATCTGTGGGAGCTCCCCGGCTTACCACCACTGGGCTCCCACCGCTCCCACTTCTGCCACCGCACTCGTCGCTGCCATACCTCCCCCTCCCCCCGCCCTCCCCCAGCCCCGGGGGGCATGAGTCGTTCATGATCTCGAGCTTGTTCTTTCACCACTGAGGGCAGCTCACCTCCTCCCCAAACTGTGGTGCCCGGTGCAGGCATCTGGGAGCTGACCTTGCCTGTGAAGACCGAGGGTAAAAAGACATGGAGTGCTTCAGCCTTTTCCTCATCAGCTGTCACTAGATTGCTTCCCCCATTCAGTAAGGACCCACACTTCTCCTGAACTTCCATTTGTTGCTAACATACTTGTAGAAAGCCTTCTTGTTACCTTTCATTTCCCTTTTGCTAGCTGCAACTTATAGTGTGGCCTTCCTGATTTCATGCTTGCATACCAGAGCATTGCTCTCATACTCCTCTCTAGTCATCCCATCCAGGCTTCCACTTCTTGTAAGCTTCTTTTTTTGTGTTTAAGCTCACCGAATCATTCTTAGCTAAGCCAAGTCTTCTAGTACTTTGTTTGGATCTTGAATTGAACAATATAGTTCCAGATCCCTAGCATATTAGCAAAGCATCTAGTTTCTCTTTAACTGGAGAAAATACATGTTGTGTTACATGTGATGATGTGCCACGCAATCTGCACCCCTGCTTTTCAAAATTCAAGATCTGCCCATAGGGGGGGGCACAACATAGATGTGTTTCAAGGTTATGAATAATGTGACTCTACCAGTAGCACAGCCAGTGCCATAGCAATGAAGTTTGGCACCTGAGACAAAGCCCACAGCAGCAGCCCACCCTTGCCCCGCACACAGATCTGAGGGCTGCATGCCCCACCATGCTTCTTGGGAGTGCACAGAGTGGTGGGAGTCCCCCCTTCCCCATTCCCACATCCCTCCATGCCATGCTCTGACCCAGCTAGGCAGCACCTGTTGGCCCTGCTTCGCTTTGGCACCCAGGACAGTCGCCCCGCTCCCCTCCTTCCCCCCCACTACAACATTGAGCATAGCTTGGGAAGGTATTGTAACTTCATGGGCCTCTGGAATGAAATCTGAGCCACCATGCAAGTTTTTGAACAAAATCTGGGTTGGTGATGCATAACACAAAATGGAGTCCAAGGAGCAAGGAGAAAAGCCATGCTTTGTTTTTTATACAATGTCCCAAGCTTATTTCCCCAGAGTTTAGATGCTGGGCCCCAACTTTATCCCCATAGGATTTAAGTCATTAAAAAGATGTTTTGTATTTCTCTCTGAAGAAAGCAGTTACTAAAATGATCTTTGTGTCTGATGTTAGCATGACTGGGCTAGATTCTGGAAGCTGGTCAAGCTATTCTCAGCCTGGAATTAGAAGTGAGGGCAAGGAGAGAAAGCCACTCTAGAGCTGTTTTTTCCAAGTGCTTGGCAATATCATGTTGCTGCAAGGACATTGACCATTTTGTCCATGTAAAAACATAAATCCAACTTCCTTTATCTCTATGCATTATTACAATCCCTATAAAAAAACTTGGCAACAGTTAAACTGCTGGTGCACTGAGACTGCTGCCTACAGTGCTGACCAGCATCATCTCAGTGTTTCCTTGTGTTCCCATGTCTGCCTGTCTCCATCTCCACCTGTTGTTTCATCTTCTACTTTGATTGCATAGTCTTTGGGGCAGGGACTATCTTGTATCCTTTGCTTATATGTAGCAAAGGAGTCCTAGACACTACTGCAATGCAAGTAATAACATTTATTATATTAATAATGAATAGACTGAATAGAATTTGATTCTGGTATTTGGCATAATCAGGACAATTCCCCAAGAGTCCCCATCAAATATGGTCTTTCAGAGATATCAGTAGCAAAGCTCTTCTTTCTTGGCTTTGAATCCCCACTGTGACTATCAATTAATCAGAATTTTTAGGAGCAACAAAGATTATAGTAAGAATACAGTTTCATCAGTCATTTTACAGCAGCAAAAGCTGCAATTTGAAGTGTTTTAGTACTCCTTAGGTCAAGATTAAAAATGAAATAATTTATTATTGCTGATTTAGAGATTATAATCATGCCAATTAATCACTTACTCAGTGTAAAGATTTGACAATTAACTGACATTTCTCTTGCAGTCTGGCAGCCTTGTCATTTGGTGGTTGAGAAGTTAAAATCTCTCTCTCCTAAATGGGAGAATAGCTATTTTTAAATCCAAAGAGTATGGAAAACTAAAAGCTCTGTTGAGAAAGCTTTGCAGTTTTCAACCATCTTTCTTAACTGCAGAGTTACTTTATAATGAGAATTTAGAGGCTGCATTAAACTGCTATGTATGGATGTTATTAAGTAGGCACCTTTCTGACTTGCTCTGTTAAGATAGTCCATAAACTAGGAATAGTAGGTACTCAGTCCGTCCCTGAGACTGGCTTGCTAATAAAGGGGGAAAACAAACCTGACTGATAAAATGCTTCTCCTCAGACTTGGGTAGTCCTATATGTCCTGCCCTTCGATCTTCTCTCCAAGGACACCCATTTCTACCTGTTACTTCCTTCCAATGCAGGAGATCAGAATCACCTGCAACTTCACCTGCAAAGACTCTTGTAGCCTCTCAGTAGAGATTTAGGCTCTAAGTGTGGAGGCTTCCACTGACACATTTGGGATTATAAGAACTGCCATGTCTGTATTCCTCAGAGAATCACATACGATACAAGATATACTTCTCTGCTTTGCACTTTGGATAGTCACATTCACTTTAGGGCTATGCAAAGCTTCAGGTTGCGATTCGATTCAAAGGAGATTCGGCCTGATTCGGTGGCCAAATCTCTGAAGCTGAATTGAATCAGGGGATCAATGTAAAGGTCCGAATTGATTCAAACTTCTCCGAATCTTTGGAAAAGATTTGGAGAGCTTCGATAATTTGGGCAGTCCCCTGGGGCTACAGCAGGGAGCTGCAGCCGACTCTGAGCTGGTAAGTACTAGGGGCAGGGGAGGAGGGTCTGGAGGAGGAGGGAGAGGACCATGGAGGGACCCCTGCCAGCTCTCCAGAGCCCACCCCCTCCTCAAGGCTGGCCCCACCCACCCTAACTCAGTGTTTTAAAAAAAAGCCCCAGTGCTCACTGGGTGCTGCTGGGCAGGAGGGCAATCCCCGCTATTGCCCACTGCCCCACATTGCATGGGGGGCTCTGCACAAACCCCTCAACCCCCCCCCAGCCCCTCCACAGGTGCCCCACCAAGGCCAGCTCCACCCTTTCAGAAAAGCCCCGTGATTCGCCACTCCTGCAGTGGCCTCGGCATTTTGGGGGCTCATGCAGAGCCCCCCACATGGCATGGGGCAGTGGGAATTGCCCCCTGCCAGCAGGAGTGGAGTCCCAGGGGGTTTCTTTTTTTTTCTTAAAGGGCCAGAGCTGGCCTGGGCGGCGCACCTGTGGGGAGAGCCTGGGGGCTCGTGTAGAGCCCCCCATGCAGTGTGGGGCAGTGGGGGACAGCAGCACCTGGTGAACACTGGGGCATTTTTTTTCCAAAGAGCTGGGAGCTGGGGTGGGTGGGGCAGCCATTGCTGGGCTCGGGGGCATAGGCCTGGCTGATTCAGAGATTCAAAGATTCAGCAGCAGCCAAATCTCTGAATCAGATTTGGCTGAATCAAATCAGGACAGTGATTCAAATCACCGAATCGAATCACTGTCCCTCAAATCGGCCGAATCTGAATCCAAAGCGAATACCAGCTGCTTCGGAAAGGCCTAATACACATATATACAACAGGCCAAAGGGCTTGATCTTCAGCACAGAGCTGACTTTCGGAAAAGCATGACCAGCAGAGAGATTGTGAGTCTTAAAGAAATGTGAAAGCCTGGTATGTCTTATGAGTCTCGTTCTTAATTGTGTCATTGCAATTTTACACCAGAATTGAGTATGTGGCATACAGCTGAAGTAATGCAAAGGCAAGTCTATACTTTAGACTTATCAAGCAGAAGCACCCCCTGAGATGTGTTTGGGTTTTTTTTTATCTGTTGCTTTCTTATATAGAAACAAGAGCTACGTTTTCATGGGCATAGGTAGCAGGCTAGAGGACAGTTTCCTTTTATTTCCTGTCAGTTCTCATTCAAGATAAGAGCATATTTATGGTTTTTAAAGCAGAATGTGACTTTGAGTGGAGAAGGGATCCTGATGGGTTTTTGATTTCTACCAAACTACATTTTATTTGTTTTTGTTAACTCATTAAAAAAATAAAGATAAAACCCCTAATTCCCTAAGGGGGAAAGCAACTTTTACTCTTGATTGACATTGGTGAAAGTCTGAGAAGATTCCATCCCAAAGGGGTTAGAGAGATGTAAAAGCTGTGTGAGATCAGTATTGGCTCCTGTGTCTTAGGCATGATTCCAGCACAACTTAGTAAAGAACTCTTCTGGGCCAGAGCACATGTTCAAGAGCCATGTTAACCCTTATGCATCCATACTGCATGTAGATTAGGACGGCAAATGGGACATAAATGCCCCAAATGGAGGTCATGTGCCCAAATGGCAGTTACCCAGCCACATCAGGTAGAGCAGAACACCTGGTAAAGGACAAGGACCTCCATGTAGAGCAGTGGTTCTTAACCTTCTTAGGTTGAGAACCACCTTCTCAACAGGCTCAAGGCACCGCTTGGGACATGCCAGCCCTTTGTTCTCATTCGTTTTTATTTTTTTGAGTGCAGAAAAACAAATAGAGCGATTCTGTTGTTGCAAAGAAGTCAGACTACAGCAGGGCAGAATGTTGTTAACACTATGGATTTCTATTTAAAATCTCTGGGTTGATCTTGGAATCATGTTTGTACACCTAAGGGTGCTAACACTGCACAACCTCCTGGTTGAGACTCGCTGATGTACAGGATCAGCAGGCTCATTCTGGTTCCTAGGACTCGGGACACACAGCATTTGTTTTTCTTGACAGCTTATTTGAAATGTAGGGTTTGCCTCAGCCCATGCTCACCAAAGAAGGAGGGCACCCTGGTATCAGACCTGCTTTTCCACATCAGATTGATGGCAGCAGAACTTTCCTCGGAGCACAGAGAAGCCACCATAGCTAGTGGCATTTGAAAAGATGGGGCATGTATGGTTTTTGGTAAGACAGTGCCACGAGGCTGGCTCCTGGCTTCAGAACAGTTCCATCCTGGTGTATCGTAACTGTGTGCTGGATCTTTTGCTATGGAAAGCAATACTGAATTCAGTTTGAAGAGTGGAGTTCTTCGGCATGTCTATGCTGATTTACCCCTTCTGAAGATATGGCTCTATTACCAAGATCTGGACCGAATGTATACAAGCAAGAGAAATTTTTTTCCAATCACTATATCATTTTCACTTCAGGCCTCAAGTCACAGAGAAAAAAGTCAAGGCTCCAAATTCCCTTTGATCATAGTGTTCACATATCCCTCAAACTATATTAATGTAATGTACCAAAAACAGTTGAGCACTTGTGTCAAATATACCCCTGGAAAATGGAAGAGCAAAAGGAAAGCATTAGCATTTAAGTAACTTGTTAATGTCTGGAAACCAAAACAGTCACAGAACAGCAATAAAGTAGCTCTTCAAATGTTGCTGGAGGATGTCCATAAAGAGGATATAATGAAAAGAACTGCCCAAATGTGCAAGGATAATATAGTTAATGTATTACTTCTTTTATTATTTTATCATCTTTCATTAATTGCTGGCTTCACTCCTACAGGAGTTGGTTCCATGAAAAGGGCTTTTAGTCAAATATCCTAAATGAAACGACCACTTAGAACCCGAGAACAAGGTTGAACAAGA
Organism: Caiman crocodilus; assembly: GCA_030014935.1. Taxonomy (NCBI): domain Eukaryota; kingdom Metazoa; phylum Chordata; order Crocodylia; family Alligatoridae; genus Caiman; species Caiman crocodilus. Next base: position 248,100,315 of record JAGPOW010000261.1, read on the forward strand.
ATCACTTGACTTCTTTAAATCAAGCCTGGTGGAGGAAAGGAGGGAAAAGCCAAAATAACACAGTGAATTAGTTTTGTGGCAGCCTCAGGTTGGCATTATTAGGAACATCAGCTATAGCTGTTCTCTGAGCTGGGGTCCCAGACTATCAGATCCCATGCGTAGCACTATGACTCAGTGCTCTGTTGCTAGAACAGTCAGCTATCCTGTTGTTTTTTGAGGCCAGGCAGACAGTCAACCCACTCAAGTCAACTACCTACAAAGGGCACACTAACATAGGATTACTGCTATACTATTCCAGTCCTAGTCTATTCTACTCCTATTCTTGCCATAGTTATAAACCAAAAAACCTGTGTTTTGTACCAGTCCACTTAAAACTAGCATACAGAACAAATTATAGTGGTAAAAGTGCATTTACACTAATATGTTTGGATGATCAGAATGCCTCTCCACTTCTTCCCAAGAGGCCTCTCATTTCACCATAGCCGCCTTTAGCTCATGTTAAGTTGAGGGAGAGTCTTGTAGACTGCTTCCATCACCCCTTAGGACCTGCAGTTACCAAGCATGTCCACCCAATATTTAAAGAAACAGAACAATACTACTTCTGCTTACTTGGTTTTCAAAACATGGTTTTCAGCACCTTTTCTGAGTCCCATTATTGCCCCTACCTTCTTCTGAAGGGACTAAAGGAATGTGATTAATCAGTTTGTTATAAGAGAATGCAGAAGCTCCTGGACATCATCACCTTTGACAAGCTCTAATTTTTTTCCATTTAAGTTTATAGAGTATTTCCTAGAATTCAATCTGATGGCTTCCCCAATCACGCTAGACAAGTTTTATGCTTCCAGTACAAGGCCCTTCTGTGAAACACACTGGCTGTGGCCTAAATTGCAAATGATCTAAGAAATAAAACAGCAGCTACTTTGAAACCAATAGGAAAAGTGTCTACATAAATAACACAAGCAATTTTGCACTCAGATCAATAAGAAGAGAAAAAATACAAAGGGCTGAGAGAACCAAAAAACTAAATATATTCTTTTTTATAAGAGCATCCTACATGGACATTTTCTGTCAGAGCAAAACTTTTGCAAACTGTGCACCTTTTCATTTAGATTATCTTAACTGGATTTTGTTGGTGTTCTTCTTGATTGACATGGGTATAATTCGGAAGAGAGTCCTGACATCTGTATTGCATTATATTAATTCTACAACAGTGCCTAGGGATTATCTTGCACAAGTCAGGGTACACGGGGGCTAATCCAGAGGGGGTGCAGTGGCACACATGCACCTCCCACCCTTCAGTCAATGATGCTGGAGAAGCAGCAGCCAGCCACGAATCAGGTAAGAATTCCACTTTCCCACCGCCCTGTGCTCAGCAGCACATCCTTTCTCCTCGGTTTTCCTCTTCCCTCGCTCACTCCTGCCACTGTCCCTGGTTGCCCCAGGGATGGGAGCAGGGATAGGCTTCAAAGCCACTCTTGTCCACTCCAGCTGGGCTCTGAATTGAGCCAGACTCAGCCAGGAGCAGCAGCTGGGTTCCTGCTCCCTGCCCCATCCCCCCACATGCTTTATACTAGCCTAGGAGCAGGTTCAGCGGAAGGCAATCCCTGCTGCCACTGCCACCATTACTACTGTCTCTGGCCAAGCCTAAATCTAGGGCCAGACCAGCTGGAGCAGGTCTGAAGCCCCACTTCTGCCCCCAGGTCAGCTGGGGCCAGCAGGAATAGTGTCATCGGTGGACAGGGGAGAGGGGGAACAAATGGGAAGGGAAGGGATGTCCTACTGAGCATGAAGCAAAAAGAAGAGGGGAGGATGCTTACCTGATCAAAGGGATTTAAAAAAAAAAAGACCCTAGCTGCTCCTCCCACAGGGTGGGAGAGGGGACTTGATCTGTTTGCTCAGAGGAGAGGTGGCTGGGGCTTCCAGTTGCTGCCCCTGCGCCTCCCTTTACAAAATCCTGGATCTGCAGGTAATACAGAATCTGCACATAATACAGTGCACAGAATAAGATAATAGTCTCTTTACCAGAGACTTTGTCCAAACTAAAAAGTTGCATTATTTTATCTAAATCAATCAACTTAAACTGATGTGAACCCATAAAGTAGACACTCAAATCTTTGGTTAGCAGAAAATCCAGTTTCCATTGATATAACCCACTAATCTTTGTGTTTTCATCACTCTCTGTCTGATCCACAGAAATGAGAATCCGTTACAGCTACAAAAGATGGTTGAAAGACCGTCTATAAAAAATATATTTACATTGCCATCAAAGTGGGAAATAGGGAAGTACTACTTTGGAAGAAAATGGCTAAGTTTAGGATGGACTACCTGGTTTGAAGTTTACTTTCAAGCAAAAGATCACAATAAGGCTACTAACTCTTCAGATGCTTTCCTTTGTCCACCAGCATCACCTCAGCATTATTTGAGTTCAGCTTATCTACACTTCAGCCACATACTAAGACATCCTGGCAGGGGTTAAATATGGTTGTATACAACTAAGGATAGTGCTGTGTCTGATCTGCATGCTGCCAAGACCACTGCATGAAGATATGGAAAAGGAGAGGAAAAAGAATCGATCGAGTGGGAGTCCACAAGTTAGAAAGAGACCTGGTAGTACATCAGTATTTACCAGACTCAAAGTCAAGCCATTTGGATGTATTATTCTAGTGCTCTCAAGAAAGCTACCAGTTTTTGTTGATAATAGCAAATGCTATAAGGATGCAGTAGAATGAGAACGGATGTCTACCTCCTGTCCACTGATAGAAGGAAATAATTCATCAATGTTACTAAACAATTATAGTTCAACATCTTGGCCTGCACCCAGATTGGGCCAGCTCTAGACTATTAACTCCAATTTGAGCTAATATTTGGCCTTTAGCTAGCTTCTCTATGAACTTTTTCAGGAATGAGAGGCTTAATACTGGGCAGCAGCTGGCTAGAATTCATTTTTCAGGATGGACTTCAAGGCTGGTTGGACTATTACATATTTGAAGGAAAAAAAGAAGATTCAGCAATTTCAGTAAAAAAATAATACCAGTAGCTCATGATTCTTTCCCATACCAGGAAAGCCCTGGACTAAATTCAGAAATAGTGAGCAAGGCTTCTTTAGGGTGTCTGGAACATCTCGACTGGTGAACATGCTACAGCCAAAGAGTACAGATCGGTTGTTGTGTGGGGGGCAGTAAAGGCAGAACAGACCCATAAAGTTTGTGAAAGCTTCCCAAATGTATACGATCTTTTCAGTGAAGTAAAGATGATACTTCTTCCCAGGGCTTAGTGTTTCCTTCTGATGTAGGTTGTAGGCATTCAGGACTGATGCGTTTTTCCACCATGGCTAGCTCCTTGGGGATTGATTTGCCACTTTCAGTGGAGGTGGTTAGAAAGGCTCTTTTGGCCTGTGATGTAGCTTCAGGCCAGGCTTGGAGAAATGCTTTGTTCCTTCCTGTCAGCATTGGCATTTGATTTCTGATAGCAGAGACAGGAGCAGAAACTCTAGTGCCAGCTGGCATTTGGCATTATTTTAAAGTTGCTGCTCCAGGCTCCTCTTGTGCGCTGGCCCCCACCTCAGGTGCCGCTGGGCACCCTCACCTGCATGCCGCACCCCGAGACCACAGAGCCCCAGGGCAGCCCCCGCTTCCTGCCCAGCCCCCACTCTCCCCTGGCTGCCGCCTTCCCACAGGTCTGGCCATGGCAGCCCACCTGCGGAGCACCCCCCGCGCCTGCTTCTCCCCGTGCTGCCTGGCCCTTGCTTTCAGCGCCTGGTCCTGGTGCTTGGTGCCCTGGTGCCGCCCCCACCCAGGTAGGATGGGGTGTCCATCTGCCCGAGCCCCAGCTGGACCCAGGGCTCACCCACCTGCTGGGAACCTCCAGCACTGTGGCCCTCCATGGCACCAGCCCCAGTCTTGCCCAGCTGCAGCTCCCCTCCAGGGGCTGGACCTCGGGCAGGCACTGCAGAGGGCCGCTGCGCTGGAGGCTCCTGGCTAGCTTAGCCCCAAGCACTGCCCATGGCAGCTGTTCCTGGGGGCTCCTACAGCCAGGCCCTTGCTCTGAGGGGGGCTCCACCCCACTCATGCTGTGCCTGGTAGGCAGAGAGCCTGAGGCAGGAGCTGGGAGCCCCGCACTAAGCTGGAGCATCCTGATGTCCCCTCCCAGCAGGACGGCTGCAGCCCATCCCCACAGAGTAGCGTGGGCCAAGCCGGGCCCCACCTCAGGTGCTGCTGGGTGCCCCCGCCTGCCTGCCATGGCCCAAGTCTGAGGGGCCCCTGAGACAGCTCCTGCTTCCCATCCAGCCCCCGCTCTCCTGTGGCTGCCACCTTCCCAAGGGCCTAGCTGGGCCGACCTGCCCGTGGTGCCTCCCCCCACACTTGCTTCTCCCCCCCGTTACCCAGACCCTGCCCTGAGCACCGCTGCCCCCGCCTTGGCCAGGCGCTCCCTCCCAGCCTTGAGCCTGGGCTCTCCCTGCTCCAGGAGCGTCGGGGAGCCCGAGTGCCCTGGCCCTGGCAACTGCTGCTGCAGTGTTGCTGTCAGGTAGCAGTGGGAAACGTGGGCAGAGAGGGATACACCCTCGTTCTCTTTCCTTTTTCTATTTTTTATTTTCTTCTCCTCTCTTTTTTCTTTCTTCTCTTCTGTCTCTTCCCTCTTTGTCTCCTTTGTTTCTTTTGTTTTTTTCCCTCGCTCTCTTCTCTCCTTTTTTCTCTTCTATTTTTCTCTCTTTTTTTCCCCCTTTTTCTTCGGCAGCCATGTGGCCAGAGGCTGGAACTCCTCCAGTGGCCACAGGGGCACATGGCAGGACTGGAGGGACTTGGGAGTAAAGTTCCCAAGCTAATGCACATAAAACCATCCATAGAGATGATATTCACTTCACTAACAAAGAAGAATTTCTGTACTTGATTAAGCAAATTATTTCATCTGAAACCAACAAATCTAGCTCCTATTTTGGTAATTTAACAAGTGAATAAGGATCCTTTAATGCTTACTGAATAACAGTGGCAATGTGCAGAGGGTGCATGGGAGTTCATGTGCACCCCCTGAGGGTGCCAGTGCTCACTGCTTAGGCAACAGGAAGGGGGCAGGTGGGAGCACTGGTGCCCCCTCTGCAAGCACCAGCCAGGGCATGGGAGCACCAGATGAAACACCACGGCCACTTCTGGGAGCGCTGCAGCCACTTTTCAGTTGGTGTGATCAGCCAAGGGGCGGAACCTGCCCCCCCATTGGTGAGATGGGCTGCAGGGGACTGACTGGTTGCTGGTGGGGGCACATGCCCCACCTAATTAAGGTAGCACAAATTGCCCATGCTGAAATGCTGAATAGTTTTCAACATATATTCAAAAATTTAATATTTGCTCTCTGTTGTAGTAGTAGTTGTTACCCAAAGTTGCATGGTGATGTCTGCTGCTTGATTAGCTAACCTAAAGTTTTTAAATGTGAGAACTTTGAATAGTTAAAGGCTTTTGTTGGCAAATTAAATTGGTATTTGAACGGGGTACAATTCACCCTTGTGCAGAGATTTAACACAAGGATACAGATATTAGTGTGACAGTGTCATGGCCCCAGGGGAAGCTGTGATGCCCCCTCGTGGCCATAAGACTCCTGCCCAGCTCAAGTTCTAAGATAGCCCTCCCTTGATTACTCACCCACCACACCTTGTTGGTATTGGGTGCCTATACACATGATGGGTTTTAATCTTCATTAAATTAAATACATTTATAAAATGTAAACTTGTTTATTTTGGAGCGTCACATCTGTGTTTGCACACACTAGGTTTTCAAATGAATTAAGCCCAGTCTCTGGCCAGTGTTACAGGAGAGTGGAACAGTCCAGCACTGCCCCCATCCCTCCACCCCATGTCCATGCCCTGCTACACAGCTGTGGAAGCAGAGCGATGGCAAAAAAGCCGAAGCAATTCAAAAGCTAAAGCAATTAGAAGGGACAAACTACAAAAAAGTTGCAATGCCATCTGGTGGACAAAGAGGCTCATTACACATCTTTGAGTGCTTATGTGTTTGCACACAATGAATCCATGGACGTGACACTTTAATTCCTGGCAAGCCCAACTAAATTACATACAGGGAGTTTTATTTTAATGTACCAGAAAGACTTACAAAGCATCTGGAAAACACACTCATGCAAAAAGTCACACAGTTGCAGCACAAGAAAGGGCAAAAAACATGGTATGTACAAAGGCCCATTGTAATTAAAGGAGGCTTTAATTACCTTCAGGCCCACAGCCTTATGAGCCTTAGTTCAAATAACCCATAAATGGGTTCCTTCCACACTCCACTAGCCTCGATCCAGCCCTTACATTCAATAGGCCTGTGTCCCCCTGCAGAACACCTATAGCTCTAAGGGCAAATTGCATGACTCCATTCTCACCCTTCCTCCCCCCATAATGCACAAACACCACCCCACAAGCCTCACAGGTGTTAGCACTTCAAATGTTCCTTTCTCTTAGCCTCTCTTAGGACTTTTGGACCTTCTGGTTTTCTCTGCCCTCTTTCTCTGGGTTGGGGGACCCTTTGTACCCCTGCTCTGGGCTAGGGGGTTCTCTATATGCCTTGAGCCTGTCTCCAGCAGAGCTCAAGGTTTGCAACTAAAACAATAGTATTAACATAAAGCAAAGACTCCTTGCCATAAACCCTTTCTTCTCTGCCATAGGTAATATTCTCTTGTTTCCCAGCCTGCGGAGTTAGTTGCTCTGCTTCCCCTATCTTCCTTGGTCCTTCAGGAGTCCTTCTGCTCTACTACAGAGAACTCTACTCCTTGGGGTTCTCAGGACTAGACTACCTGACCTGCTCAGGTGCTGGGCTTATCCAGGTCCTCAGCCTGGACCTCTTCCCATCAGGTGAGCCTCCAGTAGCCCCCATACCACCTGGAAGCAGCCTCTTATAGTGAAAGGCATACTACAGTGCCCTGCTGCCTGCCTAGAGGAGTTTTCTATTTATCAACTCCTTTGTGAAATCCTATGAAATATAAACTTTCATTACTACCCAGGACAGTGGCAATGCATAGGGGTATATGTGCACCCCCTGAGAACTCCGGTGCACCCCCTGACTGGCCACATTTGCCACTTAGACAATGGGTAGGGGGGCAGGCAAGAGCGCCAGTGCCCCTCTGCAAGTGCCGGCTGCTTCTGGGAGCACCATGGTGCTCCCAGAAGCGGCCACAGGCCCTTCTCGAAGTGGCCGCAGCAATTGGCCATAGCGATCAACCATCTCAAGATCAGCTGTGGAAAGATGCCCTCCCCTCCCTGGTTACCAACTGGTCGCTGGAGGGGCATGTATGCCCCCCGACTAAGGCAGCACCAGTCACCCATGACGCAAGAAAATATTTACAATCTTTTCTCCAATGCCTGATGAAGGGTGTTTGTGCCAAAAAACTTGCAATTAAAGACATATTTTTTCAAAAATCCTGATGGTCTAATAAAAAATATAATCTCTGCTACAAGTCCTGATTGCCTTTTCCTGTAGACCAATATGGCTACAACCTGGATACCTGCTACAATCAGCCATTTCACAAATTCATCCCAAATGGGAACACAGCTGAATCAAACAGCGTCTTAGAATAAAGACCATTGTTTCCCTACATTGTGCTCTTCACCAGCAGTAGAAACTAGGAATTTACCACTTTTAATAGGGATAAAATTATGGGGGAATCTTTCAGGTTTACCTATGTGCATCATAAAAATCACAAGCTGGAAGAAGAAACTGAGCCCTAGTAGGTGTTAGGTATGTCTTATCACTATTATGATCAGTAGTAATGTCATTTGGGGCCATAAGGAATTTTACCAAACAAGCTACAGGCAAAATCCTCAGGTGGAACAAATCAGCATGTTTCCATTGAAGTCAATGGAGCTGGAGCTACACCACAGGGCAGTTGACTCTCTGACTTGTCAATTCTAATCCAGCGGAAATTGGGAATTTTATTAACTTTATCTTCAGCCACTATCAATTTATTTCCTCATTTCCTAAAATGCGGTGAATTGTAGTGCTCATAAATATGAAGGTCTGACAGCACAGAGAACAAAAACCAGGTTTGGCATGGAATATGCTGTGTAATCTTTCCACTGAACATCAGCAAATCTCTCAATCTTTATCTGAAGCACTCCTGATGTGATCAGTGGAGCTTTACTGCACACAAACTGATGCTTAATTACGTGGCACATGGGGAAAATTAAAGGGGAAACAAAGCCCTTTTTTTACCTGAGGAACAAATCACTCCCAACCTTAGCCTCTACACTGCACCATTCCTATTTGCCATGTGCTCTACAAATTGCTATTTTTGGCTGTCTTTTGTCATCTTAGCACACAGGATCTGTAAAGCCAGGTTGCCAAGAGTCCAAAGGTGCAGCCTCCAGAGGAAGAAATAAAACTATAACTATTAAATTTTTAAAACCTTTCATTTTACTTAAGATACCTTTTTTTTGTACATAATGGTCACCCAGTGTTAATGTCACTTATTGCAAGATCTTCCACGGCTCTGTCTTATCCTGTTAAAGAGAAGAGATTCCTGGCTTTCTGGCTTATGCTGCTATGAACTCTCTAGGCAAGATTTCCAGCAGGTGCAAATCAGGATCACTTCTTTGAAACTAGTGGAGCTGTTTCGATTTAAATCCAGATAAAGATTTGCCCTCCTATTTTCGCATTCGACACCAATCTTTAAATTGGTCTGTGGTTCAGGACCAAATATTACCTACCTTGGGATTCAAGCCAATATTTCTAGGAACAATTCTATATTTAGAAATGGAGAAAATATTTCCTATTGGGTTTATTTAGAAATAAAAATTGTGTGAAGCTGTTGAAAGGACTGAGATTAAAGAGATCTGGGCCCCCACTATGTTCTCCTTCATCTAATGCACTATTGGTCACAGAGCCAATGTTTTCCAGTTGCTTGTTTCACACTGAAAAAATGAAATCCCACTCTAGGGAGTTGGTTTTAGTTGTCTTCCAGATGTTTCTTCTTGCATATTTATGGTTACAACTAAAACTTACCTTGTTTAATGAAAAAAATAAGAAAAGACAAATCTTCAGAAACTTTCTGCTGACTTTGTTACTCCCTTTGTCAGGATTTTAATGGTCAGGTTTTGGATGATTTTTCTTACTTGGTGCCAAAGGCAAAAACATTAAAGTGCTTGTGCTGCCTCACACAATGGAAAGAGTACAGTGCACTAAAAAGTGGATTTTAGGACTTCAAAACCAGGCAAGAGGAGATTGCAAATACTTTAACAACTGCTCGTTTCCACACCAGAGGGAGAACAATTCTATAACAGGCCTGTCTTTTATTGTCCTCCTTATGTCTGCATGCCAGGAGGACTCTATAAGGAGACACATTTTTCCTACTCTTGGACTGGCCAGGTTACCTCACTGCACTTTTAAATACTTTTCAATAATACAACACAAGCAGTTTTTTACCTTGTATTCTCAGCAGACCAAGTTGGAACTGCCTTCAGGTCATTCCTCTACAATGATTCTGAGGTTTCAGACTCTTCAAGCTTCATCCATGTATATTCCCTTTCCTCTTTTATTTCCAAGTTACCGTCACATACAGCACGACTTTCCATACAATAATCCCAATGCAGAGAACAGTGATTCTCAGCCAGGAGAATGTGGCATGCTGGAGTGCCACGAAAGCCTTTTAAAGGTGCCACACAATGTTAGCAGAGATTTCAAATAGGAATCCAGCGTGCCACAATGGCATTTAGTGACAAAAATGTTCTGTGCTGTTGTGACCCAAGTTCTTTGCAACAGAAAAATTTCTCTAGTATTTTCCCATAGTGAAAAAACAAGTGAAAGCTTAGAGCCGACATTCTCTGAGAGGGCCCTTGAGGCTAGGAGGTCAAAACCACTGTACTAGAGACACAGCTCTGAGCTCATTGCATCTCTGCCCCATCTCTTCTGAGATGTCTATGGCAGAGAAATCATTAGCAAAGGCTGGGCAGGTGACCACCTCCCAGATCTGTTACAATTTCTTGCTTTAATGAAACCAGCCTACAGACTGTAGCATAGGCTACACCAATAAGATAATTCCCAGCCCCCTTGAACCTTTCACCTTTCTGTGTCCATGCTCCCCAGCTGTTGCACCTTGTGTCTAGATTGAGGCCATTCAGAGCAGGGACTGTGCTATATTTGGCCTTGAGCCCACTATCTGCAATGGCTGGATGGACTCATACCTATGTAGAATCTCACTGACGTCAAAGGGAAGGAGTCATTCACATACTCCAGATTTCAGGTCTATACCCCGTGGATCCATGGTATTAAACACGGTTCACAGCCCTGACTGGAATCTCTGTGTGACACTATCATGTAAATAGTATCTTCCTCGGTTCCGGGGAAGATATTTGACAAAATTCTCAAGTCCCACATCTGTGAGGGACCGGCAGGGGACTTTATGCTGAAGGGCAACCAGCACGGGTTTGTTAAGGGCAGGTCCTGTCAGACCAAC
>JAGPOW010000261.1:248110848-248121041 GCA_030014935.1 Caiman crocodilus
GGTCCTGTGACCCTGGCACTCGTTCCTGCCATTGGCGGGGGTCAGACTAGATGGCCTGCTCTAGGCCCCTTCTGACCCTAGATACTATGAAACTATGAAATAAATCTTAAGTGTAGAACAATAAGTAGATCCACAGAGGAGAGTGCAAGTGAGGCAGACACATTCCTCCATCCTCATAGTAATTCACAGCGTCCCACTCAAATACCTCCGGTCCTGCAAAGACTTCTCAAACGTGTTCCAAGTTATCCGATTCTTCTGTTCTTCAGCTGTACTCATCCCCTGTTAATATGAATTCACATTTGAAAGCAAAGCTTGCATTCCAATCTTTCAGGCACATGCACAATATCTAACTCTACACTGAAGCCAATGGGAGTTCTCCTGTGTATACAATTAAGCACATATGAACGTAAGCTCAGAGACTTCAAATTCAATCATGGTCAGAGTTCATTAGTGTTTGCGTTCCATGAGCACGCAATTGCTTGACTCAGTAAGCACAAATATTTGTGTACAGTAATAGTGAAAGGAGGTGGGTGCTAGGTGACTTTACACAGAGCTCACAATGCCAGGAACAAGCTTCAGAAGCTAAAGATATTCTTAGGCTCTCGATTCCCTTGCAAGAGAAACACAGAAACTAAATTCATGCTTAGGTCAGGTGGCAGGAAGAACTATTTTTCAAGTCTTGTATGTCCCAATGCTTAGTCCAGGGGTGGGAAATTATTTGGGCTAGAGGGCCACTGACAGAGTTTTGGCGAATGGGCAGGACTCACTGTATCTGTAACCTCTCTTACAGAGCACCAGCGCCTTGTACCTTTGCACATTTCCTTTCTTATGGAGAAGAAGCATCTTTATAACTTTATTGAAAATTAAAATGAACAAGATAACTAGAGTAAAATGGATCAAAACCAACACACTGGTAACTTCTGGAGGATCTCACTTCTTCCAAATTATATTTATTTTAAGATTTCGAGTTCAGTCTAGACTGTCTTCCTGTGCAATACCCATTATGCCCCCTCCCCACAACAGTAGTTGACATCAGTAAGGAGTAGGGGTGCACCAATAGAGATTTGGGGGGTCCAATACTGATATCTGATTTTTAAGGAGGCATATCAGCCAATACTGATCCGATTTCTGATACAGCTGCTTGCTGCTGGTAAGTCTGTTGTGTGGATGAGAAGCAGGGAGGGAAGGGGCATGGAGGGGTAGATCAAGGCCCCTGTGGTGAAGGAAGGAGTGGGGCTGGGACAGGTGTTGCCCAGCTGGGGTGGGGTATGCAACTGAGCCATGGCTCGTCCAGGGGGTACGGGGAGGAGAGAGGGGGAGGGCAACTCGTGTCCATCACATTTGTTTCAGGCTGGATGTGATGAATGCCTGAATGCCTTTGGGCTCTAATTCTCAGCAGCTCAAGATCAGGCTCACAAGTGTTAACGTGCATCTGGAAAATAAGAAGAAAGCGCTCAAAGGCTTTCCTACCACCACAGAGAAATCTCCTGAAGCCAGTGGAGCTCCGTGCAGGCTCAGCCACAGAGGAGCTTGCAGGATCAGAGCCAAGTGTCAGTGCCCCGCAGAAAACAGCCTGCTTGATCCAGAGCTCAAAACAGAGAAAAGAACTGCTCTCAGCAGAAGCATGGCTGGACAGGTCTGAGCCCTGGGCAGCAGTAGCACGTGTGGCAGCAGGGGCAATTTTTGCACCCCCATAAGTCAGCATTTGAGGCTGGTGTTTTGCTCACCCTCTTAATTATGCCACAAGCCATCAGCCTTCATGAATACTAACATATAACACACAACTTTGCTGTCAAAGGACTGTCCAAGGCAACGCTGCACAGCCTGCCTGCTCTGGATGCAGCACATCTAGCCGGAAGCAGATGTAATGTAGCTGCCTTAGTTTGGGAACTGGACACAAGCCAGCAAGATCACTCGCTCCGGAGTGCTTGTTGGCAGGCACCCAGTGCTGCACTGAGGCAGTGACATTACATCCATTTCAGGGTGCAACTTGCTGAAGGCAGGCTTGTGATGCTTCCCTGGTGCCACACCTGCCCGTATAGAGAGGTCTCTACGTGCTGGGAGCACACTGTAAACAATTAATGACAGCACTTCCTTTTTGCCACAGAGCAAGTCAAACCCATGGCGTTTTCTGATGCACGCAGGATGCTCTTCACGCGCTCCCCCTCCAACCATTTTATATGTCCAACCTCACAAAGGGATCATGTGCCTGTTGCCAGTTTGGCCTACCCGTCTATTTTGGATGGCCTTGCTATCCCAGGACTTGCTCAGGTCAGCGGTTGGAAACCGTCCAGAACAACTGGCTGCCACTCACAACCCAGTCATTGCTACAGGCCACTATTCCCCCCTGCCACTGCAGGGTGCTGCTTCCCAGGCTGTATGCTGCCACCTCTACCACCTCTGCCGCTGATCACCACTCCCTGTCCCCAATGGCAGCAGGAAGGGAGAATTGGAAATGCAGGATGCCTTGAGGCAGCTGCAAGGTCCATGTGGCCATAGGCCCAATCCAAGTACTTTGCAGACTGGATCTTATCTGCAGGCCACATGTTGCTGACCCCTGGTGTTGGTTGGGGCTTTAATGCCCTGTGTCAGACAGGGATGGGTTCTTCCATCTACTCACCTCACATAGTCTGAAACAGAAAAATTCCTGACAGGGTTAGATGTATGAACTCATTTGCAAATGAGAGATTCTAGGTCTATACCAGAACTCAGAGGTCTTGAGGTTTAAGTTTAACTTGACTAAGCCAAAACATGAATTCTTGGCCTCTGAATGCTTTCCTTTTTTCTTTCCTCCAGCTGTGTAATCACTTTCATATACAGATCTATATTTGTTGCAGCATTCAATTTAGTGGGAAGGAAGAAATAATTTTATTGTTTCAGTTTATTTAGCAGTCAAATAAAATGTTTAGTGAAATTTTAAAAGTTTTTTGTTATCCAGAACTCTAGTTGTTCTAGAGATTTTATAAATTCTAAATGCCCAGACTTTTCACTTCATTACTAACCAAGTAGAAATATTTCCTTGCTCTACTCCAAAGAGAATTAAACAGTGTTTTTTAACTGTACTATGCTATATTTCTATCTTCTTTCTAAACAGCTGTCATCCAACCACTCCCAGACACTTGATGCAAGTGTAGTGCCCATCCACTAAGGTAGCTGGTGATAATGCTATCATCAGAAACTAGTGTCATGCAGAGTCGGGTATCATCTACCTTTTGCTGACATTCGAGACCACAATAAGTTGTGATTTTCTGCAATGGTTCTGCAACATCAGTATTGAGAAGGATATAAGGATTTGACCTGATAAGATTTTAAACTAAATGATCTTCCACTGAAGTATGCCACTTTGGTAAAACATGCATTCCATGGAGAGTTACTTCAGAGAAATTTTCAAAGGCAAAATTCGAGATTCTGGTTGAGCTTCCCTAGTCACCTCAAGGGAGGGGGGAGAATAAAAAGCTGGCTATTCTTCCTCCAGAAATGGATATTCTGACATGTCTCTGTCTTGAAAACTTTCCAAAGGTTTTGTTCTCATTCCAACGAAGAATGGATGTGAATTGCAAAATGTCAAAACTTGACACAACAAGTAATTGTCCACCTTTTGCAAGCACAACTACTCCAGCTTTGATGAGCATATGGTACACTGCCCCACACACATCTACGTGACCTTTTTATGGTGGATTTTGTAGTGAAGATATCTGCAAACCAGCACCTGGGCTGAGAACTTCATACTCAGTTTCACAGAGGCCACCTTCCAGCTGTCAGACTACCAACACATTTTTAGATATGTTTTAAAATGTTGAGTGCCATCATATTTGGGGCTCCAACTTTAGAATCCCAGAACACAAGAAAGGGCAAAAATTGTGCTGTACAAAAATCCCCATAAAGCCTGATTTTCCACTTGGCATGGGGGTGCTCAGACCATGCTGTTTCACGTTAGGCTGAAGCAATCCAAAGTAAAGGCCATTTCAGAACATGGGACTTTTAGTCCCAATCCTCCTGGGAAAGCAGAGGCATTTTGTGAAGTTTACAAGCCAGAAATGCCTCCAAACAATCATTGACACACATTTGTGAGTAAAATTGTCATTGCATTACAGCAAGCACTTTTGATAAAGGTTAATTACTTAGATAAATTGAAAAATCTATGTTCATTTACAAATGGACATAAAATGAAGTCTCAATTATAATAATTTATTTACACTGTCAACTCAAACTAAAATACGTTCAAAAATATTACTGAAGGTTGTGACCTTGAAGCCTAATTTAAACCTGTACGTAGAGTATCAGTACTTCTTTCTTACTCACTAAGTAGACCTACGCGAGCTGTCAGCAAGAATTTGCAGAAGTGAGCCCTCTCTTTGTGGAGAAATTACATTTGTGTAGGTTTGAAACACCATATTGAAAATTGCTCTTATTATTTTAAAAGGCATAAATAATTTCTTCCTGGCCCAGGAGTCATGCATATTTGATTTGGATGGTCTGGAGCATTTCTGTGATGGTATAAATTCATGGCAAATATAAATAGACATTTCCATATATTTATTACTCCAGAGAGACTGTAGATGGATTTCACCTCACTTACCATACCACAAGCAAATTATGTTGAAATCCTTCCAAGATCTGAAATGATATGTTTATAAATTCTCCTTATTGAACTCTTGGCCTCAAGTAACTTTATTATAATAAAACATTTAGGTGTTTATTTCATTTATTTATTTATCAAAATGCGTTCTGTTTACAGGGAGGGAATGACAGCCGTTTGTAAGTTCACATCCATAGGCCGAATTTCATGCTGCAAAACAAGCAAAACACCAAACAATAAAATAACATCCCAGTGTATCAGGTATGTAATGAATTTCTAGATGTGCTGTTTTATTCATTATGTTGATTTATGGCTGTTTTAATGTACACAGCCCTCTTAACCAACTTAAGCTTGATTGTTCTGGAACTAGACCACGATCAAGATAGCATACTGGATCTTTGCCATCATTTAAGAAAGTTATCTGAATCCCTGTGGATACAAACAACCTTGGATTAGCTTTAAGTTATTCAACATAAGGACAACAGCTCCATGAATTTAAACTGAAATGCAGTGGGAAAAAATGAAAACCATATTGTACAACTATGGGCCTGAGTCAGAGGTGAGCAAGTAATGAAGAATCAACCCTTAACAAAGTATACACCAGCCTTGCAAATCACAGACCATTCCTGAAGTCCTAATTTAAGGATTCCTTATAACAACAGAGGGAACTTCCCTTGAGAACAAGCTACTAAATTGTCCGTGTTGAGCTTTAAGTAATGCTGTAAATTATATATAATTACACACATCTCTGAAGGGCATCACCAAGGCATGTATTAGGGTTTTGATATTTAGGCAAATACAATATTTATTTATGTAAACTATTTAGGCGAAATACATATATCTTAAATTTGAAGGCCAAAACTGACAATGATTTTATGGCTCATAATTTACTCGCTCTCTCTGCTAACTTCTCTGTGCTCCACAGGTAGTAACAATCCTCTTCCCTTTTAAATGGTCTTTTTTTTTTTTTTTTACGTGCGTTGGCTGCACTGTTTCAACCACCCTCTACCAGTTTGGTAGCTACTTCTGATATCTTCTCTTTGCCTCACAGGTTTCCTGCCCTCTTCCACTCTTAAGGGGAATGTTTTCATTTACATAATGGAGTTAAACCAAAGTCACTGTTTTATCTGGGATTGTGTTTATGCAGTGTCTACTTCTTTCCCAGACTTGAAGAAAGGCACTTTATGCTCAAAAGCTTGTCTGACATCTTTCCCAACTATAACCTGGTCTAATAAAAGATCTTATGAGAAAAGCCTTTCTAAAACCAGACTCAAAACAACAGGTAAGTCTTGTAAGAACAGGGAAGGAAGCCCCAGACTGGAGGCAGTGAAAAGGTAAAGCACTCCAGAAAGGAATCTTTACCTTTGACTGAACAAGGACACCGATTGCACGGAGGGTGCTGACAGATGTGCAACTCACCAATGTAATTCGTGACGCCTCACAGAAAGTGCCATAAGTTAGAGTGCCCCCCCTGACCCAACGATATTCACTGTTGCGTTGGGGAGAGGAGGGAGAAAAAAAAAATCGACTTCCACTTTGGAGCTGATCTGGTGGGGGAGCTGCCTGCCCACAGCCACTCCCCCATGCTCCTGTGCTGTCTGCTGGAAAGGGGAGGAGAGAAGGAAGGGAGGGTGCTGCTGGCAGGAAGAGGGGGCTGGCAGAGCCATGAAATGAAGGGGCTCCAATCCACCTGCAGACAGCACCAGGAGCATCAGCCCAGCCCCAACCATGTGCAGAAACTGACAGAAGTTACCTAAGTGCACCCCTTTGGAGTGCCTTCATCTGAACCCTCATTAGATGAGGTTTGATTTGTCACATGATGTAGAGCACTTTCACGGGGCCGATTGCACAACAAATGTCACTTCTGTCAGCACCCTGAGTGTCCCTCAGACCTCATGAAGCTGAGGAAGACTATTCTTCAGGACTGGCAAAGCACTGACTCCACCAGTCTGTGTTTCTGGCTTCTTTGTCACAGAAACCGAGAAGGTGTATAATGCATGGTATTTTCCAAATTCCAAGGAAAGCAAATGCATGTCTGCTCAGAACAGGGGCTCAGTGACCCTTCTAAGACTCTATTAGAGCCCTTGGTCTCCTGCCAGTTAAGAAATATAATGTAGGAGGAAACCCAGTACTTTAGCTTTCAGTTCATTACCAGTTCAGGGACTAATGCCTGAGGGAGGACTTCAACAGGAGGTACTTGATGAGCCAGCTTTACAGATGTGTTGTAAAGTCACATCCTGCATTTCTTGATTACCCCAAACACCTTACTGCTCTTACTGCCCCTTCCAGAACCTCTACATGGACACGAGAGTGCAGTACTCAGGCACTGCCCTGAGAAAAGCTGTGCCTCATCCACACTCACAGGCAGCAAACTGGAAGTTGTGTCACTACATTAAGGAGACACTGCACGTGGTCCGATGTCCCTTGTCATGTAGGACTGTGCTAACATGGCCACACAACTTATAGAGAAGTAGGGGAAGTGCTGCCTGTCTCCACACAGCTCTCTCATGACCCTCACTGACCAAGTCACTTTGGAAACATGCTTCTAATGTTACATAGAGGCTTTTGCAGGTGTTACCTTGGTAGCCTTTCTACTGATTTGAATGGGCCTTAGGTCAAGCCCAGAGACATATAATTAGGATTAAAACAAAACTGAGGAGGGGAATGAGAAACTGGGAAAACAACAAGGGCAAAGTATCCCCAGACTGGTGAATTTTACAGGGCATCTTCGTAAGCTGGGGAGGGCTCCCGAGTTTGTAGTTAAACATCTCCTGGTATTGGTTCTGCAGGAACATGTGGGCAGTTAGCTTCCTCCCCTGCTTTCGTCCAGTAGCACAGTTCTGAGCTCCTGCCATTCATGTTAGGTGGCCTGCGAAGAGACAGACTTATACAGATCCTACTGGTGTACCCAAAATAGGGTCTGATCCTGGGAGTGCAAAAACATCCTCAGCACTTGTTGATTGCAAGCTGTTGCCTTGGTGCTCAGCCTCTCAAAGAATCAAACCCTTAAATTAGAAAGCAATAAGTATTTGTGGTGCTTATGTCAGCAATTAAAGCAAATAGCTGGCTTACAACTTGACAGTATAATTATGGTCAGAATTCAGGCAATTGTAATACCTTTTAATCTTATCCATCTAACAGGCTCCCTCACAACCCTTCCAGCGGGTTGTAAGTATTGTAGTAATATCAATTACATTTCCATTAGTGTTTCAGATATCACTTCTTGCAAAGCATTATCTAGGTACAGATATGTGCTATGTCAATATTTTTATCACTTCATTATGCTAATCGCACGGCAAGTTCCCAGGCAAACCTTCTTAAAGGAGTCAGAGATATTTATGCTGATTTAACATTTACAAGCAGCCATTCTGGCTTAGTACTCTGGTCCACACAAATACATGTGAAAGGCTAATGGTCTGAACTGAAAAAAGTGTGCAACTTACGTAATTTTCTAAACACTTTAAACACATTTGGGCCTTCTCCAGGCGTGAGGCTCAATCCTATTTCCCATCAAATCAGTGGCAAAATTCCCTAAAAGCTAGATCAAGCCTACTCCTTGACGTACTCCATTTGCAAACTGGTCTACTGTGTTCCTGGTGTCTCTACCCAGCAAAGCTCTCTCAGGGCCCAAAATACAGGGCTCTGTCAGGGCCCGTTAGCTAGGGAGCTGCAGAGCACTGGGCTTGTGTTAGTGCATGTACTTCTAAAATGCCTGTCTGTGTGGAGCGTGTGCAGCAACATCGACTAAAGACCTATAATTTTAAGGAAGGCTTTTCAGACAAATGACATTGGTGTTTATTATAACTGCATATTTTGCATACGTATATGTATTGACTTCCTGACCTGGGGAGGATGTATAAGAGCGAATATATAGATATAATATAGTCATTGGAACTGGAAGGGACCTCAAGAAATCATCTAGTCCAACATTTCCCAAATTGTGATGCACACCTGCTTGAGGGGGTGTGAAAGGCTTCAGAGGGAGGGAGTGGCAATCAGTCCTAGGGGGTAATCGTAGGAGGGGGAAATCAATAGTAACTTGTATCTCAGGTAGCAGGGCACAAGAGTGGTCGATTTTATTCCAGTGGGGTATTGTAGCAGGCTGCCTGGCAGAGGCTTGCAACAGCCTTCACACACCAGACTGTAGGAGTCTGCAGGGTTGTGGGGACTACCGTCCAGCTGCAGGCATTAGCTGGATTGCAGGCAGGAAAGACTGAGCCAGCTGATACAGATAACTGGCCGGCCACAGGAAGTTAAAGACCAGGGAAGGGAACTAGGGACATAGGTGCCAAGTATATGGGTGCCTGAGGGCCCTGTCCCCCCCTCGGAAAGAGGGATGTCACCTGAAATGCATAAAACTTTCCACATGTCCATCATCTTAGTTGCTCCCCTCCCCACAAAAATAAAAGTTAGCACCTAGGGGAGAGACTCCCAGGGAGATAGAGTGACAGAAGACTGGGAAAGACAGGAAGGAGGGAGGAACCAGGATAGCAGCACCAGAAACAACCCAAGCTACTTCTCGGGGTCTGGAGAGAGACCCAAGACTGTGAGGTTGGAAGTAGCTGCACCACCACAGGACTGGAGTCAGAGCCACATGGAGAAGAAGGACTGCAGTGCGGAGGAAACAGCAGTGAGATGGAGGTGCCTTCTCAGGGCTAGAGAAGACTCAGGACTGTCAGTGAGCTCTGTGTGGACTATGTTAAGTTATGCTGTTGAGTGCTGATTTATGTTGGTGATGGTTCCCAAGAGACGAGTGTGCCCAGAAAATAAAGAAATGTGTGACGTTTAAAGGATTTTGAGCTATTCAACCCCCGAAACTGGCTACAGGTATAGACTCATAGATGTTAGGGTCAGAAGGGACCTCAATAGATCATCGAGTCCAACCCCCTGCATAGGCGGGAAAGAGTGCTGGGTTTAGATGACCCCAGCTAGATGCATATCTATCCTCCTCTTGAAGACCCCCAGGGTAGGGGAGAGCACCACCTCTCTTGGGAAACTATTCCAGACTTTGGCCACTCTAACTGTGAAGTTCTTCCTAATGTCCAGTCTAAATCTGCTCTCTGTTAGCTTATGGCCATTATTTCTTGTGACCCCCAGGGGCGCCTTGGTGAGTAGAGCCTCACCTATTTCCTTCTTCCCCTCCATGATGAATTTGTAGGCAGCCACAAGGCTGCCTCTCAACTGTCTCTTGTGGAGGCTGAAGAGGTCCAGGTGCCGTAGTCTCTCCTTGTAAGGCTTGGCCTGCAAGCCCTGAAACATACGAGTGGCCCTTCTCTGGACCCTCTCCAGGTTATCCACATCCCTCTTAAAGTGCGGCACCCAGAACTGGTTGCAGCACTCCAACTGCAGTCTGACCGTGCCCGATAGAGAAGAAGTATCACCTTCTTGGTTCTGTTTGTCATACATCTGCCGATGCATGATAAAGCGCAGTTAGGTTTCTTGATGGCTTCGTCACACTGCCAACTCAAGTTCATCTTGGAGTCCACTAGGACTCTGAGATCCCTTTCCGCTTCCATGCCACCCAGCAGGTCATTTCCTAGGCTGTAGGTGTGCTGGACATTTTTCCTCCCTAGGTGCAGCACTTTGCATTTCTCCTTGTTGAATTGCATTCTGT
>JAGPOW010000261.1:248127530-248144781 GCA_030014935.1 Caiman crocodilus
GATCTTCCCAGAGCCACCCATCCTAGCCTTCAAACAAGCACCGAACCTCGCCAACCTCATCACCAGAAGCAAACTTCCTCAAGCCCAGAACACACCAAATGGATCCAGACCATGCCAGGACAAGAAATGCAAAACCTGCCAACACATCTCCACCACCCCCGCTATGACTACACCCCGCAACAGAGCCATCAGCATCCCAGGATCTTACAGCTGCACTTCCAGAAATGTAACATACCTCATCCAATGCACCAAATGCCCTGATGGAAAATACCTAGGAGAAACCAAACAACAACTGCGCACCAGAACGAACGCACACTGGAAATCTATCAAAGACAGAAACACCCAATTACCAGTGGGGGCACACTTCTCACAGGAGGGCCACTCTCTCTCCAATCTCTCAGTCCTGATCCTCAAAAGAAACTTACACAACACTTCCCAGAGATGAGTCTATGAGCTCCATTTCATCAACCTGCTGGTTACTAGAGATCAGGGATTAAACATAGACATTGGATTTTTGATACATTATAATCTGCCTGGCAACTGACCCCCCAGCCCGGCCCCTGGCTTCTTTACTTTTCATCCCATCCAGGAAGAGCACACACCAACTGCTGAAACTTCCTTAGCCGGACAAAGGGTTTTTGAACCCAAAAGCTTGCTTAAAAACTATTCTCCAACTATGTGGGTTGGTCTAATGAAAGGTATCAAATTCACCCAAGGAACCTTGTCTGCATAAGTATCAAAGTGGCACTTATGCCACTAGGTTACTGCCCTTTTGGTACATAAATGTGAAATAGGATGTAGCCCTTAGTCTTCAAGAAGAAACGTTCCTCATAGAATTGACTCTTTCCCCATACACCTTAGCTGCAACAATTACACTGACAAACAACTCCTCTTTGGCCAATTCCATTAATTTCTGGAATAGCAGGAATGTACTGATCCCTTCAGCCAAAAAAGGAAGTTGTGACCATTTTCCAATACCACAAATGCCCTTCCAATGATTTTTTTCCACTTTCAGGGACCTTTCACCCACTGACACAAACCAGGTTGAATGCTGTTCACCGTGGCTGTGTCTACATGGGACGTTTACTGCAGAGTAGACTAATTAGCTCCTCAGTAAACATCTCATGTCTACGCATGCAGTGCTATTAGAGTAAATCAATAAACTCTGCAGTAGGGTAGTATTTATAAATACAAGTACTATCCTGGTGCAGAGTTTTTTTACTCTGCAGCACTGAACATGTAGACACTGCCCTGGCTAGATGGGGCACAAAAGTACTTCTGTGCGGGGGCTCCCTGCTGGCTATTCCCACACTACAGCACCCTCGTGCCCCAACCAGCCCCTCTACAGCATGTTGAAAGGGGTGAGAGCAGCCCCAGGCTGGCACACTGGCCCTCCAGGGTCCCCTGCCAACCAGAGCTGCTTTGACCTGAGTCAACATGCTGTGGTCCTGGATGCACGTTCAAAAGGCACAGCCAGGAGCAATAAACTCTGGCACAATAAGTGCCAGAGTTTATCACTATGCATTAATTGCATGTGTAGATGCAACCTGTGCGACTTACATAACAGAAGATCTAGAGTAGCTCAACTTTAACTACCAAAAGTAAGGTATATACATGCAACCAGCTCTCAAATATGGTAAAAGCTGAATGGAGTTCCTGAGTTCTCTATTCCCACAACTATCCTAACTGAACTAAACCAATTGATTCAATGGAAGCTTTAGGCAAGCTTAGTATTAAATTGTCATTTCATCAATAAAATGTCATTTAATCAATAAAATGTCCAGGTGGTAGAATGTTTTTTGCATAATTAATTATCTTGATGCATTAAGGAATGTTATATACAATATTAATCAAAAAGTATGTCAGTATAAGGATCAGATATAAAGCCAGTTAAGAAAACTACAAACCTGTTTGAAAACTAACTTGTTTTCCATACATAACACCCTAAGACAGTGCTTCTTTCTAGACAAAGATGTATTTTTTTCACTAAAAATATAATAAAAAAATAGTATAGTGGGTTGTACAACAGCAAATGATTTTGAAAAACTTTAATGCCATGTCTTTTATTTTTAGTACTATGGCCTTATCCACAGAGCTCTGTTGGAACTAACATTCTGCCTGGGACAGCACAACGCACAGGAAACACTGAACTATGGAGCTGCAAAGAAACCAGAATTTCTGCTTTGAGGAAAAACAAATCATTCTGAAAATTCCCAAGAAACTAACTTTGTGAAAAGGTTTTGTTGTGGGTCAATCTAAACTTTTTTGTTTCAGTGTCACTATCTGAGGTTTTTCAAGCTATAAAATGTACTCCAAAAGAAAGTCCTTGGAAATGAAAAAAAAAACCCCAAAGTGATCATTCCAAATGATCTGAGTAACTGATAGCTGTAGTAGGCTGTTATCCCGTCTGAAGACCAGTGGGAGATGGGACATATCGCCATCAGGTTTCACAGATGCTCTCAAAAGCAGAGAAATGGTAAGACTCAGAATTCCTGGGTGTCAGGGAGAGCGATCCCCGGGGTGGCCGTGATGCCCTGGTGGCTCTGCGGCCTTGCAAGCTCTGCTCTGAAATCGCCCTCATCTCTCCTGCCATGTCTTTGATGGGGGTCAGACTAGATGGCCTGCTCTAGGCCTCTTCTGACCCTAGATACTATGATACTATGAAAAATAACTCAGGAGGCTGCCCACAAGCTTTCACTTAGTCCTGGTTCACTGAACCTTACTCAAGCTCTCTGATCCGTACGCCCTTTGCCAGACCTCTCTTCAGTACGGTGCTGCATGAGGCACCTCAGGCCTTATGGGCCATCTGCATGGCTCCAGACATCCCTTTACCACTCCCCGTGCCTTGCAGGCATTACACTGGTGTTATGCTCTGTTGAGGCCTCAACCCACTCGGATTCTGCCCCTTTAATATAGCTAGCCTAGACCCACAGTGCTGGACCCAGCTTTGAGGAACTAGCCCACAAACTCCTCTTATTACTGGGCCCCTGGCCCTTGTAGCTTGCACCCTTCTGGCACTGGGCTCTCTGGCCCCTTGTAGCTCATGCCCTCCCTGGTACTGGGCTCTCTGCAGCCCTCTTGCTGTGCTCTCACTGACGCTGGGCTCTGTGTCCCCTGAGACTGCACCCCTCTATGGTGCTCGGGCTCTATATGGGCTCCAGAACAAATTCTGGAAGGAAACAGTCTAGGTCTTAATCCCTTATTCAAGCATGACTCCAACAGCTGCTCTCTATCAAAGTCCTGCATCTTCCCACCACTTGGCCTATCCATCATCTCCATGCTCCTATCACAGTCCTGCTCTCTTTGCTCAGCCACCCCATCCTTCCTTGCCAGTTTACAAAAATCTCACTGGCCATAGCAAGTCTTTCAGTCTCAGGTGACTAGCAGTTTCCTCTACAATCTCTGTGCCCAGAGAATCCAAATTGCTCCCTATCTTCTTATCAAACCAGTGCCAGTCTCCTGCTTTCATTTTGGTTCCTTGTCCCACTCCAATCCCTTTGCTGCCTCCATTCAGTCTAGATCCTTTCTGTATCTGATTCTGGTAGCCTTCTCCACCTTGCCTGGACATTGGCAAAGACACTGAAAATAGAGAAGATACTCCTCCCTGCTTTCATCCCCTGTGCTCAGCACCAGAGCAGTCAGGAGAAGCAATAACAGGGGAAAGTCAGGCCCTAATGTCCTAGGCTAAAGCATGCCCAGTGCAGACAGAATTTATCTACCAAATGCTAACAATCCTTCACTGATCGTGTGTGCACTGAACTTCCCCAAAGGCTCATACTCTGCTCAATATTAGGCAGATTATCACAGGCTCATCCCTGACACCAGCATACCCTCCTAGCCCAGTGTGAAGCCCCTGCTTCAAATCACGCAAAAAAGCCATCAATAAAATGGGCATACAAATGTTGACATGAGCAAGGTCATATCCTTTTCACTAATGTCATTCCTGGAAGTGGCTGAAATCATCTGTGCTCAAACTTTCCAACATAAATAAATACAAATAAAAAATGGCCCAAATGCTTTAAATCTGGCAAAATTATAAGCAGCTAAAAACAGGGTCTTCTAGCACCAAGTTAGGGCAGCCTTGATTATAGACAGCACTAGCAGCTCTGCCAATAATAGGAATGATTAATGCAGGGTACACTCACCCCTTATGCAGCTACTCTAATTCTATAGCCAAGGGGATCTCCCCTAGCAACAGAAATAGGAGAATTTACCCCTCTAACCAGATGCCATTTACAATATTTACCCATATGAACTAATTACTCCAAAGGCAGCACCTTGAGCATCTCACTCCTGTAAGTGACCCCACTCTAGCTATGTGAATAGCCTCTTTGAAATCAGCAGGGCTTCTTGCCTGAGCAGAGGAAACGAGATGTGCCCCTTAAAATAAAGCAATTTATTTTTCAGCTAATAACATGAACTTTAAATGATTTTCCAGACCTTCCGTAAACAACGTCATGTTCTCTGAATCCTCAGCAGAGATGCCATTAATGCCATTACTTTTGTGCAATTATTTCCTAAGAAGAGCCAATCTTTTACCCAGGAAAATGACTGCTATGAAATGTTACCTTTCCCTGGAAAATTATGAATGCCATAACAACAGATTGTCACCTTCTACACAAATAAGCCAGTGAAGCAAGGAAACCTTCAAGATTTATTTTATTTGTGTTTGATATTTTCAGTATGTCTGCATTTTAAATGTATTTTAATGTAAAGGTTAATGCAGTTTTAATAAAGGGCAGATGGCTACTCTAATTTCAGAACACCCTGGCATACTCTGTTAAAACCTCTTTAGCTGGCTAGACAGATATTATTAATACTGAATGTCGTTAGAAAAGCCTGGGTTTGAATCAGGCGATTTGTATAAGTTAAATTTATTATTAAACCAAAATTGCAATCGTTACAGACATTTTGCAAAGAAAAATTGAATTATCAATATATTTCCCATCATGTGCTCCTATGAACTCTTTATCCATTATCTATTATACTAAAGCACCAAATGCTGACCTGTGTATTAAATAGGGTTTCTTAGCTAGGCATCACCTCCCAGCCCATGAGAAAAGGAAGTTAATTTTCTTAAACAGTTTGATAGTTAAGCTGTTCCCTTCCTGCTTCCTTGATCTTTTTCTTGAGGTGCCTCAGCTAATGAGGAATATAATATTGTGTACTCACTAAACAACCCTATGATACAGGTTTTAGGAGGAAATAGAGAAGATGAGTATGTTTATGTTCCATTGGTCATTGGCCAAGCTAAGCTGCCTACGAGAAGAGAATGGAGCAGAGGGATTACATGCAGCCCAAAAGGGCCTCTGCTATTGTCAAGGTATTTTAAGTGGAAAAAGATCAGCTGCATCGCAGCCAGATATCCATGGAAAACCCTAAAAAAGATGTCCTAGAAAAGCTTCAGAAAAATAAAAGCAATTTGATCTTTCAGGTGCCAGGACCACAGAAGTGAAAATAAATGGGCCAGATCCAGCTCCCAGTAATGGTGCTTTAAATTTGGAATAACACAAATAGAGTTATCCCAGATTTTCACCACTGGAAATGAGAACAAAAAACTGACCCAGTTCTGCATGGAATAAGATCCACACACTGGGGACCTGAAAATAGGAGCCGGTCTGTGGTAAGCTACTCAGTGGGCATGTCTACCCGTGCAAATAATCCGGGAGAAGTTTACTCTATAGAGTAAACTCTCCTGGGCATGTGTTTACATGTGCAGGGATGCAGGAACAGATTTGCTGGTCCTAACAGCAGACTACTCCCACTCACTGCAGCCCTGCACCTGGCCCCTGCAACAGCCAGGGGAGATCTAGGTTGCCCCTAGGTGCTAGCCCAGGAGCCAGGAGACAGCTGAGACATTCATTGGTCCTGGCCCCCAGGAGCTATCTGTTGCCTCCACCACTGGAGCCCAGGCAGGGACAATGTTGCCCTGCCCTGGCAGCAGGGTGCTCCCAGCCCCCACTCTGCAATTGTGGGGCTGGAGTTGGGAAATCCTAATCTCCCAGCACCAGCTTTGCAGTCGTGGGACTGGTGCTGGGAGATTCTTCTCTCCCAGCACCAGCTCTGCAGTTACAGGACCAGTCTCCATGACTGTGGGGCTCAGGCTGGGAGATAAGGATCTCCCAGCCCTGGCCCCATGATCACCAAACAATGGCTGGGAGCTCCCTGCTGCTGGAGCAGGGGGACTTAGTCCCTGCCTGGGTTCTGATGGTGAAGCCCACCCCAGTAGCAGGCAGCTCCCAGGGGAAGGAAGCAATCTTCTGCTCCCTGTTGCCCTGCACATTTGTTCCCAATCAAGCATCTACACATGTATTACTGCGTGGTAAGTTATCTCGAGTATATTTATTACTTTCATTTGCAGATAGCAAATTTACTTGTGACTAGAGCAAATTACTTTGTGGTAGGTGTCTGCACATGTAAATGGTGACATTTACTATGGAGTAATTAGCTTTAATCTTGATTAAAGCAGCTTGTGTAGATGCACCCAATAGAGATCAACCTGGAACACCAGAGGGATGTACGTGTTCTTGCAGCTATTATTTATTTTTAAGCAGCATCACTGTCCTATTGTTTGATCTGGGGTGTGGAACCCTTCAATCCTAAGGCAAGCTTATCATATCTATGGTACATAGCAGCAAAGAACTGAACCAACTCTGTTGGATGACCTGAAGGAGCGAGAGATGTAAAACAAGAAACAATTTGGACAGCCAGCAATCCAATCATTTTTCTTCTTTGGAAATAACCCCTTTAACCCTCACTCCAACCTCTTCTGCAAACACCCATGTACACACATCATCCTTTTAAATTAACAGTGTTTTAAAATATTGGCTGTATTGTGGCTTTGGGTTGGAGAACAGAATAGAAATAAGTTTATATCATTTTATGAATGAGCATTAATCAAAGTTAAATCATGATGAGAGTCTTATAGAATAACATATTACAATCACCTAAATCGTCAAATAGCTCATTGTGATTAATGCTGTTACAATGATGCCTGTTTGAATCAATAATGGAAGAGGTTCCTAGTTAGATTTTACCAAATTAAGCCCTTTCCTCAGCCCACAATAGCTGGGAGGGACCTTTGAAACCCAGAATGGAAAACAATGGTATTTGTCACATTATTAATCTCCCCTTATGATTAATCTTTTATGACATTTATATTGTTACTGTGACATGAATTCAAGGCCCTACATGTTAGAGCTGAAGGAGGAGAAGGCAAAGGCGAGGCTACACATTCCTTTGGCCCCTAGGAAAGAGACTGGACACGAATTGAGGGAGCTGTGTGTGCTCTGCTCCAGAGGCACGCCCAGATCATCTGCTTACTTCATTGATTGTACATGCACTGAATTTCCCCCAAAACTCAATATCTGCAGAGTATCACAGGCACATCCCTGACACCAGGGTACCCCACCCAGCAAAACATCAAGCCTCTGCTCTAAAGCATGGAAGAAAGCTATTCAATACAACAAATACAAGAATTTTCACATGGGCAAGGCCAAGTCCTTTTCCCTAATATCTGTTGGGAAGACCTTTACGGTTTAAATAACAAAGCAGCAGGGAACATGCTGATGCCAAGTGCATGAAGTCCAGGTCAGGATATTGACTAGTCCCCCCTGCTCACAGCAGGATCATCCCATTCAAAACCAACCCACACAAATGACTGCCTAATTACACACGTTAGAAAGCCATTTCCAGATTCCTACCTCTCTCCAAAGATATCAGTGTTGGTGACTCAGTGCACAGTTAGTAGTAACTCTGCACAGAACTTGCTGACAACAGAAAAAAAATATTTGCCAATGGTGATTTAACTTTGAACTTAACTATAGCAAACAAAGTATTGTGCCAGTCAGCACTCAGGGCAAACAAGTCCCTTCCAGGTGTTTATTATGAAAAAAATATCTTCCCAGCCCTGTAAGGAAGTCAGTGGGACTCAAGTGCAAAATACCTCAAGCTGTAGACAAATCTCCTATCCATTGTCTAGAAGTGTCAGGCTGACACGGTCCAGCTTCTGCACTGAGACCCATCCATTCCACACAGATACAGGTCAGAGGAACCTACCTGTTGCCTGCTGGAGCCAAGTCTGGTGGCACAGGGACAGGGTTTTGTCAGGTCTGATTCTTTCTGTAACTGCACAAGACCATTGCTTAGACATAAAGACATCTAGCGTTCATGTAATCATATACTTTAACCACTAGGAGCAAGTCCCAGCTGGTGTAAACAGTTCAATAAACTGAGCTTTCCTTTAAGAACCCTCAAAATGGAACTCCGATCTTCCCCAACTCCTAACCGCTTTGTCCTTTGCACAACAAATCTTGTTAAATTAATTTCCTGACCACGGGTGAAGCCCTGAGAAGCAGGGCAACCCCATCTCTAACATTAGGGATCTCCCTCCTGCCCCTTTTCCCTTCTCTTCCAGCAGAAGGCACTTCAGGTGATCCACCTTGGAGCTGGAACTGGAGTTTACAGTCCTCCACCCCTGCTAAAACACTAGGACCTGCCCTTTCCACCCATTCCTAGAAGGGGGATGACCTCCCTGCTGGGCACTGTGTGAAGAGTTTTCATTAATTAGCCATCTCACACTCTTTCAAGACTAAAATGCTAAGGGCTCAGGTCTTTGCTTCTCACTTACCTGCTTATTTTAACAAGGACATTTTTAAATGCTATGGGGGGAAAACTACTGGCCTGATTTTCAGTTTTGAAGAGCCCAAGATTTCTGACCTGAGCTTTACCTGGGGCTGAGCAGGCCTAGCTAAGCGCTGGATGTGACAGCTAGGTTTTTTATAAGGAGTCAGGCAGGGAGTGCAGGAGGCTTGCTCAGCCCTAAGCAGCTTCACACAAGGGCCAGTCCTAAACCTCTGAAGTTAAGGGGAGACTTTGCATTGATTCTAAGAGGCTTTGGGTCAGGCATCAAATGCAGGGCACTTTCTCCTCCAAAATGCAGAACTGGAAGATACAAGCAAGCTATGGTTGTTGCCAGGGTGCCCTGGAGCTGTGCCTATATCCAGTTTTTAATATGAACTATCTGTAGAAACCCCCTCCCCTATATTTCAGTTTCCTTCCTGCTTGGATGCATTAGGCCCTGACCTTTCACTTCTTCCTGGGTCCACCTTGTCTCAAGCCAAGGAAGAGGAGGCATTTCCCTGCACAAGGAACTGACCCAGCATGGCCCCGGCTCCTAGCCTACCTGCAAGACTGTCACGCTTACCACAGTGGGGGCAGGGCTGAGAAGCCCAAGGGGATAGCTGAGCTTGGTGGATCCCACCTGCTGTCCAGGAGTGGGGCTCTCCCCTCCGTCCCTGCTGAGATGTTTGTACAAGGCCACTACATAGTGGCAATAAGAGCCCCTGAGAGGAAGAAAGAAGGCTGGCTAGGAGACTGCTCCTCCCTGGGTGGCTGAGGCACCCCAGCCAGGCACTGTGTCCCATTGTGTTGCTTAGACTAGAGCTTTCCCCTCCCTCTAGATTACTCTGTAGGCTACAGCCTGCTCCTGCCCCTACTGCCTTCAGCAGAGGCAGGCAGCTCCTGGGCCACCTACCTGCCAGCTAACCCTCTCACTCTCCTGGTCCCAACCAAGGTGGCTCTCCCTGGACTGCTGGGGGTGGGAACCAAGCCCTGCAGCTCCTTTCTGGTTCCCGGGCTGCTCCCAGCCCCTCTCAATGGCAGACACTTGCTGCTTGGGAAGGAGTGGTAGGTTTCCAGCCAGTGTCAATAGCCCCAGCTCAGAGGGAGTGGAGAGCGAGGTGCCAGGCCCCAGCCTCGAGGGGATCATCACGGCAGCCGGGGACAGAGACCAGGGCGGGGGACACCGGCCTCTGTGATCCTTTCCTCCTCCCCGACCCGGGCCGCCGCGGAGGACGAGATTGAGCAGCGGGCTTTGCGGGGGACTGAGATCAGAAGATGGATCCAGGGCAAGAGAAGGAGGGGGGACAATCCTAAGGCTCCTTCCCCAGGGCGGGGGGCGAGCTAGGGCCGCCCCACTACGCAGGCAGACCGATTTCTCCGCAGCCTCCTTTGGAGGAGGGATGACCCTATTTCTCTGCGGTTCCTCCGCTGATCCAGCGGGCTAGGAGTGCGTTTCACCCCCAGGACAATGCCTTTTGCTTTCCCTCGTGTTCAGGCGCGCACAGCGGAACAACCGGAGGGAGGACGAGCGGTTACCCGGGGGGGGGGGGCGGGGGAGCTCTCACAGCCGGGGGAGATCGGCCTCGAGTCCGCATGAAGGCGGGCTGAGCAGCTGCTTAAGCGCGGGGCTGGAATGCGCTGTGTCTCGGTGTTCCACGCCTGGAACTCGACGGGCACCACCGTTCTACCCGCAGCTCGGGGGGGGCGAGGATTTAAAGGAGGAATCATCCGGTTCCTGGGACTGGCAGCAGTTCCGTGCCCCCTCTCCAAGCGTCTCTTGGAAGGAGGGCATCTGGGGGTACAAACATGAAACAAAGGGGCTTTGGGGTGGCGGGTCACAGTCATTCTCTGTAAAAGACAACGCACTGGCTGGGCCCGATCCCGCAACCCTGAGCGTGCGATCGGCACGGATTCAGGTGGGAGGCGGGAGTTCATCTAAACGGGGGAACGGCTCCGACTCTCAGCGCTGCCTCCAGGGGCAGCCCGAGCTGGCACCAGACGAGACAGCTGGCTTTTGGCTTTTTGTGGGGGCGAGGGGTGTTTAGTTTAGTGTTGGTTTTAACACGTTTGGAGAAATCGTGGACGAAATTTCTCCAAACGGAGCAGGAACGGATTTCCCCCTTCGCGATGCCGAGGTGGCGCTTGGAAGAGCCGAGTGGTCCTTGCCGCACCTTCACCTTTTGTTTGGCGCCGCGTTGCCATGCCGAGTTAATACAGCACCTGCCCACATAGCCTTTGGCCCTGCAACAAGGGGCCCGGCTGCATGGAGGTTTCCTATTCCGATGAACGAATTTCCCCCTCCCCCGATTGCAGGATTTGTCTTTAACCTTCATCTCGGCGGTAAGAGCCTTTTCTGGCTGAAATCAGACAAGCCATTTAAATAATGACTCGAAGCGGTAAGAGAAAAGGCCTTCTGGACCTCGTCCGCGTCTCTCTCGGGCCCACTTCCCCGAGAGCTACCGCGGATTAAGCGAGAAGGTTTGTCCTCCTCGTGTAAAGCACCTGCAGCGTTTCCAAATGACGCATTTAGCCAGATGTTTAAGACATATGAGAGAAGAGTATTTAAAAGCCACATTATATAGTTGTGTCGAGTATAAAATAGCGTGTGCTGACCCATATATTTTAAACTGTAAACGGACTCCAGTCTTTTAAAATATTGCAACGTCGATAGGACTAATTAATTGGAAATAAGAAACGAAAGAATACAATTAAACGAGAAGAGAATCATTTTCTAATTTAATAGAGGGACATTTATAAAGATCACAAGCTAAAAGGCATCGAATGATTCTATCGACATGGTGTTAAATCAGGATCTCAACGCCAGGGTGCCTGAGAAGCGCTGGGCTGGCGATCGCCCGGGTTTCCCCAGCCCGGCTGCAGGCCCGCTTCCTCCTCCGGCCACGCACGACTCCCGCGTTTGTAACCGGGATCTTCCTGCCCGATCCCTCCCGGGGAGGTCGGGTCCCGCCCCGAGCAGAAGGCTCCGCTCCTGGTCGGACGCATGCAGCATCCTCCAGTATTACGCTGCTTTATTAGCCCCATTTCCTAACAATAATTTATTGCAATAAAACAGACACCCGAGGTCTTCTTAAATTGTCTTTTCATAATGAATAAATTTAAGCGGGCTAATTAATATATAAACTAACCCAATTTGTCAAGTTGATTTGTATTTTAGTTAATTGTGAAAGTAATTACCACATGGGCAAATTAACAGCTTTCTGGAAATGACCAAGGCTGGGGTTTTATTTCCTTCCTGGGTGAAGAAAATTCATTTTTCCCAGCTCTTGATGTGATGAATAAAAGTCATAAATCTGGGTGATTGGTGCAGGCAGAGTCTAAATGGCTTCATATTTCATTTTAGGTTTAATAGAAATATCCATGCTCTGTTTTAATGAAATTAAATTGAAGGGGGATGGGCTGGGAGGCTGCCGCCTGGGGCTTAAAGGGGCAGCGCCCGCTTTGGGTGTGTGGGGGGCCCAAGGATCCGAGTCCGGGCTGGTTTGTTCGGGGTCTTTGGGCTGGAGGCTTTTGAAGCCAGGCTCGTCTCTGAGGTTTGGGGGAAGATGCTTCTTAGAGGGATATTAACAACAGCTTCCCCATCCCCGGCGAGCCAGCGCGGCCTCGCTGCCTCCAGCTGGGGGAGGAGCGGTCATCCCTACCCTTCCCCTGGCCGATTACCCCGGGTCCGGCCCTACGGACAGAGGCACCTCGTTCCCCCGCGCTCCCTCCACGGATCGCTGGGATCAGCCCCCCCAGCACACACCAGCTCTTGGCAAAGGCAGGAGCTCGGGAGGGGGCAATGCCGGAGCCGGGAGAGGAAACAACTTCTTGTGCTGCTGCTGCCCTTTCGTTTGCCTGCTCTCTGCGCAGCGGCGCCTTCAGGATATGCTCCTAGGTCAGGAGAGTTTGGATCAGGGCCATGCTTCGCCCGTCTCCAAGGCTGGCCAGGCCAACGCCCCTGCTCGAGGGGGCACTGATCTGTGCCCCCATCCAGGATGCAGCCACCCCCAAGTCCCAGCCGGGAGCGGAGCGGGTGGGAGGCGTCTCTTTGGGGCCGGGGGGGCCGCGCTGCCGGGCGGGTCTGACACGCGAGCAGTCTGCAGCGGGAGCGGCTCCTTAATGGAGCTGATCTGTGACTTGTTGATTTCCCCTGAGCAAATAAGGCTTTGATGCAGTCCCGGCGAGAGTGGTTAGCTGATGAATTGACAAAAACTAATCAGCTTTATTGGGAAACAGGTTAAGGGCAGCAGAGTGTCAATAATTCTCCGCCTGACCCCCTCATCCATTAAGGCAGGCAGGCTGATTAGACCGAGGAGACCCTTTGCTTTTTGCACTGAAATTGCTTTCATAAACTCACCATTATTAGCAGTCAATGCGAGCGGCTAATTTAGAGGAGACATCTCGGGGATGTCCCATTCATCACGGAGGTTTATGTATCATTATCTCATTTACAGAATGTCGCAGTGTAATATGTGTTTTTGGCAATATTGCTGGCCCGCTGCCTACGCGATGTTATTTCTCCTGCCCGGCCCCAGCTAAAGCTCAGGTCAGAAAGCCTGTGCTCTTCAGAACTGAAAATCAGGCCGGTAGTTTTCTCCTCCAGACCCTTATCTAAAATAAGAAGAAGAAGAATAGATAATAAATAAATAAATAAGCTGATAGGTGGAAAGCCAAGACCTGAGCCCTTAGCACTTTGGTCTTGAAAGTGTGAGGTGAGTAATGAATTAAAGCGCTTCACATAGCCCCCCAGCGGGGCGGTGACTCTTCCCCCCCCGTGCTAGGTGTGGGTGGAAAGAGCAGGCCCTGGTGATTTGGCAGCGGGGAGCAGCTACCCAACTCCATTTCCAGCTCCGAGGTGAGATCACCTGAAGTGCTTTCTACGAGAAGGGAAGGGAGGAAAGAAGGAGGGAGATCCCGGGTGTCGGAGGTGAGGCTCGGAACAAGCTACGTGCTCCGGAGTCAACTTGGGACCTTTCACTGAGTACAAAGGCAGGCGAGCCAGGCCGGGGGGGCAGCTGGGGTGCCGCGGTCCCCTCCGCGGTCGCTCCCGCGCCAGAGCAGGCTGCAGCCCTGGCTGGTGGTAGCGGCCGCGATCGCCTTTCTCGAAGCCGATCTGCAGACCTGGGGCGGAGAGCGGTGCCGGGGCTGCCTCTGAAGCTGTTTCGGGCCGAAGACTGGTCTCGGAGATGCGTGGCCCCATCGATCCCGCCGTGATACACGAGTGGCCCCCAAGCCGCCGCACAGCAGCGATTGATGAGAGCTGGAGCTGGAAAGCAAGGCTCTGCCAAGGGCAATCTCCCCCCCGGCGGCAAGGGTCGCGCTGATGGCCGCGTCCGGCTGCCCCTGCCTGGCGTGTGTGCCACGAGGTCGCCGAGGGCAGCTCACCTCGCAGGCCCTGCCCTAGCCCAGCCGAGTTCATTCGCCAGAAGGTCTCGGCCTCCAGCGCCGAGCACTGGGAGCAAACGGGATACGTGGGGGGTTGATCGTGCCCGCGCGAGAGGCCACGGAGACGGGCCAAGGTAGGGAGGGTAAAGTCCTTGGAGGGGGAAGAGACAGGCCTCTGAACCCTGGGTGGAGAGGGGCTGACAACACCCACCAGAGAAGCACCTCCAAGCGCTGGCTCCAAGCAAGGTGGCTTCCTGGGTCTGCGGGGGACCCAGCTATGGACCTTGTTGGTGAGAGTCTGCAGAGAGGAACCTATGGATAGAGATGACACACCTAGAGGGGTACTTGTGGGTGGAGGCACCCATGGGGACACAGGATGGGTATAGTGGATGGATGGATGGATGGATGTAGAGGAAAGCTTGTTAGATAAACCCACATCTGGCTCTCGTTAGGAACAAATAGGTGCTATTTATCTGACAGACTGCGGATCCATAGTGTGTGCCCGGTATCTAGTCACCTAAAGCAAGACACATAACAGTCACATAGCCCGTATGTTCTAGGCACACCGCATATATATTGGATCTAGAGATTAGGTCGTATTGGCGCTGGCTGCTTGTCCCAGAATAAAAGCTCCCAAACACACGGGGCCAGCTGCTGCCTAGCCACCTGCTTTAATCGCGCCCGTTTGAATTAGAGCTAGCCAAAGCCGCCTCACGCTTTCCTGTTGCATCTTGTCGAGGGCGTTGTGCAAAACCGTGATTTATGGCTGTTTGTCGAAACTGGTTCGTGTCCCATCGATCTCGGGCAGAGGGGGTGGTAGCCGCCCGGGAAACTCGTTCTCCGGTCCCGGAGCCAATATCCTAAGTAGGGCTGTAAAGTCATATTTTCTATTTTTACATTAAGTGAATTCGCTTGCAGCTTTCCCTTGTTATTTTAATCAAGGAAAGGCCATAAAGCGCCGCTGCCGCGTGGGGGTCCATCTGTGCAGCGCGCGCTGGGTGGGGATTAATTTTCATTTTACATCCCGGGGCCGCAGCCTCCAGGGCTCCTCCCGAGAGGAGAGCTCATGGCTCGGAGTTGAAACAGCTCCGTGACCCTCCTGGCCAGGGCAGCCCCTTCTCGAGCCCCGCGGGGCCCCGCAGGTTCAAGGCGCGGGCTGGTCAGTTTCACGGGCGCCCCAGCTACGGGGTCTGCCCAGCCTGGGGGAACCGGGCGCCCAGAGTTTGGGCCTCATGTTTAGGCATCCTCATGGTCTTGTCATTCGCGGCGGGGAGTCCGCTGCATCTACTGCTCATCCTTAACCACCTCAGGGCCCCGTTTGACCACTGGTGAGGTCTTGTCTTACCTCCTTCCGCTACTCACCAGCGCAGGGCGTCAGCCTTTTTGTAGGCGTGATCCCCTCCTAGGATCGAGCCCCTTCCTGCCCCCCACCCCCGAAAAATGCTAGCTCTTCCTTTTTACTCGTGTTACCGAAAAAATACAAAACCAATTCTCCTGGTGCAAAGAAGCTAAGGGCTGCTAATGATTGGGTCAGATCACAGGTCCACCTTGCCCAGGCCCCCGTACCACGCAGGGGCAGAGCGCGGGTGCTGAAAGGGAGGTGACCTGGATCTGACCAGGGCCTTTCCCGCTGTTCCTCTCCCACTTGCAGCCTCCAGCATTTAAACTCTAGGAAGTTCCCCTACTCTGCCCCTTTGCTTCAAGAACGGGTCCAATCCCTTTTTCATCTGGCTGAACTGGCAGCTCCCACCACAGCTGGTGGCAACGACTTTCACCCCTCAATTACTCGCTGGGGGGAAAAGGACTTCCTCGTACCAGTTTTAAACTGACCCCCTGCTGGTTTTATGCTGTGACCCCGGCTCTTGTAGTGCAAAGAATAATAGGTCCCTCTTGAGTTTCTCGTCGCCGTCAGTATTTTATAAACCTTTCTCTTGTCCCTCCTCAAGCGGCTCTTTCCAGCAGGGCGGGATGCTCTTTTAACCCCCGCTGGATCCCTCTTTGAAATCTGTGGGATTATCCTGTGAAGCCTGTTGGGGCGCCCGGCAGTGCTAGCACGGCGAGGCACCCGCCGCACCCCTGCCGGGATCTCCAGGGTGCCGCGGCTCCGGGCTGAGAAATGCACACGCTCTGCCAGGGCTGCCTGGGCATTTCCCCCCAGCAGCGCTGCGGAGACGAGGAACGAATGTCCCTCTGAGCAGCTGGGCCAGCCCCATTTCGGTTAAAAGAAAGCAGAAGGGGAGGGTTGTTGGAGAAAGCCCGAGCGGCGCAGGGGGCGGCGCCGAGGGGGGCAGATGGCGCTGGGGGCACCAAGGGTCTTCCCTCGCCTCCGCCTGCCTCTCCCCCCAGCTCCGGGCCGGCCAGGGGGGACCCATTCGTTTGCATTGCAATTGCAAGGCGAGGAACGATTTCCGCCTTTGAGGGCTCGAGGGAAGGGGTCCGTCCCCTCGGCTGCCAGGGCTGGAAGGACACAGGGCTCCGGAGAGGGTGGGACGGGACCCCCGAGCCAGGCGCAGCGCGGAGAGGACAGCCTGCTCTGGGCTCTGGCTGAGGCAGGGCTCGATCCCAGCGGGCAGCCGGGTCCGCCCTGCCCACGGGGCTGCAAGCCGCGGTGCCCAGCGCCTAAAGGCGAACCGGCTGGGCCAGGGCGAGGATCGGGCTCTCCGCAGGCAGCAGGCAGTGCTTGGCCACATCAAGCTGGGGGGAGGCTGGACCCGCCTTGGAGCCTGGGGCAAGTCTCTCGAGAGAAGTGTCGCAGTGGATGGGCCCAGCGCTGCCTGTGTTCCCCAGGGCCCGCATCAGCCTGGCGCTGCCTGCCCAGGCGAGCCCGTGTGTGTGGGCGCCAGGCCCGGGCACCCCGACGGAGGGTGTCGATAGGGATAGGGGCCGTGTGTGGGTGTGCTCGGGCGGGCGTGTGGTGTGACTGTGGGGGGGTGCCAGTGCGCTGGCATGGGTGGGCCGCGCGCGTGTGTAGTGGTTGTGTGTGGGTGTTTTTGCGTGTGGATGGGTGTCTGTGTGTGCATAGGGATGTGATTGCATGCAGTGTCCGTGAGTGGATGGGGTGTGAGTGTGTGTGGTGTCTGCGCGGATGGGGTGTGAGTACGTGTAGTATTTGTGCAGAAGAGGTGTGTGTAAATGAGGTGTGAGCGTGTGTAGTATGTCTGTGGATGAGGTGTGTGTAGTCGGGGTGTGTGTGTAGTGTGTGTGTAAATGGGGTGTGAGTGTGTGTAGTATGTCTGTGGATGAG
>JAGPOW010000261.1:248144881-248162302 GCA_030014935.1 Caiman crocodilus
GTATGTCTGTGGATGAGGTGTGTGTAGTCGGGGTGTGTGTGTAGTGTGTGTGTAAATGGGGTGTGAGTGTGTGTAGTATGTCTGTGGATGAGGTGTGTGCAGCCTGCGTACGTGCGCGTATGTGTGTGTAGTGTCTGTGTGCGTGTGTGGATGAGGTGTGTGCAGTCTGGGTGCAGGTGGGGTATGTGTAGTATCTGTGTGTGGATAGGTATCTGTGCGTGTCGTGTGTGCGTGAATGAGGTGTGTGCAGGCTGGGTGCAGTGTGTGTGTGTGTAGTATGTGTGTGTGGATGGTTTGTGTGTGTGTGTGGATGAGGTGTGTGCAGTCTGGGTGCGGGGTGTCTGTGTGTGTAGTGTCTGGGTGTGGGTGGGCAGTGAGAGGCCGGTAGGGTGTGCGGGTGTGAGCGCCGGCAGTGTCCCCGGAGGCTCCGGAGCGCTGCGGCGAGGGGAGGCGCTGCTGGCGGACGGGCAAACCCCTGGCGCTGGGCGCCCGCGGGCGAGGAGGGAGCGGGGCCGTGTGGGGCGGGAGCAGCTCGATCCCCGAGGGTAGGGCCGGGGGTCACTGTCCGCGGAGGAACAGGCCTGCACCCCGAGCGCGGCCCCGGGAGCGCCTGGCCGGCCCGCGGGAAAGGAAGCCGGCGGGAGCCGGAGCCGGAGCCAGGCCGTTGACTCTGTCAGCCCCCCCGGCACCAGCCCGACCTGTTCCCCCGGGCGCCGCCCGCTCGCCCCCTCCTTTGTCCGGGGCTTTTTGGCCGGATCTGGAGGTCTCCCAAGACAAGCACCCAAATCTCATGTGTGTGGCGGGGCCGCCGCCTGATCTCGACCTGTTTGCTCTTTGCTGCTTGCTAAAAAGAAAAGAAAAAAAAAGCAAAGTTGTTGGCAGCCGTATACTGGCAATATCTGATGTGTTCAGCGGTGGTGGTAACCTGGAAGTGACACCTGCCCAGGCCTGGCACTACACCGGCCTCGCTTTTCCAGGGGACAGCTTTCCCCGCGGGGATCAGACGGGCTGCCGTGACCCCGGGGGAAATGATCCCCCGGTAAAAAACAAGCTGCAGTGTCTGGCGCCGGCCCGCGGGCTCCGGAGGGCTCAGCGCTGCCCGCTCCTGGCGCAGTCTGACCCTTGTCAAATGAAGAGGCGGCCACAGTCTGGGGGACGAAACGTGGTCACCTCCTGGGGCCCGCCGGGAGCCGAGTTTGGAGAACCACGGTCACAGTCGTTGCAATGATGACGATGAGATCAACAATAACAATAGCACGATACGAATAACAATGTAATCACAATAGCAATAAGACTAATACTAACAACATTGATAATAACGATGAAAAAACGGTGGTAGGAGTAAAAGCAACAACAACAATAATAGTAGTAACATCCATAATAATAATAGTGATGATGACGATGAGGCCCGGAACAGAGCGCGGTGCTTTTCAGCACCCGCCGCCTTCTCCTTGCGGGAAGGTCTCTGCCCGGCGCGCGGAGCGCTGCAGCGGTGCCGCGGCCGCAGGGCAGAGACAACCTGCTCGGGTCCCGCCCGGCCGAGCGGGCAGCGGCGCCCGCGGCAGGGCGCGGTAGAGCGGAGGAAGGCGGCGCGCTGCGCTCCGAGGGGAGCTGGCGGTGGGAGGCAGGCAGGGGAAATAAAACAGGCGGGTGAATGAGGCAGCCGGAGTTTCCTCCCGGCAGATGGAGAGCGACCGCGAGGCCGAGGCCGCGTCTTTTACAGACGAGCGCCGCTGGGTGTCAGGGCCCCTCGCCCCGCTGTGCAGCCACCCCCGGCGGGGCGGAGCGGGGCGGGGCAGGGCAGCACGCTGGGCTCCGCTTCCTCTGGGCTTTGGCGGGCGCCGAGCTCCTTGGGCCGGAGCGTGCGCCGCCCCGCTCCCCAGCGCGTGTATGTGCGCGTGTCTACATGTGTGCGTGTGCAAGACACTCTCCCCCGCCCACAATAGATCCGGTCTTGAGCAGCCCCTGGGGCGACCCACTCCTCTCCCCTCCAACCTGCCTGGGGGCGGGGGCGGTGCTGACAGGTGCCGGGGGGCCAATCGCCGAGCCCTGCCCGGGCCCCGCAGCCAATGGCGCGTCCCGCCGCGCGGGGCCAATAGCAGCCGGGCCCGAAGCTTCAAGTGCCCCAGGCGGCAGGCGGCGCGGAGCGCGGTGCGGACCGAGACGCGGGGCAGACGGACACGGCGCAGCAGCGGGGCCCGGGGCCCGGGGCCGGGCGGGGGCGGCGGGCGCGCAGATGGAAAAGTCAAAAAATTTCCGGATCGATGCTCTCCTGGCCGTGGACCCCCCCAAGGCCGCCGCCGCAGCCGCGCAGACCTCGCCGCTGGCCCTGGTCACGTCCCTGGCCGCCCCCTCGGCGCACGGCGGCAACAGCAGCAGCAGCAGCGCCAGCAGCAGCAGCAGCAGCGGCGGCTGCAGCCCTCCCGCGCCCGAGCCCGCGGCCGAGGGCCTCCGCACCGACAGCCCGTCCCCGCCGCGGCTGCTGGCCGCGCACTGCGGGCTGGTGCCCAAGCCCGGTTTCCTGCCCGGCGCGGCGCCCGCCGGCCACCACCACCCGCACCCGCACGCGCCGGGAGGCGGCATGGCCCTGGGACTGCACCCCGCGGCGCAGCCCGCGCAGGCCGCGCTCTACGGGCACCCGGTGTACGGCTACCCCGCAGCGCTGGCGGGGCAGCACCCGGCCCTGTCCTACTCCTACTCGCAGGTGCAGGGCGCGCACCCCTCGCACCCCGCCGCCGACCCCATCAAGCTCAGCGCCGGCACCTTCCAGCTGGACCAGTGGCTCCGCGCCTCCACGGCCGGCATGATCCTGCCCAAGATGCCCGACTTCAATTGTGAGTCTCCCGCCTCCCCCCGCCCAAGCTGGGCCCTGCGGTCCCTCCCGCCTCCGGAGCTCCGCACCGCCCCGGGCTCGGCTAGAGTGGGGCGGCCTCGGGACCCCCAGTCCCGGCCGGGGGGAGGGAAGGGCGGCCCGGGATCCAGCCTTAGCTCGGACGGGGATGGGGTGACGTGGATGTGCAGTGCGGGGCCGGGAGCCGCCGGAGTCCTCCTTGCAGGAAGCGCGGGGCTGGCCTCCAGGCCGCTTCCCCCCACCCCATCGCCCGCGCCGGGGAGCGGGACGAGGAAGGCAAGGGGCCGCTGCCCTTGTGGCATCAGAAAATCTGCTCTAAATAAAGCGAGAGGAAGGGGAGAAAAACCCTCCACGGCTAGTGCCCGGCGGGTGTAGGCCGCGATGGAGACGGGGACGTGCAGGCCTCGGCGCGGCGCCGGGCGGAGCGGTGGGGGCTGTGGCTCCAGTCCGGGAGGGAGCGGAGGGACGGGCTGTGCCCCGGAGGAGCGGGGCGCAGCCGGGGCCTGGATGGGCGCGGGGCTTCCTCCGAGCCGCTTCCAGGTGTCGCTGCCCCCCGGAGACGCCGGCAGAGGGGAGCTGGGGCAGCTCGGAGACGCTGTGCCCCGAGTCCGGCGGCCGCCCCGCGCTCGGCCTCCCGCACAGCCGGCCCGCCAGCCGCAGGGGCCTTTCCTGCCCGGCTCCCCCCAGCACCCCAGGCCGCTGTCTGCAAGCAAGCGGCCTTGACATGAAATTAAGCCGTTTGCTGCGGCCTTGCCGGAGGCTGGGATCGGTTCCCCGCCGGCTCCTGGCTCCCTTCAGCGCCCGGCCCGGGGGAGGCAGGCCAGGCAGCCCGTCAGGCCGCCCACTGCCCCGCCGGAAGGAAATCCGGTCCGTGGAGCAGCCTCTCCAGCAGCTGCCGTGGGGCCGGTGGACGTGGCAGGGAAACGGGCCGGGGCTGCAGCATGGCCCGGGCTGCTTGAAGGAAGGTCACCTCTGGGTGCCCCCTGGTAGTAGAGGCCTTTAGAGGAGGGCAAACCGGGCGACCACACTTCAGGGGGCAGATTTTTGAGGGAGTGACGTTTTTGCAAGGAAGTGGCTCATCAGAATTAAGCCTCTAAAGGGCCCCAAATGACTCTCTTGCCCGGGGCCCCAACAACCCTAAGGCCACCACTGCCCCTGGACTATGGGATCAGGCTCTGTGCCCCTCTCCGCGCCCTCGGGGCACCAGCGACCCCGCTTCCCCGCCTCCCCTCACTTCCCACCCCATGGCCCTGGTGCTGGCCCCGCTGACCGCCCGCGCCTTGTGTCTCCAGCCCAGGCGCAGTCCAACCTGCTGGGGAAGTGCCGGAGGCCCCGCACCGCGTTCACCAGCCAGCAGCTGCTGGAGCTGGAGCATCAGTTCAAGCTGAACAAGTACCTGTCCCGGCCCAAGCGCTTCGAGGTGGCCACGTCCCTCATGCTCACGGAGACCCAGGTGGGTACTGGCCCGCGCTGGGCGGGAGCGGCTCCCCCGCACCGGGGGCTGCCCTGGGGGCTGGGGTCTCACCCCCTGGAGTTGGACTCATGCCCTTCGCGGTAGGCTGCACCCGAGGCCCGGGCATCCTCAGCGGGCCACGAGGGCCAGGGCCGGCGACGCTTCTTGCGGGCTACGGGCGTGCGGGGGGTGGCGATTGCGGGGCAGCGGGGAGGCCCGGGGACCCGCCCGGCTCAGCCCCTGCCCGCCCGTCCCGCAGGTGAAGATCTGGTTCCAGAACCGGCGCATGAAGTGGAAGCGCAGCAAGAAGGCCAAGGAGCAGGCGGCGCAGGAGGCCGAGAAGCAGAAGAGCGGCGGCGGCGAGGACAAGGCGGACGAGGAGCTGCTGCTGCCGGGGCCGGAGAAGGGCTGCGGGCGGCGGCTGCGGGAGCTGCGGGACAGCGAGCCCGAGGAGGACGAGGAGGCCGGACACTGCTGCCCCTACCACTCCTCCGACTGCTCCGAGGCCGACGACGAGGAGGCGCAGCCCCGCGGCAGGCACCTGCAGCCACCCCCGGCCCCGCCCCAGTGAGGCTCCCGCACCCCCGCCCGGGCCCCGCTCCCCTTCCCCAGCGCCCTCCTCCGCCTCGCTCCCGCCTGCAGCCCCAGCCCCGGCGGAGGAAGGGCTGCGCTCCCCCCTACAGCTCCGCGGGACAGGCCCGAGCGGACACACGCGCCCCGCGGTTGCTCCGCGCCAACTAGTCCCGCTCCCCGAGGCGGCGCCGAGCAGGTGAGCTGCGGGGCTGCGGCCGGGAGCGGGTCCTGCCCCGGGCTCGCGGCTCACGACAGTATTAAGGAACAGCTGGAAAACCTCCCCGGGGACACGGAGCCCGAGTGCAGGGAACGCTGGAAACCTCGGACTGGACTGTCTTTATTTTTGTATATTGTATTTATAACAGAGAAGGAACACGCGTGCATGCTAAATTATTGCCCGGCTTCCCCCGCACCTGTACAATAAAGGAGGGTTTTGTACGGAGCTCGCCTGGCCCCTCATTTCGGGACCGATCTCGGACCTATTGTCGGGATCTGCCCCGCTCATGATGGGGGGGAAACGAAGTTGTGCTTCCAGCGCCCGAGGGGACGGGCTGGGCGAGGATCCCGCCTGCTCCCGGCGCTGCCTCTGTCCCTCGCAGCGCCCGGGCCCGGGCCGTTTTCTTCCCCTCCAGCCGGTGCAATCGGGTGGCGGTGCCCCGGCCCAGACGACCTGCCCCCTGCCTGCGCCCGCATCTGAGGCCGGATCCCTTTTCCCCGCTCCCATTTTTGCCCCGCAGAAGGAAGCCGGGCCAGCTCCGCAAGAGGGTGGCAGGGGGAGACCGGCTCTTCCTCCCCAAGATCCCTTCGGTGCTCTCCGTGTCCGGGGCTGTGCGCCTTCCTGCCGCAGGCTGTAGCCGC
Organism: Caiman crocodilus; assembly: GCA_030014935.1. Taxonomy (NCBI): domain Eukaryota; kingdom Metazoa; phylum Chordata; order Crocodylia; family Alligatoridae; genus Caiman; species Caiman crocodilus. Next base: position 248,150,617 of record JAGPOW010000261.1, read on the forward strand.
CTTGGCCTCGGCTGCGTGCAAATGCAACGCCGAGCACCCGGGAGCGGCAGCTCGAGCTGCAGAAACGTTTCACCCCAGAGCTGCTAGGGCGGCGGGCTCCCATCCAGCAGCCGGCTGCTGCGCTCCTGGGCGGCCCCTCCTGGGCGGGGAGCCCCGGCTAAGTGCCCACCCGCCGTGAGATGCAGCCCGGAGCAAAGCGAGCTGTGTCTCGGTCAGAAATACCGACAATCAACCCAGGGTCTGGGATTAAAATAAAACCAAACGCAGCCCCTTGCTGCAGTCTGCGTCCTGGAGCTTTCCCGGAGGACGCTGGATCCGGGGTCGCCTGCCTCCGTGCGAGGGGTGCGAGGGTGCAGGGGAGGAGGGATCTGGGGGTCCTGCCGCTCCCAGGAGCGCCGAGGGGCTGGGGCTGCGCCGGGAGCGGGGAGTTCATTGGGGTCCGAGTCCAGAATCGGGACGGCGGCAGCTCCACCGCAGCGGAGGAGGGCAGGCAGGGGGCGACGTGGCAGCCTCCACCCCGGGCGCCGCCCGCCCGCCGCACAGAGCGGCTGCCCGCCGGGAGGGGCAGGCGGATGATGCCCGCGCTCCGCTCCGCGCCGGCAGGCTGGGCTGGGCTGGGCTGAGCGGGGGGCTGCGGGCAGCTCCGCGGTGGAGGCAGCGCAGCTTGCCTCCCGCCCAGCGCCTTAATAGCTGCGGGATTTATCTCGCTAATAAATTGAACGATCCATTCGTTCCTGTCAGCGCGGCGCTTCCCCAAATCAATTATAGCGGATTTAACTATAATCACTGGCTCATCCCGGCCCACTCGGGGCCAGGAGAGCCATTCATCCCCGCTCAGGGATTACAACGCGGCTCTGCCCCCGCTGCTCCCTCCCACCGGCCGTGTGAACGCCTGGAGCTCGAAGGCGCGGGGCCCCAGCCACACAGAGTCTAAATCCGGAGTCACTTTGCCGGGTCGCGCTGCTGACCCTCGGGGTAGCTAGGAACAGAATGTGCCTGTGGGTTGTGGGCCCCACCTGGCACCAGCCGTCTGGTTTAATCCGGGGTGAATTCGAATCAGCACAGATCGGAACAATCGTTTATACACGCAGATCGACTGGCAATTAATTCGAATGGGCCTCCATGGTCCCAGGGCGAAGTGTTTATCCTGGGTACTTGAAGTGGGGCAACGAACTTGTAAGTTTGCAGGATCTCAGGATCAAAACCTTTGCCCCGGGATAAAGATAACCCGAGGATCTGCTGTAAACCGAGACCAGAATTGGGCTTCGCTGGACAGTCCTGGTTTCGTTCGCATTGCTTTCCCCTAGTTAAGGTGATTGCTCTAAATCAGGGTGGACAGGGGCAAAAATATTTCCTAGTGTTCCAGGTCCTAACGCCAGCTGACTTGGATCCCCGGCCGCTGACAGCTGCTGAAAGGCAATTTGCTCCGCAAGCCGGAGCCCGGGTGCCCCTGCCCGCCACACAATTTGCCCCTGGGGCTGAATATGTGAAGCTGGTCCCCAGATCCCGACTTTCCAGCGGAGAATCCAAGCCTGTGAAACAGTGTCCCCACTCCTCGGCACTCTTTAAGTGAATGTTTTACAAACCTGTGTTAACCTTTGAAATGAAAACAATATGGCCTCTATAAATGACTTCTATAAAGATTTGGCCATACCCGGCGCGTGAAATGCCTGGATGAGTTTAGTACTAGCGATAAGAAGAAAAACAGTGTTAGCTCTCAGGTGTGCCTAATTCGAAATGTAATCTGTCGAGCAAATTATTTCCGTATTAGCTTGACGCCTTAGCACCCCCAGTGTATTGGAGGAATATTAAACAAGCATTCCATAAGGTTAGCACAGGTTTGTAAGCTATCTATATTATATATCTCTATACAAATATAATATGGTTATACACACACACACACACATATATATAGTTATCCACGTGTGCATTATAGCTATACACACACGTGTAAGTATCATATATATATGATACGTGTATATAGATATATGGTTATTAAAGCCATATAGTTATATAGTTACGGATTTGAGTGGTCATTAAAGCCATATATATTTTATTAAGATTTAACACCCATGTAAATCCTTAATTATGTAAATCCATGCCTGTGCTCTGTGGGACCAGTTATATACACACGCACGTATACATATTATATATCAATACATATGTATAGTTACATACATTTACCATATATGTGTATGCATATTACATATATAGTAATACGTCATACCCATACATATACAAACACACACACATACGGCTTACAAACGGGTGCTAACCTTACGTAGTGTTCGTGTAATATTCCTCCAACATACTGCGGGTGGCAAGCTAATACAGAAGTAATTTGCTTTACAGATTACATTTTAAATTAGGCACAGCTGAAGAACTAACACTGGTTCTTGTTTTTTTGTTTTTTTTCCCTTATAGTTAGTACAAATCCCATGCAGACATCAGGCTGTATTTCACGTGCCTGGTAATATCGGATATATGATGCTAACACGTGTGTATATGGATGCAATACGTTTATTGAAGTAGACTATAGATAAAGGTTATTAAAGTAGAAACCTGTTCCAAACGCTATTTCCTTATATGCAAATATTGGGGTATTTTAGTGCGGTCTAAGTAGATAGGATTTGATTGGAGTTTACAAAAATATTTCCAGTCGTTCCGATCTGCCCCCCAGGAAGGGGGAAAAAACTTCTAAAAATTCAGGGTTTGAAAATAATCGTCACGATTTTACAAATCCGGTGTGGCCTGGCCTGCACCCCTCCAGCACGCCGCTCGGACAAGGCCACTCAGCAGCAGGACCCGCCTCCCCTTTCAACTCGAGCAAGGCAAGCCCGGTACCCCAGCGCACAACGAGCTGGACGCGAATTCAGCCTCGGGCGGGATCCACCTCTTGCCACTTGCTCTACGGTTAAATGTCTAATAGCTGAACAGGAAAATGAACTCGATTGGACTAGAGATTTACTGTATGCCAACAGCCTGTGTCCAAATGTGTTTCTAACCTGGGCGGGGGGGAGGCCCAGCAGGATATAAGCAGCTATTCATGGAGGAGGTATCAAAGTCCTACCGGTGTATTGTGTCTGTCTCAATAAAACTAATCTCCTTAAAGCCCCAGCGTCTCACAAGAATACCTGCAGTGTTCCAGACTACAAGGGCAAATATGGTTTTCAGATTCTGGTTTTATGGACGGATTAAAGTTTATTTTCCATAATAGGGCACCTAATAAAACTCATAAAGCTCTGTCAGTCTTACAGCTGGTGGCCCCATTTAACACTTTCACTTCGTAAATCACGGCACAGCTTGCCAGGTGTTTCCAAACCTGGAAGCAGAGAGAAGAGAAGAATCAGATCAGATCTGGAAGCAGCGGTGTCCCGGCGCGATCTCAGCCGGAGAAAAAACGAGCGCACCAGTCTGTAGCGTAACAACGCGGACCCCTACGTGCTGCCACGAAGCGGAGCCGCGGGCGGGGAAATCCCGCCCACAGCGCGGGAGCAAGCCCCAGCTGCCGGCGCTCTCGGCTTGCTCCGGAGTGGATCCGGATGCGAAGCCTTCGTGGAAACGGGCCTCGGGGCTGCAGGTAGAGAGCCGGGCTCGGGCTCAGCGCCCCCGCCCCTGGCAGCCCGCAGGGGGCGGCGGGAAGCTCCGGGACCGCCGCGGGTTTGCCCAGCTGGGCCGGGGGGGAACAAAGGGGCGGCAGCGGGGTCAGCGCGGCCACGCGGGCCAGGTGCGAGCCGCCGGGTCAGCGCCGGGGTCAGCAGCGGGCGGGCGGGGGAGCCCCCAGTGCAAGCATCTTCCTGTCGCGGCTGCAGCCCCTTGGCCTAAGGCAGCCAAGCTAAACCGGGGCAGCGCGGAGCCCGGCCCGCCTTAATCCTCCCTCCCGCTCCTCACTGCGGGCCTTCCGCCTCCAGGGCCCTGCGGGGAACGCGGCTCTCTCCCCTCTCCCGGCTGCGCTCGCCAGGCGGCTAAGTACGGGGAGCTCTCGGGGCTTAGGCATGGATGTCATTAGCCGCCGACTCGTAAGAATGAAGTGCTATCACAGAAGAGCTGCTATAAGAGCCACATGTTCCAGGTAAACCTGCTGAAACTGTGTCAAGTGGGAAACCAGCAATATTTAATCCATACCCCCTGCTGTGAAACCCCTGTGCACAATGCACTTCCTCAGCACAAGGAATGTTGATTGTTTCTGAGGCTGAAATGCTCCTTTTTTTTCCTTCTCCTTCCTAGATATTCAGCCCATCTTGATGTCATTTGTGACTCTCTTCTCAGATTCTCCTATGTTTAATCTTTATTCTTCTCTTTCTCCTTCCTCCATTCATGCCCTACAGGATCACAGTCTAGCCAGGCTGCTTCCTTGCCTTCAGAAGGGAGTAAGTAGCTTTCTTTGGTTCTGATGCTGCACCAGGTGGAGGAGACCTGGATTAAATCAGGATCCAAAGGGATAATCAGTGGGTGGTCAGACCCTGGAGGTTGGGACTTGCTGTTTCAGTGGTATAGACAAGTCCTCTGTGTAGCCCTGAATTCTTCTGTGGATCTGGTCCTACATGTTTAACGTTCACAAAACATAAAAACAGAGACATCCATTTTCATTTGCTGGTGATGCATTAATTGTTGCTGCATACCGTAGCTGTTTGCACCACTGATTGCAAGGCCTAATGCACAGGATGAGGTTTTAATTTCATGGGATGACTTGGCTGCTCAGGTGATTGATAATGGAATACTAATCCTTTCCCTTCTGGTCCAGTTCAGTTCCAGCCAGCTGAGAGCAAATGAAAATTACCATGAGGTCATTATTCAGTGACAGTCGTGGATTAGGTATGGCAACTCCGCTAGTTTGTTTGTTTTTATTTTTTTCACTTAGTCGTGTGAAGCTCAGATGCCTAGGTTTGGCGTTGGGAAGGAATTGATTGGTGAGAATGTGTCTTTCTTTGCAACCTAGGATGCAGATCTCATACAAAGAGCTTCGGGAAATATTATGACTCCAAAGGCCCCTGTAATGGCAAGGAATTGATTAGTTGTGATATGTTTGTATCTCATTCTCTACCAGTCACACCCAATACTGAAGTCCCCTCAGCACTAAAATGCTTTAACTATTTTGGGCTCGACACAGGAATATGTTGATGAAATGGTCTGTAATCTAGAGAAAGTCGAGTATATAATCTAATGGTCCTCTGTGTGCCTAAGCTCTGTGAAGATTTTGTTTCAGAAGGGCAGATGTATTATCAACCTGATTGAAAGTCCACTGAAGTCGACATGAAGATTCCTGTCACCTCTGGAATTTGGACTGGACTCAAGTCCGCAGATAAAAAGAGCACTGGTGGTGTCACTGGAGCAGAGCTGAATGAATCACATTGTTAGCAGACTTGATAGTTGCAAGTGATCAGAATTTCCATTAGTTTTATCTCTGAGACTAATTTATCTGTAGTTTTAAGTAATTTATGTGTTCCACTAATTTATTGTCTGGCTAGTTGGTTTGCTGCAGGTGTAATTGTCTCCATTCAAAAAGAAAGGACAGTAGCAATTCCCACTTACGCCTTCAAAATACAGCTGGAGCTCGATTGTGGTTTTCCCCATGGAAGGGGGACATTTGCCCAGTTAGCACTGGGTTGGTTTGCTGGATAGAACTGACCTTTGGGCAGCCAGGAGGAAAAACGGACCCGTATTTCTAACAGATGACTAACCATTGGCGCAAACTGTCAGGGCTTCTCTTGACATTCTCCACTAGAGACTGGATTCCTTTCTGGAAAGCTCCAGCCAAACACAAGTTCTCTGCAGTGGTAAGCTTTTGAAATGTAATGGTCTGCGATATACAGACTAGATGATCTAATGGCTTTCTCTGGCCTTAAACTCTGTGAATCCATAAAGCACATCTTGCTGTAGCAGCTAGGTTCTATTTTATAAATGTTAATGAGTAATTACATTAGATTGTCCACAATCATTGACGTTAATCACTGTCCTTTTGCCAGGAATAATAAAAACAGGAATTGAATAGTTTGAACCATAGAGAGCATCTCTCCAAAGGACTTGCTCTGGGGCTCCTATGGGAGCTGGGGGTTGGAAGGCTGTCAAGTGGAGGTAGTGCCAGATGCTAGGCCTTCGTATGGAAACACTAGACTGTTTTTTGTGGTGTGATTTGTGAGGGTGAGAGCCTGCTAGATGGAATTAGATCAAATCAACCATCTACTGGATTTAGGCTGTCAGGGAATACAGGTCACTCTGGGCCTAATCAAAGTTCCATTGAAACTAAGGAGAAGATATCCATTAACTTCAGTGAGAGTTGTATAAAACTTGGAGATAAGAATGTCATCCCCTAGTTCAACAACTTTCTTCCATGATCCCCCTCCTTGCTGGTAGCTATCCTGTTCCATCTACTTTAACCTGAACATCTCAGTCTCTCTCAACCTGTGCAGAGCCTTATGGATGATCTCATACGTGTACTGATGATGTAGCATTGGCATGCAATGTGCATCTTTTGAAAGGGTGGATGAAAACTTTGTAGGTCAGGAGGCATCCAGGCAAAAACACTGCTTTGGTCAGCACTGAAATTTGGTATAGTCTGACTGGTTTAAAAAATGTAACATCTTACTCTTTGCAATGGTGTGTATGAGGTCCTTCCTTCCAAAGGCAGAATCAGCAGGCAGGGAGGGAGAGGTTCACTATTGGTTCAACCCAAGGATGTGTAATGCACTGTAATGTTGAACATCATGTACTGTAATGTTGTAATATGAACTACAATGCCTAGAAGCCTCCAGGAGACCGGAGGAATGAACTGCAAGAAGCACAGCAACTCCCAAGGAGCAGCATGGGTTGGCATGGGAGAGAGGGAGACATGTGGCCAGAGAGTCAGAAGGAGTGGCGGAGCTAGGACTGCAACCTGCAGCAGCAGGGCTCAGATGTGGAGCCCTGGCAGATGGCAATTAGGTGTTTTATGGGACCAGAGGCTGGTTTGGAGCTCCCTGGAGTTGTGGGAGGGTTCAGTGTTAGTGTTTTCTACCAGTTACCTGTTCTTGGGTGATTTCATCAAAGTGTCATTGTATACTTCCTATTGCCCAGATCCTATGTGTATGTACCTCAGTGTTAATGTTTATTTAGCTGTCTGCCCCTCTTTCCTTAGCCTGTTGGCTTGTGAGCCTATTCCCCAGCATTCCCTATCAGGGAAGTGGGAACTTCCCTTGCTGACTTCCTGTGCCAGTTCTTGGGGTTGTGGGGTTTGGTACAGATGTCTTTAGTTTGGCAGCAGAATTTCAGCAGGTATTCCAAGGACAAGAATCCTCTCCAGTCTCTCACGATAAGGGATGGTGACTCTGAACCTTTTGAATGAAAAAATCTTTTTTCTCTTCCATGAAAACCTCTAGCAGCACCTACTTTTTGGTAAGTGTCCCAGAATCAAGGATTATAACTAGGAGCAGTGGAGCTGAGTACCCTGCCCCTTCTCTGCTTAAACCAGAGGCAGAGTTCCTCTGCCTGGCGTGGTAATCAGCATCTGCTCGCTGCTCCCAGTCTTGGTTGGAGGGCTCAGGACAGCCTTCATGTTTTAATTTACTTCAGTTTGCCATGGCTCAGAACATACCAGTTCATGGGGCTGAATATCTCTGTAATCCAACCAAGGGGGACAGATTTGGTGTTGCTTTGAAAATATTAGTTAAAATTGATTTCTGTGCTAAATGTCTTTCCCTGGCATGGCGAATGATGCATCCAACCCTGAAGCCCAAGATTTAGCTCCATTTTCAAAGCACAATTTTACTAGGACTCCTGCTCAGGCTGATTCTTTCTGGAAGACAGAGAAGAGGAAGAGGAGCTGTATGCACCAGCAGGCTCCTGTTAGTATTATGGGTCCATTGTTCAAGCCAAGTCATTTGTGGCAGGAGAAAATTCAGTGAAACACTAGCCCAAGGAGATGTGTGAGCATCTTTTCCTGGGACTTTTAGAAATACTCCTTATTTGCTCCCTCAGAAAATGAGAAGCCTGCTTCTTAAAAGCATCTGCTTCAGTGAAGTCATTCTGTCAACACCCAAAGATGGGGATGAAACATCAGAGTTCAGGCCATTTTCCCAGCCATAAGGACAGAGAAGCATAAAGAGGCTGACTTTAGCCAGGAAAAATTCAGGGCAAGTGAAACTGGATGGTTATAGATTTATACAATGAAAGAAAAAAGAATTGAGAGAGGGAGCAAAAGAAAAATCTTGTTTCCCTTAATTAAGTTTCCTTCATTCTTTGGATGAAGAACTGATTCAAGTGTGGGGCCAGAATGTGAACTTACAAGTGCATGGGTTTTTCTTCTTAGGCCGAGGCTGATATAGGGCATGGCATGTGAACAATCATAGCAAACAGGAAATAGGAGACCTCCTTTTCTACTTTAAATCAGGGCTGTTCTAAGTAGCCGGGCGCCTACACAACGTGTGGGTCACACTACTGCAAGCCATGGGCTCCCAGGCCATGCCCTCCGGTTCTGCACTGGGCATGTGAGCAGCTTCTTGCCCCCCAACACATCCCTGCACTTCTGACCTTGGCACTGTGGGCTGTGTCACTGCCCCCTGGGGTGGGAGCAGGAAGTGAAAGCTGAGACAGGGCTGGGGAGCCTAGACCCTGGCTGTTGCACTAGCTGGAGTGATAGGGGAAAAGGAGGTGGGGCGGGGATGTACATTAACCCCTTGCGAGTTGGACATCCCTGATTTAAATGAATCCATGTTTAAGGATTGGTGCTACATCATAGGCATTTTAACTGTATATATGTCATCATGAGTAGGAGTAAGCAATAGGCAGAAGCTGTGATTCTATGCGTCAACCCGGGGCACAACCTAGATCTAACCAAGAGCTCTTGGAGGTGCAGGAAACTGTTCCAAGCACATGGGAAATCCATACAGGAGCTCACTGGGACCAGTTATGTATTCCTAATTGTTTTCTAATTCTGTTGGCTGCACTTCTCGGCCGGGGAGTGTAGGAGGGTTATTAGGAAGGCCAAGGCAGAGATGGAGCTCAGGCTAGCGTCCAGGACTAAGGGCAACAAAAAGTCCTTTTTCAAGTACATTGGGAGCAAGAAGAGGGCACTAGGCAATGTAGGGCCCCTGCAAGACACAAACGATTATCTGGTGGCCATGCTGGACAAGAAAGCTGATATTTTTAACAGTTTCTTTGCCTCTGTTTTCCTGAACAGGAAGCAGGATATCCCATCTACCAGAGGTAGGGACCATCTCAGAGATAGCTCTGTCAGGTCTTCAGTCAGTGCAGATGTAGTTTAGGATCTTCTGGAAGAGCTAGATATTTTTAAATCTGCAGGTCCAGATGCCCTCCACCCAAGGGTGCTGAGGGAGCTGGCAGGGGTCATTGTGGAGCCTTTGGCCCGGCTGTATGAGCATTTGTGGTCATCTGGCCAGGTGCCAGGGGATTGGAAACTGGCTAATGTGGTCCCTATTTTTAAGAAGGGGAAGAAGGAGGACCCAAGTAAATATAAGCCTGTAAGCCTCACCTCGGTGCTCAGGAAGATCTTGGAGAGAGTCACCAAGGAGTACATTTGTGGGGGGCCTGCAGGGGAGATCATGCTTGGGGGCAATCAAGTTCATGCTCAGGGGCTTTGGGTTCACCAAAGGCAGGTCCTGCCAGACCAAGCTGATTGCCTTTTATGACCAAGTAACTAAATCCTTGGATGATGGTGTCGCTGTGGACATAGTCTTTCTAGACTTTAAGAAGGCTGTTGACACTATCTCTCACCCCATCCTTATCAACAAATTAAGTGACTGCAGCATTGATGCCTGCACAGTTGGATGGGTAAAAGATTGGCTGGTGGGGCTCACCCAGAAAGTAGTGGTGGACGGGTTGTACTCAACCTGGCGAGATGTGAGCAGTGGGGTACCCCAGGACTTGGTCCTGGAGCCCGCACTGTATAACATCTTCATCAGTGACTTGGATGAGGAAGTGGAAAGCACGATAAGTTTGCTGATGACACTAAGATGTGGGACGAGGTGGGCACACTTGAAGGGAGAGAGAGGCTGCAACTAAATTTAGACAGAGTACAAAACTGGGCAGATGAGACTAGGATGGGGTTCAACGTAGACAAATGCAGGGTGCTGCACCTTGGGGGAAGAAATCCACAGCACACATACAGGCTGGGGAGAATAGGTTTAGGTTGGAGATCAGGAGGCAATATTTTACAGTTAGGGTGGCCAAAATCTAGAACCAACTTCCCAGGGAAGTGGTCCTCGTCCCTACCTTGGGCATATTCAAGAGGAGATTGGATGATTACCTGTCTGGGGTCTTGTGAACCCAGCATTCATTCCTGCCTGTGGCAAGGGGTCAGGCTAGTTGATCTGTTCAGGTCCCTCCTGACCCTAGCAACTATGAAACTATGAAGAGTGTAGGAGCTCCAGTCACAGATCAGGGCCTCAGACGTGGGACAAAGATGTTTCCTATTGCAAAGAACATAGCGTATGGAGGGCTAGAGTCTGCTGCCCTACATCTCCCTGGGGAGTGCTTCACCCATTGAAATGGATTTGTCTGAGTATTTGAGTAGAGTAACACGTGACACGAGTGTGGCAAAACCTAACCCATGAAGGGAGGCTTGCCTCATTCAATCATGATCCCTTCAGAGTGACAGGGCCAGAGTGACAGAGTGCTAGTGCAGGTGAGTGAAGGAAGTGTCACATGGGTAACTGTGCTATCTGCGTTGAGTAGGAATAATCTCTTGGCCCCATTGAATTCAATGGCAAAACTTCCATAGACCCCAGTTGCTCCAGGAAACTCTCACAGATGCTAGCAGGGCCAAGAATTCACCTTGGGTCTTTCTATTCTTGTTCCTCTTGTAGGCTTTAAACCTCCAGATAAAGCCAGTGAAGCAGTCCTGGCTGCCTTCAAAGCTGCCTGTCCTCAGCAATGAGCTTGCCAGTTCTTCCAAGCGGGGGAGTAGGTCAACCTGGCTGAATCTTTGGTGAACGGCTCTGTGAAGCTCTACTCAAACAGCATTCTTCCTGGTAGGCAATGCTTGCCATTCACAGTTGCTTTAGGAGCCCTTACTTAATGGTTGTTGCCTAAACAGTGTGTGCAAGCAGTGGCCCATACAGCAGTGGACACCAGCACAGAAAGGTCTTTCAAGAGACAGGCAGGCAAAAAATTAAAAAACCTTTTAATGTGGTCTCAAGAAAAAGAAAATCGGAAGATGTTTTAAAGAGGTCTGTAATTGCAGACAAAAATTGAGTTGACCCATTTAAGATGCTTAAATGAGGAGAAATGCTTATAAGTGAACCATGGGACTAGAAATCAGGAGAGCTGCCTTCACGGGTTTTGCTCAAAATGGTACTATCTCACGCTCTGTCCCTGCTAGACCAATGCACTATTGTATCTTCAGAGCAGCTAAGGCTTCCTATGGATCTCATCCCTGCAATGTTCCAGCATGTGTGTGCCACAAAGCTTGTGGGCTGTGCAGACACAGCACATTTACTCCAGTTACTGATGCACACTACAGAGAACCTGGCCCATAGTTCCCCCCTCAGCCATGCCCAACCAGCTATACCAAAAGGTAGCAGAACAGCAGGTGAAGATAACATGGTGACCCAAGGTGGAGGTTTTTTTGTAAGTTCATAACTTATTTTTACTGGTATCATAGTATCATAGTGTCTAGAGTCGGAAGGGACCTGGGCAGATCATCTAGTCCGACTCCCTGCCTTGGCAGGAAAGAGCACCGGGGTCAGATGAC
>JAGPOW010000261.1:248162402-248197447 GCA_030014935.1 Caiman crocodilus
CTTGATTGCCTTTTACTCTAACCCAGAGCACTTCAGAGCGCCCTCCCCTGCTAATTGACGAGGAGGTGTATTCCTCCTTGATGTAGAGTGCCACTCCCCACCTTTCCTTCCTATCCTGTCCCTCCTGTATAGCCTATAGCCCTCGACATTCCCGCCCAGTCATGCGATGAGTCCCACCACACCATATGGTAAAAGATCAGTGATGCGGTGGAGTAAGGGGTGCAGTAGCGAGGGGTCCATGAATGGCTGGAGATGGCTAAAAACCAAACAGAGCATGTTTTCAACATTAATGAAAACTTTGCCTCATTCATATTTAAATGTCTCATTGCCAAACAGTATGGAATTTTTCCTGATGGTGTCAAGGGCCAGCCTGACATCTTTAGCATAAAACCAAACATGCACATTTGAAAACTTGAGACCATCCTTCTTGGAGCTTCCAGATTAGTCTTGTTGGCCTGATGGGCTGAGCTGGTGATGGCTTCCAGCCTGGAAGCAACAAGGATCCACACGTGCCTCTGAAAACCTCTGCTCTGCCACCGCACTCTGGCAGAAGGGCAAGGGGTCTCCTGGCAAGGCAATGTGTTTTCTAGCTTTGGGCCCAGAGTCTTACTGGGATAGGCCCTGCTGGGGCGGCTGCCCACAGAGGCAAGTGCATTTCCTTGTTGTAGAAACCAGTTTAAGATTTGGCTTGTAAATGCTGCTCCTCCTTTTTTCCAAACTTTTTATGTTTCCTTCACTGTAGTGACAATAGGATCCAGCCCTAGACTGCGTATTAGGGATTTCATCATCTCTTATATGAAACGGAGCACTTTGACATTTGGTTTGGTAGGTAAAACCATCTTAATAATTGTTTAACGATATTGGTGTCACCCATTGTTTCATTCTAGTCATGATTTAGAATCTCTCACAGAGATTTGGAGCACTTATTTACATTGAAAGTCTCAGCATGTTTAAACTGGTTCAGGCATTTGAATTGGAGTCAAGTTTGATGGTACTGAGACAGATTTATTAGAATCGTATTTCAAGTGCATGAGTGGATTAGTTACCAACTTCTTGCTCCTGTTTCATTTGCATATATAAATGAACGTAGTGATGCCAAAGCCTGAATTGTGCATGAATTTGTGCGAGTGGAAGGCCACTGTGATTTTTTTTTTTTTTCATGCTTTTAAAGAGAAGGCAGTTTGCAGCAGGCTTGGTACTTGCACAGCTGTTTCTTAGGGGCAGCTGTGCTTCATATGCCTGCAGACCTTAAGGTAAACTAAGCTTTATTGGAGGGCAAAGGAAAGTTCCTTCAGGAGATGAAATCATGAAAAGTGACATATGGTAAAAGAGTCATTTCTGCATCAACAACTTCTTGATATCAGTCCAGTATTGAAAAACGTGGCCAAAGCTACACTCAATCCATGAAAAAAAGTTTTTATAAAGATCAAATGATCTTATTAAGGCAAAAGACTATGTAATCTGGTCATCTGTAGCCTCAAAAGACTGTCTACCGATTCCAGTGCACAAGGCATATAGTCAGCTACGTATATATACATTGCTGACTATATATTAACCTGAAATCATTGAGACACAATGATTATATATACACACACACACAAGTATATTACTCTGAATATTTAAGAGTTTAATGCAATTACATATATTAACCTGAAATCATTGTCACACTATTTAGCAGCTTTTCTTCCAGACTAATTTTCATGGTAAGTTTACTTGAAGAACAATACAAATAAAACTATCCCAGATGTGTGTTAAGCATAGTATTGAGTTGCACACCTTTGCTAGAGTATTCCTCAAGTAGTCCTGCCCACATATGTACTTCCAGAACAGAATTGATATCGACTCATCACCCCTGTTGTGCATGTTTCCATTGTCCTGCACCGTTGAAAAGCCCAGCAAGAAATCAGGCTACTCAGGTGCAGTGTAAAACCCTGCCAAAAGGATTTGCATGTGATTTATCAGTGAAACACTCTGGCCAAAGCTGAAAAACAGATTTTATTGCCCTGTTAATTTTGATACAAAAACCAGAGAAAGGGTTTAAAACCTCATTGTCCAGGTAAAAAAAAAAAAAGCTGAAATGGTGATAATGGCTCATTGTAGATTATACTACCTAGTTTGAAGGATTGAAATGTTTTGTAATATAGCTAATAATCAAACATCATACTTGTGACTAAAATCCATCTAAGACAAATCACCCTGTATTTTCCATTAGCCTGTGAGGTGTAAGAATTAAAATTACAACTGTAGCTGCATGGTTTTCCAATATACAGTATTTTCTCTTGCTTCATTCACGGAGTAAAAGGGGGGGAGCTTAAAAAAAAAAAAAAAAAAGCAAAAAGCACAAAAAAGGCATTTTTTTGCATTAGAAAGCAGGACATTCTCAAGCAGCTTGGCCGAGAGACTAACACCTGTTGGGTTTTCCTCATCTCTGAAAGCTGCAACACTTAAAAAAAATAGCAAAGGTTTAGTCTGTGATGTATAGTGAGGCATAAAGGTGTTGGACAGCTGTATAACTTCTATAGCAGACCTTCTTTAGTGTCCAGTTTTGAAAAAAGCCACTTGCCAGCATTTTCACTTGCTGCAGTTACATTTTAATAGTACAGACAACACTGCTATGAAGAACATTGGCACAACTAGCTTTGCTGATGACAACGAGTTGTTCCCTGCAGAAAAGAAAAATGGTCATAAGTTATTATTCTGCATTGTCCTTTGCCAAACTGCTGTATATACCCAGGATATATATACCAAAATACAGGTCTGACAGCACACACAGGGTCAAAAATATGTTGGCATGCCTGGATGTGTAAATGAAGCAGCCTGCCAAAGCCACTTTAGCAGATCAGAGCAGGCTCACTGGAAAACTGGTTCCTGGGTTAATGGAAAACATTGGTGAAAACAAATGCAACACACAGGGGTTAAGAGGTGGTACCTACATCCTGCAACTTTTAAATCAATTTTTCTTCCTTTCAATTTTCAATCCTGAAAATCCTTTCAGTACAAACATTTGGCTTAATCAAGTTGTTATTAGGTAATTGTGCCATGAAGGCAGGGAAAGAATACACATAAAAGATGCACAACTTTAGGTTAAGTACAGACAGTCAAAAAGCCTGAGGCTGAATTGATTCAATCTTCGCAGGCTAGTCTAAGCGGTGTAGATTGAACCAATAAACAAGTGACCAGACATTCACTTTTGATTTGGAAATGCAGCCATGTGCAGAGACAGTGGCCCAGGCCAGAAGCCAACAGGGCATTAAGAGCGTGCCTTCCTGCTTGGCTGAAGCAGACAGCTTGGGCCAAGGCTAGCCCACCCACCTGCCCACGCTGTGAGGGGGTGTGTGCGCAAAGCATCTTGGGATGTTGGGGGACTGTGAGCTACTTGCATCTGGAGGGGATGTGGGATAGAAGTTCAATAAAACAGTTTAACCTAAATCAGCCAAGTCTGATACTACATCCATCCAGGTTATCTTAAACTGGTTTGGGCCATTTTGAAAGTGGTTTATGTGCACTGAACTGCTGTGTTACAGATTTGAATTGGTTTCTGTCATAGCCAAATCAGTTGAGTGTCCAAGTCGCAATAGACCGCATGGAGCCATTACCGCTTCATTAGTTATTCCTACCTAGCAGTCCGTTATTGGCCACTCTGGACATAAAAAAGTTCATGCAGCTTCCGCCCAAGTTGGAGACCTCCGAGCACGCAACAGAGTAACCACAGAGAACTCTGTAGCGCAACAAGGAAACTTGGTGGACTGATCACCCACCAATATCCCCCCCATCACCGGGTCCTTTTGACGTACCCTCGTTATCCTGCAGGTTCCTTTTCATTCAAAAACTCATTTACTAGCAACTCGTTTACCTAACCGTGACAACGCAAGCAAGCTACCTCGAGGCCTGCACTGCCATTCCATGCGGTGTAAGTAAAATAATCTTTTAAAACAATAAGCTGTCTGGCCTCTCCATCGCCAGCCTGCCTGACGTCCAATTAAAATAGCGATCCTCTGGATGGCTCCAGCCGCCCGAGACAGTTTCCAAGCACTTATACTAGCTTATGTGTAATTTCTGGCCCTAGCGTTATAGAGTAACTAAATAAGATATATACATATCACAAGCTTTTGTGAACCCAAGTACACTTCTTCAGATGCTGTCTATCAAATGTACCATGAACCATTGTGAAGTGGCAACATATTTCAGTTTCCTCCAGGAAAATCTTACTTCCCAAATGATTTTTAGAGGAAGTCACAGCAATCGAATATGTCGGACTAATCCTGAAGTTGTAGGCAGAAAAAAAAACCAACAGGTTCTGGCTGAGATAAATGACTGTATGATAAAAGGCAAGATGCACTAATTGTTTAGGATGAATAATAGCCAATAAAAAGCAAGTTTCAATTATACAAATACAAACTTATTGTACTTTTTAAGCTGTCTCCCTTAAGGCAGTAACAGCACCTGCAAGGCTTTGCCTCCTGCAACTGCACAAAGTTAACATATTTAGAATCACAAAGCACTAGGCACAATTGCCATTGGCAATAAAGGATATTCACTCCTGACTGCAAAAGAAAGCAATTGGACAAGGAAGTGACAGCCTGTCACATTTTGATTAAGGAGGACATTTTAAAGTTTGTTCTAAGAGCAAGGGTGTCTCTGCCCTTCTGGCAGGCTCCAGCTGGAGCAATGTGCATTTCATTTATAGTTTATTATGTATTCAACCACAAACATGTTAAAGTGGTTCTGGGAGGTCCCCCTGAAAGCAAAAACATTTTAGGCAGTTGCCATGGCCTAAAGCATGCTTTTTCTACTTTGCTATGCCCTGTGCAATTTACAGCCGCAACAGTCTCTATGCGATTACAATTTGAGGTTTGAGGCTTGGCAGAGTTGCTTCTGAGGGAACAGTTTGCATCACACTACTTGACAGACAGTACATGCGTATTAAAGGGATGGGATCAACTTAATCTTGCCCACAGAAGTGAGACATCAGCACTTCCACTGCCAAAGTTTTCCTGCCAGTTTTGTGGATCTAATATTTCCCTGCTTGAAGATTTTTTTTGCCGCCAGTTGCATAGAGAACCTGTACAAACAGGGAACGGAAATGAACCCTACTAATTAACCCTAATTTTCCTTCTGTACACAAGGTACTGACAATGGCCTGAGGTAAGATAATAGGGGGAAAAAAAAAAGTTGTTGGGCTTCTTTTAGGTATTTTCAGTGTTTTATATATTGCAATACTACCATATTTACATGAATCCAAGGTGCCTGCATTTAAGATGACTGCAAACAATTCCATTCTATACAGGGAAAATTATTAATTTGTATAATCTTCCATGTAATCCATTACTGGAAGTTTGTCTTAAATTCATCCCTACAGTGCTGCAGGAAACCAAGGGAAAAGGGTAGTGTGGGGACAGGGGCAGGCAGCATGCCTCCACTTTCTCCTTTCCTACTTGTCCCTGCCACTTGCCTCCTGTTGTCTGTCACCCTATTTGTCTCCTCCCAGCCTCTGCTTATGTTTTATAGCAGTTTCAGCTCTAACTTAGCCCAGAACGTAAGAGCACACAGAGGCTCTGGCCCCAACTGCGGCTTCAATGCCCCAGTCCTGAGCTGGTACTCAAATTCAAGCCTAGACTTTATTTTCCCCAGGTTGAATAGCAAGACAGGGGACTCATCTTGGATTGGAGTAAATATGATACATCTATCTATCAGGGGTGTACAAAATGGGACATATTAGATTTGGAGTCAACCTGAAATCGAGGACAGAGATTCAATTAGTTGATTTGGATCAGTGTCCAAATTGGATTCGGCCAAATCCAAATCTGAAGATTCAATGCCGATTCAGAGATTCGGCCATTGACACACCTTTATGTTTTTTCATACCTCGAGGTACCAACTTGTGAACAGTGTGATGGTGGGCCAGATGGAGCATGTCATCCCCCCCACTCCCCCAGTGTTCAGTGGCAGACCCAGAAGTGGACGAGAAGACCCCCCTCAGCCCTCCAAAAACACCACAGCTCTTCCTCAGCTTGGCAGTCAGCCACAGGGGAACCCTGGGTACCCCCTCCAGACCCAGGAAGCACCAGTTGCAGCACCCATGTGCCCCATAGCGACTCAGAAGTGCTTCTGGTCTACTTCCAGTTCTGCTGCCAAGCGTATTAGGGACCCCCCCACTCCTGTGGGACGCACCATCTGCCCCAGCATCTCAGCATTCACAAGCCACCTGGTACCTTGAGGTATGTAGAAAAAACATTTAAAGCTGTGTCTATCGAAATCATCAAATCTCTCTGAATTGATTCGGAGGGTTCCGATTTGATTTGGAGAGATTAAAGGGTCTCCTGATTCAATTTAGATTGAGAGATTCGGCTGCCGAACTGGGCCACATCTCCACTGAACTGAATCAGTGACCGAAGCTTCAGCCCTGATATACCTTTATAGACATATATTAAAAAAAAGAGGCAGTTTCAAGTCCCGGACCTAACTGATATAGATAGCTTTTCCACTGCTACCTCTCATCCTCCATCAAGGAAAACAGAACCAATTCCTATGAACAACAGCTGCTGCAGGTGGCATTGCACCTCCTGTGTACATTATGCTGTTCAGTTGCGCCCCGTTCTTGGCAACTTTTTTCCCTGCTGACCAGTTTTATTGTTCTATTCGAGTGGACTCTTGGGCAACAAGCACCGGAAACAATAAAAGCTCAAGGGAAATGTTTCAAACTAGAAAAAATATTTAATCAGGGAAACACAAGAAAGCTTGACATCTTGGTATCACACACTAATCACAGACACTCAAAAATAGTTTCAGGGATCCCAAAACACTTTATTAAACATCACAAAACCAGCAAAATGAGCACTTTCCAGCTAGATGTTGAGAAGGGGGCAACCAGTTTAAGGGCAGGCCTGCTCACAGAAATAGGGACACAGGATTTTTAAAGAAATGCAGATGAAATATTAAGGCACTAGCAAATTGCCTATCAAGAATGAGCGGGGGGGCAGGCAGCACAGGCGTAGACTGAAGCCCATGCCTGACCTCCCCCTCTCCATGATTTCAGGGTCAGGCCCACTCCTGCTCTCCCTGCCCCCACTGCTTTGGGCCTGGGCCCATTCCTCCAACCTTCTCCCCCTGCCGCTTTGAGGCCAGGCCCGCTTCCCCCCCTTCGGATCTGGTGCTGTTCCCCTCCTGGCCCACCTGCCTCCCCTCCCCATGAATGACTGGGGGGTAGGCAGGGATGGAAAACCGCCACCTACCATCCCACACTACCACCATCTCCTGGGGGTGGGGTGGGGAAGAGGCTTGCCCCCATCTCCTCCACACCCCTTAGCCAGCAACCTGTGCTGCTGCTGCCTGCAGGGAGCAGGGCTGGAGGGGGCGAGGCCAGTGGTGCTGGCCTGGCCCCTCCTTGCTCCATTACCACCACCTCAGGCCAGGTTGGAGTGAGGCTAGCATTGCTGGCCTGGCCCTCCCTGCCCCACTCTGCTCTGTCACCACCATCATGGTAGTGCACCGCCGCCACCTCCTGCCCTGAACACTCTTGGAACATTCCAGTTGGTTGTTTCAGACAACCAATCAGAGTGTGAATAAAAGCATTAAGGACAGACAGACAAAGGCTTTTATATACTAAGGCATCTTGCTGCCAATTTAAAGGCGACAGCTTGAGCCTTGCTCTTGACTTATGCCAAAAGCTACCTCCTGTCAGCTTATTCTTAAATAGATACCTAGTCTTTCAACCCGTGACATTAAAGGTGACTAGCTACGGTAGTCCACTCTGCCCTCTTGGCTACAGGAACTGTCAATGATGGCCCGATGGGTCGTCCACAGGATCTTTAATGCCCTTAGGGCAGACAGATAGTTGTAAGATGAGCTTGAAAAAGACCATGTCCTTATTTAACCAGTGACTTCCTCAGGGCAGGGACTATGTCTCTACCAAACCCATTAGTTGAGCTCCAGGAACCAAACAGACTTCACCATAGCAATGCATGTTACAGCTACAGGATGATGGGCTAGGTTCAGCCTGCTAAGATTTGTGAGTTACTGTAATAGGAACCTATTTCAAACTAGTTCACTAGCCGTCCATACAACCTGACGACATTATGTTTTATTCAAATATTGTTTGCTAGAATGCATCATATATGGCAAAATTAGCCGTGAAAAACTGGTTTAATCTGCCATTTGTTAGATGCCATGTATTTTAAGAAACACTTAATCTAAATCTACAGGAAATCAAGGTGATGCACCGAAAAAAAATTAGTCCTTCAAGCATCTCGATAAAGAAAAGAGTAGGATCTAAATGAGACATTCTCTTCTTGGAAGACAGAAAATAAGTTTGATTCTAGCACATGTGGAATTTAATACATAGAAACATTTTAAGCCAGGAGTTGGCAAAACAAGCCTCAGAAACCATGAGATCCAAATACATTAGGCAGTCATAGGTTAAAATATTAGCATAAAATTATGCTGTGTTATTTAAACCCAATAAAATTGGGCAAATTAACTCTTCAAACCAATCTAAACCACCAAGGTTTATAAAGTAAGTGTTGGAAACATCATTCCCTGACAGCAATGCAGATAAACAATTCTTTGAAGTAGTCAATACAAATCACAAAACACATTTTCTTTAAAAATGTAAAACTATTCCAAAATGACTCACCTGTGTCTGTGCCATCTAGTGGTTTGCTTTACAACTGATTACAGTAAATAATTAACAAGCCTCAGAGGAGGTTGACCATTATATGACACAGAAACACTACTTACCTTTTATTTTAAATAATTGTGTAAAATTGAAAAAAGTAACAGGTTTGAATATCAAACACTGAACTCTCCATAATTACACAACTAGGGTTTGCTAGATAGTATAATTTGGAGACTGATATAAGGTATTAAGTAAAATGTAATAATTTTTGCCATCTCCCAAGATGTGAAATGGTACTAGGAATTACACTCATTGGAGGTGAAAGGGGAAGGAAGAAGATAAACCTTAAACGATGACTAGACGAGTGAAGTAAGACACAATTATTTTTTATAATGTCCTCCTTTTGTGACCTTCTCAGAAAACTGTAATTCTTGTCTGGGGCTGATACAGCTCTGTTATATCCAGAGTTTGGGGTCCTTTGCAGGGTAATAATACAATTTAAAGTCAAGCATATAGATTTCTGAAAGAAAAGACCTGTCACAGTTAAGCACAACATTGTTATGAAGTCCTCATTTTCAAACAAAGTTGAAGAGCAAAACTATACTTTCAATCTGGATTCCTTTGCTTGCAAAGTTCTGCTTACTAATTCAACTCTGTCTTTTAGTAAACTGGCTTCTTCAGCAGTTGTGTGCGCTTGAACATTCTTTAATAAGAAGTGACTAAGGAAGAGCTTTAAACCTTCACGCAACATTCCCAATTTTGGGTTGTCAGATAACCTGAAGAGAGAAAGAGAACAAATCAGGAATAATTCCAATTTCCTATGTTCCAGGTAATGAAAATTATGAAGTGTTTTCTGTTCATCTGGCAGGTTTTGTGGAAATATCCAAATGAAGAATTCTCAATAAAAGCTGAATACTTTTTTGTTTTCATGTCAACAAGTAGAAGCTTATACTGATTTAACAACCGGCCAGACACCTTACATGTAAATCGGTTCTCAAAAGCAGTTTGGAATGTAAAGTACTTCACAGGATTTGACATAAGGTATAAGTTATGGCAAAATTAAAAGCAAAGGCAATATACGGGAAACTACACATGCATTTCAGATAGCATTTGGAATAGGTTTTTAAATGCATAGCAATGAAGACATTCCAGTTTTTAAGTAGCTCTAAAAAAAAATGTAAAAATAATGTATTAATTACTATTACAATATCTTAAACTAATCTAATTCCAAAAAGTAGACACTATCACTGTTGATTCCATTATATGTATTGTGCCATTATTTTCAATTACACTTAACCCCCCCCCTCACAGTTCTTTGTTAGAATAAACTTACATATTAAGGTTTTATATGCACCGTAAACACACTTGTAACGAAACCCGATTACCTGTGACCCACACTGAACACTGTAATATAAATGGGTCCTTAAAAGCTTGCTGTAACCAAGCTAATGCCTTCGATGCAAGTACATTTATTCAAGTTTTTCAGACAATTCATGGTTTGTACAAAAAGGGAGAAAACACATCAGACCTAGATTAGAGCCATTTCAGAGGGGTTAAGGCATTTATTTTGATTACCTCTAAAAGGTGTTCAGCTAAAGACTCTTACCCCCTCTCAAACAACAAATGGAGATTTTCAAATAATACAAACAATGCTGATAAATTAGCTTCCCCTTAGTTTCTCATTTTACAATGCATAAGTAAGGTAGTAGAACAACTTGGTGGCATGACTGAACTCTAAAACTGGCTGGCATATCAGCTGTGTTCACCAACAATTTTCTTGTTCTTGCTAGACAGTCTGATCACTGAAATCATGCACCATTTCAAAATCTGTATCAAGTGCTGTACATATATTTTTATTTTGTAATAGCAATGTGATACCCCAAACAAAACTGGAATCACATTGGGTGAGGCACTATACAAGCACATAGGAAGACATGCCTCTGTCCCAAGAGTTTCTCTAAGACGTGAGATGTTTAGAACAGTAAGAGAAAGCAAAGCTCTTTTATTTTTCCAGTAGCTATTCACTAAGCATTCCCAGGGAAGACCACCCATCACTTACCTTCCAAAAATGTTACTAAGTTCTTCTGAGTCTGTTTTTATTAACAGCATACTTAACACTTGCCGCAGGAAATGGACTTTGGGTTTGTCTAGTTCACTGAATTCAATTACCTAGTTAATAAGATGATAAGAATTAGATTGAAAAAAAACATTTAAAACTACTGAATCATCTTTTAGAAGCTTGAAGATGCACCTTGATTGAGAAATATTGTGATCCTCCCTAGAATCTTAGGAAAATATGGCTGGCAAGGATCACTGGAGATAATCTAGTCCAACCCCCTGCCTGAGGCAGGGTCATCCTTATCTAAACCATTCTATACACATCCTTGTCTAACTTATTATTAAAACTACACAAATCAACCTTGTCTCACAACTATAATCCTAGGCTGCCAAAGGTATAGCAGGAGGTCAAGGGCAGTCAGCATCCTGCTGCTGCAAGGGTTGTTAAAAATACTCAAGAAATCCAAGGGACAGGGAGGAGGCAATGGGCCCCATCCTCCTCATCTGTACCAATCTGACTCTGGAGTAAAATGTTCCTTCCTGAACCCAAATATGGTGATTGGTCTGACCCTGAGCAGAAGGGAAAGACCCTCTAGTCAGGAACCTCCAGTTTTTAGTCCCAGCAGCAGCAGAGCACCTGTCCAAATCTCCAGCCTTGGCCTACAGCCACAGCCAAAACTTCTGAGGAAGGGAAAAAAAGACACAAAACAAGCCTGACAAATACAGCAACAGGAGGAAAAATAATTCCCTCCCAGTCCTCTAGCAACCAGCAAAGCCCAGAAGCAAAGGAAATACCCATGCTATAACATAGGTATAGCTACCCCTAAATGATCCCTGACTAATGCTTATCCAACCATTTTTAAGAAGTCTTTTTTTAAATACATAGGAGGTAAAAAAAGAAGGTACTGGGTAACATGGGGCCTCTGCAGGACATGCTAGGAAATCTGGTCGTCGCACCAGACAGCAAAGCTAACCTATTTAACAATTTCTTTGCCTCCATTTTTCTGAGCAGGGACCAGGTCATCCTCCACACCAGGACCCCTGTAGGCTCCAGGGGAGGTGCATCCAGGCCTAGGGTCAGAGAGGACTTAGTCGGGGAACTAACTGGACCTATTTAAAATCAGCAGGGCCTGATGATCTCCACCCCAGAGCGCTGAGGGGATTAGCAGAGGTCATTGCAGAAGCCCTGGCATGGCTTTATGAACACTCATGGTGCTTTGGCGATGTACCAGAGGATTGGAAAAGGGCCAGTATGGTTCCCATTTTCAAAAAAGGGAAGAAGGAGGACCCAGGAAACTATAGGCCAGTCTTACCTTGGTCCTGGGGAAGCTTTTTGAGGGAGTTATCCTGGCACATGTCCGTGAGGGGCCAGCAGAGGAGGTTATGCTTAGGGGCAACCAACACGGGTTCATTAGAGGCAGGTCCTGTCAGACCAACCTGGTGGCCTTCTATGACCAAGTCACAAAATCCTTAGATGCAGGGGTAGCAGTGGACGTGGTCTTTCTGGACTTTAGGAAGGGCTTTGACACGGTCTCTCACCCCATTCTCATAAAAAAAACTAGGGGACTGCGGCATCAATGCCTACACTGTCAGATGGGTTGCTAACTGGCTGGCGGGCCGCACCCAGAGAGTGGTGGTGGACGGGTCTTACTCGATGTGGAGGGACATGGGCAGTGGGGTCCCCCAGGGTTCGGTCCTCGGGGCCGCGCTGTTCAACATCTTCATCAGTGGCTTTGATGAGGGGGTAAAAAGCACCCTGTTCAAATTTGCAGATGACACTAAGATGTGGGGAGAAGTAGGCATGCTAGAAGGGAGGAATAGGCTACAATCAGACCTGGGCAGGTTACAGGATGGGTTTCAACCCAGGTTACTGGATGAGAACAGGATGGGTTTCAACACTGACAAGTGCAAGGTGCTGCACCTGGGGAGGAGGAACCAGCAGCACACCTACAGGCTGGGGAACTCCCTTGTCATCAGTGCAGAGGCAGAGAAGGATCTTGGAGTCATTATTGATGCCAAAATGAACATGGGCCGACAGTGTTGGGACACAGTCAGGAAGGCCAACTGTACCTAGTCATGCATCCACAGATGCATCTCAAGCAGGTCCAGGGAGGTGATCATCCTCCTCTATGCGGTACTGGACAGGCCTTAGTTGGAGTACTGTGTCCAGTTCTGGGTGCTGCACTTCAGGAGGGATGTGGCCAACATGGGGAGGGTCCAGAGGAGGGCCACCTGCATGATCGGGGTCAGCAGGGCAGGCCCTACGAGGACAGGTTAAGTGACCTAAACCTGTTCAGCCTCCACAAGAGAAGGCTGAGGGGGAATCTAGTGGCCGTTTACAAACTAGTCAAAGGGGACCAGCAGGCATTGGGGGAGGCTCTGTTCTCCCAAGCACTGCCAGGAGTAACAAGAAATAATGGTCACAAGCTGGCAGAGGATAGATTCAGACTAGACATCATGAGGCGCTACTTCACTGTCAGGGCAGCTAGGATCTGGAACCAACTTCCAAGAGAAGTGGTGCCGGCTCCTACCCTGGGGGTCTTTAAGAGGAGGCTGGATGAACACCTTGCTGGGGTCATTTGACCCCAGTACTCTTTCCTGCCATGGCAGCGGGTCGGATTTGATGATCTGCTCAGGTCCCTTCCACATCTACCAACTATGAAACCTCTTTTTGAACAATAATAAGGAAAGGGAATCCACGAGTTCCCTAGGCAGTCTATTTCACTTCCTCACTGTTTGAACAGTGAACAAGTTTTTCCTGATATCCAATTTAAATCTACAACTTCAAGCCACTGGGCTGTGTCCTACTCTCTGCAGCAAGAGGGAAGCGTTTTCCTTCTTTATGGCACTCCTTCATATATTCAAAGATTGTTTTCTTGTCCCCTCTTAAGTGCCTTTTCCACAAGCTGAATAGGCTTATTTCCTTCAACACTTTCTTTCCAAGCCCTTTACCATTTTTGTCGCCCAACCCTGGACATTAACTTTTCATGCCTTTTTAAAAATGGAGCCCAAAACTGCACATAGTCCTCTAGATGAGGCCTAATCAATGCTGAGTAAAGAATCACTATCACTTCCCATTTCTTGCACTTAATATCTTTATTAAGGCAGCCCAAAATTGCATTTGCCTTTTGAGCAGCTGTGTCACACTCCTGACTCATATTAAGTTTGTGATCCAGTGGCATCTGGGATCACCATAGATGAAAAGCAAACCAATCATAAATCAAAAGAATGAGCCTTGCATAATTTGAGAAACTGGAGATGAAAACAAAGAATAATCCCTTACACTTCAGTTCAAAAACAGCTACTGGCTTCACATACACATTGGACAAGAGTTGCACACAACAGAATCCAGTTGAATCTGCCACAAGAGATCATTGCATGGAGGAGCAATTGCTCAAAACCATCTTCTAAAGCCACCCTTAAGGGGCACCCTATTTGCCAGTACTAAGATACCCAGATGGATCTTTCCAAGGAGACAGGCCCCTCTGACATGTGAGCAGCCAAAGCACACTTCCTGTTCAGTCAGAATCTGAGAACAATTCACTGTCTGGGGGCCCCAAAGATTGCTACTACAACAGCATGGGAAGCACTTTTTTGTCCTCCAATACAGAAGGGTTTTTATCATAACCAGAACTTAAGGTCATCTAACAACAATTGTGTAATTTCAACTATATTACTATACTAGTACAACCTTAATAGCGTGGGCTGCAGTTATTTTGGTATAAAAGCGATTATCCCAGTACAGTATTATTCTGAACAGGAAGTGGAATAAACTGCATCTTAACTAGGGAATATACTGAGTGTAGCTGTATCAGTAAACAGTGTATTGACCCCTCACCGAGGATAAGAAATGGGACACAACTCTGTAGACAAACCTTGAAGACATTTGGAATCCAGGTCATTACTTTGCTCCCTGAACAGCCATCTCACTAATCTTACTCCAAAATGGAAGATTCAACATCAAGACAATAATTGGCAGTCAACATAATCCACAGATATCTTCAAGACCTAAAGGCATATTTAAGTGGTCAGGCCACAGTTGGAGTACTGTGTCCAGTTCTGGGTGCTGTACTTCAGGAGTGATGTGAACAGCATCAAGGGGGTCTGGAGGAGGGCAACTCGTGTGATTGGGGGCAGCAGGGCAGGCCCTATGAGTGGAGGCTATGGGACAAGAGGAGGCTGAGGGGGGGATCTGGTGGCCATCTACAAACTGGCCAAGGGGGGCTAGCAGGCTATGGGAGAGTCCCTGTTCCCCCTGAGCACTACCGGGAGTAACAAGGAATAACAGCCATAAGTTGACTGACAGTAGATTCAGGTGAGGCATCAGGAGGCAGTACTTCACAGTCAGGGTGGCTAGGAGCTGGAACCAACTTCCAAAGGAAGTGGTACTTGCTCTTACCCTGGGGGGTCTTCAAAAGGAGGCTAGATAAATCACCTGGCTGGGGTCGTTTGACCCCAGCTTTCTTTCTTTCCTGCCCATGGCAGGAGGGTGGACTTGATGATCTCCTCAGGTCACTTCCGACCCTACCAACTATGAAAGTATGGTTTTGGCATGCTGCCTTCTTGCCACAAGAAAAAAAAATAATCCCAACTAGTTAGTAACAACCTCAAACCTCGCTGCTGGTTTTTAGTATGATAAAACCCATGCAACCTTTTGAAGCAAAGCAGTTTGCAACTTAACTAGCCTGCTCTGTGAAAGGTCAACTACCTCTAATATAGGCAATATAAATATGGGAGAAAAAAACCTAACATGTATTGTCTTCAACTCTGATTTCCCATAAAAAGACTATTCCTGTCTACAATAGCTTAAATTCCATCTTCTGGGTACTGATTTTAAAGACTTTCCAGATGCCCCTGCCCAAGTTCCTCTTAACAAATTTATCCTTGTGGCATCACAAAAAGGAGCATCTCCTAATGGTCAGTGCACTGGGCTAAGACCTTGGTTGTAATTCCTCGTTCTGCCACTGGCCTTCAGAGTAACTTTAGGTGCCTCTCTGGACCGTAATTTCCACATCTGTAAGATAGGCATAATGATGCATTGTAAAGTTCTGCGAATCTATGGATGAAAGCACTAGATATTACCGTTACCCTCATTTTACAGATGGGGAATGGAGACAAGTGACTTCATCAGTCTCTCAGAAAATCTGTGGCACAACTGTAAACTGAACCCAGGCTTCATGAGTCCCAAAGCTAGCGTCTTAACTACCGAGCCAAGCTTCTCAGTTTGGCCATTACAACATTTGCATGAAGGTAGTTCAGGGCAGTTTGACAACTAGGTTAATTTCAGCAGGCAGAGAAAAGTTCAGCTTAACTTGGAAGCCTGGAATAATCAAAACTGGATAACCACCAAAGCTGTAACACTGGCTGAACAGCAACCAGTGATAACAACACATCTTCCATCAAAGTAAAAGTTTGCTCAAAGTGCAAAAATACTTTAAAGATAGAATATGCTGACCTTGAGGACTGAAATGGAGAGTGATTTTGTCTTTAACACATGAACTAACAAACACACCAGGTTGGAGAAGGCAGTGGGTGACAGGTTTCCCAAATCTCGAATTTTATCCCAAAAACTGAACTGGAATGTCATCTAAATTTAAGGATAAAAGAGAATTCAAGTCACAAGTCAAATAAAGAAGTACGTACTATATCATAATGGCAAGTGTTCAAACCTACCTTACTATACCTTTTCCCTTCAGGTAGTGAGCAATCATCAAAATATTTTTAAAAATTGTGATTTGTGAGGTTTTTCAAAGGATTTGCGAAGCAAAATGAAGACAATTTAGCCAGAAATTGCCCCCTGGCCTGAAAATCATATAAACCAATGGTTAGCAACCTATGGCCTGGCCTGCAGCTGGATCTGGGTTTGGCAGCATTTGGTAGTGGGGGCTTTGCCTGTGCTGCGCTGTGGCTGTAGAGACATGGAGAAGAGACAGTAGACAGAAGCAGTGGTAGCCAGGTCCTGGTGTCAGCCTGCCTTGGAGCTGACCTGGGTCACTCTGGCCCACCACTGGAAAATGTTACTGACTTCTGAGCTGACAAACCGTTTTAACAATTGCAAAACTAAGCTACATAGCTGCATATAAGTGTTCTACCAGCAATGGCGCTCCATGCAGATGCAGGAGTCTAATAATAGGGCTCTATTTTGCAGAATCAGGACCTTAGACTTGATCCACAACTTTCTGAAATTAAACAATAGAGGTTTTAAGTGCCACTTTTCTGTTTACAAACTCCACAATTACCAACTTCAACCGTTATATATTTTATATCAGTCACACAAGATGCATTAGAAGTAGCTGTCTAGGAGCCTTACAAACTTCGTATATTCTATTGGTGAAACATTTTGGAATTATCTGCATTCAAAGCAGAAAAAAAAGTATTCAAAAATAGAACTGTGTGCACACAAAAAAACCACCCAGGTAGGTTTTTTTTTCCTTCAGCTTTTATGCTGAAGCACTAAGAGAAACAAGTCTGCATGAAACATCTACAATTATGAGTACAGTTTATGGCTGCTGCTTAGGAAACCCAGCAACCTTGTAGTGTCAATAGCAAAAGAGAAGCAACTATAACTACTACATCATTCTTTTTTTTTTTTTGAAAGTGATGACCTTGTAGCAGGTTTTTAGTTCAAGGCATGCTTAGGCAGAAAGAGCTGTTTTGTGTTATTACATAAGGAAAGAGATTGGTATGATAAACCTGACAATGGATACCAACAATGGAAAACTTTAGAAGGATAAATAAATAAAAATCCCACATTTTGGTGGCAAAATGAGGCATGAACAAACCTTTATTTACCTGAAATCTTCTATCATAGTCACAAAATTTGGCAGCCAAATATGCATAGAAGGGGTTATATGTCTTTTCCTGGAGGCAACAGTCAAGTAGAACATGAACAATTTCTCTTTCCTGCTGATCTTTAAGTCCCAGCCTGCAATTTCAATAACAGAGAACAACAATAGTTCATCGAGCTTAAAAATATCGACTGCCTTAAAGTAAGAGTCGCTGGCTAGTCCTCAGAATCAATTAAATTACTCTGTTGCAACAGAAATGAAATCCTAAAAGCTTTAAATTGAAACAAATTGTCAACAGCATAAGCCAACCCAACATCCTCAGTGGGCAGCAAGTGCTGTCATTGAGATGCAACTGAAGGACACAAACGACAATGGATAAATAGAGAATGACAAACAAACACAATGAGCTTCTAAAGAGGAAAATGAAGCAGACTATGTTTGCTGACTGAGGAATAGACACAAATTACAGCCAGATTGTTCTTTAACCTTTAGGAAGCAAGAGCTGAAGCCCTGAAAAAGTAAATTTCATAGGGGAGGTCAAAGAGGGAGCTAAAAGCTGTGGGTCCTCAGATCGAGTCATAGCCTCAACCACGGTTTGGGGAGGGAAAGGTTGCCTTTACTTGACCATTGCCAAGGTTGTTGAGAAGAGACATTTTATCAAACTGAACTACAGATGAGAAAACTATACATCTTCAATCTTTTTTTGGTTGGAGACAGAAAACCATTTTTTTTTTTTTTTTGAGTGACAACCAAGGGACCCAAGTGACATGACTTTGACTGTTTTAGTCCAGGTCCTAACAGATGGCACCCACATTAAGACGCAATAATAATTGCAGTAGCACAATCAGTATTAATTGGCACCCATGCTGGCTGTCTCAGCAGAAAGGCCAATGCCCATCTAAAAGAAGGTTAAGGGACTTTGGCAAGGAACAGTAACTCACACTGCACCTATTCTGTGAATAAATATGATTTAGTTTCCAGTACTGCCAAGTATTTGGCAGTACTAAAATCAATTAAAAAGTAAAATGATTAATATTTTAATCTGAAATGTCAAACGTTTTTTGCACTGCTAAGACTGGACTGTTTTTTTTGCAAATGACTTGTATTATTTTCCTGCATTAATACAAAATCCCTGGGATCTTCCTCAATACTTGGTAGAACGCAGAGATTGTCATGGACTGCTAGGAGTCTAATCTCAGATGGCTGCGTAAATTTCAAGATACCTGCCATTGTACTTGTATATACACGCATCACAGATTTTCAAAGGTAAGCTCTATGCCTCTGGTCCCCCTCCCCTAGCCAACCTACTGCTCTGCTTTATGCTCCCCAGCGAGGGCTTCTTGCCTGGTCTGGTCCCCTGCTTTCTGTTCTCTGCTCTATCAGTAGCTGTGTTTCCAGTTCCTTCCCTGATCTGCTGTGTGCCACACACAGAGGCTACCCCTGTTACTTGTAGGGTGGCCATTGTAGGGGACAGTCCAGTTGTCCTCTATTAAGATAAAACCCGATGCCTTTATGTCCTCTATTTCTTCAAGAGAAAAAAATAGAGGACGTAAAGACGTCTGGTTTCGTATCAATAGAGGACAACCAGACTGTTCTCTACAATGGCCACCCTAGTCACTTGCAGCATGTCCTGCATGTTGGCCACCCCTGGTTTAGGCTTTTATAAAACACAAATCTAAAATTGTTTTTAAACTTTTATTTATAAGACCTTAAAAACACCAAGTTTAATAGTCTAACATGAAAATGCAGTGGGCCAACTGTTTAGGCTACAGTCTCAATCTCACGAGTAAATTATAGCAAAATTTTGTTGTTGCTATAATTGCCTAAATTAATTTCTCCACTCTTTACTTTTCCTGGTCTGTGTCACTACAATAGTGCTAATTTTTTATTCTCTTGTTTAAATGCATCTGGCTCTTGCTAGTCTTGATGTTTACTTTTATTCTCACTTTAAAACAAATTAAAATTCCACTGATACCAACAGGCTGAGGCTAACACAGAATGGAGGCTAACTGAAATAAATATTCTAATTCCAGTGGCAAAGCATAGGGGATGCATGTGCATCCCTGAGAGTGCTGGTGCACCCCCTAACTGTCCACGCTTCCACTTAGGCAATGTGCAGGGGGAGGGAAGGCAGGATCACCGATGACCCCCCTCCCCCCCCGAGCACCAGCTGGGGAATAATGCTCCCAGAAGTGGCTACAGCCACTTCTGGAAGTGAGATTGGCAGCGGGGGGGATACCCCCACTCACTGACTGGTTGCTGGGGAGGCCCCCCCTGACTAACATGGCACTAGTTGCCCATGTCCAATTCTCAAAGTAATAGAATAGATTATCATTGACCAGTTTGGTATTTAGACTTGATTACCAGAGCAACACTACCCCAGTCTTACCCGATTTTGCTGTTTAGTGGTTAACAGCTTTATGTAAATATTCTAACGCTCAGCTATTTGAAGCCTGCTTAATGAAGTTAAGTGCAATTCCAGAATGAATCCCCAATTCAGATGCTTTTCTTTGCACTGCTCATTTGTTCAGTTGCCACTGTACACTGGTAGTTTCTTAGCAGTGAGTAGATGGTGGTTTCTGACTATCTTAGAAAATCTGCAGCCCTACATTCAGCAGCAGCTTCAAGCACACACACACACCCCCCACCCCTTATTTTTCTGCTATGTTGCCCTAGAATGGTCTTTCACTACTGCGAGTTCCAGCACAGAACTTCCTAGTTTCTAGTCTCCAGTGTCAGAGTCTCTCTATAAAAGAAAATGCAGCTGCAGATACCCTGCTGCTCCATCCACCATGAAATAAGACATTCTTTCTGTATCTCTCTCTCTCTCTAAAAATGTCTTCATGTTAGGAGCCCAGCTTGCAGGCAACTGAGCTCTGAAAAAGCTCCCAGGTAACATCAGCAACAGCTTGCTGCTGCCACTTTCCCTTTGAGATTTCAAAGGAAATTTTTGAAAACACTTTTTAGAATCAAAAACACAAAACCAAACCGTAATTATATTCAATACAGAGTTGTCAGTAATGTAGTACACAACGGCAAAAAGGTTACTTTATTTAAAAGGTATTTGGGCTAAGTCAAAACAGGCTATGTTCATTGCTACTTCATATAGATTTAGGCCAAAAAGTTATCAGTGGAGTTATGCTACCTTGACTGCCACAGCTTCTGGAATGGTTATAATTCTGTGTAGGTCAGTATTAGATATTTCGGATTCCCAATTTATATAACCCGAGTAAGAACATTTTTAGTCTGCATAAATCTATTGTACACCAAGTCTCGTTTGCTGACAGACCTACCAGCGGGTGCATCACAAGCATAGTAAAAAGCTTAGCTCTGTATGCACTTCTCACATGCTTCCTGAAAGACCAATATGAAACCCAAGAATATCTGAATTTCCCAAAATTCTGGAAAGCATGCTGTTGTTACAGGCTGATTACATCTTTTAAACACCCCCCCCTCCAACCAATGAATAAATATCAGGCTATTTAATGTGTATGAGATATTTTTCAAATACAGTTGTTAAATCAGCCAAGTCTGTGGGTAGACAGGCTTGCATACATGTGCTCAAATAACCAGGATGCAAGTCAACTGAACTAGCAGGCCTCTGGCAGCAGCTGAACTTCTGCAGTGAAAAAGCCACATCTTAGCGTTGAAATCAAGTTGTTTTGCAAAAGCAGCAAGTAATCAAATTGTAGTTATGATTACTAACAAGCCTATTTTGATTTGGTCAATAAATTAAAACTGTTGCTTACCATTCTAACAAAAACAGATGCCTTAAAAATATAAGACAGCAGAAGAAAAACCGAGATACAGTCTTTCTTTCTCAGTCCCTACTAGCACTTTGATTAAAGGCTGTGGAAGCTTTGGGTGCCGATTCGATTCAGAGGTGATTTGGCCCGATTCAGTGGCCAAATCAAATCAGGAGACCAATAAAAAAGTTTGAATCGATTCAAAAAAAGATTTGGAGAGCTTCAGAGATTCAGGCGGTCCCCACTCACTGCTGCAGGGAGCTGGACCGGACTCTGTGCTGGTAAGTAGAGGCTGGAGGAGGGGACCATGGAGGGACCCCCACCCCCCACCCACTCCCTCAGCCCCATCAATGGCTGCCCCACTTGGCACCCCTGGCTTTAAAAAAAAGCCCCTACTCAGGCTGCTGCAGCGGCCTGGGGGCTTCTGAGGGATCGTGTCAGAGTGCAGGACAGTAGGGATTGCCCACTCCCGCCTGGCATGTGCCAGCAAGTCAGGGCTTTTAACAAAAAGAGCCAGGAGCTGAGGCCAGGTGGGACAACCATGGAGGGGTGGGGGGGCTCATGGAGAGCCCCCACGCAGTGTGGGGCTGCAGGGTACAGCAGGGATCACCCCCCCACACACACCTGGCAGGAACCAGGGGGTCCATGGATTTTTTTTTTTAAATACAGCCAGGAGTTGGGAAAGGAGCAAGGGATGGGGCTTGTCTGATTTGGAGATCTGGCCAATTTGGCAGCGGCCAAATCTTCTAAATCAGACCTGGCCGAAATCGATTCAGGACAGTGATTTGAATCACTAAATCGAATCACTGTCCCCTGAAAATCGGCCAAATCCAAAGCAAATACTAGCTGCTTCACTCAGGCCTAGTAGAAACACCTTCAAAGTGATGTTTTTCTAAAATATTTCTTCTAAAGTGCTCCCTGGAAGGTTAACAATATTTTGGTCCATTCCTTATTCCCTGACTTGTAGTTTAGTTCTACTGCACTGCTTGGCTTCCTTATCATCACTTCTTGCTTCTGATGGTTCTTCACTCCATCCTCACCTCAACCCTTAGCAACTTTCCCACTTTGTACTTACTTCAAAAGCTTTTCAAAGGCATCCAAGAAGTCTTCACTAGTCATCAAGACACAAAAAATATTTTTCCTGATGTCAGTGTTCATTCTCTGCTTACGAGCAAGCTCCAGTATCTTTGAACTCACCTAAAAAGAAAAGAAATTTCATTTTTAGACATGGAGAAAAATACTACCACTGCAATCTCTCCAACATGACCGATTATTTGGGGTGAACTGTGAAGTAACAATTCAATGGCTTTTTGCCTTCATCACTGGAGATCAACATAAGAATTGTTATGGCTTGGCCTTCTACCAAGAAAAAAAAAATCAATTGAGTTAGAAGGGCTTTTTTAAGGGCCATGGATATAAGAACAGGATAAAGAGTAGCAAGTCAGCTGCCCCTCTTCAAAATAAAGTTGCTGCCCTTATACGTGATTTAGCTTTGCCCCAATAGCAGCAGAATGACTTCTAGATGAAGAAGCGTTACAACTGTTCTACTTTCAAATACCTACCTCTTCAGTGCTCAACCTTTTTAGCCCAACTAGTTTTAGGTTTATCCTTGGTCTATAATCTAAGTTAAATGGCTGTACTCTTCTTGCCAGGTCACTTGTCCACTTTAAAAATAAGTTAACTATATACCTCCTAGGAACAAGGGACCTTACTCAAAGTCCTGGAATCCTTCTTCAATGGTGCCTGTTTTTCTCATTTTAGATGTCAAAAAGCCAAGAAATTCTCTGTAATTTCAGGAGGTGGAAAAGACAATTTCAGGGCCAGGGCAAACAGAAATCTGACCCCCACAAACTGTATTAGAAAGAGACAGATGTCACATAGAGCTTCTATAAACTCCATAGGTGTGCACTGCTTTACAAATTAGCAAGATGAATCTTACAGTCCAAAGGCTCAGCTCTACAAAACGCTGTTAGGCTTGAGAGGCCAGTTCATGTGTCCCGAGGACAAAAAAAATATATTGATACATACATTAATTAATAGCATGTCTATGTATGTACCTTTCCAACAGGCAGTTGCTGCTGAGTCTTGTTGTTGCCATTATCAATCATTGGTGCTCCACTCCAAGATGACCCTACAATCCACCAGCGACCAACTTGGTCAGCGTTGAGGAGCGATTCTAATGATACACGAAGCTGAGTCTCTCTTCCAGAACCACTGTTGTGAACCTTGTGCAACAACAAAAACAACATGAGCAGCTTTCAGTTCCAAGCAGGATTTTAACCTAAAGGATTTTAGATCAAAAGCCCAGTTTTAAAAAGTCTCCCTACTGTGCTGTCAAATCTTCCTCCCCATAACTTCTCCTTCTAATCATGATCTGACAAAACCTACACAATTCCATTTATTTTAAATTTAAAAATATGTGTTCTTAAATCTGCATTTTTGGACTTCAACACTTTTTATTTTTCTTTTTTTTTAAATGAACACCCACCAAAAGAGAAATCCAGCAGATTATCTTCATTCACTAAATTATAAAGGCCTTGGTTTAAATTCCAATCTAGAGTTACAAATTCAAAATTAATTGCAGTCTCTTATTTTCTATGGCACATTTTTGCTCACATAAAATCAACACAACTTTCAGTACAATCAGCGGTAGTAGGAGATAAGGAATAGATGGGAAAAGATGTTATAAGTAGGTTTTAAAGATGCACTTGCAGAACTGTAACAAAAAGCTCTACAGAACCCACCTAAAACATGCCTAGATGTAATTTATTAAATTCCTAACTTTGCATATTATAGTGACACAAATTTCAGAAAAATATCCACTCTTCTGAAGCGCTGCCGGTTAACTGGATAAGCTTCAGCTTTGAGAAATGCAGTTTCTGACATGACAACTTGCCTACCCTGCATAAACGTTAAAGGATCCTACACCACTTTCTGCAAGCCTGTGAATTTCCCCTCAGTGTCCTTGGAAAAAACATTTCCCTCATTTCTCTAACTGTTTAGCAACATGCAACTGGATACTAACGCCTAAACAGCTGCATTTCAGGAGTATTCTCAGGATGTGAACTCTGACCTGCTCGACACTGCAGTTTTGTCATCTAGGGGATGCAAAAAACACAGAACACTTCAACGGACTTTGCTCTGTTATTTATGGGATGGGGAATTATGCCACCAGAAAACTGCTTCTGTTGGCATCTGTCATACACCCACTACAGGGTTCTGCCATCATAGCTATGACGACATAAAACTGCGTTTCCCAGCTGGCGTGCCACAGCACACTGGTGTGCCACCAGGCATGTCCAAGTGTGCAGCGGCATTTTGGGCTGGACCTATGCACCCCCCATCTGGCTGGCACCATACCCCCTGCCTGCTGCTGCCACAGACATAGACAGAATGGGAACATGGCTCCAGCCAGGCAGGGAGCATGGCTCCAGTCCAAAATGCCGTCTGGCTTGCCGCAGACCATCCCTCCCCATCAGCATCCAGCTAGCCATGCACCATGCCTTCCCTCCGGTGTCTGGATGGCCATGTGCCACCCCCCTGCACCATGTCTGGGGTGCCACAGTGCTTTTTTTTTTAATTTTTTATTTAGGCGAGTGTGCTGTGAGGCAAAAAAGGCTGGGAAACGGTGGTGTAAAAGCAGTAGTTCAACACAATACAAGGTCCAAAATAATTTGGAATTTATGAGGACAAAAGAGTTTTCACAAATGCAACCTATAATGCTACATATGTTCCAAAGTGATATGTACATGAGGTTCATATGTCATATGTCAGCATCAACATGACATATGTCAGCATCAACTTAAAAAGGGTCTTGCACTTAGTTCTGAAGGTATGACTTAAGAACAGTCATGGATACCAAAAACAAAATCCTTACCAATGGTCTCTGCAGTTTGCGCAGTTTCTCAACTGGTTCAGGGTCATAACCTGGGATTTTCCGCATATCATTATTTTTGAGTGCCAGCATAGTCTCTAGCATAAAGCGAACCTACAGAGGGAACAAAAACAACAGGATGACTTAGGTGCTGGAACAAAGGTCATTAAAAGTGCAGAACTTACCTGGAACGTGTTACTGTGCACACACAAGCACTTTGGCTGCAATACATTCTGGAATCTGTATTACATATATGCACATATAAAATTCTGGCTAAGAGACAATATTCATTTAAAGTACTATTGCCTCCATTTGTTTTAAGGCCAGGCTCATACCTCTGCTTATTATGGGTTAGAGTCAAACAACACTGAATAACAAACTGAATACTTTGACCTTTGCAAAACAATGTAGTCCTAGTTACAATTATTTCAGATCATGCTGTTTTTTATATTTATTTCAGATTTCAGATTTATTTCAGATTTCAGATCATGCTGTTTTTTATATTTATATTATATTTTGGAAACAAACTTTCCTTTGTATTTTTTCTCTAACTTTCCTTTGTATTTTTTTCTGTTTCTTCTAAAACAGAAGTTAATGCAATATTAATTTAAGATCTAATTT
The DNA here is from genome assembly GCA_030014935.1 of Caiman crocodilus. Taxonomy (NCBI): domain Eukaryota; kingdom Metazoa; phylum Chordata; order Crocodylia; family Alligatoridae; genus Caiman; species Caiman crocodilus. The sequence goes on from JAGPOW010000261.1 coordinate 248,188,104, forward strand.
GACAACATAACAAAGAACCTTAGCTGACAAATTTAACATGAATTGAAGGTGTTGGTAAATTTAAAAGATTTAACCAATTCTTCAATTAATTCTGTCTACACAAGAAAATTTGTCCTATTATGTATCCAAATGTATTCATACCCTGGACTGGTCCTGAAATTTCTTCCCCACAGCACTTGCTTTGTTTTGAGCTTCACTGATCAGTTCCTTCAGTGCAGAGGCATCATCTTTTCTCAAGGAAAAGCCCACATTTTTCAGGAGCAGCAAAATCAATTCAATGTCCTTTTCCGTGAACGTGCTAACAAGCTTCTTCAGAACGTCAAATTTCTTTACTACTGCCTCCAAAAAGTGTGCACCAACCTGGCAAAGAAAAAAAGTATTACCAGCAAGTTAGCACATGGCATGCATGCAATTATTTGTTTTAAAAAGAAGCTGCAAAAGCATAAATGCTGATAATTACACCAACAATTAACTTTGGAGAATGCTGCTGCACCTCTCCAACATAAATTTAAATATCAACATAAAAAAATATAGTGTATAGTCTCTTTTTTATATTACTGATTTTCTTAGAATACATACTATTTACATCCTGTCCACTGCCATATGACAATTATATTTGTACACATGCAGCCTAGTTATCCTTCCAGACCTGTTTGATGAAACCAAGGTAAATAACCAACTACAAAAATATTTATTTAAACAAAGACTGGAAATATTACTCGCTGCAGCATGGATTAGCATGCTCCCAGTTGCCAAGCTAATGCAGCTTTTTCCTCCGAGTAATTCGTACACTGAAAGACAACGTGTCCGGTACCAAAAATACTACACTTGATCCGAGCCTTCAAGAGGCCAACAAGCAAACAAAACCCAATATTTTAAATTAAAATTATTTGCCATGAAAAGCCTAGTAAAATAGATATATTTTTTTCTCAGCTTGTACTCGAGAATTTTGCATTACTACTAGCTGACTTCAAACTGGAGATAAAACTCAACTAATTGTTGAATATGTTTAATCTGGAAAAAGATCCCAGGATAACTTAATACCTCCTTGACTCTTTATTCATCAGCAGTAATATTATGTCTACATTCTTTGAAAAAGAGATATGCCAAACATCTTTTCTCAAGGAAAAGCCCACATTTTTCAGGAGCAGCAAAATCAATTCAATGTCCTTTTCCGTGAACGTGCTAACAAGCTTCTTCAGAACGTCAATTATAATTATTAAAAAATGCATTATGTTCCAAAAGCAATTCTGACTTGCTTGCATTTCACTTACTTTCTTGATGGTTTCAGGTGTACATTTAACAATATATCACAAAGATTTTTTTTTTTTTTCCATTTGCAGACCCCTAAAACATGTCAAACAGAGGTGTGGATCCTTTTGAATGATAAGTGCAGGTATTCACATGCTTTTGATTGCTCATAGTCATCTTTTGCAGATCTTTTATACATAATCTGCAGCTCCCCAAGGGTCCACAGATCACAGGTTGAAAACCACTGACACAGCAATATACTTACCTGTGCATTCAACAACAACAAAAACATTACACGCATGCTACACAGTCTTTTAAAGATTGCTATAGAAATCTTAACTTTTGCATCTCCTGTATCAATTCTGACTATAGCCTTAATGTTACCTGATAGTTTTGTGCACTTTACATTCTAAACTTTTTAAAAAACAGAATAGTTTATGCTTTATAATGCATTTAGACAGTCATGATTAAATTTTTAAATGTGCACTAAAGTCTCTGGTACATGGCAGAGTTATTTTAGGGGTGCACCAATAAAGATATTCTTGGCTGATACCAATGGCTGATTATTAAGCAGCCATACTTGCTGATACCAACCTGACAGCTGATTTATAAGAATGCAGCACAGCAGCTTGGACAACAGCATCTAGCTAGTAAAGCTGTGGGGAAGGGACAGGGGGAAGAGAAGGGATGGTTGGTGTTTGTGCTGGGAAGGGTCACGATGGGGAATTCTGGGGTGGCCATAGCCTATAAAAAGTCACTCCTTCCAGCATAGCCTTGGCTGGGAAGAGGCTGGTGCAGCCCCTGGCCCCGACTCTGCAGCCCACCCTTGCCCTACACAGAAATCTGGGCGGGGGGTGGGGGGGGACGCGGCAGGCAGGCACATATCCCCTAGGTGTGTGCATAGCAGCAGGAAGCCCTCCCCATCCCCCATGGACAAACCATCCACAACTCTGTCCAATTTCTGGGGTTGTATTCACTGCCCCAGCTGGGCAGTGGACTACCCCTGCCCCTGCCCCACTCCCTCTCTCACTGTGGGGGCCTCAATCTACTCCCTCCCCCCACCATGCCCTTCCTCCCCTTTCCTAGCCACATGCATTGCAGCTGCGTGCATGCACACTGCATTTATCAGTGCCATTATCTGCTACACCAGCCAAAAAAGCTGATTGCAGATCATGTTAAATTTTCCTTTTATCAGTGCTGATCCTATATACCACTGACATAATTGGTACACCTGTAGTTATTTTAAGCTTATACAAATATTGTTTCATTAAATCACCACTGACATTTTAAAGGGTGTTTATCATTTTAAAGTAAAAAGTAGGAATAAAAAATGATCATCATAATGAAAAGGTAGCATGGAGAGAAGGTAACAAAGCTACATCCAGCTGATACTAGTTTGGTTACAAAAACAGCTAATATAGAAGTAATTTAGCCTCACTCATACTAATATTAAAGTAATTCTTGAATCTGCAATGCATCTTATTAATTGGTTCTTGTAATCATGTTTCTACCATTATATAATTAGAATACAGCTTTATGGGAACAGCATCCTGAAACACCTCATTGTCTCTTGGCAGAAGTTTCAGTAGAATTAGCTAAACTCTTATAATGACTTCCCTTTGGCATTACCTGTTCTGACTTGTCAAAATACAATTAATTTTAGTTTTGCCTACTAATATGAAGGACATCTGCACACTTAAAAATACACCAAACTATCAAAAAGTTGTAAGGTACTTTACAAAGTCCTGAAGGTCCAACAAACATTTGCATAAGCCCATGGACCATACGTAGGAACAGGATTTAGCATTGGTACTTAAATGTGTAAGTGCTGCCGCTAAATGACTTCCTAATTTTTAATCAACACTGTTACTTGATATATTGAATTTAAGAATATTTTAAATAGCCACTGGATAGGAATGAATTACTTTAATTAAATACAAGAACTGGGGTGCCAGAACATTTCTCAACACTACAAATGAAGTCAGAAGTACTAAAGATTTCAATGAAACGATAACTTGTGCTTTTATAAAGATCATGCACAAAAACACAGAGAAGAAAATATGCAAGTAACACAGATAAGAGCTTTTTACCTGTGAATTCCTGGCTATTAACCCACAACTACTTTCACACAAGTCAGCCAATGATGCAATACAATGAGGTATAATCAGAAACCCAGGACTTGTAAAGGCACTTTGAAAAAGGAGTGCAACATGATCACAAAATAGTAATGGGTCCAGGCAAGAAGTTACCTCAATTCCCACTGTATGATGAAGAATGCTGACCAAAAGGACATGTTCCATCATCAACCTTGCAGGCATTGCAGTTGCAGCAACACAAGCATTCATAAGAACGTCTGTTAGGGTTTCATTCATGTCCTTCCTACTATTAGCCATGTACAACTCCTCCAATTGTCCACTTATGGAGGCCATATTGGGTTCACTCAGCCTATTAAGAAATAGAATTGAGGGTTCTCTTTAGCTTTGTACCAATTCTCTCAATACACATCACCTAATATTGTTTAACACACGTTAAACCTTTATATTTTCCCTCATTTATTTAATTAGTACCTAATGATAAAGGTAAAACATTTTGAAAGAGGCTTTTGATATTTCTTGTTCACTAAATTCTTTAAGACACCAAATATTAAGTCCCATTCTTCTCATAAGATGCAATATATGAAGCACAAAGTAATACTATTATTTGTAGGGCACTGGCAGTGCTATATAGAAGACAAATAAATCCTTACTCCAAGCAGTATTTCTGAAATGACCAATACATACCTGACACATGGACATAGCCAATCTTGCACTCTGACAAATTTATCTGCGTAACAACAGCAATTTTATTGTGATCAGCCAGACTGCATGCAAGCTAGATTGCACCCAGTTTTGGAAACACTGGCACAGACAAAAATTAATGCTAGTTAAATGCTTTTTTCTAAAAGTCACAAATAAGAAATAACTAGTCATTACCATTGAAAAAAAATAAAACTATAGTACAAGATATGCAAAGCTCTTTCTGAGATTCAGGCCAAGCAGTGTTCATAGTTTAAGTTACGTGCTTAATTTAAATATTTTAAAATTAAAAAACCCTATCTTCATGTTCATATTGTACAAATGAAGAGTTTGATGCTAGAATTGTTTTTTTTAACTCTGCATAGCCTCACTGATGTCCCTGGATGCATGCCCTATACGTGGCAGTAAAGGTCTGGAGAAGTCAGGCCAAACTTTTACAAATCGCATATAATGAAAACCTATCTTCTTTCATAAATGTATCAACTTCTGTACTAGACATTCTGCAAAACAACAGACAAACAAGAACCAGGATGGTAGGCTTCAAAACTGTCAAAAAAGGGATCAGTTTGCAAGAAAGTCCTATTTACATCTCTTTGGTTTGAATGATGGCTGCTGTAGCAAAAGGCCAGGCAGCTTATCAACGCTGATGCATTCAACTTGATGCATTTCATTACCTGTTCACGAGACCATTCACTGTTTTCTTCAGTCTTAATAGTTCTTCCCTTTTTTTGTCATCCATTCTCTCTCCAGCTCCTCTTGCTTGAGGGGGGACATATTTGGTTGGACTAGGGCAAAGGTTCTGTCCCAAGAAAAGATTAGGGTGATGCATTAGAAAAATCTGAATACTTTGGAATAAATGCGACTCTTCAATAACTCTGACAAATTGTTAGATATGCCACAAGTTTATTTCTAATCGGCACGTAAATAACTGTAGCACTAGACACATAGCACAACATCATGCTAAAAGAGCTAACTTCAGAAACATGGAGAAAATCATCTTTGCTTATTGCCAACTCAGTGGCAAAAAAGAAATCTATCCTCTTAAATGAAAACAGTTTTCTACTTCTTAGCTAAAACCAAGATCCCAATCCAGGTTCATTTCTCCCATTAGTCGCTGGAAATGCTGCAGGCTTCCAAAGTGTTTGGCCTCCAATGTGTTATTAATTTAGTGCTGGGTTTTCAGTTGTAGCCACGTTGATCTAAGGACATAGGCAGACAAGGTTCTTTGAGCAGATGTGATCTCTTTTATTAGGCCAATTGAGCAGTTGGAAAAAAGGTCTTAGCAAGCTTTTGGGCACAATCACCCCTTTTCAGGCAACAAGAAGGGTGATTGCACCCAAAAGCCTGCTAAGACCTTTTTGCCAACTCCTTAATTGGTCTAATAAAAAGGTATTACATCTACCCAAAGAACCTTGCCCATCAATTTAGTGTCAGCTGTATCCTTTTGTAGGAGGAAGATTACACCATTTGGTTGATCTTCCTCATCCCTTCCTACCCTAGTTCTATTGGCTTCCTGAAACAATGACCACGACGTTGTGATTCAATCAGATATGCTTGGATGGAGGTAACACTTCAATCTGAAAGTGACTTCATGGCTCTGCTACATATTCCTGATGCGATTACAGTCCAGTCTTTGTTATGCTCCAGTTCTGTTGGCAAAGGGTGGAGTGAGTTCACATTTAAAACTCCTCTGTGGCAGCAGAACGAGCTTTTCCTCCAGCAGGACTAAACCACCTCGGTAGAGCAGAGGAGAGGAAGCTGCTGCCGTCCGGCAGAAGAGGAGCTTTTCTGCACCTTCTGGCTGCCTAAGCACATTCAGCTAGTTCCTTCCCACAGTGCACTTGGCCTGGAAGACTGCAGCCTGCTGCCAGAACCCGCAGCACAAGGTTGCCGGCAGTAGACGAGCCCAGCTCCTACGCTGTCAGATGCAGGATAATGCTCCTTCCCCCACTTCATTCCCTTTACCTGTTTGTCTATTTCCATGTTACAGATTTCCCTCACCAGCCATGGGTTTGAGTATCCACCCTTCATATTCCATGTACCATTCTGGCAACCACCGTTTTCCATGGCCATGCATCAGCCCGCCACCTGCCATTTTTCCCACAAACCTTCTGTCTTGCAAACCACGAGAACTGTCAGGAACTCAACCCCAGCAGCTGCCGAGGGAAACCTGCATTTCCATCGCTGCAAAGCCCATCCAATCTCGTTTCCAAGAATGACCCCTGTTCCACTGCACCCAGTATTCACCCCTGGCCTCTTCACCTAACAGCATTTCAAACCCACAACAACATGGAGCAAAGTGCACCACGGCCATCATAACCGCGGGCCCCTTTCAGGAGAGATCTCGGGCAGGGAAGAAGCCCCGAAAAGCAGCACGTCCTGTGCCGACAACTCCCACCTACCGTCTGCTCCGCGGGGCTCCCAGCGGGGCTGGGTTCCCGGGTGCCACCGTCTTCCGAGGATGAGGACACCTTGCGGTTTTGCGTGCGCCCCTCATTCCGGGGTCCTGTTGTGTTCGCCTTCGCCAGAGCCGTTGTCCCTATTTCAGCCTCTTCGTCCTCCAGCTCCTCCTCATCTTCCTCACTGTCTTCCTCCTCTTCTCCCCCACGGAGCTCCTCCTCCTCCGACTCCAGCTCCTCTTCATCTTCATCTTCCTCCTCGCGGCTCCTCCCAGGCGCCAGGCCCCGCTCGGCCTCCCCGCCGCCGTCGCTGTCTCCGTCCTGCCAGAGGCCGGCGGCGCCCCCGCCGAGCGCGCCGAGCACGTAGCCCAGCCCGTCCCGCGCGAAGCTGGGCGGCAGCCCCTCGCCCGCCCCCTCCCGCCGTCGCCGCCGCTTGCGGAGCCTCAGGCAGCGCTCCAGCCGCCGGATCTCCCGCTCCTCCGCCTCGTTGGCCGCCAGCAGGGCCCGCTTCCGTGCGCGGGCCGCCGCCGCCACCACCACCACCGCCGCCCCCCGCGCCTCCGGCTTTTCCCGCCCGACTGGCTGCTGCTGCGGCGGCGGCGGCGGCGGGCGGGCGGCAGGGGCCGGGGGAGGCGGCTGCTGCTGCTGTTGGGCGCCGCCGGGCTCCCGCTGGAGGAGGCGGCGGCGGCGGCCGCGCTTGAGCCTGCGCTTCTCCTTGCGCAGCTCCCGGCGGTTCCTCCGGGCCCGGCCGGCGGCGACGAGGGGCGCGAGGCCCGGCTCCGCGGGTGGCGAGTGGAGGCCGGCGGCCCGTACGAAGTCCTGCACCGCCCGCTGCAGCTCGCGTAGCCGCCCTGCCGCCTGCTTCGGCCTGCGCGCCGCCATCTTGTGCAGGCCGCTGCCGCCGCCGCCTACTCTCTCGCGCCGCGCCCGGGCCTGGGCGGGGCCCGGCTTGAGCCTGCCTCGGTCCCAGCCGCGGCTCCGGGAGCGGCCGGGGGCAGCGACCCCGCCACCTGCCGGCTGGCCTCTCGCGCAGGGCGCTCCCACAGGCCCGGGAGCTGTGCTAGTGGGCCTGGTGTAGGCCAGAGCAGGCGGGAGAGCAGAGGTTTTTCTAGACACGACGCGGCCCGGGTCAGACAATGCCAGCTGCAGCCAGCCCCGTGCTTTCAGGAGAGATCGCCGCCAGCAGCCAAATCGCCCCGTGAAAAGGGAGAGGACAAGTCTTGAGGCAACCAAGAGGAGTCCCCAAGCAAGGGATGGCTGCGTACCCACCCTTCTCTGCCCAGCCCCGCCGAGCTTCCCCTGGTGGGTCCGGAAGGATGGCGTTGCGTGCGGATAAGGGAACGAAGGCCTCTGCCCTGCCCAGGGCCTTCCCGCCAGACCACCACCAACGCCAAGACACTTGGTGCTCTGCGCAGGCCGGGGGGACGCTGTTGTCGGTATCCCCCAGTGCGGCGAGGCGGTAGGATCCTCGCATCTATAGTTTGTTAAAATGATACCTTCTAAAAGATTTCATGTTCATTCACGTGCAGCTATTGACAGGTCACTAAAACTTATTAAGTGGCCCTGCAGCTAAAATAATTGCTCACCTCTGGCATAACAGCTTCTGCTTCCTATTTGATCCACTATACAGCCGGACCCCGAGTTACGTGGGGGATACGTTCCTAAAACACGCTGTGTAAGTTGAAACTGTGTAACTGGAAGCATCGTGTCAATGGGAAACAGGTGGATAGGAACCTGGAACTGAGATTTGATAATGTTATTTCATAATAAAATGATATTTAAACACCAAAGAATGGAATTAATAGCCTTATTAAAACCTTTACTCACAAATTATTCATCTGATGGAGAACCATCTGGCTTCTCCTTCAAGAGGTGCTTGAAGAAGGAGGTGATCCTCTACTGCTTCACATTCCTGTCCAGTTCCTTCTGGAGCTCCTTATAACATGAAAGGAGTTGATCTCAGCCCCTCTTAAAGTTGAGACTCCTTTCCACGATGGGGTCAAGTTCATGATCTCTTCACTCAATTTTTGAGCCTTACACAGGAACTCTTGAATGGCTTTAGCAGTGAAGACTGGCTTAGCAAACCGTTTCTTCCTCTGGCAGCTTGTGACATCTAGCAGCGAGGAAAATTCCTCATTTGTTGGTTCCTGTTGGTGGGAATTGAACTGCTCAGCCACCTCCACATCCTTGATGTCTTCAAATCCCTCTCCTCCCAGCTGTTTGGCCAGCCTCACAATGTCAGTGATTTGGTTTTCGATAGTAGGGAAGCCTCTGAAGTCATTGATGATCTTGGGCCAGAGTTCGTGCCAACAGGCATTCAAGGTTGACACCAAACTGGGCTGAAGTGGGGATACCAGAGGAGAGGGAGAGGCTGCAGCGGAATCTGGGCTGACTGCAAGAGTGGATGGACAAGAACAGGATGGGTTTTAACGTGGACAAGTGCAGGGTGATGAATCTGGGGAGAAGCAACCCCCAGCACACATACGGCTGGGAAGCTCCCCTCTTGTTACCACGGTGGAGGAACGGGATCTTGGCGTCATTGTTGATGCCAGGATGAACATGAGCTGCCAGTGTCAGACGGTGGTTGGGAAGGCCAACTGAACAGTAGCGTGCATTCAATGATGCATTTCGAGTCGGTCCAAGGCGGTGATTCTCCCCCTCTATGCGGCGCTGGTCAGGCCGCAGATGGAGTACTGTGTCCAGTTCTGGGTGCCGCACTTCAAGAGGGACATGGACAGCCTCGAGAGGGTCCAGAGGAGGGCCACTAGATTGATATGTGGGCAGCAGGATAGGCCTTATGGAGGAGCATCTGAGGGACCTGACCCTGTTCAGCCTCAGTAAACGGAGGCTGAGGGGGGACCTGGTGGCTGCCTATAAGCTGCTGAGGGGTGATCAGCAG
>JAGPOW010000261.1:248197547-248209613 GCA_030014935.1 Caiman crocodilus
TTTTTTCCCGGGCACCACCAGGGGTAACTAGGACCAATGGTCACAAGTTACTGGAGAGCAGGTTTAGGTTGGACATTAGGAAACACTACTTCACACTTATGGGGGGCTAGGATGTGGAACCAGCTTCCTAGGGAAGTTGTTCTTGCTCCTAACTTGGGCATCTTTATGAATAGATTAGATAGGTACTTGGCTGGGGTCCTGTGACCCTGGCACTCCTTCCTGCCATTGGCAGGGGGTCAGACTAGATGGCCTGCTCTAGGCCCCTTCTGACCCTAGATACTATAAGGTTGAAGGTTTGACCTCCTCCCAAGCTTCCTGGATTATGCTGATGCAGTCCAAAATGCATCCCTTCCAAAACTGCGTCAGATTCTCCACTCTCCCTGTGTCGATTGTGTCCAGTGCCTGTCCGTAGAGCCTCCTGGTGTAATAAGACTTGAAAGTCTTAATAACGCCCTGGTCCATAAAGTTGTAAAATTAATGTTGTGTTGGGAGGCAAAAACAACAGAAATGCTGGGATCAGCAAAGGACAGTGACTCGGACACATGACCTGATGCATTGTCCAACACAAGGAGAACCCTGAAAAAAAGAGATTCTTTTTCTCAAGGAATTCCTTCACTTCTGGTACAAATGAGCTCTGCAGCCAGTCCTCAAAAACAACATGACTCAGGTTTTCTTATTGAAACACTACACTACCAGCAAACATTTCTTGTTTTTACCTTTTAGCGTATGCCTTGGTACACTGAAAGAGGTTTGCACTTAAGTCCCCTAAGGCATTTGTAGAAAACAAAAGGGTTAATCTATCTTTAAATGCCTTGAAACCACTTGCCACACTTTGTTCTTTGGTTAAATAAGTTCCGTTGCCCATTTTCTTGTAAAAAAGTCCTGTTTCATTACAGTTGAAAACTTGGGCAGATTCGTAGCCTTTATCTTCAATAAATTCTAAAAACACTGGCTTGTGGACATTGCTAGCAATTTCAATCGACAGATCCTGCTTTGCCTTGTAATTTCACATTTTGCAGATTATACCGCTGAACAAATCTGTCAGCCAACCCCTGCTAGCAGCAAATCACTACTCCCTCCTTCACTCCTGGCTACGGCCTCATACAGAGACAAAGCTTTAGCCCTAATTGCTGCGCTGTCAACAACTGCTTCTTTTGTATTAGTCATTTAATTGATGCAAAGATTAAGGAGTTTCTCAACCTTATCTAAATGAGGAATTCTAGTCACCAACAACACTCTCGAACTCACGGGTAATCGTTTTCACACAGTCTCTAATTTTCTGCTCACTTTTTTTAATGGTACACGCAGTTGATTTGTTGGCTACAAATGTCCAACTCGGGATCCTTAAAATTCTGGTTTATTAGGTGGATTGAAGCACTACAATGAAGTTAAATCATAGACCTTGAGGCTGGTCCCCACGTGCGCGTGCGCGCGCACACACACACACACAAGCAAGCTACAAGAGTCAGGTATACCTATCCTACAAGCGCTGGAGTCTGCCGTCGATGGCCAGTCGAGGCTTCTTTCAGCGTGGTGTTATCTTCCAGAAGAGGGTTGCTGGCTGGTCCTTCTGGCTGGACAGGTCGGGTGCTGGTCAAGTTGGAAATCAAGAGGGTGCCACTGAGGGTCACTTTTCACTGCTTTTTATCTGTCCTTGGCAGACTTTGGTGACTCCCCAGTTTTCACTTCCCCCCTCGGTGGCTAATGAATGGCATCTGTCAGCCCCAGGGGCTGTCCGCATGTACGTGCAGGTTTGGGAGTCTGTTGATGAATTTTGAATAGGGTTCTGGGAGCGGTTGATCTGAAAATATTCAGCCCAAAAGTTGGTCCCTGGCGTTGATTAACTCAGGCCAGGGCTTCTAGCCCTTGATCAGTGACATTTAGAGATGTCCTGGTTGCTACATTGTCTTCTATTGATTTCTTCAGTTGGTTTATCTGCATTTTCCTTAGGTGTTAATTGCTGTCTGCTGCTGTGTTATGCATTCAAATCACCGATTGGTGATCCGATTGGCACCGATCAGGTGCCCACATGATACAGGGAAGCTGCAGTTTGACTACTGCCCTTGTTAACATTGTTACTAAACACATTTACAGTTGAAAGGTGAGGAGTATAAAATATAAGCTACAAATGTAATGCCAAGGCACACAAACAGATAAAAATACCAAAATACAAGGGGAGATCCAAAATGCGCACATACAAATTTTAAAAAACAATTCCTTATCTTAAAGTGAAAGAAAGGAAGAGGAAGGAAGAAAAGGTAGAAGAGGAAAAACATATTCAAGGAGGGGAGAGCAAATGCAGGCAAGAGGAAAAGGGGGCTTTCTTCTACAGATTCACTTAAATTGTATTGGCAAGCAATCGATGCAGAACTATTGCCTTGTCTTAATTTATCAAGGATTTCTATTTTCTGGGCCAGGGCAGTAGACTTACGCGCTCTTTTGGGCACAACATCAAAGGCTTTCTTTGATGCTATTTTCACAGATATTCAGGGGTTAACGTAACCAAAAACGATGGACAATCTTGGAGGAGATGACAAGTGATGCTAACGCTATGTAAGCAGACTCCAGAATAACAACCGCTTGAACAGTGTAAACATGAGGGAGGGTATCATATGACTTGAAACGTGGTCACGTTACATAAAGCATGTATACATGAATCAGTGTAATTCGAAACTGCATAACTGAGGGTCTGACTGTATTTCTTCTTGAGGCCCTGTCCTTTTATTGTCTATCTTGTCCTGTAGGTGAAGCAAAAGGACACCTGTCTGCAGTGTCTCTCTCCCATACTCTTTCCAAGTGGTTCCAAATTCACAGGACATCATGAAGGGGAACTCAGAGAGGAAAAAAAAAGAGATAATATCTATGCCTTCAGTGTCAGCACATAGCAGTGGTGGTGAAATATAGCAGGGTTTGAGACACCTAATGGCTTTGAGCGAGACACCTTGTTAAGCTGGGTCCGGAACAAACGCACTGACATTTTTTTGCAGAAATCTCACCTTTTATAATTACAAGATACACACACACACACACACACACACACACACACACACACACACACACACACACACACACACACACACAGGAATTCTGACTTGCTTTAGATATTGCCTGGCCCAGTGGTCTAGATGTTTAGATTAAAGTCTCCCTTCATTGGACTCTGTTACCAATAGGATTCTTTTTGCCAGAGACCCCCAAGAATTGACATAGCCTCTTGTCTGATATGGTATTAAGTAAACTGTATTAGTAACCCCTAGACAAAAGTACAGGTTTCCTCCTAATAATACTGCCTAGCAAGTGGCCGCTTAAACATTTCAGTGGGAACCTTCTGGGTCCTCCCCTGGGTACATTTCTGGCTGTTTGAATGAAAAGTCCACAGTTGCCCGTCTCCCCACATATACAAGATGAACACACACCTTTTCCTTTGTTTGCCCATTACTTTTGTAACTTTCCTATCCCAAATTGTCTAGTTCCCTGGCACTGCGCCAAACATTTCTTATATGATACACCAAGCCTGTCTTCCTTTAGGTTATCTTTCCATATAGGGATAGTGCTATATATTGCTCACTTACAGTATTCGAATTACAGCACTTACTACTTCCAATGCCTTATAAAGGCATTCTGTTCAATTTTATTGTTTATTTCCAGGAAGGCCTGGACTATGGATAAAAGCCTTAACATAACTCAGTTTGCCTGCTAGAAATTCAAGGCACTCCTTGGAAAATGCCAGCTTAGCTTTCACTCATTTTTAACTGGAGAAAAATATTACAGCAATTCTCCTGGTGCCAGGAACTCAGAAAGACCACAACAGGCCAGAATGTTTTTGACACTATGGGTTCCTTTTTGAAATCTCTGGGTTTCTCTTCTGAATTGTGTAGATGTTTGCACATCTAGCAGTGCTAATATTGAACGGCAGTCTCTTGGCACCCTTACAAGGATGTCACAGCACTCCAGAGTGTCACAGTCTAGCCCCATAAATGGACTTAAACCCTCAGGATTTCTCCCACGAGAGGGATATCTGTAAGCCTGGTATGGAGTTTGCTTTCCACACCCATTGAGTCCTTGGCCTCATTGCTGATATTGCCAACAAGGAAACCAACTGCCAGCTTTGTCTTATTTTTATCCTGTGTGGACTCTTTGTCCCTGGGCTCCTGGCCCATCTTTGTCAGTTTTGCCCAATCAAGTGCTGCATATTTGTATCCAGTTCTAGGTGAAACTTTAATATCTCATTAATTTTCAGAAGATTATATTTGGCCTTTCCATGCATTTTTTTTTTTCATTTTCAGTCATTACATCATATGTCCTGGATGCTACTTGCTTTAGAAATGCAGCTCTCTTGTTCCAAGATTAAGAGTCACTGATACATAATGCATTTTTCATCTTCAGTGGCACAAAATGTTCTGTTGATTTGTCAAAGCATTTTCTCTCTCATATTTTAAACTATATTTTTATGCAAGAATTCATTGCTGAACTGTTTTTCACTCATGCATGAAAGGCTTATCCTCCTGCTCAAGGGAAATATACCTAACACCTTTAAAAGGTGATCTTGGAAACAAATATTCATAAGATGGCTGGATTCTAAGAACCAAGGACTAAACATTGATATTGGGTTTGTGGCACATTTTATGTGACTCGTGAATTTTCTCCACAGACAGGTGAGAATGACTGTCTTCCCTTTTGATAGGCCTTGATCTCCCAGTATCAGCTTCTTTTCTTTTGCTATTTTTGTCTGCTATCCCTGATTATTTTTTTTAGCCCCTCCTCTCTGCTGTTGTTTCACTATGCTTCCGACGTTTGGAGACTCGACCAAGAATGTCTTGCACTTGAAAGCTTGTCTAACTTCATTCCACCTACACCAGAATGAAAAATATCACCCCCAAAAATCCTTGCCTCATGGAAAACCTTATGAAATGTACATCCTAATAGTAATATTGATAGCACCAACCTGTATTTTATTGGCATGAAATGCTAGATTAATATTCATTTCATATTCAGCTATAACATTGGATGTTTTTGCAACAATCTGTACATAATTTGTATCGTTCTTTTTGTCAGGTGGTTTTTTTTTTGGGGGGGGGGGAAATGGGCATTAAATAACCCAGAAATTACTAGGAACATTCAAAACATTTCCAGCAAAAGAAAAATACTGCTCAATAGTGGACTTTTCTTTAATTACATATTTCATTAAGAAAACTTGGAAAGCACATATTGGCTGAATAATACATTTAAATCATACATTTGATCAAAACATGTTTGGCTTTGGCAAAAAAAGTGTGTCAATAAATGGGTGTAACTTGTGTTTATATAGCAAAATTCCTCTGCCTTCTAAGAATTTATGCAAAGCAACATTTCAAATGAAGCAAAAGATCAACAAAATATTACATTCCAAACGCAACATAGCAGTTTCTCATGAACTATTTTTCTTGTTTTGCATTACTTGTTACAGCATATTTATATTAAGGGAGTGTCACGGCACGAGGTCCTGCAGCAGGCCCATGATCATCTCAAGGCCCCCTTCCTGTGCCAAGCTGGCCCAAGGGCACACTCAAATTCTCACCCGCCACATCTTTGATGGAAAATAAATATATGGGAGGCTGCCTTATGTTCTCTTGGACATGGTTTTTATGCAAATACCTGACCCTGTGGATTCCTGGATCCCTTGTGGGTCCTGCTCTGCAGTGGGTGCTTCAGGGGAACCCTAGCCTTATGGGCTACGTGTGGCTCCAACTACCCCTTTACCACGCCCCAAGCCTCGTAGATGGAATAGACATTGTTCGGTCTGGGCCTTGTTTATAATCTGGCCCCCTTGTCCTCTCCAGGCCCTTCCTCTTTCAATCTGTGCCTTCTCTGGTGCTAGGGCTCTCCACAGCCCTGTCTCACTCTGTGCCCCTTCTCTGGGGCTTCTCCACGATGCTGCCCCCTCTCCTGGGGCTTTTCAAGTACTGTCCCCTTCTCTAGGGCTTCACCACACCTACACTGGGGCTTCTCACAATGCTGCCCCCTTCTCTGGGGCTGGGGTCAGTGCACCCCGAATGCTGTGCCCTCGCTGGTGCTGGGGCCCCCACACTGCCACCCTTAATAGCTTCAACCAAACCACCGGTATTAAACAGTAAACAAAACGCAAGCCCCTCGGCTATAACATAAACTGTAGCCACCCAGCTAAAACATCATTCAAGCCTACCAGAGAATACTTCATCCCACAGCATTGTCAGATGCTGCTTCTGCAGTCAGGCTTCTCCTCTCTTCTCTGAGAGAGCTCCTTGCCCCTTGGCTGCTGGCAGGGAACTCTCTCTGGCCTCAGCCCCTAGGGTTTATAAAGGAGCCAGGCCCTGCCCCTTCTGGTCAGCTGACCTCCTCTGGTTGCCCTGGCAACTTGCAGCTGAGCTCATCACTCACTGCTTCCCTAACAGTTTTTTCCATCTTAGGAGCAGGGCACCTAGGTACTCTGCGACAGGAAGCACTGACAATATTTCAAATACTTCCTTAGATTCATAAAAATGTTAGGGTCGGAAAGGACCTCAATAGATCATTGCATCCGACCCCCTGCATAGGTAGGGAAGAGTGCTGGGTCTAGATGACCCCAGTAGATGCATATCCAACCTCCTCTTGAAGACCCCCAGGGTAGGGGAGAGCACCACCTCCCTTGGGACCCTGTTCCAGACCTTAGCCAATCTAACTGTGAAGAAGTTCTTCATAATGTCCAGTCTAAATCAGCTCTCTGCTAGCTTGTGGCCATTATTTCTTGTAAGAGTTTTAAGCAACACAGGGCCTAGGTACCTGAACAGGAAGAACACAGTGGCCCCTTTCCACTGCAAGAACTTCTTTCAGTTAGCTCATTTACCCCAAGTCACCAAAGCTGAGATTTGAACTCAGATCTCCCACATGGTACGCATAAACACTACCACACAGCCACCAGTGCTAATACACAGCTGCTAGTGTGGCTGTGTGATATCCTTAGAATATCATAGATAGTTTATGACTTGTTGAAATTCGCTGCCTAGTGAATAAAGGCTTCATGTGGATTACTTCATCCTAGTCTCTTGCACACTGAACTGCTAAGTCTTAGGGGTATGTGAAATGGGCCCCATTTGATTTGGATTTGGCCCAAATCAGAGACAGTGATTTGATTTGGCTAACTCCGAATCTGAAGATTGGATGCTGATTTGGAGAATTGGTGATTCAGTCATAGACACAGCTTTAAATGTTTTTTCTACATACCTCGAGGTACCAGGTACAGCTTGTGAATGCTGTGATGCTCAGGCAGATGGATCATCCTACAGGAGTGTGGGGAGTGCCCCCGCATGCTCAGTGGCAAACCCAGAAGTGGACTGGAAATAGTTCCGGTCCACTTCTGGGCACACTGGGGAGCACACAGGGGACCATCCCATCCCCCGCTCCCCCAGCTTGATAATCGGCCACGGGGGGACCTCTAGTGCCCCCCCAGACCCAGGAGGCACCAGTCACCAAGCCGGGGGTGGAGGACCATCCATAGTGCTCTCTGATGGACCCGGAAATGGACTGGAAGTGCTTCTGGTCCACTTCTGGGTCTGCTGCTGAATGTGCTGGGGAGCCCCCCACACTCCTGTGGGACGCTCCATGCACCCCAGCATTGCAGCATTGATGAGCCACCTGCTACCTAGAGGTACATAGTAAAAACATGTAAAGCTGTGTCTATGCCCAAATTGCCAAATCTTTCCAAATCTCTCTGAATTGATTTAGAGGGTTCTGATTCAATTCAGGGAGATTAAACGGTCTCCTGATTCAATCTGGCTTCAGAGATTCAGCCACTGAATCGGGCCAAATCCCCACCAGATCAAATCAGGGACTGAAGCTTCACACAGCCCTACTAAGTATCCCTTTCTGCTTAAGACCTTCCTTTGGGAATGATTTATCTAGATTAAGTTTCAAAACACCCTAAATTTGCTGACTATTTCAGTAGGCATTAAGGAAAGGTGAAATTTTTATCTGTTGGGAAAGAGCAGTGGGTGGGAGTTTTAAACTACATAACAGCTGATGTGTGGTAGGTTTGAAAGAAGGAGAAGTATTGCTGCTTTGAATACCTCTTGCTGCATGTTTTTCAAGTAGTAACTAGCATGCCAATATTGTTGAGATCTTTGGATTTTCAGAGCCTGGGGATCGGCAGCTTCTGATCAGATTCCTTTAGGTGTTGTAAGTCCACACAAACACTGAGTAACATAAATTTACATGTCACTCCTGACAATCTTGGCTGTTGGTCTTAATCACAACTCTGCCAAAGGCTTCCTATCTGACCTTGGACAAGTCTACCTACTTTCTGTGCTGCAGTTTCCTTATCTGAAACAAGGGAATAATGCACCTCACGCACCTCATTAATCTTTTTAAAACTCTTTTAGTTCATTGGAAGGAAGGAGCTGTTCAAATGCAGAGTATTATTATAAGTAATGTAGGAGAAACATAAAATATGACAGCTGTTGGGAGAAAGTAGGACTCTACTTCCCCAATCTACTTCTATTTTTATTTCATTATGTTCAAATCTATAAAGAGACTATCTGATGTGTGAAGCTGAAATGACTGAAAAGTACAATCAGAATGATTTTTTCTGATTAAAAGGAATTCTGTAGGAAAAGTAAGGTTGTACCTAAAACTAGCTTTATAATTAGCTGCTTTTTGAGTATCATGGTTCAAAAATACACAACTATAAATCAGGATTTCATCATTAATCAAAGTCTCACATTACAAGACTTTGCATTTCCTTTATGAAATTTATATAATTAATGTGTCTGTGCCAAGAAATGTAATTCTTCTCTCCATGAGAGACTTAACTCTAAGCTGAAAGTTGACCTAACCTTGGGAACACTTACTTGTATTATTTTGTCATTTATATGGTGAATTTCATCAGAGCTCAAGTGGTAAATATTTAACAAGGGACATTTCTATTTCCCTCTGTTCTCTCTCCATATTTATTAAACTAATTACTTTATTTTAACACAGGAAATGTCATTCTCTCTGCCAAGTTTACCCTCAATGTCAGTCCTTATTTTCATTATAATATAACTACTGCTGTAATGTTGACATGGCAATTTTTAGAACTGATCATGGGAGAAAAACAAAAAACACAACGATAAATATTTAAAAATGCATTAAAATCAATGAATACCCCCCCAAAAGTCACAGTCAATATTGTTTAATTAAAATAAGATTTTATTTTTTTCAATGAAAAGGAGCACACAAAAAGATACGTATCTTGCTACTAGCATGGGAGCAACTATGCAAATAGGAATATTTAATATTAGTATAGGGTCATTCCTGCTGTAACTCCAGTTTGTTGATATCTGGATATGCCAGGTTCACAAGTTTTCTGGGGACTGTACCATCAGAACTGGGCCATTCAAGATGGCTGCTGGAAACCCACTTCTCTGTTTGTCTTTCCATTTGGACCATGATATTAAGCTCAAATAAAATGGAATTTTGTATTACTTCCATTCTGGCCTCTCCCCTCTGGGACTATAGATTCTGGAAGGGTAGAAAAAAGTATTGTAAATATTCTGTTTTACTCAAATTTTCTGATTGGCCCATCTTCTCAACCAATGTGGTTGGTGACTGTAACCTTCTGTGCCTCTCCCCGTGAGCATTGCATGTCTGGGTTTCTTTCAAACCTTGCTGTCGCCTTCTGGGCTGCACAGCCAGGCTACTGGGAGCGGCCTTGGGTCAGCTCCCCAGAGGTCTCACCTGCCACATCTTTGATGGTGATTGGTTTTCTAGCAGGAGGATGGTGTCTGGTCCTGTCTCCCCTGGTCTTCTCCCTTGGTTTCCTTGTGGCTATTGCTTTTTGGGGCTCCACCTCCCCTACACCCCGCCTAACTCCAACCGTGATGTTGTATGTCAGGGCCGGTGTTCTGGCCCTCACTGATGCTTAGTTTCTTAGGGGCTGCAGCTGTGCGCTACAGGTGGTACTTGCACCAAGCATCCGCTGCTGCCCTTCTGCGCCTCCCAGTTCACGTGGTGCCTGACTCTGCCAGGGCCTTGGGCCTCAGGCCCCCTTGTTGCGTCATTCCCTCCCCGGGGTTGTTACCTGTTGTCTGGCATCCGTATCCAGGTTCCGGCTCCATTGTCTCTGCCGGTGTCCCAGTCGTTGCTGTTGCTGGCCTCTGCCCACACCAGCCTCGTAAATGACTCCTTGGGCCCTCACTGGCCTGACTTGCCTTTCATGATCCCCCCTCTGGGGCATCACCATGTTTCCTCCTCCACAGGATCCTTTGCATTCACTGGCCTCTCCGGGCCAACTGGGGACACTATTTCTGGTCCCCCTGGCTTCCTTCCTTCTTTATCCCAGCACCAGGTGGCCGCCCAGCCAATCACCCCAGGTACGGTTTTCCAAAGCATGCCGAAACAGATGCAGAAGCCATTCCTGGGTCCTCCCAGCTCCACCGCAAGTTTTCCTTTTGATCTTTGTCTGTGGCAGCTCCTGCCGCCATGGTTTCACTTTTGCTGCTACCAGCTGCCGGCGCGGCATCCTGCTGCCTCTCTCCTGCCTCCAGTAAGTTTCCTCGACACTGACACTTTGAATTTCACCTCTACATGCTTTTTAATTTCTTAAGTCCTTGCTACAGCTCATATGTGGTTGGCAAGTTCTAAGTTGTCCATAACTTTCCTGGTATCCACTTGCTCCTGGAAAAACTTTTGATCCAGGGCAGGGGGTCAGAGTCCATGGCCTACTGAAGTCTCCTCTGACCCTAACATCTATGAATCTATAAGGATATCAGGTTACAGGTTACATCATCAGTCCATCTTGTCAGTCTAGCCAGGGAATTTTGCAGTTGAGCTTCCAAATATGTCCAGCATCTTGCAGTTATTGCTAGAACAAATATTTTTATCTCCAGCTGCAGGTCATCTCTCAGTTCTTGCTGGGAAACCTCCAGGTGTTACTTTAATTCCTTTTATGAAGTCTCTACTGTTTGTCTTCTGTCTTGTTTTAATTCCTTTTGGCCATTCTCAGTTCTTATGAATACCTCTGTAATTTGTTCCATTTTGGCTCAATGGCAATACCAGATCAAAATTAATTTTTCTAAAAATACTATCCTACCACCAACACTAGCTTTGCTCCTTGGTTCTAATGAGCAAAGGATCAGACACGGTTGCATCTACATGAAAGCCTTTCGGGGACAGTAACTCCAGTTACTGCGCAGTTATTTAATATTTGAGTGGCTACATAGTAACAATAGTGCGTCAGCTTCTCATGTAGATGCAGCCAATGTTTTCTTGCTTCTGTCATTCATTCTAATTAACTCGGTTTAATCAAAGATATCACATCTACTCGAAGAACCTTGCCTGCCTATGTCCTTAGACCAACATGGCTACAACCAAAAACCCAGAGAAAATCTGCTCCTTACAGCGCTACCAAAACCTGAGAAGTGTTTGCAAATCTCCTTATCCTTATTGAATGATGAGTTAAGCAAGTAAATTATTCCAGCTCTTAGGTAGATTAACAGTCTATAAAGTATAATATTCCTGAATAAGACATCTGCTGGCAGCCAGTCCTGTAGCCCCCAGGACTAAGTATAAAACCGTTTAATTAAATATGGCTATAAGAATCAAGATGTACCTGTTTACAGATGTGCAATCTAAATTCCTTTCCCCATTTCCTTTCATATGGATCTATACAAACAGAACATAATTTAGAATTTGATTCAATATTAGTCAAGATGCTGTGTTAATTAATCACCATTTCCTCCTATTTCAGTTGTAATATTGATGTATGTTTTGGCTAATAGTCTGAGCACAATACCAGGAATCTCATTTTGACTCTACCACTTGCTTTCCTTGTAACTTTGGGCATGTCATTTAGCCTCTCCAATTCAGTTGCCTGCAGCATGCCATATCCCCCCAAATAAGACATACAATTTGTTTTTAGAAGGCAAAGTACAGAAGAAAAAGATTTCTACAAAGTCATAGCTGAGACAGCAGAATGTATGCAGTGTGGCGGGCCAGTACGGGGCGCTCCCGTTTTGAGCCGCCCACCTCCCTGCGCCCGACCACCTTCCAGGCTCCGAGTGCCTCCCTTGGGGTGCCTCACGTCCGGCCGACCCCTTC
>JAGPOW010000261.1:248209713-248223610 GCA_030014935.1 Caiman crocodilus
CTGGGTCGCGTAGTTTTCCCCCAGGTGAGGACAGCATCCTCTTCCGGGTCTCTGTCATGTGACCCGGGTTGAAATCCCTGCCCTGAGGGATTCTCCAGCTGCCCCTCAGGCTGGCACAGGGAGAGGTTCCTGGAGAGGGGCGCCCAGGGTGGCAATTCTGCCACATGCAGCACCTTACTCACTCTCAGTCAGATATTTGGTTGCTTCAGGCCCAAGCCACAGTATTAACCCTTTCATAGGCACTGCTGACCAGACCGTTGCTTAGCAAAAAGCTACTGCCAAATCAGTAGTGGCTGTTGAGGTGGTTAAAACTGGACTCTGCCTCTACTGATTGCTGGCTGTGACAGAGGTGGCTGCCATTAGGCAGCCTTTATAGCGTGATTTTCCCATGCTTCTGTTTCTCCATGCTTCTCTTCTGCTGAAGAAAATCAGATTCCACTCTTAAGACATGCAACCCAGTTTTGGATGTCTGATTTTGGAGGAAAAGTGCATGAGTACACAAGTAAATATGTTAACTATAAATAACATTAACTTACTTTAGAACTGTGCTGTGAGGCTTAAGTAATCTTTGCAAAGCACTACTCAGAGGAAAAGCACTGTGCAAGAATTATTATTATTAGAAGTAAGGTCGAGTTGCAAAGTTCAGATAAAGAACCTAATTGAATTTTCCAAGAGTGGTAGAATCCAGGGTTTTGGCTCATTCGTATTTCCATTACTGCTAATTCATAAGAGGAAAGTTGAACTGCTTTAGCCAGGATGCAGATTTCCTCTTCCAGCCATGAAATTGACATGTTTGAATTAAATTTCTTTCTCCCCCTAGCAGGAGTTTCAGGGAGAAAGTAACTCTCTCTTAAAGACAACTAACACACATTGGTTGAATTCAATTTGCATATTTAAAATGCATAAAAAGCTTGTCTATAACTTTCCTTCAGAAATGTTACGCTGAGGGAAATGGAAATGATCCTACTTTAATCAAAACATCAACTGTTATATAATAGATCTGACTAGAAGTGATGGACATATGATGTGCTATATTGCCTGTGATTCCAGGTCTGATGCCAGACAGAAAGGCTGTGGCTGAATTTCAAAAGAATGAAAAACTGGGAGTGAGACTACTTTCCAGATTTTGATCAGAAACAGAAGTGATTAAGCAGAATTATTAGACTTCTTTAATGCCAACATCAAGCATTATCCAGTGTTTGAGATTGATGTGACTAGTGCCCTCCTGATGCAGACTGGGAATGTAGCCATGGAACAAAACCAACCAGTAATGAGGAAACTAAGAGATTCAAGGTCACTTCTCCACCTAGATGCCCTGTGTGGCAGATGATAATGCCTACTAAAATACCAGATTGGTCATAGGTTACTATATTAACAAAGACTGAGACTGTTTTTATATTAAGAAATGTCTGTGAACAATTATAGGATGAAAATTATCTTGCCCTTATTTCCTATGGTGGGTTTTGAGATTGACAGTACATTATTATCCTGAAAATAGAACTCAGACATATTACAGTATTCTGTTTCTTCAGCAACTTGCACAAATCAATATCTCTTTCAAATATAATTATGGGCTAAAAATCGTAATATATCATCGATGTAATTACACTGAAAATGCACACTGGTGTTTTGTCGCTAATCTGGTTTAATTCTGGCATCTACATGCCATCTATTACTTCTTTTAAATAAAAGTTATGGGCTAAACCCTGAAGTTATTATTATTATATTTGTACTTAGTCAAGATTCAAGTGTATCCAGAGTACAGACTTGGTAAAAATGGAATAAAGACTTCAGGACTAAGTCCATACTTGTGTTAACATATTAGGCAAAGTAGAACTCTTTCCATATATATATTTTCCACAAAGTAGTATGGTAGCAAAGAGAAATGCTTAAGATGATGGTTCAATTCATATATATTCCAGATTTACATATAAATATATGCTTTCAGTTCTCAAGTTTATCAATTCATATAATTAATTGAAACAGCTATTTCAATATCTGTCCTAAAATCAGAGAATTGGTATTTTTGATGGAGGTGCCTAAATACCTAAAAAAATCCTTCTTAAAGAAACCAAGTACTAAACATGCCACATTTAGTAAACTCTAGGGACAAATTAATACAAATTAAAATTAACTCTCTCAGTCTCTCGACATACACACATACTTAATTATGAAAAAGAATGTTGTTAGTTGTTTCACTATAAAGAGTGATTTGAGTTTACAAAATTTAAATCTTTCCAATCAAGCATCACATGCCCAAAGTCTAGTTTATGCTACGAAGTTTTGCTGGCATAGATATATTACCTATGGATGTAAAAAGATCATGCCTGGTAGCAAACCTAACTATGCTGGCCAAACTTCTGGTCTGGATGCAATCATGCCAATAGAAAAGAACATTTGCCAGTTTAGTTAATGGTTGTAGAGTAAGGCGTGTAACTTCAAATTGCTTGGCTCATAGAATCATATGGGACTTCGGGAGGTCATCTAGTCTAACCCTCTGCTCAAAGCAGGACCATCCCCAACTAGATCACCTCGGCCAAAACTTTGTCTAGCCGGGTCTTGAGAACCTCCAAGGATAGAGATTCCACAGCCTCTCTGGGTAACTTGTTTCAGTGTTTACTACCCTCCTAGTGAAAGAAGTCTTTCTAATATCTAACCTAAACTTCCCTTGCTGCAACTTGAGACCATTGCTCCTTGTTCTGTCATCTGCCACCACTGGGAACAATCCAGCTCCATCCTGTTTTGAACCCTGCTTCAGGTAGCTGAAGGTTGCTATTAAGTCCTCTCTCAGTCTCCTCTTCTCTAAACTAAATAAGCCCGTTCCCTCAACCTTTCCTCATAAGTCATGTCCCCCAGCCCCTCACCATTTTTGTTGGCCTCCTCTGGGCTCTCTCCAATTTGTCCACATCTCTTCTGTAGTGCAGGGCCCAAAACTGAACACACTACTCCAGATGTGGCCTTCCCAGTGCTGAAGAGAGGGAAATAATCATTTCCCATGACCTGCTGACAACACACCTATCAACGCAGCCCAGTATGCTGTTATCCTTCTTTGTAATAAGGGTACACTGCTGGCTCATATTCAGCTTATTGTCTGTAACCCCCAGGTCCTTTTCTGCAGAGCTGCTGCCCAGCCAGTCAGCCCCCAGCCTGTACTGGTGCATGGGATTGTTTTGTCCTGAGTACAGGACTTTGCACTTGTCCTTGTTGAACCTCATGAGATTCCTTTTGACCCAATCCTCCAATTTTTCTAGGTCACTCTGAATCCTAGCCCTACACTTCAGCATATCTACGACTTCCTGCAGCTTGGTGTCATCTGCAAACTTGCTGAGGGTGCACTCTGTGCCATCTTCCAGGTCCTTGATGAAGACATTGAAAAATACCAGCCCCAGGATTGACCCTTGGGATGCTCCACTTGATATCAGCTACCAACTACACATTGAGCCATTGATTACTACTCTCTGAGCCCAATGCTCCAGTCAGTCTTCTACCCATCTTACAGTCTATTTATCCAGCTCATACTTCCTTAGCTTGCCCATGAGAATGTAGTGGGAAACTGTATCAAAAGCCTTGTTAAGACCAAGGTACACCATATCCACTGGTCTCCCCCGCATTCACAGAGCCAGTCATCTCATCATAGAAGGCAATGAAGTTGGTCAGGCATGACTTGCACCGGTGAATCCATGCTGACTGTTCCTAATCACCTTTTTCTCCTCCAACTGCTTAGAAATGGGTTCACTGAGGGTCTGCTTCATGATTTTTCCAGGGACTAAGGTGAGGCTGACTGGTTTCCTGGATCCTCCTTTATCCCACTCCTTAACATGGGCTCTATGTCTGCCCTTTTCCAATCATCTGGGACCTCTCCTGACTGCCATGAGTTTTCAAAGATGATGGCCAATGGCTTTGCAATCACATCCACCAACTCATTCAGCATCGTTGGGTGCATCCTACCCAGCCTCATGGACTTGTACATGTCCAGCTTATCTAAGTAGTCCCTAAGCTGCCCTTTCACCACTGAGGGCTGCACACTTCCTCCCCAAATTGTGCTGCCTGGTGCAGTAGTCTGGGAGCTGACCTTACCTGTGAAGACTGAGGCAAAAAAGGTATTGAGCACTTCAGCCTTTTCTGCATCCTCTGTCACAAGATTGCTTAAGACACCCACACTCTCCCCGATCCTCCTCTTGCTACCAACATACTTGTAGAAACCCTCGTTACCCTTGCTAGCTGCAACTCCAATTGCACTTTGGCCTTCCTGACTTCATCCCTGCATGCCTGAACAATGCTGTTATACTCCTCCCTAGTTATTTGGCCAAGAATAGAATTTATAGAATCATGGAATCAAAGGACTAGAAGGGACCGGCAAGATCATCAAATGCAGTCCCCTCCCATGGGCAGGAAGTTATTGGGCTCAGATGATCTCAACAAGGTGCTTGTTCAGCCTCATCTTGAACATGTCCAAAGATGGCACCTGAACCACCTCTGCTGGGAGTCTGTTCCAGTCGCAGGTGACCCTTATAGAGAAAAAGGTTCTTATGTCCAGCTTGAATTTTGCCTCTGTTAGCTTGTGGCCATCGGCCCTCATCCTCCCTTGAGGTGCGTTCCTGAAGAGTTGCCCCCTTAGATCTTGATGCTCACCCCTGACATACTTGTCGATGGCTATCAAGTCCCTTGTCAACCTTCTCTTAGTCAGACTGAACAGGCCCAGTTCCCAGAGTTTCTCCTCATAGGGCCTATCCTCCAAGCCCCTAATCATACCAGTGGCCCTTCTTTGTACCCTTTTGAGCTTATCCACATCCTTCTTGAAATGCAGCGCCCAGACCTCGACACAGTACTCCAGCTGTGGCTTCACCAATGCCGAATAGAGAGGAGCACCTCTCTGGATCTATTGGCAACACATTAGCTAATGCGCACCAGAGTGCTATTTGCCCTTCTACAACCTCATTGCACTGTTGGCTCGTGTTCATCTTCTAGTCAGTTGTGACTCCCAGGTCTCGTCGAGATGCTACCATCCATTGTGTAGTTATGGTGAAGGTTCTTCCTCCTCAGATGAAGAACCTGCAGTTCTCCCTGTAGCAGCCCCCAACCACAACGTTACCCCTGTTTCTTTCCCCTCTGAACCTAACCTAGAAACTCTCAACAGGCCTATCTGAGCAGCTCTGAGCAATCATATGGCTCTTTTACATAAAGTGCAACCCCTCCTCCTCTTCTCCCCTGCCTGTCGTTCCTGAACAGTTTGTACCCATCCATGACAGTGCTCCAGGCATGCGAGTTCCCACCAAGTCTCTGTTATTCCAATCATGTCACAGTTCCGTGACTGTACAAGGACTTCCAATTCTTCCTGCTTGTTTCCCAGGCTCCATGCATTTGTGTACAGGCACCTGAGGCTCAAATCATACTGTTTAAATCAAATACAGGCTTAAATCATAAGTGTGTTGTGTTCTGTACAACATCTATGAGAGCAACAGAGAAAGCCTCACTGAGGGTTGGGAGGTAGAGCTTCAGAGGTTTCAGGATATAAAATACTCTCTTGTAAATGGCAGTCACCAGCAATATTTTATCAGGGATACTTTAGGTACCTACTTTGAGGGAAGCTTCTACTACTGATTTTTGGATATGTGCTTTTCTTTTATAGTGTACATACACTTCAGAGTTTGTGGCATGTGTCAAAGACACAATGGTGTCAACAATGTCAGGATTTACTAGGAGTATTTTCCCCACTATATGGGATTTGTTTCATATACTTTATATAGCTTTGTGCATTTTGAAAGGCATGAATTTAGGGTGGGAATGGTACTGCAGCTGTGTGGAGTGCCTTTTCTTTATGCATGTTCTGTGTACCTTTATTATTTTTTAATAGCGTGGGGGCTGTGCTTTAACTGTGTGAGATCACTTTGACTTTTGAATGAAAAGATGTTTTGGTAACAAATAGTGCATTTGAATAAAGACATGCTTTTATTTTTCTGAAAGTGAAAATGCTGTTACATTGTGTTAACAGTGTGGAAGTGGGGATTTGAAAATGATGGGGAGAGAAGCAATCAGTTCAAATGACTTCCAGCAGGAAAACTTGTAGCTCTTTGTCAGGCCTTTCTTTCTTCTTGGTAACCTCTTGGGCTGGAATAGCACAGCAGCAACTCCCATGTCAAAGTTAAAGGGATAAAAGGCCATTGGTTCCTAGGGGCTGATGTTTTCACTGTCATGTGGAAAGAAACTGCAACTGAAGGTTCTTGTAAACATTCCCAATATACATTTCCTAGGGTTTGTAGAACAGGATCTGATGAACCTTGAGTCTGAAGTGACTTCGGTGTTGTGGCAAAGGAGAAGACAGAGCGGGAGTGGCCACTTGGATCGGGCTTTCCATTCCAGGAAGGATTTTTTGGGGGTGTGAGGTGTGCCCTGATGCACTTGTACCCACCTTTAATTCCTGCTTCACCCAAAGTTTAAAATCAACTGCCTGGCAGTGGCAGCACCATTTCTAGTTGGGCAGTGCTGAGGGAGTGTAGCAGGGGGTGATCCCCGTGCACCCTAAGAGATCAATGCCCCTCTCCTCCCCTTCCCCACCCCCCACCCCCGGTTAGGGCAGTCTGCTCTGCTTTCTCCTACCATGTGCTTGATGTCAAATTAAATGATATAACAATGCAAGAGGCTGCCCATTTGTGGCTCTGGTGTTTTGGACCAAGGACACGGTTCCAAACCATCCCTACATCGTGTCCCATGCCTTGTAGATGGCATCCAAATCCACTTGCCACTCTCCCAGTCCCTCACTGGACCGCTTCCTCAGCCCCTCACCGGACCACAGTGACCCATTTCTGGGTCATACTGACCTATGTCTGGGCCACATACTCACTCTGCCCTCTTACTGGGCCACATACTTACTCCACCCCTTTACTGGGCCACACACACACTCCGGGCCTTTCACTCCTTGAGCCTCAGGTCCCACTCGGTAGACCTTGGCCCCAAGCCTTTCTCCTCTGTGGGGTGACCCACAGGGCAGTGGGGGGCTGAGGCTTTCTGGTGCCCCATCCTTGCCTTTCACTGGAGTGGCACATGTGTAACATTTCTTGAAGATTGCCCCACCACAGACAGCTCCACCACATTAACCCACTCTAGCAGAGTGAAGTTTCAGGTCTTATGCAGGACCAACAGGAACCTCCTCCGTCCTTATAGTTCCTACCTTAACCTCCAGGTGTTCCAGGAGCTGCAGTCTTTTAGCTGGGAGATGTTGCTCCACCAGCTCCCCAGGTGTAAATGCTGGCCCTGCTTCCAGAGTCTGGATTTATAAACCTTCTGCCCAGCCCTCCTCCTGTCAGGCAGCCCTCTGAAATCAGGTGACTGCTGAATTGGGCCTGAACTCATGTGCTGGCTACTCCACAGTCTGCCTGATGTTTTTCAAGCGGCAGGCGCAAACAGTGCATTGCCACAAAGAGTCATTTGACTTCACGGCTCATTATAATCTACCCCATCCCTTCTAAACCCTTCATTCTACAGGTGCTAATGACCCTCTTAGTTTTAATGGTCTTGATCTTCCACCAATCAGGCTATCCTTTATTTTGCAATTCTGCTGTCCGTTAGCTGCTCCTGGTAATGAAGCTTTTATTTCACAGGCCTGCATTTTGTTTTTAACTCATTTCAATGAGTTATGTTTGTTTGTCTTTGCTTCAATCTTAAATGGAAAAATACAGCCCTAGGCCTCCGGCATACTAGTAAAACTTCTAGTTTGTATTTACCCAAAGAAAGTTGCATCTTATTTAACCTGTTTTTAAAATCTGTGCATCCCTGTTTTTAAAATCTAGATCCACCCATGTTTCCATCCATTGTATTTATCTGTTCCTGATCCCCATCATGTGCTTCAGCATTCTCCTCTTACATTTCAACAGTGTCCTAAGTCACAGCAAGGTACTGCTCTGCTGTTGAAGGCCCCTACCTTTGCCTCTCTGTGTCTCTGCTTCTCACTGTTGAGAAACCTCCTCCACTAATGAGCTGACTGACCTGCTTTTAGGAGGC
Source organism: Caiman crocodilus (assembly GCA_030014935.1). Taxonomy (NCBI): domain Eukaryota; kingdom Metazoa; phylum Chordata; order Crocodylia; family Alligatoridae; genus Caiman; species Caiman crocodilus. The sequence goes on from JAGPOW010000261.1 coordinate 248,217,712, forward strand.
CAGTAAATATCTGCTCTTTTCTTTTTCGCTCTCAAGTGATCTTGGGCTGCTGATAAAATAAATGTTGGGGGTCTAATAATCTGAGCGCAAGACCCTATAAGGTAAGAAAAATTGCAGTCACTTACTGTTGTTTTTTCAGTTTCCATGGCAGCAAAGACATTTCACCTCACCGTTTTGATACACCATCTGCAGATCCTCTTCCCAGCTTGAGAGATTATTTAGATTATAAATACTCTTCTACCTTTCCTCACCTGTGCATTGGCAAGCAAACACAAGGAGCCCTCCTGGCTGACTGTAGTTCAGGGCTTACTGGATAACTATGCTGTTGGAGTGTGTTTTATAGTTGTGGTCAGGGTTTCAGAGGATGTAGCAATGAGTTATTAATTTCATTTTTATTTCTTTAATATTCTGGTAATAATTCCACAAAAGATGTGAAGAATAATTTTGAGGAATAGCCTGGGGATGGGAGTGTCTGATGAAGCTGGTCAAGTAATTACATTTGAATTTCCACCCACTGTTCTAACAGTAGAGGGCATGTTCCTTATCCAGATGACCAAAAAACCAAATAATGTATCTATTTACAAAGCCTAAGAGGGGCTTCACAAATTATGCACAGGTTTAATTCACCAGAATGGTGAATGCCCTCCATCACTGGAAGGCCCTGGCTACCTTTTCTGGAATGAAGGAGAAGGCAGCCTGGTCTTGCAGCTGTTGTGCCCCAATACAGCAACTATCTGCATCTAAAATGCCACTATCTGCTCTGTGGACATAAGCATAGTTTGCTGTAAAATAAATGCAGTTTTTCAAGGATTGCTTGGCACATTCATGACTACCAGTGTGGGTGCCGTGTTCCTACCACAGGGTAATTTCTGTGGGTGTGTCTGTACATGAATATTAATTTGATGCAATAAACTCCAGTGCAGTGTGTACCAGAGTTTATTGCCTCTGGGTGCAGCATTCACATGTGCACCCAGGACAGTGGTATGTCAAGCAGCCCTAGTTGGCAAGGCAGGTAGGGGGTCAGTCTGCCAGCCCAGGGCTGCTCCTGCCTGGCCGCTCTCTTGCAGGTAGCCCTGCACTGTATCACCTTTGTGCCTCAGCCAGCCCTGGTCACTACCTACATGTGTTATGACAGGGTAAAAAACTCTGCTGTAGGATAGTACTTGCATCAGGCAGTACTAACCTGTGGCAGTTTACTGTTTACTCTGGCCTAATAGCTCTGCATGTGTGGATGGAGATGCTTTACTGTGGAGCTAATTAAGCAACTCTTCAGTCAGCAAGTCATGTAGATGCCCCCTGTGCGTGTCTTAAACAGAGCTTTCCATTTTGCTTCAGTGTGCTTGCTAATTGTGGTACTATTCTTAAGAAATCTGTGGCTGGCAAGCTGGGCTTTGCAAAACAGATTTCTGTATTCTTAGCAACTGAGATGCAACTAGGATTTGAGCATGTGGTATGGAGGAGTATAACTTGGAAATGCTACTAGCTTGTATCAAGCTGGCAGCAGACAGCACCAGGAGTAAAAATACCAAGTATATATCATAGCATGTAATGCTAATTTCTTAAAATTAAGATAATGATGCTCGTCTTCTTCATGGTGCAGTGGCAGCCTGAGTGGCTTCAGAGCTAGAAGATGACAAGGAGCAGGGATGGAGTCTAGCTCATTGATAACTGCCTTGACCCCTGGTCGCCATCTTGGGACCAAAAGTCCCACCCCTAACCCCTGATCTTTGCCGATGAAAGTCCCTCCTATTGCCCCCCAGAAATACTCCTTTTCTAGTAGAGGGGGTTGCCATCTTAGAACCAGAAAAACCCAAATCATACACTAAAGGTCAAACACCTATTATAACATATTTTAATTTTATTACAACAATATTTTTGTCATTTGTGTTTGCATACCATATATAGAGGTGATTGAAGAATAACTCAATAAATAAATTCTAGTGTGTGGGCTGCGGGTGGCTGGGGCACAGAAGACAGTCAGCTCCAGTGTGTGGAGCTTCCCATGCTGCACGAGTGAGGGATACGCATAAACGGTGGAGAGCGCTGGTGATAGAGATGGTCTGGCAGGGGCTGTGCTCACCATAATGTGCAGCTCTGGCCAGAGCCAGGCACCAGTGCAAGCAGGATGCTAGGGAAGCCAAGTAGGTCCCTAGCAGCTGCAGCAGTGACAACAGCCTTGTCCAGAAGCTGCCTGCTGGCTCCCACAAGGGTGCAATAGGGTATGTTGCGGGGGGGGTGTATATGTGGGTGCCTTGTTCCCACCTTCATAAGTGGAAGGGCTGTGCAGGGTACAATTTGTTGGTGGGTGCTATGAGCTGGATGGAAGTGCCTGGCAGGCTGGTTCTAGCCTGCAGGCTGTATTTTGCCCACCCCTGCTGTATAGTTTTTTCTGCTTAAGGTGTCCTGAAGTGCTTTACCATGAGTTAGAATCTAACTAGATCTGGTTTCAGAATCTGGAAAGATGTGACAAGGACATCCTTTGGCAAAGTTGATGGAAATACTTTAAGATGTTGCTCTTTCTACAGCAGAACACAAGACTACTTTATTATTGTATTGATACACAAAAAGTAGAAGAATGAGAATGTGTCAAACCCTGTTGGTGTTGTACTGTGCTTTACAATTTAAATGACTGATTACTCACAGAATGGTATGATTTAGAAATTACCCACCATCTGGCTCAACAAACTATGTCACTGTAACCTTCAAAGCATTGATAGTTGATAAGCAAGATGCTGCTAAGTTTAAAGTAAACAGTTTGTTGGGAGTAGGCCTGATAGAAGAAAAAGGATGCACCCAGGACTGGACACAGGCACAGGTGAACCAGGCAGCTGCCCAGGGCCCAGACAGAAAGGGAGCCTGAAAATGGTAATTTTTTTGATTGTTATTATCTTTATAGGTTCATAGATTGATTGCTAGGGACTGGAAGGGACCTTGCAGATCATTGGCTCCAGCCCCCTTCTCTAGGCAGGAAGACAACTGGGGTCAAATGACCCCAGCGGGGTGACTGTTCAGTCTCCTCTTGAAAACCACCACGGTAGGTGACTGCACCACCTCTGGAGGGAGTTTATTCCACAGTCCGGACACCTTGACCACGAAGGAATTTTTCCTGGTATTAAGCCTGAAGCGGCTTTCCAGGAGTTTGCATCCACTGGTCCTGGTCTTCCCCAGGGGTGTCCTACTGAACAGTTGTTCACCAAACTCCTGATGCATTCCTCTGATATAGCGATAAGCCACTATCAAGTCCCCTCTCAACCTTCTCTTTTTTAGGCTAATGAGGCCCAGGTCCCTCAGCCTTCCCTTGTATAGCTTGTCTGGCAAGTCCCTGATTATACAGGTGACTCTTCTCTGGAACCTCTCAAATTTTCCCATGTCCGTGTTGAAATACAGCGCCCAGAACCGGATACAGTACTCCAATTATGGTCTCACCAGTGCTGAGTACAGTGAGAGTATCACTTCCTTAGTTTTATATAAGATGCGTTGGTTAATGCATGCCAGGGTGTTATTTGCCCTGCTGACCATTGCCTCGCACTGATGGCTTATATTCATGCAATGGTCAATCATTACCCGAGGTCCCTTTCAGAAATGATGCAAGTCAAGCTGTCACCACTAAGCCTGTATGTATGTTGAGGGTTGTTTGCCCCCAGATGGAGCACCTTACACTTGGAAATGTTAAACTTCATCTGATTCTGGTTTGCCCAACTCTGTAGCCTGTCCAGGTTCACTTGTATCTGCAACCTATCTTCTGGCATGACCACACTGCCCCATAACTTGGTGTCATCCATGAAGTTGGCCAGTGAGCTTTTTACTCCCCCATCCAAATAATTGAAAAAGATGTTGAAAAGCACCAGTCCAGGCACAGGCCCCTGAGGGACCTCACTGGTCACTTTGCACCAGGATGACATAGATCTGTTCATAAGAACTCTTTGCGACCTACCCTGTAGCTAGTTTCCCACCCACTGAACTGTCGAGCAGCTGAGCTCACAATCTTCACATTTCCCACAAGGATATCATGGGAAACTAGATCAAAAGTTTTTTGGAAGTCTAGATATATAATGTCTATCTCATCTCCCATGTCCAGGTGGTGAGAGATCTGGTCATAGAAGCAGATGAGATTGGTAAGACAAGATCTACCAATGATGAAGCCATGCTGGCTGTTGTTCAGAATCTTACCTTCTGCAAGCGTATCGCACGTAGATTCTTTAATGAGCTTTTCCAGGATTTTCTCTGGGATAGGCTGATTGGCCTAGAGTTGCCCGGGTCTTTCCCTCTTCCCCTTTTTGAAGATGGGCACAATGTTGGCCCTCTTCCAATCCTCAGGGATCTCCCCTGTGCACCAAATTTCTGAAAGAGTTTTGCCAGAGATTCTGCAATGACCTCAGCTGGCTCCATCAGCACTCTTGGATAGACTCCATCCAGTCCTGCTGACTTATAAATGTCTAGCTTTTCTGGTTGGTATTGCACCCACTCAGCATCTACAGTGGAGAAGCTGCCATTCCTGGCATGCCCCCTATAAGCCTTATCTCGGTTGTCTTTCCCCTTGGTCCAGTGAAATACCGAAGCAAAGTGGGCATTCAGGAGTTCAGTTTTGCCCTACATGTCGGTTACTAGCTGTCCCGAGGTGTTAAGCAGGGTTCCCATACTTCAATTTGTTTTCCTTCTACTGCCTGTGTACCTAAAGAAGGACTTCTTATTGTCCTTGACTCCCATAGTTAACCTAAATTGAGTTGCTACCTTGGATTTCCTGATCATTACCCTACAAGTGCTGGCTACTAATGCATAGTCCTCTCTGAGGACCATCCCTAGCTTCCACTGTGTGTAAACCACTTTTTTTCTTTTTTAAGAGGACCGCAATGTCCCTATTAAACTAGGAGGGCTCGCCAGATCTTCTGCTACCTTTCCTCTTTGCAGGAATGGTTTTCTTTTGTGCTTTGAGGATCGTATCTTTGAACAACGACCATTCTTCGTGCACTCCATCTGCCTTCCCTTCCTGGTCCTGCATTGCTTTCCCTACTAATGCTCTGAACCTATCAAAGTCAGCATTTTTGAAGTCCAAGACTTTGATCTTGCTGGTCGATTTGTCGACCTTGCAGTGTATGGTGAACCTGATAATTTCACGGTCGCTGTTGCTCAAGTTACCCTCAGTGTTATCTCTGATGAAGAGGGGTCTGATACTAAAAAGTTTGCCCGGGGCCACCAGGAGTCTAGGTATGGTGCTGGATGTACCCTCTTTTTTATGTAGGGACAGTAGAGATTCAGTGTAACCCATACGAACAAAGTCTTATAACAGTCATACAGCTAAATGTATATATGTTAAGAAAAATACTAATATGACATATAGCTAGATGGGCCTAAATTAAATAGATTTGGAACAATAATATATGTATGAAAACAAAAGGCATTTTATAGAACTGTGTAAAACCACAAACATCAGAAGAATCTGTCCTCCAGTTGTAAAGAGAAGTACACAGCTTTGGCATCTGGGATCCACTGCTTCCTAGACACCCAAATGATCTCAGAGCCCAGATATGCCTGTCTTTGGCAGGCTTGCAAGCTGCATATCTCTCTATAGGATGTGTCCATCACCTGCAGGCTCAACTACTATAATGCACTGGTCCTGGGAAGAAAGTTAAGGCCTCAAGCATCAGCTTACTCAATGCCATGTTTCTCAGTGAAAGAGACCAACCACAAAATCCAACTTTGTAAAAACTGAGCTGGATATTTGAAAATCTAGCAATGGGCTCTGTACTGTGTTGCAACAGAATCACTCTTTTTGTTACAGTGATAACATTTTTCAGTTAAGCTACTTGAGTTAACTGCAGAATGTTTGGAGGTTTCTGACTGTAGGCATTGCTTAGTTTATGAAACTTGATAGACTCACAACAGCAGGTTACCATGACCT
>JAGPOW010000261.1:248225599-248263476 GCA_030014935.1 Caiman crocodilus
CCTGTGACCCCAGCACTCGTTCCTGCCATTGGCGGGGGGTCAGACTAGATGGCCTGCTCTAGGCCCCTTCTGACCCTAGTTACTATGAAACTATGAAAGGCTGTCCAAAGTCTAAGGTGCCGGGGCTGTAAAATGCATGGGCAGCACCAGCTTAAGCCACAGAAGCCATAGGCTTCCCTGTCACACCATTTATACGACCGAGGGAAGAGAGAGTCTGGAGCCCCCAGCTGCTGTTGCAGCCAGTGCAATCAAGGGAACTGTTGAATGGGAGCCTGGGGCCAAAAATTAATCCCTCACAGGCTGCATGTGGCTCACAGGCCACCAGCTGGACAGCCCTGTCTTAGCTAAAGACTAGCTAGAGTAGTTGAGGGCTTTAAACTAACAGTTCAATAGGAGGATGACAATTAATTAAATGCACTACAAACTCGCATGCCACATGTCATTAACAAACTGACTGGATAGGAGAAAGGGCCAAATCCAGTTTGGTCTCAGAGGCACCTAAATGGGGTTTAGGTAGAATAAACACTTACATTCCAAAGAACAGTCCCATTTGGCTCTGCTCCCTAATCCACAAGATTCATTAGATGCCTAAATGAGTGATCCAGTTTCATCATCTATGTACTAATCTTACACCTAGGCTCTGCTGGAACCCAGTTTGGGGTTGGGAAGGTCCCTAGGACCCTAGAGGGTGGTGTTGATCACCTTCGCCAACTGAGTAGAGCACTACCCAGAAAGTGAGAGATCTGGATTCTAGGCCTTCTTCAATCTGAGAAGATTCAGACCCATACATTCAACTTTCAAGGAGAGTGCCCAAACCACCTGGTTATGAAAAAAATATTCTTTACCCATCCTATTGAGGCTGGGTCAATGGGCAGTCAAGAATACAAGAGTCAGGGGGTTGCAAGGAGTATAGAAAAGGGAGCATGTGCAAACCATCCCAGGGGTAATGCCAATTTCTGGTTGTTGCTACCACCACAATCCCAGTTGCATAGCTGTGGTGAAAACTGGGTTTTTTGCCCCCCGTGCCTGTGGGCACCCAGTCCCCCTGCCACAGTTACATCAGGTTGCCTCTGTCACCCTGCCCTAGTCACATCACTGCTTGGGAATCCCGTATCCAAAAGGAAAGCCAGTCTTACTGTACCAGTCATGGTCCCTCTTTTTTGTTCCCTTGAACTTTTATGCATTTTTCACTGCACAATCATAAGATAAACACAGAAATAATGTCAGCAGTAGGGTCTGGAACCTAGGGCTTCCTTTTCACAGGACAGTGCCACCATCATTGGGCTCTTGCTTGCTCTCTGGCTGGCCCTATTCGTCTTATACTGTTGGCTACCAAGTGACTCAGCATCTTCAACAGGAGTCTTGGAGGGTGCCCTCCCTCAGCCTATTCTATAGTCCATTGTTCATTGCACTGTCTTGCAGGGTGTGGGCTATGGGTTCGAATTCCCACATATTGACCCACATTTCTCATATCCTGCAGGCATGTTCTAGACTACTATGCAAATTGGCACTACTATACCTGGTGGGTGCTCTGGCTCTCAGGAGAATGGAGAGACCAAATATTATGCAGTCCTCAAGAGATTTTCATATGCAGCCCTGAATCAGGAATATAAACTCTAAGGAAGAGCAGGAGGCCAGTCACATTTCTGGAAACTCAACTAGGCAATAGGAAATTCAGTGTTTCCTGTTGCCTAGCTTTGAATGTCCCTCTGCTCAGGTTTAAGGGCCCTTTGTATAGTTTAAAGGCCCCTTAACTCTTCATTCACTGTGTAGGGAATCTTAGGTACCTAACTTCATCTATTTGAATTAACCCCCTGGGGCAATGCGCTTATATTTTATGTGTGCTAAAACCATGTGGATCTGATCCCAAGCCTCAAGGTATTAATCAAAACATTGAATATTTGAAGTTTACATAAGTAAATTTATCTCTTTTCATAAAAATCCTTTTTGCTCCTGAAGACCTTTCCAGAGCTTTCACTAGCAAGTGCCAGGTTGCCTGGCCATCTGCCCTCTCAAATGCTGGTTGATATGCCTGAACAAAAGATATACGTCTTCAGTGTAAGCTACCTATGACACGATTCCTCCTCTTACCTAGTTCCTAACTTGGTCCCTGCTCCCCCTTTTAACATCTGTGGGTATGTTCTGTGTTTTGTCTCCTGAAAGCTGCTTCACAGAAAGTGCTGCTGAGATGGGTGGGGAACAGGCAGCTTTACATCACATTTGCACCCTCTGGATTCTAAGCAGCTGCACCAGGTCTGCCTATATGCTCTTCAGCAGCCCCAACTTCTGGTAATGCTCACTGCTCCCTGACTGTATGCTAGGGTTTATGAGTGTGCAGCGTGTAGGGCTTATGTCAGTCCCATGCTACTCCTTTCCTGTCTCTTTGCAACTCCATTATGACACTTTTATATTATCACAGAACACGATTGGCTAATTACTGCACTTTACAAGGGGAATCTTCCACTTTTATGTGCAAGCTTCTCTTTTTCCTGCAAACCTCAGTAGCCTTGCCCTGTCTCTCAACTTCTTGACCCCTATTCTTTAACCCAGTGTTTCCCAACCCTTTCCAGCCCAAGTCACACTTACATTAATACATTTTTTTTCCATGGCACACATGTTAAGGCATCCCCATCCACCTACCTATTGTAGCTCATTGTCATGGCAAAATTCTGTGACACACCTGTTCATTTATGACAGCACACTTTTGTGCTGCAACACACTGGTTGGGAAACACTGCCCTAAGCGCAGGATTATCTGGTTTCCCACTTTCCTTACATCTCTATATACTAAGAAACTATAGCAGGTGTCAACCCTCAGGGCAGATGCTTACTCCTGATGGTGCTTTGGACCCCAGAATTGCAAGCTGGCTGAGTTGCATTCCCATTCTGACAGAGAAATAAAATCCCAGAGGATCAGCATCTTTGCTGCTGTCTTAGTGACAACTTTGATTGACGTGGCAACTTTGAAGAGACTTATATAGCAATCTCCATGACTTAGCAAATAATGGCTTCAGGTATGTCCTTTCCTAAAAACCATGGCAGAAAGCCATTTAAAAGTAGAACTGTGGAATGTTCTTGATCACGGGTGCTCAACCTCTGGCCTATTGGCCAAATGTGGCCCGCAGAGCCATTGCATCTGGCCCACAGGGATCCCCACAGGTCAGGACATCTAGCAGCAAGGGAATGGTGGCAGTTAATATGGCCATCTTCCCCCTGCCAAATTTCCAAACCCCAAACCCCATGCACTGGATTGGAGCCAGGCTGTACTCCTTTCCACTCCCCACACAGTGGCTAGATTGTGGGTGGGCTGCACCCCTGCCTTGCAGCTGGATCAGGGCCAGGCTATGCTCCTTTCTCCCTCTACCTCTTGTCCCTCTCCCATCCCCTCCTCCCAGCTGGATCAGGTGTGGGCTATGCCACATTCCCTCCTCACAGGGCTGGGTCAAGCCCCCTTACTCCATGGGCCAATGTGAGAGGGGAGGCAAAAGCCCCCCTAGCTTGCCCCAGACCCCTTCCTGATGCCCCCTGGTATTCACTGCAGGGGTGAAGTTAAACTGCAGCTGGATAGAAATGCTGACACAGGCTCAGCAGTTCTGGAGCTGCCTGAGCCTGCGAATCGGCAGGTGCCAGGGGCATGGCCTCAGAAGAGCACAGGCTGCTCAAAACAGCAGCCAGGAATACAGCTGAGCCAGCACTAAAGAGAGTGGAGAGGAACACCAGTAGGGAAATGCCAGCTGTGGAGCTGGCAAGCACAAGCCCTGGATGCAGGGGAAGGAGGCTTAGCGTCTGCTGGAGAACACCGGCAGGCGAGACAGGGAGCTCACACCCCAGGAGCAGAAGGATGCCGGGGAGCTCTGCTGGAGGGAAGCAGTCCCCGGGATGCCCAGGAGACGGACCATGACCCCAACAGAACGCCCAGGTACGGTGCTAGGAAGGGGCAGTGTGGGGCCGCTCACACCCTCAGGCAGCCCAGGATGGAGGTGTGGGAGACCATGGAGCTCAATGTGGGAGACCCAGGCAACACCGGGCGTTGGGACCCAAAAAGCTTAGCCTCATGTCAGGCAGGCTCAAAGGGGGAAGGGACACGGACCCAAGGGGGTCTGCCCGAGAGGGCCAGCAGGGGCCCGACACAGAGTGGCCCAACAGGGGCCCGACACAGAATGTCCGACTCTTCCAAATGCATACTAGGCAGAGAGGGACAGCGGAGTCCTCAGCAAGACCAAAGGCCCCTGGGAGACAAGATCCCAGGAGCCCATCAGGGGACACAGACCTTTTATGTTCAGTTTTCTTCTGAGTTACAGTTAATCCCAGACTGGGGCATGTTTAGTTGCCCAGGCCGCAGTCCAAAGATGAAGGACAGCCTTGGGAGGAGTGATGGCCAAGATGACCTGACCTGTGGAGGTGGGCAGTGTGGGTGAGACAGGATTATCCCAGTGTAAGATCTGCAGAGAGCAGAGTCTGCCTTATGGCCATAGATGTGGTAAGGGTGGGGTTAAGAGGAGGTTGGAGCCCCACAAAGAAACCCAGGGATGAGAGCTCCTCAGACCACCTACAGGGAACTGCCTCCCAAGAAAAAGAACAACAAATATCAAAGACGTGGCAGGAGAGTAGGCGCAGCATCCGAACCATCTCGGTGCCAAATCAGGCTCTCACCCTGACACTGCCTGGGAGCAAGGCACCAATCAAGAAGGGGCCAAAGTCCTATAACACCTACCAGTGACAGCCAAGTTGGGGCTGGGCTGCTCCTTTACCCACCTCCACACAGCTGGATGGAGTCTGTCCCAGGTACTGGATTGAAACCACTGTCCAGATCCAGCCCATGGACCTACTGGGCACTGCCCATCCAGCCTACTGGGCAAAAAGGTTGATGAACATGGTTTTAGATAAAACTCTACAGTTTTTCCAGCCTAAATTTATTCATAGCCAGCTTATGTCCATTTTTTCTTATGCCAGCATAATCTTTTTCCTTCTTTCTTCCAAAAAGATCTCATGGTTTTGTGGTCTCCTGTAGCATTTAGCTACAAAGTTGTAGCTCACAGATTGGCACAATGGAATGACTCAGGCTGTAAATATGAACCTCAGAATTACATGACTTGCACATGTCAAAAAGCAGAAAAAAGGATGATGGGCACTGATATGAAATGCCATTACAAATGTAGGAGTTGAATCTAGACCAAAGATTGATTGATCTGTCTTTCCCTGTTAAAATGCAATTACTGCTAGCGTTTCAGTCCAGAAAATATGAGACTTTGAAATGATCACCCTATAAATAATCTTAATGTGAATAATTAGGGTAGTATAAAATATCTAAATTATGATATAATATAAATTTAAGCCTTTCCATTTGCTTTTTTTCTTCTATAATTAGGGTTTGATTATATATGGTGTTGGATACCACTTGTAAGCTACTGAGAACCCAAAATTTCTGTAACTTCTTAGCATCTTTCTGGATTGGACTCAGAGCTCAGGATTAGGCCAAACTCCATGAACACCTAGGCATATGATGAATTTAAGCTTATGAATAGTCGCAATGATTTTGAAAGTAGTTCCCTAGTTATTGTAGAAGACTGTGTAAAATATAAGACATGATCTATATAACTAAATACTACTTTCATCTAGAATTAAAAGAGAAATTTAAAGGGCTACTTTGAAGCATATGGAAATGGGGAGCCTTCCTAGTTTAATTATTTCAACCTTCTTTAGTAGACACAACATTAAGTATGTGACTAGTCCTAGATACACAAATGAAAGATCTATTCTTATGGTCAGATCATTACATATACACAATTAAATCTTCCATAGGATTTGGGATGCTGGACACATTTTTAAGATTAATCTGACTTGGAAAAAAGGTCCAATGTAGAAAATAGTAATAAATATTTTGGAATTCTGTAGTTCTTTTCCCTCAGCTTCCCCTTTTAAAGGCTAATCAATACTGGGTATTGGTTTAAGAGAAGTCCTTAGTCTCTATTTTACCAGACTCAAGGCACACCTTGTTAAAATCAAGGCAACCCCTGGAGAATGTCAGGTCTTAGTTTTCACTCCTTTTCTGGCTGCAGAAGAGTAATAGAGCAAGTCTTCTGTTGCACAGAATTTAGAAAAAATACGACAAGTTCAAATATACCCTGCCTTCTGCCTAACTTCAGACTACAGTAATATGGCTTCCTCTGCAGAATGCTTTTAACATTATGGATTTGTATTTAAAATCTCTGGGTTTATCTTGTGAAATCACGTTTGCATACCTAACAGTGCTACGTTTGTATGTGTTGTGGGTTTAGTGGGAAGTTCTAGTTACACCTAAATCATGTCTGATAACTGGGAATGTAAGGTTAGCAAAAAGGTGATTAGCCTCACTGTGGTTTATTTCTTTACAATCTTTTTTACTATTTTCACACTTAGTGGCTGAGGTGGGAAAAGCCATAAAGTAAGTCCTTTAGACCAGGTCTGGGATGAGGGGAAAGACAGCTTTCACTTTTAAGTGCTGCTTCCTCACAAAGTAGGCCTCCTTGTTTTTCAAATGGACTTGGGTAAAAATAGATTCATCACTAGCTTCCAGCCTGTTAAGTGATGGATTGAAAGGCTATCCAACCTAGACTTCCTTTTCTTAGAACTAAGTATGTCTTGATGAGCCAGTTGACCCTACCTTCCCTATCCTAAAAGCATAAGTACCTGAGAACTTAGGCCTCGAATTTGTGCTTAATGTTGGAAGCTGAGTCTGAGATATCTTGCTTAAAACCTCAAATAGTCTTTTTAACTTCTCTCTGTTCCTTTGCTGATACATGTGAAATAATTTCAGGCTAAAATGACAACCTTCAATGCGCACAAGTCCCACTGGCTGCTCACTTACTCTTTCATCACTCTTCACCAGACAGGAGACATGTCACCTATTTCCTATTACTTATTGTCTACACTTCTCCATTGGGTGAGATCCAGCATGACTTCCCCATTTTCCCACTTTTCTGTTACCTGCTACCCTGGAAAGTGGTGTGGCTGGTTCACGACACAGAAGATGTGCCAAGGCATTGGGAAGCAGAGAAGGGAGCTGCCAGGGAAGCAATTCTTCTGGAGCTCAACACAAAGGATATCTTCAGTTATGGTAGGAGGTACTGCTGCTGGGAAGGCAGCAGCTTTCTCCAATTTCCCCTGCCACTGTCCTAGGACTGTTTCTGTTATTAGAGACATGACACTAGGGCTTGTCTAACAAATCTGGAAAATCACGGAAACCAGAAAAGCTTCTATTGTCACTGCATGACCTATTCTGGCAGGTGACCCATGATTAATTTGCAAGAGTTGGCAACACTAACAAATGACAAGTGAATTACAACCATTGTAGACAGGTTGATATCAGAAAGGTTGCAGGAAATATTTTAATTAAAAGTCTTAAAAAATCAGTGAAAACTTGGATCCAAAAGGAGATGTGGAGTCTGCTACATGGGGGCAGAGAATTCTGGAGAATTCTTCTTTATGGTCCTCAACCCAGGCTCATAGCAGAGATGTGCTTTGCCTTTAGTGGCTCTAGAGATGAGGAACAACCTGCAAAGACTGATGGAGAGGTCTATAATTCAACCAGCCTTGGGGTAGAAAAATCATTCCTTAGCAGCCACCTGGATCCAGCTTTACTCACCCCTTCTGGACTCTCAGGGTCCCACCCTGTTTCTCCTACCATGCATTGGTGTTATAATTGGACAGAGAGGTTGTCGTTACAGGGCAGGAGGGTTTTGTTTGAGGTCTTAAGCCCTTGTCTGGGCTGAGGTGCCTTGGCCTTGGTTCTGTTTACGCTGGCTGGGCTCCTCTGTCCCAGGACCCTAGGCTCCCAGGCCCCAGCTCCTGCCTTGTTCTTCATAGGCTCAGAGTCCCTTGGCCCCAATCTTGCTCTTTACAGGCTCTGGATCCCTTGGCCCTCGTGCTGCTCTTTGCGGGCTCTGGGCTTATGCCCTCAATCTTCTCTATCTCATGCCACAGGCCTTTAGCTGACAGCTGCACTGTTTTGCTACCCTGCTTTGAAGGGTTTAGCCCCAGCACCCTTCTTGGTGGCTTCCTTTTCCCCTTCAACCACAATCACATCCTCTGGTTCAGCTTCAACACAAACAAAAAATATGAGCCTCTGCTCCCAAACAAAATGTTTCCCCAACCTGCGTCAACATCACACCCTGGCAACAAGATATAACACACAACCAAAATACTTATATACGTATAAGCTTCCTTGCACAAGATAGTCAGATCTGATGATTATACTTCCTTGCACTTCCCTGCAGTCTGGAGTCCTTCCTCCTTGAGCAGTTAGGTTCATCTCCTGCCAGGTCTTACCCACAGTCCTAGTTTTATAAGGTTTCTAACCTGTCTCTAGGTCATCTGACCCACCATTTCTGCCCCAGGCTTGTCAATCACTGGCTGCACTGTGCTGGCCGCACTGGGGTGGGCAGACGTTTTATTAAAGGGCCCTCTGCCATTATCTGTTCCTTCTCTTTCCTTCAGTGATGGGTAGGATCCCCATTACAAGGTCTGAAAACATATTATGCAGACAAGACACAGGCTTAACAAAAAAACAATGATAACTTGGAATTGGGTTTAAGAACTGGACTGGTAAAATACGTAATAGAATTTGTGTGCAGATGAAATCTTCCATGAATATCAAGCTGCTATGCTGAACAAATTTTATGGCAAAGAAATTAGACTTGTGCAAAATGAGGGCTTCCCAGAACTGCTAACTCTGTGAAATTCATAGTATTACACTAATATCATATCTATAAATTACAGGATAGATGTTTTTCAATGTATTTTCAATGTGATTCACATTGCTACCACTTCCTAAAATCACTTTCTGTGCTGCACATTAGGGAAGGTGTCATATTCAATTTATATAATGATGGCTTTCAGCAGATAGCACTACTGATGGTAAAGAGAAAAAAAATCACGGCATGCTTTGGAAATCAGGAATGCCCCTGAAAAACATTTTACTGTTTCAGAAAGCATGTTATAAATTTCAGCACCACCCTGAATGAGACCATTTTTTACAATATATTAAAAAATGGCAAATCAAATACAGTAGAGAGGCAACATCCAGCCTTCCTAGAAGATGTTCTAGTTTTTTTTTAAACTGATGTACATTTCATTTTTACCGTGGATACAATGGTATTGGGGTTACTTGTTTTTCTTTTGTCTTTCTTACTTTTCTATTTTGGAGAAGATTAATGGGTATAGTCATCAGATCTGACTATCTAAAATCCTTACAGCTCAAGTGAAAATCTCAGACAGGTCAGCTCCAACTTAACGTGTAAGCTAAACCAAATATATAAGAGTTTTTGATACGATCTCAGCTTTCAGTATCTTATCTGTTCTTTGTGAACACTTAACAGCTCATAACACATTGTAAAACCTGTGGTTTCCTCTCACATTCTTCAACACAAATATGATGGGCAGCTCTTTTGTATAGTATCCAGTCCACCCTACATGTGACTGCACAGAAGCCCAGACTGATCTTCTAAGCATTCATAAAAATGACTAATTGCTGATTGCTAGTGTGCAAGCTCCAAAAGTGATTGTTAGTGTGCTAGCTGCAAATGTCAAGTGAATAGTACATATAGCAGACATCACTTAGGAGTGGGACTCATAATTGAATCACAACATGAAGTAGTAGCAGAGCTTCTGGTGTAGGGAGAAAAGGGAAAAAAGACTACTTCTCTGGAAGCCTTGCAGCCAGACTGCCTGGTGTCACTGGGCTCATTCCCTTGGCTGTTCCAAGACACAAGCAGCCAAATGACTGCCAGGGATTCCCCTTGTGGCAACTAGTGATGCCTGCCACTTTAAGGGCTAGATCAAGCAGCCAGCGGGTATTTGATTATAGCAGCTGTTTTAGAACTCTGGCCGCCTATGTAAACAAGAGCAGTTTGCTGCTGGGGGGCAGGCAAGAAACATCGCCTGGCTGAGCTGCTGCAGGAGGCTCTGGCCATGAACATGACCTAAAACTGGACCCTGCTGGGAGTGGGTGGTCTGGTGGGGCTCCCAGTAGTGCAGGAACTCCAGGAAAATGCCAGGCCAGTTACCACCCTAGTGAAAGGTGGGTAGGGGTGCCTTAACCCCAGTCCTCACCTTTGGGTGGGTTATTTGAACCATCTAACCTATCTAAACCATCTAATCCAAGGAAGGGCAGGTAAGCTTCTTGAAGTGCCTGAGCCTGCTGGGATGAGTGACCCTGTGGGGCCAGGCATGTTTTGTGAAGCACCTGAGCTAGGCAGGAATGGGGGACCCAGATCCCTGAGTGTAGGCAGGCGACCTAGACCTAACTGAGGGAACTGACTGATCAATGCTGGGGCCAGGACACAGATAGGGGTCAAAAGGGCCAGGGGCCCACCACGAGGGATGCCCATAAGAGCAGAGAAGCTCGGGGTCCTGACTAGTCTGAGATGGGGCCAGGGCTTAAAGGGAAGCCAAAGGTCCTTGGGAAGAGGCCACAGCTAATGGGTGAAAGGGATGGTTGAGTTGGCTGCCTGAGATGCCATCTGCGAGGCTTGGGCCACAGTAGGGGTGGAACAGAGCCACGGATAGCGCCCCCACCAGTATCGGGGTGTATAATGGACAGCCTCCCACCTAATTATTACATCAATATTATTACATCAAGGTGTGGCAGAAGAAAGAGGCGGGTGGCTGGCCTGTAGACAGGGGGCAGGCCAGTGCTTGCACCGGGCATGAAAGCCTCCTCCTGTCACATGGTTCTCATTCTTGCCTGATTGTCTTCAATGAACCTGATGATTACAACACTCTCATTTCCTGTTGAGGTGCTTTCACACTTCCTTAGACCTGATCTGTTTCTACTGAAGTCAGTGGAAGATATGCATTTGATTTCACTGGGTACAAGTTTGGCCCCTTAGGTTTTCACACTGCAAGCACTTATACCTGAGCACAGTTCCATATTTAAAAAACCCTCCTATTGGAACCATGATAACAGGCCACAATCAGTAACAATAAAAATGGATATTGAGGAATAAGCACAATATGAAAAACAGTGAGAGAGTGATTGGTGGATAGGGATCAAACTTACATACTTTCACTTAAGCAACTTTTGACAGAGGTCAAGAAGTCACTTCTTAGAACTTTTCTGAAGTCAAACCTTCTTATGTGCACCTTCTTCTGACAGGTGCTCTCTCTGTTCAGAGCTTCTCTACAAGGTAAGGAAAGGAAGAGAAGAAAAGCGGAGCTAGCAAGGGTAGCTACTATCAAAAGAAGGAGTAGGTGAATAGACCTAGTTTCATACAGCAATAAACACTGAAGCGAGGAGGCACTTCTGGAAATGGAGAAATGGAAAAGCAGTATTCCCTGGACTGCTCTTCTGAAACAGCTGAGCAGAAGCTTGTTGCTCTGCTGGGATTCTTCAGTTCAATCCCCTGGACCCTCTCCTTCCAATACTTAATAACACTTCTTCCCTATACAGCAATCAGGCTCCAAAAGGAAGAGAAGTGGAGAATTTCAGGTCCCATAATCAAAGTCCCTAAATTTTGCTGTAAGTACTCAGGTGTTATTTTAATGAAGTTTCAGCAGACATCCTGGGGCCACTGAAGTGCAAGGCCTGAGCTTTAAGCTGAAAACAATAACAGCTTTCAATAAGAAAATTGCCATACTGTCAGAACAGACTGATTGTGGGGGGAAAAACTGTTGTATGTGGTCGGGACTGTCATTACAAATGGGCATGATCATGCATCCATACTCCCCCATGAACAAAACAGAGATGGAACAGGTTCTTTTTATACTTAAAGCAAAGTGTTAATAGAAACTTTCTGTGGTACACACCCAAGTTTAATTAAAATGTACCCATTAAGTCCTCTTGTTCTCATTGATGTTATCTTTGCATTCGTCTGCCTGAACTGTCATCCTGAGCATTATGTTTGGTTGCTTATTTATTAGCCGGGATCCTGGTTTTCTCCGATTAAAAGAAAAAAAAATCCCCAATTTTTGGTTTAAAAATGTAACCTCAAATCTACATGTTTCCATGATTAAAACAAAACACCACTATATATCTATCTATCTATATATTAGTGGTGTTTCGTTTTAATCATGGAAACATGTAGATCTGGGGTTACTTTTTTAAACCAAAAATTGGGAAATTCTTTTTTTTTTTAATCGGAGAAAACCAGGATCCCTGGTTATTAGTCCCTAGGGCAGGTAGGCACTCTTTGAACTATTACACACAGTAACAAATACTGTATTATAGTGATATAATCATGTGAACAAAAATGTTTCAAATTGAGTAGGAAGGATGATCTAGAACAAGTGCATTAACAAATTAAAAACCAAGAAAATCACCATTTAAGAAAACCCTTAATTTGCATGACACTATTCAGCTGCACTCTTAAGTCCTTTGTTCCACAACAAAATCTCTTGCTTGATATGAAACTCATCATTCAATCGCATTCAAGTTCCCAACTTTAACTTTTACCACAGGTAGATTAAATTGTATTCTCACTAGCTTTTGCGTAAAAATATGAGACCAGAGTTAATGATGGGCAAGTTCTCTGGACTGGCTGAGCTGTACTTGGTACAGCTTCAAGGTAGATGGGCTAAAGAAAGCTTTTAAACCATCTTTGTACTCTTCAGAAGCCTGTGGCTGGCGGGAGCCATCACGGTCCCTGGGGATACAATGCAGAGCAGCTTGAGGGATCTTTTACCTTAGGAAACTATCTGTTAGCCTAAGTGCATCAGGGTGTCTTGCTTTCCCCAGTCACACTGCTTTGTGCAAACGGCGGACCCTTGGAAACTGAACCCTGGGTTCTGCGTTTGTGAGTGACCCAGGAGTGCAAGAGCTCCGATGATCTGACAGAACTGAGTTTTCGTCTCGGCTGTAGCGCGCTCTAGTTAGGGCTGGACATCAGCAGAGGTATGAAGTCAAGCCGCTGCCCTTCCCTTTGTTTTCCTTCTCTGCTCTTTGAACTTGCTGCCAGTTGCCCGAGGTGAGTCTCACCCATTTCCCCGGCTGCTTCCTGCCCCCTCTCCCTCAGAAAACTTATTATTCTCCCCGCTGCTTTCTTTCCTTCCCACCTCTTTAGCTCCCGCCCTCTCTTAGCCCGCCCGTCACCGAGCCACGCCCCCGGGGGCGGTACCTTCCCCCGATCCCTGTTTTCTCGGCCCTCCGCGCGGGGCGACTCCGCCCTTGGCCCCGCCCCACGACAGCTGCGCATGCGCAGTGCGGGGCACGCCGTGACGCAGTTGAGAGGCTGGGCCTGGCTCCCACCTCCGTCGGCCGAGCCGCACGGTGACAGACGCGCGGAGCCGTTGGGCTCTGGAGTTGCCTCGTCCGCAGCGGTTGGTCATGGTCCCCCGGACGGAGCCGGAGCGGGAGCGGTGGCCGCCATTGCGGGCGGGGGCTGCGGGACTATGAAGGATGGACGCGGACGAGGTGACCATCCGCGAGCAGAACTTCCACAGCCAAGTGCGCGAATACACGGTGCGTCCCGTCGCCCGCGTCGCCCCCCGGCGGGCCCGGCCTTGGCTGCCGCCCGCTGGCCCTGCCCAGGCCCCTCCCTGGAGCCCCGGGTGCCTGGCGCTCTGGCCTGGCCCTTGCCCGCCCGCCAGCTGTGCCTGTCTCCTTGTTTCTCTCCCCTCTGCTTCCCGCGCAGCCTCCCGCAGCAGCGAGCTTCAGCCCACGCAGCCCCGGGCTCCCTCGGGGACCCTGGTTCTCAGGATTGTGGGGAGTTGGGTTTGGAAGGAAGCCCTGGGGGCGTCTAGTCCACACCCTTGCTCCGAGCACGACCAGCCCCTACTGTCTCATCCCAGCCAAGGGTTTGGTGTTGAAAAGCTCAAAGATGGAGATGGCACAGCCTTTCTGGGTAACCTGCTCCAGTGCTTCATCACCCTCCTAGGGAGAGAGTTTGACTTAATATCCAACCTAAACCTCCCTGGCTGTAACTTGAGCCCGTTTCTCCTTCTGTCATTTAGATCCATCCTCTTTCGAGCCCCACCTTCAGGTAGCTGAAAGCTGCTGTTAAATCCCCCGTCTGTCTTTTCCAGACTAAAATAAGCCCAGTTCCCTCATTAGCCTGCGAAGGGGTCCATCTCTCCTGCCTTATGACTGACTCGGATGAACATCTCAACTCCAGTTTGCCACAGTGCTGTGCTGCGCTCCTGCAGGCTTTGCCGCCTCCTCCTGCTGTCCCTTAACACCTTTGGTCCTTTAATCCCACCTTTCCTTTTATGCTGCTTTACACATGCAAGCGGACTGCTGCCCCATCCCACCCTATGCCCCCTTGTATTGGTGGCCCATGTAGCGCAACCCAAGTATAGGAGCAGAGTGTGAGCATCCAGTGACCACAGAATGGCCTGCAAGTCCCTCAGCCCACCCCTTTCATAGGCTAGTCTGGAAGTGTAGGGGCATGCTTGAACTTCAAGGTTCCTTACTTCTTCTCTTGTATCTCATACTGTTTCTACTAGGGATGTAAATGTGTAACACATTAGGTGTTTAAAGCTGTCTAATTATATTGGATAACTTTTTAATTAATAACATGTACCTACGGAGTAGCCAGCTCTTGCTCTACTTGCCATAGTCAGATGTGTGAGTGGCAAGTGGTGCTCCTGCTTCCGGCTGTTGTGCTCTTCCCTGCTCCTCTTCCTCTTTCAGGGAGAAGGCTGGCTCTGTTTGGCTCAGCTCTACTGCCTCATCTCCCCATCCTTGCCTTAGCACTTTGGTTTACACAGGCTGAACTGCTCTTGGACAAAGATGGGCTGGGCTGCCTCAGGGAAGAGTAATCTGGAAAAGTAGTATTGGTAAATCACGTGATAATGCATCCAACATAGGTTTTTTAAAAATGTTAACTTTAGTGCATTAATGGTATAAATATAGTTTAATTATTTAACCTTTCATATGCCTGGTTGCTATCTACTCTCAGCAGTCGAAAACAAGTTTTTATGGTGTTTGTGTGTTTCGTGGTATGCTGCATCTCTCCTCATACAGCCTTTTTCTTCATGTGCTAAGTGAAGGCTTTCAATGTACAGGGTTGTATATTCCCCATCTGCATTCCTAAACTCTTGTCGTGCCATTCCCTGTACTATCCCTTATTCTTTTTGCAAACAAAGATAGGCTCACATGGGTCATGATGCATCTCAACCTTCCTGCTGCCCCCGTCAGGTGTAGGACTGCATGTGGCCAGCAGCGGTCAGTACAGGCGACCCTCGTCATTCGCGGGGGATACGTTTTCATATCCCCGGTGAATGGCGAAATCCATGCATAAGGCACTGTGTTCTTGAACACTGTCTGAGTCCATGAACTTAGTGTCCCCAACGGCTGGGCGGGAGGGGGGGCACGGCTGCTCTGGCAGCAGGAGCCCGTCAGCAGCTGTGGGAGCCCAGCAGCAGCAAGTGCAGAGCTCCTGAAGAGCTCCTTTAAATGTATTTAAGAAGCAGGTTTGGCATTTGCGAATATTTGAAACTGTGAATGCGGAACCCGCGAATAGTGAGTGAGTGTCTTCTGTAACAGTCTTTCTGTGTAGCGCCTCAAATCTTTATAATCATGTATTGGAGTATGTGGATCATAACTCTCTTTCTCTCTGACTACAGATAAACCCCTTATACAAACTACGTACTTCAACCTTTAACATAATAATGTCACATACCTTCCTAATGTTTCCTAATAAGATGGTAAGGTAAATATTTTTTAAAAGGTCCACAGTTTATAAATGACGATGGAAAATGGGTCTTTTGTGTAAAAATGTTTTTTTTAGTTTAGTAATTTCTTTTGGCTCTTGTGCATATTGGGAGTCAGTACTAAGTTTGGGTGACCTGTTTAAGCGTAGTGGGGTAGAAATAAGTGGATTGTTTGGTGGAGGAGACCTGACAGGACCCTTTATTTTCCAGATGTTCTCACAGTTGGTTCTTTAAAAAATAAACAAAAAACTTTCTGATAATGTTCCTGGTATTGGAGTTCACTGAACTACAGTTTTAATGTAAACTTTTTTTTCCTCTTCCTTTCCAGTCCTAAAATGAGCATGACAATATATTGGTGTGTATTGTCTGCAGAAGTGGGTTTCTCCTGTTTTCATTAGTAATATATTCTGTAGAAGGTTTTGTACGACAGCGAGATCAATATATAGAATAAATGAAGGAGAGCATAAGAAGGGGGATTTTCCTCCATATAGAAAACTTTCAACATTTTTCCTTTCCTTGCTCCTCCCTGCTTTCCCAGACTTTCTCTGCAATCCTTATGGCTGTGTCCAGACAAGCATGGCCAGGTGGTAAGTGGTGTTGTGGACTTACCACATATTCAGGCATTTTCCATGTTGCTACTTTGCAGTGCAGGGAGGTTTTTGACCCCAGGACATCAAAAGGGGTAGACAGGAGAGCATTCTCGTATGCAGCCTTTCCGCAATAATCTTATGCAATTTAGACCTAAGACGACTGCAGATGTATGTGATGAGTATCATCAGTCTAGGCACTGCCTACTTCTGTCCCCCTCAGTTTTTTCCAGCATTGGAGTACATAGTGAATACCACTGTCGAGCAGTATCCCAATATCCTATCCCTACCTTGCCTTCTGGTAACCAAGAAGTCATCTGCTCCACAATATCTAAATGTGGGATTGGGTTTAACTCAAACCACTGCTCCCAGGATTTCAATAATGAGGTTTGTGTTTAATGGTATGTCCTGCAGCTAAGTGCAGTCAGCCTAGGGGCCCTGGGGTGTAATTTAGGGAAGTGTTTGGAAGTATGTAATGTTATGTAATATTATAATGGGCTGCATTTTTGATAGGTTGCATGACAGCGTGCAGGTGGGTGAGATTTACTGAATCCAACAATATTCAACTGTTTTTAAAGAATATGTGATGCAAATAAAATAGTTTTTATTACCATCTTATTCTGATGATGATGATTTCTTTATATCCCAGTAGCAAGTCTCAGGAAGGCAAAAAAGGTAAAGTTCAGGTAGAAGGGGGAGAAAAACAATTAATATAATTTTTATTCAGTTGGTGAAGTCTTACATTGCTGCCTAATTTGATGTTTATAATGAAACTATTGGTGTAAAGATTTATTTAGAACTCTTTTAGACATTTCATTTCATTTAAGCATTTCATCTTTGCCTATTTTTGTAACTGTCATACAATTGAATTAATGTAAAATAGTAAATCAATGTAAAAATCAAGTTCTGAACTACATGTGTTGTTTAGAAGAGTTCTTCATTTCTGTAAGTTGAAGATATGTTACATTAGCTTCTGGTCATCTCCCTTTTTCTAACGCAATGTTTATAAAAGGGGCTGCATTGATTGAGTAGGGATTATAAACATTTTAATAAATAGAAAATAATGCAAGCCTCTCCATGCTGGAAACGTGCCGTAATCTTGCATTAAAGTGCCTGCCCTTGTGGTCACTTAATTGCTGTGTCCATGCTGATTCATTTCTTAACCTCTCACTTACCTAAATTCCTTGTTGACAGTACATCTCAGGGGGAGCGTCTACATGAGATGTTACTGCACAGCAGTAATGAGATTGCTGCTGCTGCGTAGTAACTTCGCTGGGCACTAACCATGATGTGATGCTATTGCACAGTAGCTTATTGCTAATGTGTAGTACTGTCACAAAAAAAAAAAAGTGTGGGGATGCTACTGTGCAGAAATGCGGGTTACTGTGTAGTCAGTACTTGTTTATGCAAGTACTAAATGACTGCGTAGTAACAACTATTCACTCTGTTGCTTGTATAGATGTGGCCAGAGACTGCGAGTCCTGTTGGGCACAGAAGCTAAACGATCAGATGATGTTAACCAAAGAGCCGCAACAACAAAAACACCCATGGATGGGTTTGTGGCACAGTTCAAGGAAAATAGCCACAGTACATTAGTTAAGACTAACAGAGAAATAGAACCTGTGCTGTATTATTCATGACTGTAGAAAAGACAAACCCAATACATGCATTAAAAATACCCTTGATAATATTTTCTTCAGAGAAATCCAGCTGAAAGTTGAAGAGCTGGTTATGACTCAGGAACTGCAGTCTGAGTTTCACTGGTATCTGGACATCCATTAATTAGGAATTGATCTGACTTCTTTGTATTTCATATAAGGAAGCACTTCATATAATAAAGTCCTCCTTACCTATGGGACACTTACTGGAACCTAGATTAATCTGCTTTTCTGGTCTGCTGGCCAGTTGTCTAGAAAAAGCATTGAAGTAGTCTGAAACATTTTCCCAGTGGAATATGGAGGTTGCAGCTCAGGTGCTAAGTGCTGCTACCTGATGCAATAGAGTTGAGAGGCTTAAAAGCCAAGAGTGAAATCCTGGCGCTCTTACTGTGGGCAGTGGTGCTTGAATTTAATGGGTCTAGGATCATGGTGGGAAAAAGACTTCCTAAAAATAGTTTTGGTTCTGCCAAGACACATGAGCATGTATATGTTTTGTTTTGTGTACTTGTCTGTCAATATTCTAGCGGGTTATGCAGGTTAGGCAGTGCACCTCTCTAGTCATGTAGTAATGGTTAATTATGTATGCGCGTTGTGAGGGTGCCTCTGTCCTGCAGACTTGCTAAGGGAGCAGGACATAGTGAGATTATGCGTGTCTTGTTTTGTATGTAACTTGAGCATTTATCAAGTTGCTGCAGAGGTTCTGGCCTGTAAGGGGAGCTAAATTTCTCCATGCTCTTGGACTTTTTTATACAATGTGATATATTGTTTCAGTTTCCTCTGGTGTTGTTCCTTGTTTGCTTTAAGCCAGAACTGTTAGCTTGTTGCTAAGAATTTTGCTAGCCTTGGCTTTCCTTTGCACTTGCTTTCTAAGAAAGAACTCTTTGACCCTTCACATTTTTTTCCCCGTTTGAGTCCTTTTGTCTATCATGCTAGGCATATCCAGAATTTTTCTGCAAGTGTCTTTGTAAACTATAATAATGTTCCAGGAACAGACATGGTGATATTCTTGATTAGCGAAGACTTTCTATTCTTAAAAAATATGCTTGGCTTTTAATTCAAATTATTGTTTAATACAGAGGAATCTTTTAATGTAGTTGGTTAAACTCATTTTATTCACAAAGTTTTCTTGTTAAAATAAATACAGTATATCCATTATAGGGAAAACCTGTGGGGAAAATGATTTGATAGCTATACAAGTAGTGGTTGGAAATTACCTAGCAAGTTTACCATTTTTGGACATTAGTAAGTTAAGCTAAATGTATTATGAAAAATCAGTTTATAGCAAAGGAAGTTTAAACAAACAAATGCTACGGTTCTTTAAGCTTCATGCAAGTTGATGCAAATGTTGAAACAGTACTATTGTTTGATACTAAATGTACTCTGCATGTCTTTTTTTTTTTTAGTCTCTTCATATTTATAGGCTTTCAGTATAAAGCATTTGACAAACATTACAAGAAAATTTTGAAACCTACATTGTCATAAGAAGCTTAGAGTTAGGAAGGCCTATTTTGCCACTTTTTATCTCACTCCAAATTAAGTGTTTTCTATTTAAAATAAAGGAGAGACTGTTTATTATAAAAAAGCTTTCTCTCCAACAATATGGATTTCCAGCAATGTGCAGCACTTTTTTTCAGCTTTAACAATGGTATCATAAACTCAATTTTATGTCCCTAATTTCAAACTAGTGTGGTTGATTTCGTACCTCTCCTTGGAATTTTTTTTGTTTGCCTTCTTTCCAGCCTTTTTCTAGTTTCAAGGTAGCCAGATGCTTAAGATTCTTTTGCTGTCTAAAGTTGTGCTGTATGATGTCTTCTGGCATATGTCCCCTATTTATGGTAGCAGAAGAGGTCTGTAATATGAGAGAGAGATTGTTTTGGAGCACCATAATCCTGCTGATAGAACACTGTTTGTCCTATCTATTCCAGCTCCTTACAATTTTGACTAAGTACAGTACAGAATTGCAGTGGTGGGCTAGGAAGCTAGATGGTAAGTAGATTAAGTTCCATAAAACACTTATGTTTTAAAACATTAGGGCTGTGTACAAGCAGTGAAATCTAGTTGGTCAGTCACTGGGACAGTTTATCACCATAGTCACATTAGTTGGTGCTTTAAATCCCTGCCAGAGGCCTACATAACCTTTCAAAGAAATGCCTTTATCCCTGTGATCTCACTAAGTATTTTTGTAGAGAAATGACAGCTTCATGGACTATATTGCACCTTTTGAGTACAACTTTAAAAATAAACCTTAAACAAAGAAGTATGTTCTTTTTAAATAAAGGCACTGGTATTGCCCATAAAGAAATGTTCATACTAAGCGATTATGTATGCTTAATCCCATCCATTGTGCAGGTGATACTAATGTAATGTCTAATTTCATAATAACTTGCATACTCTTCATCTATAATGACTTAACTCAAATACCATGCATCTTATTCTTGTAATTAAGCACATGTGTGTGTTTGTTTTGTTTTTGTTATTGCTCCTTTCTGAAATTTGGAGCTAAACTAAAATGTCCTGGGATGGATTATTCCTGTAGTTTGCTTATTAGTCACCAAGTATAAAGCCATATTATTTCGGCCTTTTAGCAGCTTTGACCTGCTCCTCTTTTGGGCCCATGTTTCTCTAGCTGGATTTAGTGACAAAATCTGGATGACAGTCAATTTGGAATAGAATGTGTGGATTACTGTAGCTTGGTTGATTCCCAGAGAAAGAGATGTGCTAATCTGGTTAGCTGAAAGATCTCTCTAGTTACTGTTATGATTTTGAGAGGCAGTGAGGAGGTCAGGAAGTACAAACCATTGGGGGTTCATTTTGGCATTTGGAAGTCCCTTGATAATGACATTTTGCTATTGTTTTAGTGTTCAAAATGTTTTCCTGTACTTGCCAACATCATTTCCCTTTGCCTGTTTTTAGTTGCAACCAGCTGCAAATCAATTCTGTTGATCCAGCACTGGAAAAGCGAGTTTCTTGTGAGTTTCATGTGCAGCTGTAGAACTGGTGATTTTCATAGTGCTGGCATTGAAGTCCATATATGATGCTGAGATGACCCTTTGGAACTTAATTCTATCCTCCACTGGATTAACCATATTTACTTGAATCTAGGATGACCCTGACTTTTAAGATCACTCCCTCAAAATTAGATTTTATACATGGAAAAGTTATAAATTTGTTACAGTTTTCCATGTATACAATTTAATTATTGGAGAGTTGTCTTCAACTCATCCACTCCACTATTTCCACCACTGGGGACAGGGGGAAGGGGAGGTGGTATGGGGAGGTAGGTCACCTTGCCCCCTGCTTGTGCCTGCCCTCAAGCCTGAGCCTGAATTGATTCAGTCTTTGCAAGTTCATAGATTCATAAATGTTAGGGTCAGAAGGGACCTCAATAGATCATCGAGTCCGACCCCCTGCATAGGCAGGAAAGAGTGCTGGGTCTAGATGACCCCAGCTAGATGCATAGCCTGTCTCCTCTTGAAGACCCCCAGGGTGGGGGGAAGAGTATCACCTCCCGTGGGAGCCTGTTCCAGACCTTGGCCATTCTAACTGTGAAGAAGTTCTTCCTAATGTCCAGTCTAAATCTTCTCTCTGCTAGCTTGTGGCCATTATTTCTTGTAACCCCCGGGGGCGCCTTGGTGAATAAATACTCACCAATTCCCTTCTGTGCCTCTGTGATGAACTTGTAGGCAGCCACAAGGTTGCCTCCCAACCTTCTCTGGCGGAGGCTGAAAAAGTCCAGGTTGTCTAGTCTCTCCTCATAGGTCTTGGCCTGCAAGCCCTTAACCATATGAGTGGCCCTTCTCTGGACTCTGTCCAGGTTGTCTGCATCCGTCTTGAAGTGCGGTGCCCAGAATTGTGGTCTGACCAGCTCCTGATAGAGGGGAAGTATCACCTCTTTGGAACTATTCGTCATGCATCTGCTGATGCACGATAAAGTGCCATTGGCTTTTCTGATGGCTTTGCACACTGGCGACTCATGTTCATCTTGGAGGCCACTAAGACTCCAAGATCCCTTTCCACTTCCATGCCACCCAGCAGGTCATTTCCTGGGCAGTAGGTGTGCTGGACATTTTTCCTCCCTAGGTGTAGCACTTTGCATTTCTCCTTGTTGAATTGCATTCTATTGTGTTCTGCCACGAGCATTCAAATGTTCCTGCCAGTGGCTGTGCAAGATGTTGGCTGGTGCTTTCAGT
This sequence comes from Caiman crocodilus, assembly GCA_030014935.1. NCBI lineage: Eukaryota > Metazoa > Chordata > Crocodylia > Alligatoridae > Caiman > Caiman crocodilus. The sequence goes on from JAGPOW010000261.1 coordinate 248,247,661, forward strand.
ACCCTCGGATGGAGCTCATCCGGGCCTGCCGACTTAAAGGCATTGAGTTCTTCCAAGTGACTCTGCACCATCTCGGGGTCTACATATGGCAGTCTGGTACCTTGCTGCTGCCTCTCTACAACCCCAGTAAGAGACTTGTCGTGCCCCTCTCTTAGGAACACTGAGGCAAAGAACTTGTTGAGGAGTTCAGCCTTGTCCCCCCTGTCCATCACCAATTGCTTCTGTCCATTTAGCAGGGGTCCTATTCTTCCTTGGGCCTTCTTTTTACTCCCTATATATCTAAAAAGCAATTTCTTGTTGTCCTTTACTTGGGATGCCATCCTCAGCTCCATAGTAGCTTTGGCCCATCTAACTGCCTCTGTACAAGCACAAGCAGAGGAGGTATATTCGTTAGTCTAACCTGGCTAGGCTAAATCAGTTTTGTAACCAGAAAGACATCCTAGGAATGCAGGCATGTGCCTGCAGTGACTCAGGCTAGAAGCCAGGGTTGGTAGAGTAGCCCTCCCTTCCCTTTTTTAGTGCTGAGCTGAGGGGGGTGTGGCCAGGTCCCCCTGCAGGACACTGATTAGGGAGGTGCCACCCCCTTAATATTGGAACTTTTATCAGCTGCATTATCAGCATTTAACACCCCATCAGAAAACAAAGCCTCGCTCATTTATAAGCTCTTTTTAAACAGCCTTTTTTCAATGGGAAATGCATATCAGTCTCTGGTTTCTTTGCTATTCATTCCATCTGGGAAGAGCACAGACCAACTGAAGGTGCTTCTTCAGCCTGACGGAGGGTTTTTAAACCCAAAAGTTTGCTAAGAAATTTTTTTCCAGCTACTTAATTAGTCTAAGATATCAGAAAACATATCAGATTTATCCAAAGAACCTCATCTGCCTTTTCCAAAGAAAGGAATATAGGGATTTAATCATCTAATGTGTTGATTACCTCCAAAAAGCCCTAAGCAGACCCTGTCCTATCTACCTTACATGGCATTAGCTAGCATACAACATGCTGGCTACAGTCTATGCTGTGGGAGAGAGAAGGAAGGGATCTCTGATTAAGTAGTGAGTGACATGGGGATGCCAGCAGACCCTGCTGTGCCTGCAAGTCTCTACTGGAGCTCTGGCCAGGAAGCAGCCATGCAGTTTGTGCCACTGCTGTAGGGCCAGGCTGGAGCTGTGCTCCGTGCCCCAGGCAGCAGAGAAGCAGAGGCTGCATTGCGGGAGGAGAAGGAGGCAGATGGCATGATGCAAAAGTTTTGGCGGGGAGGTGTAGGCAGTAGCTGCAGCTCCGACCCTGAGCCTGGGTAAGGGCTGGAGCCTGAGCCATAGTAGCCATCTCATCCCTTCCACCCTCCCTGCTCAATTCTAAGACCAGGGGCTTTTTCCTTATGTTGAATGGGGGGAGGAAGCCTCATCTTACAATTGAGTAAATATAGTAATCTGTTGACTCCTGTGAATTAAAAGCAAGTACTTTTGAAGCTGAGGAGGAGCTGCTGGTTCTGACATTATTTTCCCCCTCAACATTTGGATCCTAAAAAACTAAAAGTTTAAAAAACCAACTCTATTCTGGGCCAGGTGGGGCAGCCATTGATGGGGATAGGGCCTGTTTGATTTGGAGAGTTGACCAATTCGGTGGTGGCCGAATCTCTGAATCAGATACGGTCAAATCAATTCAGGACAATGGTTCGATGGACAGTAGACCAAATCAAATTGCTGTTCCTTGAATCGGCCACACCTGAAGCAAATACTAACTGCTTTGCGCAGGCGTAAGTCAGAATATGCTGGGCTGTCTGATTTCCTTTTCCATTTTGTTTGATTTTGTTGTTGTTGTTGAAGGCTCTGTAGCTTGACTGCAGTCGATTCAGGTTTACTCATGCCTTACTTGGGATTTTATGACCAGGAGGGTTTGAGGATGGTACTTGTTGTATAGTGGGATGTGGTTGCTATATCATTGTTCTTCCCACCTTCTCTGGGGCCATGATGACAGTATGATGTCTCCTGCTTCCTCTGTGAAGTTTCTGGCTGTGTCTTGGACCTTTTAAAAAGTGAGTATGCAGCTGGGAGCTGCAGCTGCACTCCTCTTTTTTTTCCAGTGGAAACGCCAGTGGAAGTGGCAGCTGTGGATCTCCCGGCTGCCATTTTTACGCGCACAGTGGGTGCAGCTGGGGGACCTGGGAGCTTTCCACTTCCCACTACATGATGTAGGACTCTCACATGATTGGAGTTTGAGGAATTTTATGTTTCATTCTCACACTTGCACAACTTTGCATGTACAATACAGCCTAAGACTGTATGATGAGAGATTCAGTAAGGTCTTTCTAAATATTCATTTCCAAACTTATTTTCTTGTGCAGAGTAATTCTTGTTATCCAGACTTCATTGAAACATACTTCCCACCTTAGCTCTTCAACAATGTTTAAGAATATCCATGTTGTTTAAATAGGGCTGGGATGTGTGTGTATAAAATTCTTAATTGGAAAAGTCTCTAAAAAGTAATTAATCCCCATTTTAAGCAGGTTTCCCCATTTCTTCTTGCTTTTTAGCCCCTTTTTGTTAGAGTTGAGTGACAGGCACACAGCTTCTGCTTTTATAAAACTCACGCAATTACAAGTGTTTTAAAATGTGTTTTATAACTTCTCTGATTCAGTTTTTTGTAATCCATGCATATACATGCTTTAAAAATTCTTAGGAAATTTTTAAGTACCACAAATTTAGGGTGGTGAAGGCTTTCTTTCTGTCTTCCCTCTGAAAAATCTTATTTTGGGATGGGATGGCATTATTGCTTTAGAGATGGCTTTTTTTTCCTTTTTGAATGGGTGTTGGGAATGCAATGAAAGTCCAATTCAGTATACAAGCTAAACTGCAACTGTCATTTATTAGTTTCAATCTGAAGATGTTTTTCTCCAACCTAACACCGTCTTCCAGGAACTGGTACTCTAAAAATTATTTAACCCTTTTAATGGCCAAAACTGATGAGAGAAACTCAAACCTTGCTCTCTGCCTCCAAAAAGCTAACAAAACCAAACACGTGTATTTCTCCTGTCCTGTTAAATATTACCATAATGTGAAGTACTTAAACTAAACCCAGGGATATTTTATTGTCATATACATACATTTTTAGCATCTGGTCTGTTTTTATAAATAAAAAGGAAAATGTATCTCTGTTTTCTGGGACTTCAGTACCTCAATTTATGCTAATAATTAATTGTATATAAAAATTGATTTTAATATCTTTTTAAGAACAGTTTGCTAGCTTGAAAAATATTTAATCTAATCCAAGCTAAGTACTGTATACGGTACTCAAGTTCTTGAGTACTTTGTATATATAAGCATGTTTCCTCTCCTTTGTTCCTGAATTGTTGACTAATAACTAGCCAAACTTGTTTTCTATGGATCTAATACCTTAAATTACTAGTTTCATGTTTACTGTTAAATACTGTGTGGTATGCTCATTTACTTTTTTTTGTCTTTAAAGCCAATACTGTGCATTGGTTCCAGGATGTTAGGAACTAAATTAGAATAATGGAAAATAAAGTTCTGTTTAGTTGTATTGATAGTGTCATACATTCTTCTCAACAACTGTTACCCAAATTATTTATTTCCTGGGAAGGCCAAACTGCAGCTAAATCCCAAGAAAAAGGGTCCCCAAAATTGTCTCCTCTGAGCTCTGCAGTCATGAAAATCATTTAAAAATAACAACACCCCAACCTAAAACCTTTATGTTTTGAAATGTATTCTGCTTTAGTTGTGCCCTGAATCAGCACATTGCCGAGAGATCCTGTTTCCTTCTTCTCTGAAAAAGGTTTTATTTTTGAAATTGTACTAGACAGCTATGTGCTCCTGTCATAATGTGACTTACAAGGTACAGAAGGGTTTTTTTGTGCCCAAACACTGAGGTAAGGCTTTAACATTGTATTTCAAGCAAAATACAAGTAGTGGATATAGCTGAAATCTTTTCTCAGTGGTGCATAATATTATGAGCATTTTATCTGACTTACAGAAGTATCCCACACAGATGCTTGCCTGTGACTTTCCAAGTTAAAAAAAACTGGAAGCTTTTCCTATGCAGTTAATGAAAGTTTGGCATTTTGGTGATTTCCTCCCCGCCCTTCCATGAGATCTATGGCATATGTTAATTGCAGAATAATAGCTTAAGCATAACGCTTCTGTTGGTATGAATTTCATCATACTTTTTGTCTTCGTGTAATGTATTTAAGGCCTCTTTTCAACCTAATTAAATTACATTTCTTTTTCAGATCTGTTTTCTCCTGTTTGCTATTCTCTACATAGTTTCCTACTTCATAATCACAAGGTACAAAAGGAAAGCAGGTAAGTAATTTTACACATTCAAGTTTTTAACATTACTTTTGCAAAAAGAAAAAGTAATGCTACACGGTAGAGGAACCCAACCTCTCTAGGTTGTTGAGCAAACAACGTGTTTCTGAATGTTAGGGGCCCACAACTGGGGGAGAGAAAAAAAAAAGGATGTTATATTCTACCTTGATGAAGATGAAAGATTTCCATTATTACAAAGCTGGTTGAGACACCTAGTATCAGGCTGATAGCAGTTAAGTATCTTGCCCTTGCATTTGTGACCTGAGGTTTTGATGGGTTCAGCTAGCTGTGGTGATAGGCCATGCTCATCATGTCTTTACTTCCAGGAAGATGTCAAATCTTACATCTCCTTGCACATAAAAAAGTAGCAAGAGTTACATAATTATGGTAAGCCAAAAGTAAAGGACCCCTTCCTCCACCAAACATATTTGCAAAAACTGAATTCCTTGGAAAAACATACATGAATAGAAAAGCATAGCTAGCTACTTGGACTTCAGAGTTTCAAAAATATGATTGCACAGTGGTATCAACTGTTTATTAGTTATTGTAATAAAATTTCTGATATTGGAATTCACATCTTTTTCTTTATTTGCTTGCCACTTCCACAGTAGATTGTTGAGAAGTGGGTCCAATTTAATTTTCAATGTAAATAACCATTCACTTACTTAATTTAGAAATCCAAATCCTAATGTCATGATAAATTAGTAAACAGTGCAAAGGGCACAACTTTTTATTTGCATGGATTTTTTCCATTGTGATGCAAGCTTGTAGGTGGCTGGCTCTGCATTTGGAAATGTCCACATGATTTCTTACTGCAAACCTGGAACATGCTTGTTCTGTTGTGCTAACATTCCTCTCTTACCTCCTTTACCTGTACAGTGGAATTGTACATTTCACCTGCCATGGACATGTATTTTGTAAAATGCAGAAATAATTTTTTTGGTTTTAGTAATACTAAATTTTAAATCTGAGCTATAGTTTTCATTTCTTTTAGAACAGTGTTGTTACATAAAAGGGAAAGAAAAGATAAGTTGGCTTAAGAACTGAATTTAATGTATTTTAAATTGCTTTTCAGATGAGCAAGAGGATGAAGATGCCATTGTCAATAGAATTTCGTATGTACTTTTCTTGATATTCCCTGTACTATGAAGTAGAAATAGGAAAATAATATCTTTATGATTTTACCTACATAGGTATACAAACTGACAGTTGTATTTTACAGTTATTTTCATACTGTATTTTCTTGTTTACTACATTCCACCAAATAACTTGCATTGTTTTTGGGAAGGCAGAGATAAGAAAAGATATTTCCTGGCTATATAGAGCAGGGGCCAGAGCCTCATCTTCAGCTCATTCACCCTGCCTCTTCTGCTTGGGTAAAAGCTACAGTTTTAACCCTTTCATAGCTGAATTGTCAGCAGCTCTTAATTGCGTAGCCAAAAGCTGTGAAACCATAGCTGCTGCTGAAGACTGGGCTCCAGATGGACAGATCTAGGATTTTGAAAAGAGCTGACAATAGTCTGCAGGGCTGTGAAATAAGAGAGTAGCTAACACAGCAAAATTGCTGAAGAAAGGATAGCTTGATTTGTGTAACGTCAAGACCACTAAAAAGGAAGGAATTCATTCCTTTGGAGTGAAGAGCGATTAGCAGGAACTGGGTAGATTAGTGATGAGCCATAAAGTCAATTGATTTGTTTAGTATTGCCTGAATAGAAATGCCATTGCTTGTGGGCAGTTTAGTTTTAAACTTTGGGTAGAACAAGAATCACCCTTGTGATTGCACCCCTAAGTTTTACCCCTTTCCCTCCTCCTCCACTTCTCAGATCTACCCTTGCTGGACTGTAATCTCCCCTGCATGCAGCTACTTGAGAGAAGAAAAAGAAAGGAAGCAGTTGCCATTTTACAGCATTTCCATGCTTCTATTCTGGGCAGAAAATCAGTTTCCTCCACATAAGACACATACCCCAATTTTAGAAGGTTAATTCTCCTCCCTTTCTGCCAGTCATACTTAAAGTTCAGACAGTTACCCAGACTTCTTATTTCACAGGTCTTTTAATTATCGCTTCCATTTAAGGAAAACTAAATATTGTTCTTTCCGTTGTCACTTCTGGTTTCTGTAGACACCATTCTCTGAGATACCTAGTCATATCAGGATAATAATTATATTGGACTTCAATTTAAAATAAGTTTACAGTGTTCTCCTTAGACTTTTATATGATTTGCTTTAAAATTTAAACATGCTCCTCTCATAATTGGCAGCACAGTGACTAACTTGCTCAGGATTTTTAAAACATTCCTGAGTCATTTTTGACTTGTTATCATACAGATGCTCCCCTGAAGATCTACATGTTATCACATCACACACTGATTATTAACACTGAAGGATGTTTAAATGTTGATCTCCTTAAGGGAAGTACTTCTATATAGGACTAATACAGATCTCTTTTTATCAAGTTCTTTGGTTGTGCACAGTACCTTCTACTTATTTTCTGGAAATACCCAATGTATGGCATCATAATTTCTTGATTCTTTGCCTGCACTCTTGCGCACAATCTCTGATGCTCTCTCTCTGTCTCAGCAGATTCCTGCACTCGTTATTGCCTCCTTACCCAGAATAAAAGCCAAATGGTTTTTAAGAAACTTTACTGAAGGGTTGTCTTCTGCCATTTGCTGTTTTGGGCTTTTCTGCTGCTAGGTCTCTGGAACACTGTTCTTAGCTTCCTTCAGGATGTATTTCTCTAATTTAGCATTTTTTGCTCCTGAAGCTTTTTTTTGAAAGTAAATTGGGTGCTTATAACAGGTCTCAGGCTCCCTGGAATGTTAGTTCCTTCCTCTTAAATAGAAGAGATTTGAAAATGTAATCTCTCTTCCTGTTGGCTGCTAGCAATTTACATTTCTCCTCTGGGAATTGTTAAAATCCTCTTACTTTTTGTTCTTGTGGGCCCTCAAACATTATGCAACACATCTCATCTTTTTCTCTCTTATGCTGATGGTAGTGTGTTACTTAGTTTGCAGTGATAATGCCCTCTTGCTCCCAGTAGTACTGATATACTTCAGCAGAGGGAGTATAGTGCTCATCTCACAGACTTTTTTACAGTATAAGTAGTGGAGAAGGACTGAATATGTTTAAAGCTGTTTATTATTTTGTGTGCAAGACAGTCTTATACCAGTGTTGTCTATTCCTGGCAGTTACGAGAAAAAAAATAAAGATACTGCTGTAGTTGCAAAAATCACTTGCCCTTCTCGGTGATGCCTGGCATAATCTATGAATCCAAAAATCCCTAAATAGGATTCTTAAAAAGCAAACTGAGAAACATTGCAAACCATTGAACTGTCACAGAAATCAGATTTTTAGCTGTATTTTTATAATGAAGTGTAATTGAAGGCTTCAGATTTTGGTTTCTGGGTTTAGGATGCAGGGTATTTAGTGAATGTATTCTCTAGTAAGAAAAGATTTAATTGCAGACTCCAGGCTAAGGCTGTTTTGCCTTCTTGACTGGTCTTTTCCAGCTACAGATTAACTGGCTGGCATCTCTCAGAAAGGCCTGCAGAAGTAGGATCAGTTGTCTTTTTATGCAAAAATTAACAAGATAACTTTATTTGTTACATATTAATTTTGTAATAGCATAATAAATATCAGGTGCTTCAGCTTTTTTATTATCTTTAAAAATCAAAGTGTAGTCTGATATAAATATACATGTATGTATTAAAAGATCCTTCCTATCCTGATGATCTTAAACTCATGTTTATTTTCTGTGTACATTTATTTTGGATAAAATGGTTACTTTGCAAGTACTCATAAAGATGATATTTTTTCACATGTAATAGTTAACATGGCTTTGTTCAAAAAAAAGAAAAAGAAAAACAGCAACACATGGTAGGGTCTAGAGGGCTACATCTTCTTTGCTTAGCATACTACAAATGTTTTAGGCTCAAAGGCTGATGTCACAATCTTCCTTTTTAAGAATTTAGATTTTGGCCTGATTGTGTAACCCTTCATGAAAGTAATCATGTAGACTTCATTAGGACTTCTCATGTGAATAAGGATTATTTGAACGAGTTAGAATTTGAGGCAGCAGACTGTCTTTGCGTGGTGGCTGAGATGGGAGAGAAGCCTTTCAGTAAAGAATGTTATTGCCTGTTTCCTGGAAGAAAATTTTACTTCAGTGTATATTTTCACCTTCAGTCATGGATTTTTGAAAATTATTGAAAATTGTGTTGTAGTATCAGACTTAGCATCTTACACTATTGCTTGGGCTTACATTCTAGAGTGTACAATTCTGCATAATACCACAAGAAAGCATTGAGTATAAATCAAATTTGGAGTCTTGAAGCTGGGTGGATTGCAACATTTTGAGTACTTTGTTAATTTTAGTAGATTTTCCTTTATTCTGTTACCTAAGGGGTTGTCAAAATCTTTAGACCTCTAAATCACTGAAGACTTCCTTCTTTGTATGGGTAGAAATACAGTAAATCTGCAGTTCCACATTAAATATTAATGCTCAAATGTGATCCTATGTGACCTGTAAGTGACAAAAGAATTGATTTACTTTACTTTGAACCAGTGTATGTGATTTCTTTTCATCTCTGCTTCCCCAGTCTTCATCACATGCTTAGGAGTCTCAGAATGGTAGCCCATGCTGAAATATTTTTCTAATGTGTGATATTCCTAAGAGGGGAGGTGGGGAATCTAAAAGAATGATTTTACTCTAATTTTGATAATTCAGGAAACCATTTTATAAGTATAATCTTTTGATATGAGTATTTTTTTGGTACCAGAGAGTCGATCATTTTTACTAAGCAATGAGGGAATTAGATTTAACTGCTTCTTTGCTGTTTGAAACATTGGCAGTAACGGTGATACATTTCTTTGACTTTCAGGCTGTTTTTGAGCACCTTCACTCTTGCAGTTTCAGCTGGTGCCGTCCTGCTTCTACCTTTCTCAATAATCAGCAATGAGATCCTGCTATCTTTTCCACAGAACTACTATATACAGTGGTTAAATGGCTCTCTAATCCATGGTTAGTACTTGGCAAAATACAGTTCAAACTGGCACCTTAATTTATAGTGCATTAATAAAAACATTGGGATTGATATATGAGAGTACTGCTTGTTTTGCTTTTACATACTTATTGTCACAATGGCTTAGAGTTGCAAGTGAGATTTTGATATGCTGCTGGTGAGTTCAGCATTTATGCTAGTACACTGCATTGTAAGTCTTTAGAACCCTTGCATTTTTAGGGTAATGTGGACAAAGGAAGGTGGTAATGCAAAAGTTTTATTATTGCATACATACATATCTCCTATAGTATAAGAACTGCCTTTTCAGGAAGTTCTGAAATGTGGGAAATATTTAAGTGATTGGATTTCTCCTTTACCTTTAATTGTGATAATCTGTAAACCTAAAAGGCATGTTAAGATAATTTTTTAATTTTATACTTTTGTTACAAGAAACTTAGTAACTTACAAGAAACTTGGTTGGGTTGAGAAACAGTGACGTTTAACTGATACCTTCTTTTTAAATGTAAATCATGTATATGACATATGTTGATTGTGTGCTTATCACAGTTGGTATGGTGCGTATCTAAACGAAATTCTTCAAGTTATTGCTTTTCTGCCTGCAAGGACAGTGTCTAGTTCTTTGGGTGCTATGTGAATTCAAATAATGGTTAACATGCATAGCGTTGTGCAGGCACATATAAAGGAGCTAATATGTGAAAGGCCCAAAGTCAAGAGGCATAGGTACAAAAGCAAGTGAACCTTTGTACCATTTGCAAGAACAGAAGTGTAAATGTAGAATTAAAGATTATAAATAGGGTGGATTGAAAGGAAGGATTGAGGAATATAGTAGTTGAGAGACTGCAGTCGCTTTGGTTTGGGGCTATGAACTCTTTTTACTATTTTCATAGATGTGTATTGTTTAACTCTAAAATATCAACATATCTTATGATGTTTTAGTGAATATTACCATCCATCTGTGTTTTATATGAGAATTTTCTTCATGTTTGAAAGAAATTTCAGTTTCTCATACGTAACCTGAAATTTCTGTGGTGTTTGAATCAGATTTATGAATTATAAAAGTGAAAAATACAAGACACTTAAAATGCAGTTGGCTTTGCCCAAAAATACACACTCTTTCTCATCCTGTGAATCAGGTGTGACGCTAGTGAAGTTGTAATTGTGCATATGAGCTGCAGAGTTGAAGCCATGTCTTGGAGAAGAGGGGTTGATTATCATTTGATTTAGATGTTTCTGTCATATGCTCTTACTATAGTACATTTAATGAAGGAAAAAGATAGATGTGCAAACATTTATTTTGGCTAGATTACTAAAAGATAGGGGTGCACTGATAAAGATGTTTTTGACTGATTACTGATGGCCAATTATTAACCAGTCATATCGGCCAACACCGATCTGATGGCCAACATGCATGTAAGTCTGTGAGGGAGTGGGGCGGGGGGGAAGATTGAGGCCCCCGTGGTGAGGGAATGGGGCTGGGGCAGGTGCTGCCCAGTTGGGATGGGACGGGGTGAAGATGTGGGCAGCTTGTCCAGGGTGTGCAGGGCGGCTCCCTGCTGCTGTGTGCACCCGTGGGGAGGCATCGGGGCATGTGCCTCTGGGATTTGTGTGTGGGGTGAAGGTGGGCTGCAGGCTTGGGTTGGGTGGGGGTAGGACAGGTGGCAGCGGCTCTGGGAGGGGTGGCTATGGCAAATTTTTAGGGTGGCTATATAGCCCATCCCTTGGCACTGCCCACCTGACCCGAGCATAGTCCTAGTCCAACCTCCCCCGAAGAGTTTGGTGCAGCCCCTGGCCCCAAGCCCTCTGGGCAACCTACCCCCACCCTGCGCACAAATCTGGGGGGCACATGCCCCCATACCTTCCCTGGGGGTGCATGTGGCAGCGGGGAGCTGTCTCTTCTTCCCTCCACTGCCCCCTGAATTAGCTGTCTGTGGCTCCACCTTGACCTGCCCCAGTGCAGCAGGACCTGCCCCAGCCCCGCTCCCTCACTGTGGGGGCCTCAATAGGCTCCTGCCCCCTGCCCCTTCTCCACCAGTGATGGGAGCATCCACAGCTTCCCTAGGCAGTCTATTCTGCTGCCTCACTGTTCAGGATTTTTTGATATCCAGTCTAACCCTACTTTTGTTGCAACTTCAGGCCATTGGTCTGCATCCTCTTCTTTGCAGTGAGAGAAAAGGTGCTTTCCCTCTTCTTTATGGCAGCCCTCTAGGTATCTGAAGGCTGCTATCATGTCCTCTCTAAGTGCCTTTTCCACAAGAACATACCTAGCTCCTTCAGCCTGTCCTTGCATGACTTGCCTTCCAAGCTTTTTATCATTTTTCTTGCCTGCCTCTGGACCGTCACTAACTTTTCCATGTCCTTTTAAAAATGTCGAGCCCAAAACTGCACAAACTATTCTACTCGGCCTTGCATAAAGGGGCACGATCACCTCCCATCTCTTGTACCTAATGCTTTTATTATGCAATTCAAAACCATACTTGCCTTTTGTTCAATTGTATCCCAGTGGTGACACACACTGAGTCTGTCCTCCACCAGAGTTCCCAGATCCTTCTTCATAGTGCTGCCATCCAGCCAGGTGACACCCATTTTGTACATGTATTTTGGATTATTCTTCCCCAGCTATAGTACCTTGCACTTGTCAGTATTGAACTTCATCCTGTCAGCTCCAGTCTGGCTTTCCACTCCATTGAAATTCTTCTGAATTGGGCTCCCAGTGTGTTTGCAGTCTTCCCAGTTTTGTGATGTCTGCAAGCTTGCTTGAGAAGCTTTCAATGTCAGCATCCCCATCATTAATAAAAATAAGCAGCACCGGGCCCAGGACAGTCCCTGGGGGACTCCACTCAAAACCTCCTGTCATTCTGACTTGGCTCCACTTTAATTGCTGTTTGCTTACAGCTATTGACCCAGTTGTCTATCCACCTTGTAGTAGTTTTTTCTAGTCTAAGTTTCTCCAATGTGTTTGAGACGGTCATGTGGAGCCTTCTCCAAAGCCTTGCTGAAATCCAGATATGCCATATCTACCGCATTTCCTTTATCCTTCCAAGCAGTTACTATGTCAAAGAAGGAGATGAAAATTATCTGACATAAATTTCTTTTTAGTAAATCCATGCTGCTGCCTTTCCTCCTCCAGATGCTTGCAAATAACTTTCCTTAAACTATGCTCCCGTGGCTTCCAGGGTATTGAGGGTGTGACTAACAGCTCTGTAGCTCTCTAGATCCTTCTTCTTAATTTTTTTTTTTTTAAATGGAGCACTGTGTTGGCCTTTTTCCAGTCCTCTGTCACCCACAACTTTGAGTATTATTGCCAAGGACTTCAAGTTCTCAGAGATGCAAAGCTATGTGTGTAATTGGGGCAGTTGGACTTCTGTGCAATGTTTTCACCCTCCACGTGACAAACAGTAAATGTAGTAGGGGCTACGCTAGATTTGGGATCTTTAGACTTCAGACGCACATTACCTGGATCCTTTATTGAGGGCTTCTTCCTCTGTGCCACTCTTACCAATGTTAAAATTCCCAACTTGTGGCAGTACAGCTGGCTCATATATATGTGGCGCTTGTGGCTTCCAAATACTGCCTAGAGACTGTGAACCTCCTTCAGTATAACTTGAAGTGAAGAACTAGTAGTTTTGTTGCATCTGCCTCTATCATGTCTCTCATTTTCTATTAAATAAATTGAATTTTGCTTTCAAGCTCCTTCTTAACTTAGTCCTCTTCCCATTTATTGCTGTACCGTTGTGTATAAACTTTGCAGTACAAATAGTTTCCCTCCTGTCTGCTAATCTCTTGTCCTTCAACTCTTTCCTCACAATTATAGTTCCTTCACTAATCTCTCAACATCTACTCACTTTTATATTATAAAATACAACTTTTGTTAGAAGCCCAACAAATTTGTAATCCATCAAATCGATTTTTTTTTTTTTTTTTTTTGGCTCTTGGACAATATTAAACCAACATTCTCTCCATTTCTTGTTTTCCATCCTTTCAACACTAGTCAAAATGGTGTTCTTTTGCTGTCTAAACTGCAAAAAATCTTGTTTTGCACCTGTAAAGTATCATGCTTATCAGTGAAGACCATAACAATAACTATAGTTTCCTTTTTACAATTTTAGTTCTGTTGGAAAGTGCGACTGTAGTAGGGTATTTCCCCTTCAAACTGTGTGCGACTGGGTGGTTGCCTAGATCTTTAAGCCTTTTGCTCTACCATATAATATAATGTCTTTATTCATGTAGTAACAAGTTATCATTGCTTTGACAGTAAAGCTTTACTGTTAACATGAGCACACATCTTTCTGTCACTTTTTAATATGGGGACAGAATGGGAAAAGTTCCTACTTTTATTTAAATCAAACTTCTGATATATTTTAAGATAGCTGCACTAAAATGTCTGACGTTAAAAAGTTGAAGGTTTTAAGGAAATAACTCAAATTTAGAAGCACTGTTGAATTTTCTAGTAGACATTTTATTTTGATTTGACCAGGTAGTGAGTCCTTGAAAATAATAGTTTGTTCTTATTCAGCATCATTGCTATATTTTGGGTACTGGTTTGCAATGGCTGGATTGGTCCTGCATGTGAGTGTGAATTATTTCATGAACTTTAGCTGTATGTTACCAGATTGAAGAGAAGGTGCACAGCAAGTGTTTTCTATGAAGTTCATGGAAAAGAATGAATTTCAGGATTTTGCATCATCTTTACACTGCTGGAAAAACAAATGCTTCAGTTTATTATATTTGGTGGGGAATGGCTCCCTCTTGTGGACCTCATCTGCTATGTATAACCTACTGCTTCAGTTGGTATAATGTATAATCTGCTGCCTAGTTGCATGATTCCAGGTCATTGAATTACTTGCTTAAATTTTTTCTTTCAAAGGCGGTTAGAAAATGAGTGAGTCAGCTGTATTAACACAAGCTGTGTGGTTCAGTGTGGGTAGGGGAGACAGAGCAAGGATTCAAAAACACAACCTTGATTTTCTTTTAAGCACTTAAAATCAGATAATGACTGCCCAAACATTCATAACTCTTTATCTACGTGGTAACAGTCTTTAGTTGTGGATCATTTATTTCTCAAACAGCATTGAATTGCACCCCATAATTTGGGGTGCAGTTCTTATCTGTTGCAAGTATCTCATCATTTTAACTCTTCAGACAATATATCTATTTATATCTTGCCTCGATTCAGGACTCTAACAATTGGTGGTGATTTACAGCATACTGGCCATGTCCACAGGAGACTGACTGCACAGTAGCTTGTTACTACTGTGCAGTAGCATTGCATGGCACAAAGTGTAACGTGATGTGACGCTCCTGTCCATTAGTAATCAGCAGAGCATCAGCATCACAAAAAGACCATTCAGCAATGCTTGTGTATGCAAGTACTAAATGACTGTGCAGTAACAACTGCACAGTCAGCATCTCATGTAGACATGGCCACTAAGAAAAGAAAAAAGCTTTAAAATAAGTCTGAAAGCATAAAACCATCCAATATGAATAATGTGGTGAAAGCTGATCTGTCAGATGTTCCTAGAAATGCAGCTAATGCTAGTAAGATTTTCATTTCTGCTCTTCTAAATGTGTCCAGCAGGTGGAGGTAGAACTTAATGAAATTTAGGAAGCAAAATTGCTGAGTATATAATCTGAGTTTGCAAAAGGTTCAAGATCTCAGTTGTCAGCATTTTATTTAATTTTAATTTTTTTGTTTTATTTTGCTTCTTGTTTGTTTGGTTTTGTGGTTTTGTTTAATTTTAAATTTATTTTATTTAATTTTTAAAAATGGCTTAATGTTTTTTTCCTTGACATTTTCTTAGGTCATTACAAATAAATATAAAACTCATCCTTGTGAACACATTAGAAGAATCTTGTACTTCGTAAGATTTAATTGAGTCTTTATTATTTAAGTCCTGCCAACAGTTGGAGGTCTACAAAGTATCTTTAGCATGAAATCATTTAGGTGGGAAAGTCAATGTTTACTTTTCAGTATATATTTGACCACTATATTATCCAGTTTGGGGAAGGAAAAAAGCACAATCTGTTGCACTAAATTCTAGTCAGTGAAGTTGGCACAAACTTCTTTGATATTACCTATAACCAACTGTCTGTCACACAGTCTTGGGTGGGGGGGTGGGTGCATGTTTGTGAACACTGCAGTAATGTCTGGTCTTTGAACATCCCTTGAAGCCAGCATGGGTGTAGCTTCTAGAGTTGCAAGGGAGCGCAGGGTCGTTCCTTAATTTGACACATTAGCCTTTTGATCCCTCACCGTCCCTGGCTCTTTGTCCTTTACTCAAGGAAATAGCATCTCATTCAGTTTGTGAGAACAGGTTAAAGTTACCATATGTCCGGGTTTCCCTGGACATGTCCTTTTTGTTTTTTGTTTTGGCCCTGTGTCCTCCTGTCTGGGGGGGGGGGGGGGGTTTAAAATGCAAGTGTCTGGGTTTTTGCTATGCCTCTGCTTTTCCCCAGTACTTGTGACTTGGCT
>JAGPOW010000261.1:248263576-248284141 GCA_030014935.1 Caiman crocodilus
TCCACACACACGCACCAAACCACCGCCCGCCCCCCCCCTTCGCTTTCGTATATGACTTCCTGGCGGCGCCCGCGCGGCGGGGGGGGGGGGGGGCGGCGCCCCCCTAAAATGCAAGTGTCTGGGTTTTTGCTCTGCCTCTGCTTTTCCCCAGTACTTGTGACTTGGCTGCTTGGGGCTGGGAGCAGTGAGGGAAGGTGATTGGCTGTTGGGGATCATGTGCTCTGTATGCAGCTGCTCGCAGGTGAGAGAGACACGGAGGGGTACCAGCAGAGCTGGCGCGGCAGGGGGCTGCGGGTTGGGAGTGGGGCACCAGTAGGGCTGGGGGGCGTGGTACAGTTGGTCAGGAGTGAGAAGCAGCAGCAGGGCTGGGGGGCCTGTGGCTTGGGAGTGAGGGGCAGAGGCAGGGCACAGGCAGATCACTGGTCCTCCCAATTATACCCCTCCTCCCCCACAGGTATCCTCTTCTTTTGATATTGGAAATATGGTAGCCCTAAAGTGCAACCCCAGGTTCCAAACAGCAGACAGCTATGCTTCAATAAAGGCATTTAATGTGGCAAAGGCCTCCCAGCCAGAAGTTGCCTGCAACCTTCTCCCTTCAAAGAGTTAAACAGTTCTTTTATCCCCAGTTCAGCCTCCAGAGCACCCCTAGTGATTTGCTCAGCTGTTTCCTTTCCAGCCCCTGAGCCCTGAAGCTCCTCAATTTGTCTTTCTGACTTCAGACTCTCTCCTCTGATTGGTCTTGCTGGGAGCTGACACCCTGCTTGCTCACACACTATTCTCCCTTGTTATGTTTTTATCTCTTTCTTCCCTTTTGCAGCCTTGGGCCCACCAAGCCCATCAACATAGCAACTAAAGTCCTGTTAATACTGAAGATTCCTCTTATCTTGTCCTGTACGTAGGCCACTATGTCACTTATTAATCTTTCTTTCCCTCTATACTAACATTATAGATGAAAATGAGTTGCACATTATAACAACGTGAACGGAGTTAATGCAGAAATATTTCAATAAGCCCCATGGTTTGACACATTAATTAATGTTATTTTGGTTTTTTTTTCAGTAAAGTTTAATATTTTAGTCTATTGTTAAATGTAGGTGTTTCCATACTTGGGAATATATTTTCAAATAATGTAGTGGTTCCCATTGATTTATTAATGTAGAATTTATTTGAATCACAAATTTTTAAAAATTACCTTGCTGCCAACTAGCTGGTCTCTCTGTAAATAAAGACATAACTCTGAAACTTACCTGAAGTTTGGTGGAAGCTTTTGTTGAAAATATTTGTTCGGTTAGGCAGTTCTTTGCTCTGTTTTCTTTTGCAAGTGTTTACTTAATATAGCTCTTAAAATTGCAAGAATTAAATGATAAAAGCCAGTGAAATCCATCTTCCCATCAGATAAATAAGGCCACACATTGCGAACAGTGAAGGAAATTAAGTAAAAAAACACTTCTGTGTAAACACTTGAAACCGGAGTGTGATACTCATGGTCACTTGTTCACTTACTGTGGGGAGAGAGGCTGGGGGGAAGGAATAGTGCAGAATTTCTTCCTTTTGGTGCCCTCTATATGTTACATGTATTGCACAATTACCTGATTGATTGCACAATTAATTTAGACCAGCTACCTAGGCAAATCAACTATCACGCCTTAAAGTCCATCCAGATATAAAGTTAAAGATGGAAAATATGTAATAATTTGATAGGTGATTTCTATCCAGTTTTAATTTGAACATATAGAATAGCAGAGCCCCTGTGGTGGGGAGTCCCATCAACTGATGAGACTCAGATGTGGCAGCACTTCAAGTCCTGTTCAATGGGGCACTACTGCAAAGTCTTGTCAGCTGTAGGACTCCCAATTGTGGGAGCTTGCTACTAGTATGCTGATGCAGGGGGAGCCCAGGCTCCCCCTGTATCAGGAATAAGGCATGATAGTATCTGATGCTGGATCGCATGTGTGGTATGGCAGGAGGTGCAGTTATAGTAGATTGCGTGTCTGATCCTGTCATGACTTTACCTGAATGCTTAAAGCAGCGATTCTGAACCGAGGATACGTGAGATATATTTCATACGCTAACACAGGTTGAAGGGCCTAAAAAATTAATTGAAAGGGGGTACATGAAGTCTCACTTTGGGACCAAGGGCTACATTGACTGAAAAAAGTTGAGTATCACTGGCTTAGAGGGTCCCTTTGTTCTATACCTGCAGTTAAGTCTTTGTTGCTCTTCTTGGAGGGTCAGTGCTTTATGACTGGTAGCCAGGCTTTCTCAGTTGAGGATCTCTTGCCTTTGGAATTACTCAGCTTTACAATTTAAATTAATTAACCTGTGGGAATTGTAAGGCAAGTTTTATTTTATAAATTCCTGGGCTGAAATGGTCTTTAGCATTTGTCTTTCATACGTGCTTTAAGAATCAGAGAGAGTTGCAGCAGCAGGTGAGTAATATGAACCCTTCGTTTATATCTGTAAATATTATATATGCTATATTTTTATTTGTAAAAAACTTACCAAATTGAAAGGCAGTCTCAGGAATTTCAGTAAGTTTACTTTTTGGAAGAGATTCTTTATTGTTATTAATGTCTTGTTTTTTTTAATTTCAGGATTGTGGAATCTTGCTTCTCTTTTTTCCAATCTTTGCTTATTTGTGTTGATGCCCTTTGCCTTCTTTTTTTTGGAATCGGAGGGATTTGCTGGCTTAAAAAAGGTGAGAAAATGTTATCATTAATGCATGTGGAATAAATTTCATTGCAGTTCCAAACCTGTAATTGCCATAGCATTAAGCAGTTTTTCATTTATTTAGTTAGCTAGTTATTTATATGTATGCATAGATATCGAAACCATGTTACATGTGTGTGCAGAAAGAAAGGAACCTAATACATGTCATTGTTGCTGTGGTTCGATTAAAAATTTCAGTTGCTGTCCTAAGGAAACTTGTCTATTTATACCATAGCTAGATTTGGTTAGCTTTTAAAAGTTAGCTATTGTTATAGACCAGATTCAACTAATATTTTTTTAACTTAATTTCTTGACAGTTGCTGAATGAGGATGGTTAATTTTGGTGGCATGACTTGTAAAATGTATTCTGCAGTCATTCCTTGAATAGAAAGTAGAGGATATTCAGTAGAAAGGGGGGGAAGAGAGGCTTACTGAATGTCTTTTAGTGAAGATAAAAAGAAAAAGAATGATTGTTGTGGGGTAGGGTTTACTAAAATGCTGGTGACGCTATGTCCTGGTTTGGACAGGACACTCATGGATTCCATAGCTCGTTCCCAGCCAGTTGGTCAAAAGTCCTGGGCTGGAGTCTGGCGGGGAAGTGGAGTGGCATGGTGCTTCAGGTAGGTGGTCGGTCAGGCACTGCTGCTGCTGTGTAGGAGCAAGGATGTGCCAGGGTGGCACCTGCTCCAGTCTGTCCACCTTGCTTCCATGCAGCAGCATTCAGCAAGATCAGTACAAGCACCTGGGACAGTATAACTGCATGCACAAGTATAGATTGGGAAATGACTGTCTAGGCTGCAGTAGAAAAGGACCTCATGGTTACAATAGATTGTACATTAAATATGATCTGACTGTGAGCTCTTGCTGGAAAAACAGCTAGTGGCATGCCGGTTGTATTAACAGGAGTGTCACTTGCAAGTCAAGGGAAGTGATTCTTCCACTCTTTTTAGCACTGGTGAGGGTTCGCTGGGAGTACTGTGTCCAGTTTTAGGCTCTATGCTTTAAGAAGGGTATGGACGGACTGGAGAGGGTTCAGTGTAGTAATTAGCTGAAAATCAAACAGAATTGTATTAAAAAATGGAAACAAGAATAAATGGCTAAGGATGAATATAAAAGACTAGGACAAGCATGTTATGATAAAATCAGGATAAGGCTTAAAGCTACAAAGGGATATAAAAAGGCTAATTAGAAAATTATAAATAAATTTAAAATATGCAAGAGGCAAAGGGTATAGACCCATTACTCAGCATAGAACATAAATGAATGATAGGTGACAAAGAAAGCTGAAATGTTTTTGTATGCTTCACTCTTCACAAAAAACGTTAACTAATGCTTACCTCAATGTGAACAAAAAAATGGAGAAATTTGTCATAAATTCCAGAATAGCTTAAAAAAGTTGGATCTATTCAAGTCGGAAGACACGATGAAATATAATCTAGCATACTCATGGAAGTATATAAAGCTGTCTCTGAACCATTATTCACCTGTCCTTCATAAGGTCCTGAAATTCCAGAAGACTGGAAAAGAGTAAACAATAGAATCTGTCTCTGGGGAGAGGGGAGGATAAAGACCTGAAGAATTATAGATGCTGCATTTCCATGAATCTAAGGTGACCCCGAGTTCAAGATGACCCCCCCAATAATTAAATTCCCCACAGTCTCTGCCGCTTTCCCTGTCTTACTTCCTTCAGAGGCTGCTTGGACTCTATTCTCTCCTGTGTCATGGAGCATAGCATGTAGAAGTTCAGCTCTTGCTGGCCTGTGGGGCAGCAGCAGCACTGCTGACTGACCCTACAGGGGATGGAGTTTCCATTGCTACATGCCTGGGAAGGAATTCATCCTGAGCCAGAGCTGAGATATACCTGACAATAAGGGAAGGAAAGGAGGCAGAGGAGGGTGCAGAAGCTGCGGAGGGAAAGATAGGTTGGGGACAGGTGGCCGCTGTGGGTCTGACTCTGTCCTCACCTTGTCTTAGATTTGAGTAAATACATTAAGTTAGACTAGCTTTTGATAACTGGAAAGTTCCCTGAACTAAATGTAAAACAATCCAGTTTTTAAGTAACTTGTAAAATAATAAAGTGACAAATAGTTAGCATGGATTTGTCGAGAACAGATGTCAAACCAGTGTGATTTCCCTGTTTTGACTGTGCAACTGATCAAGTGGTGCTTGATCACCAGGGCTGTCTGGTAAAAATGGTGCTTAACTAGCAGGGCTGGGCAAAGCTTTGGTAGCCAGTTTTGATTCGGCGGAGATTTGGCCTGATTCAGTGGCTGAATCTCTGAATCCAAATCAAGTTGGGAGACTAATTAAAAGGTCCAAATCGATTTGGAAAGTATTTGGCGTTGCTTTGGAAATTTGCCCATGGACTAAACAGGCAGCAGTACTCACCATGATAGCTGCCTGTGGTAGATGGACAGGGGAGGAGGAGGAAAGGGGCATGGTCAGGAGGCGGGGTGCAGATCAGTGCCCCCACGGTGAGGGAGGGATTGGGGCTGGGAAAAGCTGCCCATCTGGGGTGGGGGAGGCGGGTGGGGGGCATACTTGTGGAGAAGGGCTCCTGCCACTGCATGCCACTGTGCACTGCTGGCCTGGGAGGGCATAGGAGTAGGTGTGTGCCCCTGGATCTGTGTGGGGCGGGCTGGGTTGTGCTATGATCTGGGATCCCCCATTTGCTGGGAGCAAGCTGTGCCCACATCACAATTCCCCTCCCCTCCTCCCTGGCCTGGCTGGGCAAGCAGCAGCAGGGCACAGTCCCTGTTCCCAGCACTGCTGTGCCCACATCCTGTGCCCCCTTTCACCTCAGGGCAAAACCAGGTGGAAACATCAAGCAGTATCCTTTAAGAGCTTATCTTGAGGCTAGTATTAAATATTTTTATTAACTTTAGGTTGTGGAGTAGAGAGTATATTGAGAGTAGGGAGTGCATATTTGAAGATGACGTCATGCTAGGAGCAGTTAAAATGCTTTGGAGGACAGGATTAGAATTTAGAATAATCTCAAGTAATGGTCTGAAATCAGTAAAATGTAACTTATTAAAAAGTAGGTGCAAAAGACTACATGCAAGAAGTAGAAAATTTCAAATCCCTAAATATGAAATGGTGAATAACTGTGTAGACTGTAGCCTTCAGATGTTTTACTGAAGTACTATAATGGATCAGAACTTAAACATAAATCAACAATGTAATGCTGTTGCAAGAAAGTAAGAAGTAACTTCATTGTTAATTTGGGTTAGGACTATGCAATAAGGCAGGCCAATTGAGACTGAATCAGAATTTATATCCTCATAGTTACTTACCTCTTTACAGCTGCTGTAACCCAAATAGCCAGTCTGAATGTGGAGTTCTTTGTCTCTGTAGCGTGCTGTAAGCTCTCATCCAAACTTGTCTCATTGTAACTTGTTTGTGTAGGCTAGTGCACCAGCTGCCTTTGACCCTGGGGATTTCTTAATGGTGGTACATACAAAAGTATATTTAAAAAATAAAACTTTAGACCAGTGGTGCTTCACCCTTTGACCCCATAGGCAAGATGAGTGGCATGGGGCTGACTCCTGCGCACCCAGATCAGGCCCCACGTGCCCAGATCGGGCCCAGTGCTGCCTCAGCCTGGATCTTACCTCACACCACCCCAGCCCCATGTGTCCAGTCCAGCTCACAGGGCTGTCCATGTGCCTGGGAATCTGGCAGTCGGAGAGCATACTGCCCAATTAATACTGGCACTGTCTCCCAAATTTTTGGACCTGTGAAGAAGTCCTGCAAGCCAGATGACACGGCTCTAGCTCAGATATGGTCTGAGGGCAGCTCTGTCTTCAACAGATCGGAAAGGATGCATGTACCCTATCTACATCAGCTCTCTAACATGCAATTTTAAAGGTAACATAAGCAGTGTTAAGAGAAATCTTTCCAAAGCTTGGGGTGCTACACAGGCAAATGGGAACTCCCAAGTTTTGCAGGGAAAGCATGGATATGATGCTTATGGTACTAAAAGAACTTTCCTCTCCTCTCCTCTTCAAGTTGGAAGTCAGGACTGCAGCAAAATTCCTTCCTTTATTTGCTTTCCTATAAAGACCTCAGGTAAATCTTGAATCATGGATTGGGAGAGGATTTGCATAAATCAACGGACATTACATAGAATATGTCCTCCCTCTCAGTCATCTTGGAGCTTTATGCCTGGTGTGCACGGTTTTTACTACTCCTTCCTAAAGCTCACCAATCCTAATGCTCAGTGACACTATTAACAAAGGAGGAGCAAGATCCTTCTCAGTCTGTTGAGAAGCTATCTGTATTTGTGAATTTGTGAATGGCCTTGCATCATATTAGTAGCAGAGTTTTCCAAAAATCACAAATGTTGTTTTAAAGATTCAGTCTTGTAAAATTTTTTTCTCGGATAATCCCAGTTGTTTGTTATGAAAAATATAACTGCGTTTAACATTCTGCCCATGCTGTGTAATGTGTAATTGTTGCATTTCTCATCTTGTGGACACAGAGATTAGTTGATACTTCATATTCTTTGTGGCTTGGAAAAGAAGCAGGTTCCAGCATAGGTCATGAAATTCTGAGATTCAGACTTGGCGAGTGTGTTAGCACAATCTCCAGTCTCCCAGAGTAGCTAAATGTTTCATCTTGGAGCAGAACACCTTAAACCAAATCAGTATGGAAGACCATAGTGGTTTCTTGGCACCAGGTTTCACCAGTGATGGGTCTGATTCAATGATGGTAGACTGTTTGCCAGCCCTGAAGCCATTAGCTTAAGGGTCTCTTGCAGTGATACCTGCAAAACATTGTCTTATTCAAGGTCATGTTTTGTGTCCATGCTTTCCATTGACAGTTTTCAATGGACATATTCATATTTTTGTAGCAGATAACAAGTTCCTGTTCTTTCTGGGATCTTGTATAGTAAATCCTGTTTTGAGCATGCAACAGCCACTGCATTACCAGTTACCAGTGAACACTGCCTTTTCTTTGTGGTCATCCCCATCCCATCAATTAGCACTTAGGGGAAATGCAGGCATTTGGGGCAGCTTCCCTCCTCTCAGCTTCCATGAGGAAGAACATGGTCTTTCACAAGGACATAGTCACCCTTAAACCTAACCCAAAGTTATTGTTTAAGATGGTTTCAGCAATCAGACTATTAGTTTTCAGTTTGCTTCCTCAAACTGGAGGGATACTTTTTATTAGATGTTCTCATTATTTTTGCTTTTTTATTTAGAGTGGACAAAATATTTTGGGAACAAACTGAAGCTAATCAAAGTGTTTACCAACAAAGTGAAAAGCCGATCTTAATCCATTTGGAAGTTGACCAAATGGCTGTCCAGTTGCATAAGGATTTATCAGCTAGTCAGTCAGTTCTTGTACTACCAAGTCATACACTTGCTTAGATACATTCCCTTACCAGGATAACATTCCCTTTCCTCAACTCTACAGTAAGGTGAAACTCGATCCATATTTACCTTTCAGTAATCCCTTTCATTCACCACTTCTGGACTGGGCACTTGATTTGTTAGGGTTGTCCTTCAGTTATTAATGAAATAGGACTCCTTCCAAGCAAACTGGTAATTAATTTTTGTGAAAAATCATTCAACTTTTCCTTTATAGTAACTCCAGTTCTTTATATATATTGTCAGTATGGATTTCATATTCTGTCTTCCTTACTTGCTAATTCTGCTCCACTGGGATTACAGATTTCCAGTCGAACTTCATCAGCAATTGAATCTGTTCCTACTGTTCTTGTCTGTGGGGTGGTTGTGAGTGAACCGAGGATGCGGATTTGTCCTCCATGGACACTGATATTTAAAACAATCCGATCTCACGTGTATTGTGTATCGTAACTCATTGTGAATGATGCATCTTGAACTACAGTTACTCTAAAGTTAGTAACTGTTCTTTGAGGTTTGGGCTTAAGATACCTCTGGAGATGGAAACTTTATTGAAAGGGAGCATCTACACAGAATTACTGGGCCAGACTGATGTACGGTGTTACTGCATTCATGCAGTACTATGCCTGCGTTGAGAGTTGGTGCCAGTTAGCATGAATGTGGTTACATTGTCATACTCCTTGTTAGGTGACATACACAGAGTAGTGTAGCATTTTTGTATGTGCTACTTTGAAGTGGCAAGTGTGCAATGGAGCTATGCCCTGAAGGTACTCAAGTATTCCTGATCAGTTTTATATTGACAGTGGATACTGACAAAGTGTCACTGGATGGAGTACTAGATTATCAATCTGAACTTGAAGGGTCTAATTAAATATAATTAAAACTTTAGTAAGTTTTTGTCCTTTAACTTGTATTTTACTCATAAGAAATTTTGAGAAATGAGATCTTTCAATGAAGATCATGTTGGCTAAAATATATAGTAAATTTAATTGTAAAGAGTCAGTGTGCTGAAAGTGTCACTTATCCCTTACTTCTGTGTCTAATGCATATTAATCAAATTCATCACTACAGTTGGTATTTTTATTCTTGATTAGACTAAGGTCAGGTACAGACCGTATTAATTTATTTTCACTGGTATAAGTGATCGGAAACCCGTCTATACCCATAATAGAACAAAAGTTCAGCACACAGACTGGTTTAAAATGGTGGAACCCAGTCTAAGATTAACACCCCCCCCCCCCCCCCCGAGTGAATATGTGTTCTGTTTGCTACTGAACTAAATTATGTTGCTTACTGAAACTGTATAACTTGGATCAATTCTACCTTAGACTTTTTGAATGTGTGTACCTTTTCATTTTGACATTGAATGATTTTTTTCACATTTAATGGGTATAGCAGACTTTCCTGAAGTATTATTACTTTTTATAACATTTTTATAAAGTAGTGGCAAATGACTGCTTTTGATCTTGATTTTTGTTAAGCAGACTTGTACTTTACATGTACTGAAAAACTTCCAGATTTCTGTTTAAAGTGTTTGTGCAGTGCATGAATTTATCTTGAATTTAGTAAATCTTTTGACTCAATACATAAAGGTTTAATTTAAGCAAATGGAACCTGGTAGCTTCACTTTTTAAAAATAAATCTGTGCTTCATTACATTGAAGGATACATTTAAGCTTGACAGTTGTTTTGTGTTCTTTGTACAGTGGTTCCCATTTTTTGACTTTTTTTCTTTCTTCAGATTTTGCTGCAATGGCATCAGATTCTGATGCTTCCTTACTCTTTAGAACAAGCCACCTGATGGAGTAGATTTCAAAACAAAGTCACTACTGTCTGGCATTTCAGAAGTACAAAATCTGGAAAAACACCCCCAAAACCCCAAACGCTCTTGCTCGCTCGCTCTCGCTCTCGCTCTCGCTCTCGCTCTCGCTCTCGCTCTCGCTCTCGCTCTCGCTCTCGCTCTCGCTCTCGCTCTCGCTCTCGCTCTCGCTCTCTCGCTCGCTCTCTCGCTCGCTCTCGCTCTCGCTCTCGCTCTCGCTCTTGCTCGCTCTCGCTCGCTCTCGCTCTCTCTCCACACACACACACACACGTGTATGTATATATAAAAACAAAAAACCCTTGCAATTCTTGAATATACTTGTGACCAGTTGAGAAGTCTGAATCAATGTGAATTAAATGATAAAACAAGATTTTTGGTGATTTGGGCTTAAAAAGAGCCTATCACCTTTGGTAGTGTTTGTAAAAGTCATTTAATGTATACTGTATAAAGCTTGTTTAGTATATATTCTAAAGGACAGATTCTGTTTCCCTGTGCATGCCTAAATGACCATTTTCCAGCTATAAAAGTTAACTTTTGGCCCTTTAGTCACAGTTTACAATTCCTTTTACCATCTATTACATGACCTAGGTAGCATGGAAGCAGAAATATCCATACAACTACTGAGCATACTAAACAGGCTGTCCATTGGCTGGAGTGCTGGAGAAGTGACTGCTTAATGTTTAATTTGTGGTATGGTGATCAGAGCCTGAAGTCTTATCCCAGCCAGGATTGGGCCCTTGGGGCATTGCACCACCTCCGCCTGGCCCCTGAGTGCCTGATACCGGGCTCCTATACACGTGTAGGGAGGCTGTTCTGATGCTTTGTAATTACAGTACATTGGAGCAGACTCTATTAATCAATTACCACGCTCCAACAGACTCAGTCGTCATGTGCCTCAGCATCCTTGCACGGAAAAATGGTAGTGAGGTGCTTTAAACTAAAGCTTGTTGAACAAGCTTTAGGTCAAAGAGCTCCGCCGCCATTTTTCAGTGCAAGGATGCTGATACACATGACGACTGAGTCTGTTGGAGCGTGATGCTCCGGGCACGTTAATTAGCCTAGCCCCCCCCTGGCATCCTGGAGCACATCTGTAAATGCCCATAGTGTGCAAAGCCACAGGCCACAGGACTTCCCACAGGATCCCTGGGGGTCCTGCAGACCAGATCACATGGCACCAGGCTTCACATCTGGCCTACAGGGAAGGGGTTCAGCATCCTGGTATAGCATCTAATAGATTGGTTGGCATCATCTATTATCCATAACTTCCTTTTAATGCTTTATAAGTGCACTACAACTTTTTTTTTTTTTTAAATTTAAGTCGCATGAATCCAGGTTGATTTAATTTTTTTTTTTAATCTTCTTCCAGTTTACTACAGCTCTTTTTTTCAGTTGTTAGTGTACTTTCCAAATTGCACATGGCCCCTCTTAGACTCCTATTGATTCCCCTGGGCAACAGTTTTAAAAAAGGCCTCTTGCATATTGTGCAGATAGGTATACGGAAATTAGGCACTCCCCATGGACGGATGCAGTGCTTGTGCTAAAAATCAAACTAAAGTTGATTCTCAGCTAGTTTTTAATTAAGCCACTATGTTAATTCAAACAGGGCATTTTAGGCCTTAAGGGGGTTGACTGTCCTTTTTAAAGGGCTTAAATGGCCTTCTCTTCTTAACTACAGTGTGTTTCCGTTTTATTGCAGCTGCAGCCTTTTCTATATATTCATCCATTTACTGTTATGTTATACAGCAGAAAAATCATTATAAAAGGACAATACTAGAGTATATATTAGTTTTCATTAGATGCGGAACGTTTTGCTTGTCGGAGAATTTTTTTTTTGTATGTCACATCCCAGCCAGTGCTAATTTTAGTGTGTTAGATTATTCAATTGAGTTTTGTATGACATCAATGTTTAATATTTATTCGGATGACTAAAATCCTTTATACATTTTTGTAGTCTTTCCTATTTTGTTTAAGTTCTCCTATTCTTTTGAAGCTCCCCAACTGGTGTTTAAAGATACCTCTTGTCCAGATACTCTCTTCATTCTTTATTGATGAATAACCCTGTGTGTTGAGGAGAGCTTAAGTTTACCAAAGTGCTCTTGTGTGATGAATACATGGCTTAGCCAGACATGGTCCTTAATCAAGTGCGACCCCCCCCCCCACCTCGTTCATCAGTCTCCCCAACCGAAAAGGGGACTATCTGAATCTATCTGTGAATTCACGTTGACCACTTACAGTGACAAAGCTTTTCTGTATGACAGCAGATTGAACATTGAGTTTATGTACATACTGATGTGTGAAGCAGGTGAACATTTCAGTGTGTACATAACTGCTCTTCTTGACCTCTGTACATTTGTGGTTTGTCTTGATGTCACTTCAACTTATTAAAGTTTTATCTTTTTTGAAGTTGAAGAAGCTAAAGATGTTAGAAGAAAATTATAAATGGTGAACTCTGAGAAGACTGACAGACTGATATCTAGGTATTACAGAATCGCAAGTGTAGAATCTTGAAAGCCTTTATGGAGTACTTTACCTTAATACCAATCTTTGAACTTGAAGTCATGGCA
The DNA here is from genome assembly GCA_030014935.1 of Caiman crocodilus. Classification (NCBI taxonomy): domain Eukaryota; kingdom Metazoa; phylum Chordata; order Crocodylia; family Alligatoridae; genus Caiman; species Caiman crocodilus. Next base: position 248,276,037 of record JAGPOW010000261.1, read on the forward strand.
TAAAGTTTAACATGAGCGACAGCAACATCCTGACCAATTATCCAAATTATCCAGGCAACTCAAAATGTTCATAACACAACACACAAAGTCTGTGGATTAAGAGGTTAACTCCTATAACATCAAAAGAAGTGCTTGATAATAAAAGCAAATAGTACAAAAATTTGAGGTGACTTCCTAACTTAATTAATTAGGTAGACCAGGTGGAAGCGAAGAGGCCAGTGCTGGTGCTCAGAATGTCTATAAAGCTGAGCAACATGACAGCACAATAGAGGAGGAACAAAGATTTTTTTAATATACTTCTATCCTGTGTCACAGTTTGAAATTGTCCTGGTTTATGTCCCTTTTGGCAAACTTACATAAAAGTGACCCTGTACTGTATTTTATGACCAGATGACTTTTTTCCCAGTGGCTAATTTGTATCAGGCCCCCATCTTAAAGAGACACAGAAATGAATAGGAAGTCCAAGCCGGTTTGTCTCAATGAGCTTTCATTGCATTCTTTCATTATTTTTGCTCGTTTTTGCCACTGATCATCCATAAATTGTTGGAAATGAGTGATTAAGGAAGTGCTGCTTAGTGTTAGCGGCACATGCACATTGTTGGTAGGGTTTTTTTTGTGGGTGAGAGGAAATCGCGTACTGCACAAACGAAAAGGAAAACTCCTGCTGGGAACCTTTCAAGGAAATTTAACTTGCATAATGTTTTGATCTTGGTGTTTATTACAGAAAATAGAGTAATATTTCACCAGCTATTGTTGTGTGTCAGCTAGTTCTCCTTCCTCCCTTTGCAAATGTACTGCTCCCCCGTTTGCCCGCTCCCATAATACACACACCAAACACTCATAGCAGCTTGTTTTAATCGGAACACCATCTAAAATACAGCAGTTTATTTTTGCACTTCAGAAAAGTGGGAGGAACTATTGTCCAAAATGCTTTATTACAACAATAACACATATATAAGGTCTGCTAGCATTTTTGTAGCACTGTATTCTAATTTGTACTAGCTGTGCTACTTGCTCATTTTTATCAGGTAAAAATTTGTCCACAGATTACAGTCCAAGTCTAAACTTTAAAAGAGCCAAACGCTAGTTTTCTTGTCATTGTTGTTAAATGGTAGAAAGTTGTTTAAGAGTATACATTTTTTTTTTTTTTTTGAATGCTTGAAAATCTGATTAAAAATAGGGTCCCATGTTTTGCATTTTTTAGATTATCTGAAGTTGTAAGTTAACAGCTTTATAAATCAAATTAATTCTAATAAACCCTTTTTAAAAATATATTTTTTTTCCTTGGAAAGTAGGAACTGTAACTGGTTTAGTAGGTACAATATGCATATAGTATTAATTCTTGTACTTGGTGTAACAGTGCCCATTTATCAGTAGTAACAATGACCCTTTTCAAGCCATGGTAATACATGTACTAAACATTACTTTAAATTCCCGTTGTAGTAAACATTTTTAGTTTGAATCTACTAGTTTTTAGAATGTTGTGGTGCTACCTATACATTTAACATTTCAACCTACCTAAACATCAATTTAAGTTTCAACCTTACAGTTCAGCTTTTTTGATGAAAGTAGAAATCTTTGTTAGTCAGAATTAATACACTAGCAGTGCTTCAGATTTTGCTTTACTGGATTAATTATGAAGAGAATAGAAATACAGTAAAACCATCTTTTCTCACATGTGCTATTTTACTTTTGTGGGTGCCTGAATAATTGAAATTGATGGATTTCATTGGAAGTATTTTTTCCCTGTTAAAGTGTTTCCATAACTTGGGCACGAAAAAAAAATTGTAGGGAAAGTTTTGGCTTTTTGTTATGCCTAAAAACAGAAAAAGTAACACTAAAAACAAATTAACTTATAATATGAGACAGTCCTTGTATAAATATTATTATATTTGGGTTTCATTTTTCTAGAGTTCTGTCTTAATTTTTTTTTCCAGAAAAGTTAGTCAAAGTTTGAAGGGACTTGAACTTTATTTGAAAGTAGGATTTGGCTTCACATTTTATGGTTACTTGCATCTCTGACTGTGATACCCACAGGCCACTGTGAGTAATGGCTCACCAAATAGTTTAGAGGTGTACTGTTAAGATTGTATGTTTATTTGGCATTTAAGCTCATATTTATTTGGCTGTAAAATCATTCAGCATGAACTAAAACTTTAGTGCTCTGATCTTAGTGAAATGTTTACTAGTATGTAACTGAATTATTGTACATTATATTACAAGCCATTTACTCATTCCATTAGTAGCGCCAGAGACAAAAGTTGTTTAATCAGTCACATCAAAGGCAACTGTTTGGTTTTTAGTATTTTTGACATGAGTTAACATCTAAATTCAGATATGAGGTCTTTTTTTTTCTTTAAAACATAAAGCATTTAAAGTCATACCACTAAAAAAAAGATTAGATTTTTTTTTTTTGTTAGGGTAGGGACCCTGATTGTTCTGGGGTTCTGATTTGGCAAGTAAATTCTAGTAGCTTCACTGTTTTTTTCCTATTAAAATAATAACATGTCTAAAGGTAGCAGTTGTTGGACAAACCCGTAACATGGTACACTTAATAAAATATTTGGTTTTTTTTCACTGTAAACCTTGCATAAAGAATGGTGCCGTATTCTGGATGTCAGTGAACATACTGTTTCCATTGAAGTCACTGATAGTACATGTAAATCTGGAAGTAGAATATAAAATTTATAAATCTAGTCAGATATGACTGTATTGAAATTTCTGACTGTTCTGTATTGAAATTTTATAAGAACTTGTTAGATGGTAGGAAGTGGAAGATGGGAAGCCTTAGCATATCTGTTGGTATATCATAAGCATGCTTTAAACACCTCGCACATTAATAGTTGTTTTAGGTTTGTTTAGTTTATGATTTTATTTCCGCTTCCACGTCATATCAATATTAATGAATTTCTAGTATATTTTGTTCAACTATTGACTATTTGTAGTGCTTTATAGAAGCTTAATATGGAGACCATTATTAAATGATACTATATACTGCCCTTTTTCATTGGATTCAATAGTCTTTTTTAATCCCTATCAGATGCTGAGATATTAACTGAACCTGAGAACTGCTAGGTGGAACTCAAAGATAGATGTAGTAAGCAGTGTTGTGCCTGGATTATAGTGCCTGGGAGGTACTTTGCAGTCTGTATCAATTGCCTGAGGACCCTATATAGGAGACTATATAATCAGAGGCTGTGCCAGATCTAAACTTTGTTATATGCCCAAGTTTTTTCAAGCTCAAAGAAGAGGCAAGGACTTTTGTGGGTGATATCTGTTATTGGACCAAGTGCCTGGTTGGGGATAGACTTAAATAAGCTTTTGAATGCTGTGCTTTCTCATGTACAGACCTAGTTTCACATGAGTCAATTCAATAATAGTATGAAGATGAATTACAGTTTTCTGAGAGAGAGCCTCTCTTTGTAGAAATTAACAATTTTTTTGCATGATCATAGGATCATGCAATATATCTTGGTAGGTTTATTCATGTTGGTATCCTTGCAGAAGTGGGTTTTAAGGACAGGTTTGAACATAAGAACACTGAGTTTTGTGAACTAGTAATTCTTTGTGTGGATAAGCTTGGGAAATAAACAAGTGGACAGCGGGTGATACCTCTTATGGGTCAGTGTGTAAGGTGATGATTAGCACCTTATTTTGTGAGAGTACCTTAGTATTATTTAGTTTTTTTCATCAATGGGAAAGTGCGTCATTAATCTTTGTGAATTGGCAGAATGCTAAAATTTACAGTTCGGTCCCTATTCTAAAAGGTATTTAGTACGCTGTTGTATCTCGTGGAACTCACTTTTTTAATGCTCCATAGCAAAGCTTTTGCCCATGCTTCTTTTCCCCCACCCTTTGCCCCAGCCCAACTTCCAGGATTGGGGCTATGGTTAGTAAGTTGCATTTTTTTTTTGGGGTGGAGAAAGGGAGGGGAGAGATTTTTGCCACATGCTTAGAAAACTGAGGCATGACAGGCTGCTTCTAAGCTCTTGCATCTCTGTAAATTTTTGAGATGTAAAATTAAGTTTATTAGAAATACAGAATGGGAAATATGACTATAAGGGAATCATGGGGCAAAAATATTGTATGAGGAGGAAACCTAAATAAGGAGCATACATATTATTTTACATTATACCTTATTATTAAGTTATTATATGGCTGTAAAAGTTTCACTCGTTTTCTAAGCTCCTGTTCTATTTGCCTGCTTTTGCGTATCAGTAGGAGTAGCCAGCTAAAAAGATGGACTATTTTAGGAGCTATTGCTTCATCTTTATCTTCTTTGTACTGCACCATCAGGAACTATGTTCATCTGTGAGCTTGCATGATGTTATCCATCTGCTCCCTCTTTCTCAAGCTGTTTCTGTGTACTGTGGACTTGTACTATGTTTTGAAGTTCTTTGACCTGCTTTACAAGTTTTGGTGAATTCCATGCTTGTTTCAAGTAACTTGCTTGTACTTTGGAGTCTCACAAGCATATCCAGACTACTTACTGTGTTGACATGTAGTATAAACTTAAAATTGCATTTATACTATGATCCATGGGCAACTGGTGCCTCCTGAGTCTGGGGGGCCACCAACGGCATATGACAGGGGGGTCCCTCAGCAGCCAGTTGCTGAGTGCACCAGCCAGTTTCAGGGGGGGCATGAGTGTGTATGATCTTATTTGTCTTTAGCTTATGGAAGTCTACAAATAATCTCATGCTGAGAGAACATTAACCATAAGCATAAATAGTAAAGTTTGTTATTGAGTATTGTTAAGTGGATCTTTAGTGTATTTAATTTTCCTTTGTAGTTTTTGTAGTAAATCACTTGGTCCTAGAAATGATGGAAAATATTTCAGCCAGATGCCAGAATTTTTTATGATTATCAGTAGAAATTACCTGTTTTGTGATTATTAAATTGTAAATACTTTGAGACCGGACACTGAGTGTCACCTTACTTGTGTCCTTGGCTCATAAAAAATTGTACATCTTAGTCCTATGAAGAGCATATACTACTTTGTCAATATATTATCTGGTAGAATGAATATTAATGGTTCTCATGACCCTTAACTTTCATTTTCAGTGTTGATTTGTAATGACCTTCACCCAAATATGTCAGATTTCTTTTACATGTCACTAGAAAGACATCCTTGTAATTGTGTGTACATGACTTCATAATAAAACAAAAAATGCAGCAGTCAGAAATGTAATTAAAAAAGAGTCCAGCTCTGAATATATCAGATTTGTCTTTCATTTGGATCCACAATCTGCAAAGTTTGGCATTTGGACCTTTTTCCTAGGACGTATCAAGCTTGCTTTTGCTCAGCTTTCCTGGTCTAGCTTGACTCTAAGACGCAAGCAGATAATTCCATCCCATATGTCTGTCATCCAAGTGGTAGCCACCATACTTTAGAACCCTAACAGTGTAGAGGAGTATATTGTGCTTCAGCACCTGTCCTCTATAGTATACTAGACGCTGGTTTTGGTATGAGCTTACTATATAACCAGTAACTTGTCTAGAAGGGAAAAACCTGGGTTATAGTCTGTGAACAGTTACTTATATAAAGAGGAATAATGCTTAAAGGAAAGACTTTTGGATGATTAGAGCACTCTTCTAGGATGTGGGAGATGTAGATTTAAATCCTCTCAAACACAAGATGGGAACAAATCTCTAACATCCTGGGTGAGTAGCTGAAACTCTAGATGCTTGAATAAAAGGGAATCCTCCACTGTATTTTCCAGCTGTGCAAGTCATTCACATTTCCTTTACTCTTCTTATAAGTGCCCTAAAACAATATGTTTTATGTCAAGCTAAATTAACTGCTTGGGTTTTAATTTTAGCAATAATAAACTTAAGGTTTGGGTTTGGTTTGAATCAGCTTGTTTTACTTGCTTGTTTTTTGATTTAGCAAAGTGGAAAAGCAGTGCTTTGCATAACCACAGTGGTGGCCAGCATGTCACGTTGCTTTGCATGGGTCATATTGTCTTGTCCTTTTAGCGCTGCTTGTTTTGTAGCTACTACACAGAGCTTTTACATTATTCTAGTGCAAGATAATTAATAATGGTCTTGTTTTCTTCTCTTGAACACCCAGAGTTTATGATCAATATTTGAAGTCCAGATATTTTTAAGAGAGGTCACTTACGTTGCTTCTTCCTGTTGGAGATTTGACATTTGTTGGTGGATTGCCTGTTCCTATCCCAGTTCTTTTGAACAGTCAAGTAGAATTGTCATAAGAACCTAAGTGCCGTCCTGGGTTAGACCAGCGATCCATCTAGCCTGGCATTCTGTCTCTGGCAGTGGCCGTACTGGATACGTCAGAGTCGAGGTTCCTGCCACCTGGCCACAGCCCAGTACTGGGCCACAAAGCATGGAGGCTTGGATTGAATTCCCTCAGTGTCTGACATTCAGCTACTGATGGTTATGTTTCTTGATAACATATTTCAGTTTGCTTGGTAATAATCCTGTGGTACTGTCTTTCGTATTCCTATCAGACTGTAAAAGGATGCTCTCTAAAGCTAGAAACTGCTATGTTGATTTTTGACACAACTGCTCAAAGTACTTAAGACTTTCCTCTTGTAAGGTAAATGACCCCTTAAGTAATGTCTCTGTATGCTAAAGATTGGTGTGTTTCCTTTCTACCTGGCGGAGTGCAAGATTTCTCCAATGCTATTAAAAAAGTGTTCCTGCATTGCATCTAAATATAGGTCAGGCTGGAGATTCTTCAAAATGCTTTTCTTCAGTGGTCACAAAATATTTGCTAAGTGTTTCTTCTTTACATTGTAATCAACCAAGGAAAAAAAACTTATACCAGGTGCTAAAAATGCAAGTCTGTGTTAATGACTTTAAAATAAAAAGTGGATATTAGTTATTTTGTCTCCTTTTTAGTGCATCTGTCTGTCTTCTCCAGATGTCAGCGTACATGTTTGTTGCAGCCTAAATGTCTTGCTGAACAAATCTTATCTTAAAGTTACCAAGAGACCCTTTTTGTTAAATGAAAACAATGGCCTTGATATTTATTTTAAATGTGCAATGAATGTAGAAATGTTTCCCAGGCTTTCCTGGTGGGTCAGGGCATAGTGTATAAAGTAGTGTTTACCTTCCTTGCGAGAGGTCAAGATGTCCAAGCAGAATCATGTTTAAATATTCCGCACCATAGAAACATATTGGTTTATTGTTAGGACTTTTGTTCTTGTGTGTAACACATTGTAATTTTTACTTCATTGATACTTAGCATGTTTAATTTTTTCTGTATTCCCATTGACCAGGTTAAGAATTTAAAGTGAACAAGTGACATAATTGGGTATTTTTGGAGATTTGAGTTTTTTGTCTAGGGAATAGACTGGATAAATCATATAAGAACTATTTAATTTCCTGTCTCAAGATACTTGACTTGTATAACATGGTAAATTTAAAAAATAATCTATCAAGTAGTCATGATAGTCTGACATTCGTATTAGAGTTGCAACAAAGAAATAGATTGTCCTCCACCTGCCTTCAATAATGGACGGGTATTTTATAGTTTGTAAAATAAATAAATGTTTATCCATCCTTTCTGACTTCCCTAATACTCCTTTCCAGTTTCTCTTTGAAAACTTTTTCAGTACAAATTGCCTGTAGAAGAGAATTCATGGATTGATTTGTTTCTCTTTTATTTTTGCAGAGCAGAAAATACTTAATTAGGATTAAAACTTGATACAGCCATTTCATATGTTGAAATCTTTGTGAATATAAATTAATTCTTAAATTGTTAAGCAAATGTTTTTAGTTTAGATTTTTGACCAAAATGAGCATAATAGGATTGGGTTTTTTTTTTTGTTTGCTGGCTGATTGAATTCAAATCATCTGAATTCTTTTTTTTCTACTTCCCCTGAATGATAACCTCATTGCACTCTAGCAAAATGTTATGTCGCCGTTTGAAGGATGCACCGATGTATTATCCTGACATCTGGTGCATCTTTTAGTTCAGTGTATGCTGGAGTGGTGTTGATTAGAGACTTCCCCTTGGGGCCTTCTAGGCTTTTGCCTCTGTCACTTAATGGAAGGATGAGCAGTCAGCAGGTTTCTTGTCTTTACAGTGGCCTGTTGATGACTAGTGGTCCTGATTTTTTAAAAAAAAAAAAAAA
>JAGPOW010000261.1:248284241-248310098 GCA_030014935.1 Caiman crocodilus
AAAAAAAAAAAAAAATCCATCTATGCTTTTCACTAATTTACAGTCAGTATCATTTCCAAAAATATTTTAAATCTTGGGGAATAAAACCCCAAATGTGAATTCAGCATGTAGAGACCCTAGCTTAACAATGAGAAGAGACGGTATACTGTCTTGCATTTTTATACCTACAAGATAACAAGTGGCATTACATCCTTTGAAACACCTCAAGTGCTTGCTTGATAGTTGAGATTGCCTTCTGAAAGTACAAAACAGTCAAAATTTTTAATGTATTTCAAGTAAATAGAGTTAATCAATTTAAAAAATCTGTCATTTTCTACTTCTGATAACTTGAAAAAAGCCCTTTGCTTCTGCTTATTTTGACATTTCTTGGTAAGTGCTAAATCTGCTCTCTGATATCCAGTGAGTGAGATCAGTAAGAAAATAGCACCAAGTCTACTCTCCTTACACTGAGAGAAAAGCTACCCTCTAGTTACTAACTGTAAATATAGCTAAATGAGGCATGTCTTAATGTGACAGTTGGCATAATAGTAATCCTATTTAACATGAATTTATTGGGGGAGGAGAGATGGGTTGATTCTTAGTAATTATGTTTTGTGGCTTTCTTGTCTAATATCTACCATTCCTAGAAGACTATAAAGTTGGCCGCCATTTGTACTCGAGCAGGATTTTCAGCTGAAAAACGCATTTATTCCTGCTTATTTACATATTTTGGGTAAGTGGGTATTCAGGAGAGATTTTGGGATCTTTCTTGTCAAGTATTATTGAACAGGTGCAGTAAAGTATTGAAAATGCTTCTTTGAATTAAAAGTTGTAAAAATGCTGCTAGAAGTGTTTAAAACATAATTACTGAAATTGGCATGTATGGAAGTAGCTCTGTAAAAATTTGGGTGCAGTGATGCAGTGGTAAAGAAGGCTGGGGATTCAACATGTAATTTTTGGAAATTACCCCCAAGTTAATATTTAAAAATTCTAATAGCTTACATGGCAAATGTGTACAGAGAGACACAAAATGTATGTTCCTGGCCTTGGGAACGTAATGTAAGTCTCATTTTTATAGGCATGCCTTGGAAGTCTGAAGTAAGTGTGTGTTTGTGTGTGTGTGTGTGCGCGCACGCGCGCTGCTAAGTTCCCAATTGTTGGGAATGACATCTTTTCTCTAAATAGGGAAGAATTGAAGAGCATATTTTGTTAAAGCATAGATTTAAAGAACTGAGGACATTTTGTAAGCAGCTATACAGGAAACAATACAAATATAGATTGAAAAACTGGCTTGCAACTTTTGAAATAAAATAGATGATATAGACTGAGTAATTTCTCCAATCTTCTTGGTTAAACAGTTTGTGTTTAACTTTCCTCACAGGTCAGAAGCATTGTATAATTTTAAGAGTTTCCATTGTTTCTGCAATGTCCTTTGGCTTCAGTTCCATCCATCCTCCATAAGTGACACTCTTTTGCATATTATCAAAGTGTTCCCTGATGCAGTCATCCTGCATCCTTCATAAATATCTTCTTTTTTTTTTTTTTAAAGAGAGAAAGATTTAATTTTTTTTTCTATGACTGTGAAGAGGACCGTGCATACATTTTCAGTTGTCTCTGTCTGGTTCTGCAGATATTGTAGAATATACTTCTGAAACTCATAAACTTCCTTGGCTGTTTGATTTGGATTCCCTGCTTATCATGTAAGCAGAAATCCTCTAACATGGTCTTGTTGTTTGAAACACAGTTAAAGCTGGCACAGCATAGTTCACATGCATCATCGAATACTTGTTATTAATGGAGATTTCAAGATGAATGCTTTCACTCCCCAAACTTGTATAAAGCTTCTATTATATGTTTCAGATACTGCTAGGTTTTTGAGTGAGAGGGAAATACACATTCAGTAGACTTTCTTCTTTCTGTCATGTTCCCTCCCTTTTGGAGTGTTCCCATTGACATCCAGATGAAGCTTTGCTATGGATGAATGGAGGGTAGTATTTAATCTGTAAATGTTCTCCTCTGTTGTCATTATTCTAGTTTCTTGTATCCTTAATTACCATTAAAGTTGCTCCTTTGCAGCCACTTTTGTTGACAGGTGTGATCTTGTTCTGTACTACTTTAGTCCCTGAAAAACAACTAGTGTAAGTGGGTCAGGATAGTCCTGCTCTTTGCAGTTTTTTGTAACTTTAAGCCAAAAGCTGAGATGGATGAAAATAAGTATATTAGCTGTTTTAGGGACTCCAGATAGGATGGATTATATAGACACACACCCATCTAAGTGCTATTTACATGTCTGAGAGTTGGAATAGACTCTAGTGAATACAGTCAGTCATAGTACTGCTTAGAAATTAAAAATGGACATATCAACCTAAGAACACAAAACTATTATCCGTTGTAAAAAATATTTGGTCCTTTCAAGTCTGATGCATTTTTCCAATAGGATGGCCCTAGACTAGCTAATTTGCTACTGCAGAGAGTTCTGGAAGCAGGCTGAACCCTGGACGGGTCCTATGGACTAGAAAAACATTTCCTCTAAAGTTTGTGTGTATAAAAATTAATTGGCAGACCCAGACTTTTAAAACCAAAAATCAGGTTCCCTTCCGGATTTGCTCTGCTGAGTCTTTCTTTACCCTACAATATTGTCCTGCTTGTTACTTTCCTGACTTTACTTACACTTGTTCCTTTTTTTATATATCTTTCTCCACCTTTCTAATGCCGCCAGAGCCTTCTCTTTTCTCTCCCTGCTCTGTGGAGCAGCACCAGGAAGACCAGAGAGGCAGCTCTGGAGACTCCACAGCAAAAAAGTCTTTTCTTTACGTGTGGTGTCTGACACTCAGTCTCTTGTAATAGGTCTCTGAAGTAGCTGCTCTGGTTCATGCTCCCTCATCCCTTTCCATCAGGGACTACCTAATTGTCATGCTTACTCACATCAAATGTGCACTTTCTAACTATCAAGCAGATTTTCCAGTCCTTGATATCATTCCAGTACATTCTTTTTTTAAGGAAGAATATAATTTTTCCCAAAGACAATTGTAAGCTTGCAAATTTCAAGTCAGTGTTGCATCCAAAAATTCTGTCATCCAGCAACAAAGTATGAAATGTACAGCCTATGCAGTATGTTTAGTTTGCCCATCTCATTTAGTTTTTATGCCTGTACATTTGTTTTGCATAGTCTTTTTATTTATTTCCATACTATTTTTAGTTGATTTGCATGCACAGTACAGTATATGGTACACATCCTATTTGTAACCTTGAAAAATATTTTTAAAAGATTGGTTGCCTCAGTTCCTTTTTCCACCTCTCCACCCACCCCCTACACTTCTGGCTAGCATCCCAGTGCCTAATTGTAAGCTAGAACAGAAAGCAAGCAATTTTCCATTACAAATGACACTATGCTACTTTGTGGCTTGCTGATAGAAATACTGCAGAGTGATGTAGCTGGTCTTTACTAAAAATAGAATAAATGCATTACCTTCCCAGCTCCCTCCGCCATGGATTGCATTCAATAATTGACACATCTAAATAAAAACAAAACTTGGGTCATCCATGCTTGTTGTTCTCAGTGTCTGGCTTGTCCACAAGACTGTGATCTGTCTCTCTCAGTTGTAGGGAAGTGTAATGGCCATGATTATCCAAGTTGAATTTTTCACTTAGTATTTTGTATGTTGAGATTATACTTGATGTGTCTTTCTATCTATACGCTGTCTCAATGCATATTTAATTTTTTCTTGTCTTATTGCACATTGGATTTTATTTTTCTCATCTGCTACAGAGCATAGACTAAATGCAGAGCAGAAAGGAGTAGTTGTTCTCATGTGTAAATAACATCCTGGGGATATCACTTTTACAGTCATTTTTATAGTATCTCTGAATTTGTCAACAGTTCATGTGAGGTGGGCTTGATTTGGGAATAATAAATATATCAGGGTTTTTTCAGAAAATAGGTTATTTTACCAAAAAAAAAAAATGAAGCTAAATTTTGTTTTACAGTTAGTTCAGTAGTAACTTATTTTTGGTGTGCTGTAGTCCATTCTGCTTTTTCCCTCCAAAAGGACCGCTTTAAAAATGAATGACAGTTTTTATCTAACGTACCTAATTACTTTCCTATTACTGCTCTTCCATGTAATCAGTATCGCTTTCACAGATGTTAAGTAGTGATGAACAGAAGAGATTAGTCCTTGAAATAATGTGTGAAATAATGTGGAAAATTAATTTTATTATAATGATTGAGGCACTGGTAGGCTTCCAGATTGCTTTAAAATAGTAAATATCAGTAAAACGTTATGTTCAACTGATACTTGTATATACATGCATGCACACAGAGTGACGTTTCATTTTAATCACAGAAATACATGGATTTGGGGTTTTTTAATCAGAGAATTTTGGAACCGTCTAAACTTTAAAGCCTGAATATTTTCTTCAGTGCTTCTATCCAAAAATATTAATACGGTTTATAGAAAATGAAATGTATGCCTGAAGTTTTTTTTACAGATGTACAGTTTTTAGTTACTCTGAGATCAGAAAATGTCTGCAGTGAAAATCACAATTGTAATTACAGACTAAAAAACCTTCAGTGGATTTACAGATGAGTTTTAACTCTTTATAATACTTGCTTTAAAACAGAGTACTCTTTGTAAATGAGTGTCTAAATGCTGCAGAAGTATTTGGGTTTTGCATTAACTTCATTAGATCCCCAAACCAGAAGTAATTTGGACTCCTATAATTTGCAATTCAGGCAGTGTCTTCTCTGGTGTCTATACCATTATTATAATTGATTTCTATAATTTGGATAAAGTCCTTTGACATAGTTCAAGTAAGTTAAAATTAGATCATTGTTCCTTTCCCCATAGTTTCATTTGCAATTACATTCTCACTTTTGGATTCCTGATGTGAGTTAATTTTGATTAGCTTTGCTTGTGAACTGTGCATATTTGGCCCGTATTTTAAGATCGCTCTCTCTATAAGTCATGTGTGTCAGTGGAACGAACATTAACATTAAGGATGATCTTATAGTTTTAGGATGAAACTTAGCTGAGATCATTAATTATAATAAGCAGCATTAAAACATGCAAAATGGCAACCATTATTACAGTGAAGCATGCGTATTTAGGACGATAAAATATGGAAGTGGATGAAAGGAAAAGCTGTTGGTGGATATCCATTCAAAAACAATTTTAAGAAATAAAAATGAATAGGGTACAAACAGGAATATCTAACCTGTTAACTGTTTTACAAACTATAATAGTGGGTGATTAAAAATCTACAGTGAACATACTCTGATAAGACAAGTAGTAATGTTGTCTTGCAGCATCATTACTGGGGTAACATATATAACTAGCTAAGCACATTGGAGAGCTGGAAAAATATTAAAGGGTTCCAGGGTAGTATGTGGTACTAAAATTGGAACCAGAGAGATTATTTGACCAAATAGGGCAGAGAAAGAAGTTGCCATGGAAAGCTGAAACTATTTTATTTCAGCTGTTTCAGTCTGACATGTCTGTATGGTTTAGATTTTATCAAGTGTAAATTTGATTTTTATCAGGTATAAAAACTGTTCATGTATACTGTTTATTTTGTGATAGTATGATACATTTCTCTTTTTCTCAAAGCCCAGAATTTGAGAATTTAATTTGTTTTTAAAAAGTCATGCCTGTAGTTAAATATTGGTAGAGCCTTAAGTTGGTAAATTAAACCAAACTATACTACCATAGAGGTAAAACAACCTTCATGTGCTAAAATTAGGAGAAGTAGAAGAAGCCTATCATTGCAGGAATTTTCAGTACAAAAGTTGCAGATTATGAAATTCTTCCTCATAAGAAGAATCCAGATTTTCTGTTTCCTGTGGAAAAACACAGATTTTCCTCTTTTAAAGGGGGGGAAAAAAGTGGATTTTCCCCTTTGAAGGAGAAAAACACAGGTTTCCCATTTTGCAAACAGCTCTCCTCAGGGTTGGCAGAGTTCCAGCCTGCAACGAGCTGATTGCAAAAGGGGGTGCAAAACCCTAAGTTTTGTTCTGGGGGGCTGAGAACATGAGACCAGCCAGGGCTGGCTCAGACTTGTTTTACTTCCTGCAGCCTTTGGGGTAAGTAGGGACAGGGAGCAGCTGGGAGGTCACCATGCCAGGACTGGGGGAAGCCTATGAGGAAACCCCGGGGACAGCTGTGGCTTGGGAGTGAAGAGCACGAGTAGACCAGGACTGGTCAGCACAACAAAGCAGCAATGGGGGACAGCTGCAGCTGGATCTGTGTCCTGGTACAGGGGGTGCTGCTGCCGGGAGGGAGGGAGTGGAGGGTGGGCAGGGGATGCGGGTTGGGAATGAGGTGCGCTGGGGGAACTATGGGAGTGAGGGGCACCAGCAGACCAGGGCTGGTCAGCACAACAAAGCAGCAGTGGGGACAGCTGCAGCTGGATCCACGTTCATTCTGCTGAGTGAAGGGGGCAGGAGGATTTTGCATGATTAAAACAAAACAAAAAAACCCACAACAAAATCAAAAACCAAAACTATATAGGTATTTTTAATTTATTTTATTATAATGCTTGAGCCACTGATCAGTCTTCTAAATTGCTTTAAAATTGTAAATATATCAGTAAAACATCATGTTCCAACTGATACTTGATATCTACATGCACACACACACAGCATCATTTTAATCACGGAAATATGTGAATTTGGGGTCTTCTAATCAGAGATTTTTGACATTTTTAACATAGAAAAACAGGATCCTTGTGTAAGATATTTGCAATGCTGTGGTTTGAAAAGTCCTTGAGAAATGCTTACTGACCATGGACAAGGACAGGTGACCATACAATAATGCTTAATAGGTGATTTGAAGCATCTTATAACTATTTAAGAGACAGTATTGCTTCCAATCTAACTGCAGTTTCTGCCACAAAGCTTGACAGCTTTGTTCTTTATCAAAATAGTCTTTCTGTAATGAATTCAGTACTTCGTTTCAGTTCTTCAATGTATTTTTCACTAGCATCATCAGTTTTGAACCACAAGTAATTCCCTACTTATCCAAAATAACTTCTGATATATTTATACATTCCCTCCTGTCAGAGTAACCTATGAATGCTATTTTTGAAGATGGTCATAATAAAGTTAATATTACTCTGTAATCAGACTGTTTTGATGACATGCATCAAAAGATGGGTATGATCCATAAGCTCAACAAAATCTTCTGGCAATATTGATCAATTGTTATGATGTTTAAGAATGACCCAGAATACCTCGAAATACAAATAAGAGAGTTGTTGGTATGTGAGTCTCAGGCAGGCAGCTCAGGTTTTTTATTCTGAAGCAGGTGTCAATAGGATGTGAGAAGTTGAGGAATTCGTTTTTTGAAGATGGAGCCAGTAACCTGTGTGAGATCCAGAAAAAAAGACTACAGCCTCCTGGTCAGATGCAAATGAAAGCAGATTCTTGTGCACTAATACTATTGCAAATGGATTTTAACCTGGTACAAGCCACACACGCAGACATGCACACACATACTAGCGTTCAGTACCTTCAATTGAGGGTCAATTTAAATCTGACCAAATGTTATGGCTGCCTTGCAGCAGTATCCACAGTCACTGTGTTGAGTTCCAGTCTTATCCAGTGTGTGGTAATCCATGACCTAATCTCATTTAGACTTTTCAAAGTCCATCAACTACACTTCAGTAAATATTAAAAAATCCATTTTGGAAAGAAAAAAATGACTGTTGTATGCTGTTGTGTAGCAACCTCCACATAATAGCATCTGATCAGGTATGCTGTAGCCTATGAAAACTCATGCTTCTCTGAACCTAGTTAGTCTGTAAGGTGCCCAAAGCAGCATCTCTTGCTCAGTGTGCCATAGACAGTTTAAGGTACAAATTGGCCTGATCAGCCATTCATGTGTTCACAGAAACCAAACCAATCAGTAATGTTATTATTATCTTTGAATTTGAAGGACAAACAACAGTCTGTGAGGTGCCACACTGGCTCATCATCTTGACGTTCAAAATTATATGCATTTCATGAGTTCCACAAAGAATCCATTCTCGGGACGCTTGGTAGTTGAAGACCGTGCCTGCTTCTTCAGAGTATCAGTAGTAGAGAGGAAAACTGTTGCCTCTGTCTTGTGAAAAGAGAAATCTTGGGTCTGTTCATTCCTTCTATCCATGAGGTTTTAAGAGGGGCTCAGAAGGTCCTCTCTGTCTTCAAGAAACCCTGCTTTGCATTCCTAGACTACTTGGTAAAATGCATGTTATCCAGCTATAATAATCAGAGTTATGGGAAAACAAAAATTAGGTTCTGATAATTCATAGTAGGAAATTTTAAGATTTTTTTATTGATGTTTAAGGCCTGTCCCATATGAATGAAATAGTGACTGAGGGGAATTCTGCATTGTCCTTAATAGCTTTAATTAGAAACTTGGGCAAAGTGGTGGGAGAGATTTGGTGCCTTGGCTTGATCTTCTCGCCTGATCTCTAACCAGGAGGTTGAAAAGGTCTTTTGATTCTTTGTCCTCTTCTCTTACTTCAGCAAGTCCAGACCACCTGGAAAGGATCTGTGTAGAACAGTTGATCAGAGCAGGAGAGGAGCTGTTTAGAGACTGCAGTCTGTGCTGCATCAGCCAAGTACAGATGTTTAAGACTTCTCCCTTCATTCTTGGATAGATACCAAGATCCTGTGGGAACTTAATTTTCTGGCAGACTATCATCTAATGATTGCTTAGACAAGAGGGCAGTAAGGGTGAGGGAGATGTTCTAAGGACAGAAGAGACAAAATAAAGGGGGAAGAAATTTCCCACTTACAACTTGAGGTTTTCAAGTAGGCTTTCAGTGCAGGTGTATGCCTGTAAAGGCAGTGTGTAAGCCAAAACTCTCTGACAAATTCTGACCATGCTGGGGTTGGGGAGGAAGGGACCAGTACTGAAAATCCTTGAAGGAGAGCAATTTAGCATATGGGAAAACGAAATACAAAAATGTTAATGAATATTCAAGTTTAATGTTAAGGGTGACAGAAGGAAAAGATTTGGCTGCCATAGTAATACTAATGCTTAGTAGTCTAATTAGTAATACAAATATTCTCTGAATTTAACATTGCATTAATATAGCCTTTCACACTTTACAGTATATGCAGACACATTTTAGAAAGCTTTTTACGTGTGTGTAATTTGTGTGTATCCTGTGAGCAGTGTCTCATCAGTTGTAGAGCACTTAAGAAGTATGATGTAATTGATGCGACTGCGGCAGCAAGATGTGGCCAGACTAAGAATGAGCAATACTCCAGGCGTACACTTGAGGGCTCTGTAGACTGTGAGGAATGATGCAGAAGCAATTACAGTTGAAGACTGTTTTAAGTAAATTGGTGCATTGTACCTATGCAGGGTTTAATGTTGGCTGGGGCTATTTGGCTATTTGCCATAATTGGCTTTCCATTCCCTTGATTGGAATCACAGATAAAAATTTGCTAATCCACTTTCTCAGCTGAAAGTATTAGAAACGTAATTCATCTTTTTAAAATGTCCCAGGAAAATCATAAGGTATAAAGAATTTTTTATGGAAAATGAGACTGGTGTAAACTGTTAAGCTGAAGTCATTTTAAACAGTTTTCTGTGGTTTTGGGAGAAGGGGGCTAGTCCTGGCATTATAAAGCCATAAGAACTTGCTTTTTCCCTTGGTTGTAAAAAGGAAAGAAATGCATCTCTCACATGCTCTTAATATATACATATACAAATAGAGTTATTTAATTTAATTTGCTTAGCGTCAGAAGCTTTCTATTTAAAATAAAAATCTGTTTTATTTTCTCTAGGGAATCCAAGCACGCATTTTGGAAACAGTTGTTATGCTTATTCTTCTTGCACTGCTTATCCTTGGAATAGTTTGGGTAGCTTCAGCTCTCATTGACAATGATGCTGCCAGTATGGAATCTTTGTATGGTATGGACTTTAAAAAAAAAAAAAAAAAAAAAGCAGTTTTGCTGTTTATATTGTCAAAGTGGATGTTTGCAATTAAATACATTTATAGTAAATCTCTGTACTGCTCCTTTTTTGCAGGGGGGGAGGGGAAAGGGATGCATTTGTTTAAACAGTACCTCATTTTTTGTGTTCAGCTAGTGCTTGTAAATGTCTTCAGTATACTGAAGGAATTCAGTAGTCTTGTGGACAGTGTCTTACATATTTAATGTTAGAGCAAATTACAAATACTGTCAAAGCTACTTAAACAGGGGTTTTTTCCCCCCTGCAAAGCACCAAGGATTTAATAAACTGTCTAATTCTTTGTTTCATTCATAAAATATTATTGTTTAATCTTGGAAGAAAGAATAGCATGGTGAAACAGCATAATTTATTTTGTGTGGGGACTGGTGTAAATGTCCCATTTTTACTATCTGTTAGTTTAAGCAATTCAAATAAAGCGTAACATCTAATATTTTAAGGGTCTAAAGCTGTGTTAATTTTCCTTGCAGATCTTTGGGAATTCTACCTCCCTTATTTATATTCCTGTATATCACTGATGGGCTGTTTATTACTTCTCTGTAAGTATTTCTGTGACTTAGAAGAAAAGTAATATTTTAATTCATAGGAGATTAGTTCAGTGGGTATAAAGTGAACGTGAAAGAAGAATAAATTAGAGTTACTGTGACACTTCCAAATGCTTTTTTCTACTTTAACGTGAGAGGCAAGGATTTCTTTGAGTGATATCTTTTATTGGACCAACTGTATAGTTGGGATAGAGTTAAACAAGTTTTCAAAATTAAGACATTCTTCATGAGGTCTGACCAGGACAAGTACAATATAGTAAAAGATGAGTATACAGTTGGTTGATCCAATAAAAAAAAATACAACCTTAATAAGTCATTGCCTCTCATGCAGTTTCTGAACCATCACAGCTACATCACTCTTACACTTTTCTACTTTAACTCCTTTTAGTAGTTGGTTAATATAGTGTCTAAAGTTTCAAGAATCAACGTGTTTCCTTTAAATGATCCTAAGGATCCTTACATGATTCCAGGGAATGCCTGGGGGGGAGCAGGAGGAGGGCAGTAAGGCAGAGTGTTATATGCACATGCATGTATGCACATGCAGGTAGCTGGCACTACACCCAGGCAGTGCAGTGGAGAGCAGGTCCTGAAACTCTCTGCAGGTAAGTCTATTGGGGGGGAAAGTGTCACAGGAGTGGGGGGGTGGAGCCTTGGGAACTTGTTGCAGGGATATGGGGGGCATGTACCCCCACAGATTTGTCCACAGTGGGGCATGGGGATGCAGCCTGGCTGGATCATTACTAGGCAGGAGCCACTTCTGTGGCCTGGCAGGTGGGATCTGATCAACATGGCCATCAAAGTGATGCACTCTGCCCACCTGGCAACAGTGAGAAGGTCGGGCACAACTGCGCTGCCATGGCACCTCACCTTGGCGACCATAGTGGCGTGGAGTTGTCACCCTGGTGCTGCCAAGCAGGCAGGAGGCACCTCACCTTGGCTGCAATGGCAGCGTGGTGCTTCTTCCTGTGTTGGGTCCTGTTTGATGGGCTGTGGAGGCAGCTTCTGCCTGGTGCTGGTCCAGTCAGTCTGCAGCCCTGTGCTCGGCTGTGGGTGTAGAACTCAGGAGGGGCATGCTGCTCCCTTACCCCCCTCCATGCTCCTCTGATGTGTCAACCTATGGTGTTACCTATGCCCATACCCCACCTTCCCCCCACACCCACCCCCTTCCCCACACATGGTGGGGAGCTGGGGCCTGGGGGTGGGGGGCATGTTGAGAGTAAGGGACTGCAGCAGGGCTGGGGGGGGGTGATGGGGGATTATGGGTTAGGTGTGAAGGGCAGCAGCAGAACCAGAGGTCTGTGGGTCAAGAGTGAGGGGCACCAGCAGGGCTGGAGGAGGTATGTGGGGGGGTTGCAGGTCAGGAGTGAGAATCAACAGGTTGGGCAGGAGCAGAACATCAGCATATTAGGGCTGCTCAGCTCCACAATGTGGCAGCGGCAGAGGGGACAGCTACAGCTAGACTCGCATCCTGGGGAGTGAAGGGGGCAGGGGGAGCTCTGATTTTTTTTCCATGATAAACCAAAATCAAATGTCAAAATGTATAGTATCTAGAATTTATTGTATTGTAATAATTGAAGCACTGGCAGGTTTCCAAATTGCTTTACTATCCTAAATATAGCAATAAAACTTTGTTCAACTGGCACATACACATGCACGTGTTTCCTTTTACTCATGGAAAAACATGGATTTTGGGGGTTTTGATTGGAGAATTTTGGACTTTTTTGACCGAGAAATCCAGGATCTTTGCTCATGACTGGGTTTGGCTGTTGGCTGGTCTTGATGTCCAACCGTGTAACTACATGTATCCTGTCATTTTCCATTCATGCAGGTATCTCTGGATCCTGTTTTACCCTCTCATTTTAGATTCTAGTGATAGCCCAAATTTCATTCTTGTTTGGACTAAGTTCTTTTGCCATTTATCAGGAGGAGAGAGATGCCCTTCCTTCAAAAACTCATAAGCTTCAGCCGCCCTCCAGCTTATTATTGGTACAACCAATAATTTTGGCAATGTTTCAATTGGAGGAGGATGAGGGTGCAGGAATGTTTAACTCCACAGCCTCTTTAACTGGATGATATGCAAAGAATGAGATTTTTAATGTTTATTGTAAAGTACTATTTAATGACATTAGATTTGAAAAAGGAGCTCAATTCATTTTTCTGTTACTCCAGAGTTCTGATCAATTATATGTACTTTCAAGGGTCATATGCGTCTAAAATAGTATTTCAGGATCTGAATATAGCTTCACCATATCTTCTATACTTTTTATTCCCCAGTATGCACACCAGTGGGGCTTTCACGGATGTTTACAGTGATGGGCCAGTTGCTGGTGAAGCCAACAGTAAGTACTATATATTTTTGGTCTCCTGGCAATCTCTTGACAGTAAAAAATGTAATAAATAGCTGTCTAGATACATTTCTTTCTGGAAATTGTTTGAGCTACTGTATTACAAAACTCTTTCAAAATGAGTGTGTTTTGGCCCAGTCTAGAAAAAATCAATGCATGTTCCTGATTATGTATATCAACGAATTGTTCGCAGAAAGTGACTATTCATTCATGTGTCTCATTGACCATATGTATGAATCAAGTATGATCAAGGCCTGAATTCATCCTATTAGGAACGAATAATGATAAAATTTTCCACATTTTACTTTTAAATGACAATCTCCTCAGTTTGTGAACCATGTATATTATTCTGCAGTCACTGGATTTGTGGAAAACCAGACAGTAACTTTGCTGTCTCTGGTTCCTCTGAGTGTTAATATTTAATATAGAAATAATGATGAGTTAATAAAACTTGACTTCATGGCATAATAAGTTTTCTTCGTGGAGAAAATAAGGTTTATAGAGAAGACTAACATTTTTCTCCATCTAAACGGAATAATTTGATGCAATAATGTAGGTGAATTACATGTTTCTAATATTAATACTAGTATCTAACGTGCAGAATGCTGCATGAAAGTGGTGGCATGATAGCCTTAATTTGCACAATTTCTGATTGTATGTCTTGGAATTTGTAATTGTAAATAGGCATTAGAGTTTTTAATTCTATTTTGTATTATTTTGGGGAATTGAACTGAGTGTCAGAACTTTAAGTGGCAGTGTGAAAAGCAAAGGAGCATTGCACAGCTATTAAGTTTTAAACTCTCTGAGTAGTGTACTACAGTTATGTGGTTTTTTCTTTGCACAACAGTATATGCATTATGTAGTTTGAAATTTCATATTCTGTGAAATCGGCTGTACTTAAACCTCATGTTCAGTGAAGAAGAATCAGTTTATAAAAAGAATCGAGTCAGTCATCTGTGAAGTTATAGTCCATTAGCCATTTTAATTGTTATGCAAATATAAAATAATGTTTGCACTATCTTAAATTACTTTAGATTTGCATTCTTACGATTGAATTTTTCATTCATCCTCCCTCACAACAAGATCATCTTTGGACTGAGACTAAACATAGAAGTTTCAACCCAAAAGAAAAACTTATGGGAAAGTTAAACATGTAAAAATAAGATGATTTGATGCAGTTGAATAACTTTAGCTATAATGGATATCGTAACACTTAAGTACTGTTTTGTGCAATGTTCTTAGCATACTAGTAATGTATGGACTTTCTTAAAAAAGGAAATTTTGAGGTGGAATCAAAAATTCAGCCAAACAAGATGCACAAATAAATGTTTATCAGTTGGTATTTATGTTTCTAAACACAGATCCTTGAAGACCTGGATGAAGAGATATATATCATCACCTTAGAGGAAGAAGCAATTCAGAGGAGACTAAATGGTACATACGTTGTGATGCTGCTTTAGATATATAAACTAAACAAAGTAGTGTTTCATAGTCATGTTTTGCTGTAAAATAAGTAAGCTTGATTACCTCTGAAAAGAAAATGGAGGTTTTCAGACTTCCCAGTTGATACTGTGCTTCTTCTCCATACATTCACTTGCATAGGACTTGAATATAGGTGATAGATTAATAGTCAGCAAGCCAGTACTTTACCTGTCCTAGATTCCTTAATAAAACGTAAATAGATTTTTTAAAATGCTGTGTGAATATATGTTAGTATCCTATGAATATATATTAATGTGTTAGTATCATTAAATATGCCTACTGGTAAGAGGTAAGATTTCTACAATTTGCCAGTTTAAGAGATTATCATTTGGTTTGGTAATTCTTGTTATAAAAATAAATATTAGTTTATATTCTGCAAACAGAGCATTTTCCATCCAAGCTCTAACAGAGAATAATATAAATATCAAGTATAGTAGTTTTGACTGGTAATAATGGAAGATGGTGGCCATCTTTAGTACTTTCTAGCTGTAAGGACTCTATGGGGAAATAATAACTTTAATTGCCAAATAACACCTATGGCTTTCAGCTCATTAAGGATATTGGGAAATTGCAGCCATTAACAGGCCCCAAATCATTAAGCTAAGCAATCTTTTTCCTTTTTTTCCTATTTTTTTGGCACAAGCAGTTTGATTTCCCTATTTCTTTGCCTCTCAAAAAAAAAAAATCAAAAAATACTCTAAAATGCTGGATTTTTAATAACATGATTTCACAGCTCTGTCTCCTTATACTTGGGGAGCTTGAGTGAGAAGGTCAGTGCTCTGCTTAGATCATATTATTAGTTGTGGTTATTAGGGACAATTTCTCTTTATTGTCTTCATTCAAAAAGATGACAAATCATAAATGGAGTTATGAATGTTGTTTCTGGACTCTGTTCCATTCTCCCCACTGTGTTTTCAAATAGCCTGATATTCTTTACTTTCTGGTGGCAATACAAGTCAT
Source organism: Caiman crocodilus (assembly GCA_030014935.1). Taxonomy (NCBI): domain Eukaryota; kingdom Metazoa; phylum Chordata; order Crocodylia; family Alligatoridae; genus Caiman; species Caiman crocodilus. The sequence goes on from JAGPOW010000261.1 coordinate 248,299,515, forward strand.
ATCAGTAGTGTGAAGGAGGTGGGGAACCAGGGCAGCAGCCCTGGTTACCACCTTAGCAGGATGGAGGATGCAAAAATAGCTGCTGCTGCAGTTGATGACAGGCTGCACCACTGTTGCTGGCAGTTGTCCCTACTCAGGGCACAGAGCTGCCCTGTTACATCTGAGTCCCATGTTTTTCCTTGGGCATTTGAGGTTGGTTGAGCATGTACTGTAGTATAGTATTTATATCAGCTGGAGGGGGGGGTTGTACTTGCAGCACAAAGGTGGGTTCAGTGAATCTCCTTTGAAGCTATGATGGGGTAGTTAGAATTGTTCCAGGTTTTTTATGTTAGCTAGCAACTGTAAAATATTTGTTGTCATGAAAATGATACTTGTGTTATATGGAGAAATGTTTATGGAAAAATGACTTGTTAGCTGTTCATGTATCCATTACAAGTGGCTTAGAACAGGGACGTCATATTTACCCAGACCTGTGCCAGTGTGTGGCTTGGATCAGGCTGAATCTGAGCCAGTGTGCAGGAGTGGGACTGACTTGTGGTGCTTGGGGCTGAACTGGCCATGTGCCCTCCATGTGGCAAAGTGGGCCAGCACGGGGCATATCTTGCATGCGGCAACCCTCTGAAGTGGTCCTGCATCCAGACCAGCCGCGGAGCCAGCAGTCGGGGCCAGTCCAGTGCAGGTGGCACGTGTGTAGTTGAACCATCCTCCTGTGCTATTTGTAGTGTTCACAGCACTGGGTCCAGCCCATACACCATACCAGCCCTGCATGTGTGGCCTGCTGTTTTAGTCCAAGACCCAGGGGCCAGATCATAGGGCTCCAAGGGCCAGATCCATCCTGCAGGTCTTATGTTTGACATAAGACTGACTTAGAAAAATGGCAGCCATTCACCAATGGAATATATATAAGAAGGCTTATGGCTGATGTTTCTTTTTCTGCTAATAATCCCTTGGGACTCTTGTCAATATTATACGTTGTTAGTGTGATTTATTCTCAGTAAAGTTTACATGGTGCTGTGCTTATCTTCTTTAAGTGTAATATAAATATTGTAGGGCCATTTGCTGAATACTATAAAAATACAGGAAAAATAATAGAGCCATGCATAGACATTTGAATGAAATAATTCTGAGGCTAGAGCATCTTCCTAATTTAAAAAACAGAACACTGGTAAGTTGTTTCTGTTCCTGGATTTCCCAAGAGTTCTGTCTTCTGCATGTGGGAGACTGTAAGCTCTCCAGAGGAGAACCATCATTTTTTTTATCCAGTGTCATTTTTTCAAGCTAAATGATTAAAATCCATAAACTGCAAAGAAACACCCAAGTAAAATATACAGTAAAACGGGTGTTATAATTAAGAATGTACAAATGATCATTTTTTTTTCAGTATAGTATTCTCATTTTAAAAAAGGGATTTGTTTTGGTTTGATCTGAACTAAAAAGCCATGAGCTCAAGGTTTTGTTTTGTTTTTGTCTTGCCAAAATGGGAAAAAAATAAAGTTTTGTTTTAAATCTTTTTTTAAACTAAGAATTTTTCCTTCCAATTCCAGGCATTTTTAACTAAAGCAAATTAAACGAAAGGCTAGAATTATATACCACTTTACAAGAATGGTGATGCATTGGTGGTGGCAGTGGTGAAGATGCCTCTTTCTCCACCTAAATGCAGCTCAGAGGTCTGCCTGAGAGAATATGAACCCAGATCTCACCCATCCTAGGAAGGAGTCGCAACCACTGTCATATCGATTATCTGAGGGGTCAGTTACTTTCAGAAGCCACTTTACTTTGCATGGACTTCTGAGATATTTTTGGATTAGGGAATGAGATGCTTGTTCCAGCTCAGGGATTATCATTACCAGTAAGCTCTTGCAGTCTCTCTCAATGAGTATTTTAGCATTTCATGTGAGTAAAACAGTTTCAACACATCCTGGAACACCTTATAACGTGGTGGTTGGGTACTCTCCTGGTAACTGGCAAATTGCTAATGGAGGGAATTTGAACCTGTCTTGTATATTGTGAGTGGCATTACCACCACCATATAAAGTGTTGCATGGGAATTATATTTGTGAAGAACTTTTATAGTGCTTGGTTGAACTAGCTTTTTGCAGTACAAAATTTTACAGTACAAGCCTTTTGTAAATTTATTAATAAAGTACTTTTAAAACAAATGCATCTGTGGCAAGTGCTAAATTGTTGAAGTTCTGGTCTTTCAACTCTAAAGGAGGTATCTTTTATTACTTGCAATTAAAAGCTAAGGTAGAATATAGTCTTCACTGAAATGAAGCAACTTTTGTTTAAGACTTCTACAAAGTTTTCTTTTGGGAAATTCTTGCTTTGATTTGAAGAACCAAAATAAAACGTTTAGGTTTTTTTTTCTTTTTTTTAATGAAAAGTTGGTGGTTTTTATTAAGGAATTACTATTGGTATACTTAATTAAAAAGTATGCCGTTCTGGTTCCAAGCCAAGATGCTTAAGAAAGTTCTTGTAGGTCATTTTTAGTTGTTCAGTTGCTCACATTTTGTCATGTTATCTAACCTATCTTGCTATAATTATATGACTGTAAAATGTGGTTCATGGCTGTTGAACATCAAGATCTGTAATTTGTGAGTATAACTCTAAGGGCCTTGGCACATGTTATATTTAAAGTGTTACACTTAAGACCCAGCGAGCCTAAAATTTGAACTAATTGTTCCAGCCATGGCCAACAATCAGCTGACTGTCAGATCTGGCCCCAGACCTCACCAGAGCCAGTTTGTCTCTGTTAGGGTCTCAGGGGTAAGCTGACAGATTGGCCGGGATGGACTTGCAGGCACTCCTCGTTCAACTGGCAAGTAGTAATGGCACAATTGGGGTCTGATCCCTGATTTGAAAAGTGTTCCTCCTGCCATGCATGGGTGGCATGGCAGGAAGTGGGGATCAAATCTTGTCACAGCACTGAATTGAATGTGTGCTAGGGGCCATGGATTTCTTGAGTGTTGATGCCTTTGCTGTAATAAAGACAAAGCACTGCAATAATCATGGTATAAGAACTCTTTTAAGTAGTGATAATGTTAAACATACTTTTCCTAATTAATAGATTATTTGAAGCAAGCAGCCTTCCTAGCCTAGTGATGTAGCAATAAAGTATTCTGAAATATTTATTTCATTTGGTGTTAAGAACTGATGTTCAGGATTATGTTGCATTTGACTACATTTTTTATAAATCCTCATATATTTCAAAAAGCATCTCATTATAACATTACATCATTTTAATTATGGAAATGAACTCTTCCATAAATTTTTACTGAGACATATAAAAATTTACTTGTACAGTACAGGAAGTTGTATAGGTTTAATATTTCTGTTCTCTGTCCTAAAGTTTACGGTATTGAGGAGATACTGAGCTTAGGAAAATGTGTGTTTCCAGAATATTAGGTTTCACTACCCACATCACTCCTACAGCAGAAGAATAAAGCTGGGACTTTTTTATATTAAAAGAAAAAAAGTTGCCTTTAGCTATTAGTTTTCCTGAATCCAAAGAGACGGGTGGGGTAGGATCAAAAATCCTTACTTGATCAAAGTTATTGGCTCAGAAGGTATCCTTACCTATGTAAGAAAGATGAAAGGTGTTGTTTTTATTGCACGCTAGTAACAGTGTAATTTTGAACTAATTGGTGTTGAACTGCCAATCACCTAGGGGGAATGCAAATAGATACTCTTACAATTTCCTTTGAGGTACTGAAATCTTATGTTGGGGCTGGAAGAAAAACAGAATAATACCGTTAAATTGACCTTAAATGAGCTGCTTTGTGGCTTTCTTGGAGAATCCCTTCTAACTTTTCATTACTAGTCCAAACAAGTTTTGTCTACCAATTTGATTTATTGGCTAGACAATGCTGACATTGAACTTTGTGCATGCTTGAAATAAAGTTTAATACGTTAGAGTTTTAAGCATTTAGCTACATCCTTTTCAAATACCATTTTGACTGATCTAAAATCTTCCCTGACTCTCTCCCTTTCTCTCGTAAAAATATCTTTTGTACAGCAAGCTGCTGTCAGTTTTAAGTAAAACTACAAGAGCTGTGTTATGTGGAAGACTGGATCTCTGTTGGTGTTAGATATTAAGGTCCTAATGCAGTTGCTATTGATGTTATTGGAAAGGTTCCCGTTGATGCCAGTGGAAGCTGTCTCAAGACCTTACAGTCTATATTAAATATTAAAATAAAAATATTTAGCTCCTAAACAGAGCTTTTCTCCAATCTAGAAGCGTATTATGAATAAAAAATAAATAAATGTTGACTTTATTTATGTACAGAAATGTAAGAGTGAAATGTCATTAAAGTCAGTGAGAGGCTTTCCAGTGACTTAATTGTAGCCAGGATTTCACCCTGTGAGTATTTGAGTTATTAGTCAGATATTTTGTAAAATATTAACATGATGGTTAAACAAAGGAGCAAAGGACCAGAAGTTACTATGGACCATCAAGTAAAGTTTCAAACCAGCATTGAAATAATACAGCAATTCAAATGCTTTTAGAATTAATTTCTAATTTAAAATGACTAACTACTGCAATAAATAAAAAGAACTTGTTCTGATTAACTTCCAAAAACTTTGAGAAATGAACACTAATCTTTACAGAATTTAGAAAGTAGTTAGCTGTGCCAGTCTGAAGTCAGGCAGAAGGCAAGGCAGGGTGGCCTCTTAAAGACCTAGTTTGTTCAGAAAGGCACCTGAACAAATTTGTCTTTAAGGGCACCTGCACATGTGCAGCAAGGCTGCTCCGACGTACTGTAATTGCAGTGCGTCTGCTGGAGCATGGTAATTACTGTGCTGTAGTAGACTCTAGTGTCTCGTGTATCAGCATCCCTGCACTGAAAAATGGCGGTGGGGGTGCTTTAACTAAAGCTTGTTTGATGAACTTTAGCTAAAGTGCCCCTGCTGCTATTTTTCAGTGCAGGGATGCTGATACATGACACGTTTCGAGTGTTTTAATTAGACCAGCTCTCGGAGCTGCTCTTAATTAAAGCACTTGCCCCGCTGCCCCAACTCCCGGAGCACGTGCCATCCTGCCTTACAGAGAATGTAGATTAAAATGAAGAGATTCGGGGAGGGGGTAGAGGAAACAAACTTTTTACACATCTTGCTTATTGTCAATGGGAGTTGGTAATGCTTGCATAACTTCAGCATCAGCTTTTCCTCTCTCTAAGGAAGAGTTATGTTACAGCAACAAAATTTTGTATGAAAGAGTATAATGGGTCCTCTACCCCACTACTGAAGGAGAGAGGAAGCCAAGGATCAGCTGGCTGGCTCCAGCCTCCTGAGCAAACTGATAGTGAGAGAAGACCCTTGCATAAAATGGCCACCTGTCTCAGGTGTGGTCAGGGATTGGTAGGCCTCAGGAGGAAGTAGTGGGTCTGGTGACCCAGATTGAGATGGATAATCCTAGGACCTGAAGCAAGGGAGAGAGTCTGACCCTGCAGAGTTCTGTTCCTCCCAGCTGCAGCTACTGCCTCTGCGCCTGCCGTGCCTCTCTGGATGGCTGGGGGCGAGGGAGGGGGTGGGAGGTGGAGTAGGTGGAAGGCAGCCAGGAGCTAGAGCTGGAGCTCCATGGGCTGGGCAGGAACTGCCTGGCAGCCACTGACTGAGTGAGCTTTGCTGCACACATCCCCTGCTTCCCCCTCCCTGCCCTCACCCACCCCCACTGGTTCCCAGGCAGCCCCCGCACACATCACTCACCCTTTCTACAGGCAGGGTGTGCCTGTCCCTCACAAACACTGCTCCCCACCCACCCACCCACCCAAAGCCCCATAGGGAGGTTTGGTGAGTTATTGCAGGGGGGGAAAGATGAGGGGGGTGTTGCCTCAGCCCACAGCAGCTCATCAGAATTCCCTATGTGGCCTTTGGGCCCAAATAATTGACCACTCTTGTCCTAGACCCTTCAAAGGGTCTAGCACTGCTGTGAGCAGGACTGGTGTTGGACAGCAAAGACGGGGTGCAAGCCCAGAGCTTGCAAGGGCAAGACCAGAGGCTGAGGGGCCCAGACCTCACGAGGTAGGGCTGGAACTGGGACCCAAGAGTCTATGGTCCTGAGACTGTGGACCTCAGGTGGAGGGGTCCAGCCAGAGTAAAGTGGGTGAAGGCCAAGGGGCCTCAGCCCAGACAAGGGTCTAATACCCAATTGTCCTCCTTCCCCCATCCTTTTGGGGTGCAGCCTTCCTATCCAATCATGAAGGTGTGGCAGAGGTGAGACAACGGAGTAGGATCTTGAGAGGCCAGAGGAGGCAAGCAAGGTGGAATCCAGGCAGACTGCCACCCCAGCATTGGACCCTCCCCAGCATTGGACCCAGTAGAAAGAGGCACGGTAATTTAAAACAAATTAAATCCTTTTTCCTAGTAGAAATAGTGCTTGAAATGCATAAGAACATAGCCATATCAAAAAAGATAGTAACTTCAATATGTAATAGGAAAATATTAAAGGTGTATTAGAGATCTATCTCTGGTAATTCTGTTTTGTTACCATATTACCTTACAAGCCTTGCTTTACTAGGTGCTATAGAAACTCAAAAAAAAAAAAATCTTTCTCAAAAAACTTATTCTATAAGTCTAAGACAACAGACACGCAGATAGTTGTAGATTACAAGGAAACAACGGAACAAGATTTGTTCACATGATAGGCAATGGTTTTAGTACACCATTGCCTAAGCACTGTTTAGTTTTGTACTTATTGTGGCAAAATTTCAAGGAGGTATTTATTTTTGGATAGCTCCTTCCGAGTGCAAGCGACAGTGCCTGAGGAAAGCACAAAGGTTCTAGTTTGAAAACTTTTAAGTGTCTGAGAGTGGCCTCATTGGCTAATTGGAAACAGGAGTTCACATTTTGATAGTGCATGGGAGGTAAAGGTGGGGGTGGGAAATAGGTCATGATAGGTATTGAAACTGAAAAATAGCTTATGCTTGATGCAGTAGAGCAATGGGAGGGAATAGAAGGTTGGAAATAGAGACATGGTATGGAAAAAACAATAGCCTGCAATGGTCTTTGTTTGCAGTATTGTGAATGCGTATAAGAAGAACAAGATTGTGTTTGATAGGGCTAGAGAAATCAAGTGAGGCAAATATTCAACATGCAGTTTGATAACTTAGAAAAGAGGTTTACTTGTGTGGAAGAACAGACTATGCAAAAAGAATCTGCAAGGCTGGACGTGATGACTTGAGGATCAGAGTTGAAGATGTTGCAGGCTAATTTTTTGGGCCTGTGACAGGCAGAGGTCAAGAAAGGACCAGACTGAGTAAAGTTGGGAGAAGAAGAATAAGAACTACATGTTGGCCAAGTTAGATTTCTGTTAGTGGTGCTGGATCAAAGTTTTCAGTTTGACAAAAGGAGATGCATCTACCTCTACACCAAACCTATCAGTAGTTAACATACAGATGAGATCCTTCTCTTCTACATCTTATTTCTGAATAGTCAAAGAGAAGAATTCTGCATAACTTTCACAGAAATTTGGAAAAGAAATGAGTAGGATCCTCTAAAGACAATGCTGAAGGAATATTTAATATTCCAGGAGAAAGATAATTACAGAAACCAGGAAGAGACATGATATCAAGAAGAGCAAGGTCAGCAGCATTGAAGTTAGCTGTTGGGAAGGAGGAATGGAGGTTTGCATCTGAGAGACTTTTTGACCAGAGCAATTTCAATGGAATAAACTCAAGGAGTAGAAGCTGCATCAGAGAAGGTCAGGGTGAAGTTTGAAGAGAGAAACTTCAGACAGCAGTTGTAACAGGCTTCAGAGCTGAAGTAGATGGGGCAGTTGGAGGGGCAAATAGAGTAAAGAAGGATTTTTAACATGGGATAGACAAAAGTATGATTGAGGTGTGGCAGGACAGGACAGGAGCCACAGAAGAGTGAAAAGTTGAAAGTCGTCAAAGAAGAGATGAGTGTAGACACACAAAATTAGGAGTTGGGATGGCTACTAGAGGGATTTGGGGGAAGTAGATTTTGGGATGGGCAAGTAGAGGGATTTTGATAAGGTAAACATTTATTTAATAGTCACAGGTGTTTAGGGAGGTGGCTGATATGATTGCAGAGCCATTGGCCATCATCCTTGAAAACTCATGGCAATCAGGAGAAGTCTCAGGTGATTGGAAAAGGGAAAACACAGTGCCCATATTTAAGAAAGGTAAAAAGGAGGATTCAGGGAACTACAGACCAGTTGGGGAACTATACCTCAGTCCCTGGAAAAATCACGGAGCAGATCCTTAAGGAATCCATTTCCAAGCACTTGGAGGAGAAGGTGATTAATCACAGAATCATAGAAGTCAGGTCGGAAGGGACCTTGTAGATCTTCAAGTCTGACCCCCTGGTTCCAGATCCTAGCCGCCCTGACTGTGAAGTAGTTCTTACGGATGTCTAATCTAAACCTACTCTCCAACAACTTGTGGCTGTTATTCCTTGTTATCTTGGGGGGCGCTAGGGGAAACAGGGTCTCCCCCAAACAGTCAGCATTGATTCACCAGGGGCAAGTCATGCCTGACCAAACTTGATTGCCTTCTATGATGAGATGACTCATCTGGATGCGGGATGTGGTGTACATTGATTTCTAGCAAGGCTTTTGATATAGTCTCCCACAATATTCTCTCAGGGAAGCTAAGGAAGTATGGGCTGGATGAGTGGACTCTAAGGTAGATAGAAAACTGGGTGCAGCATTGGGCTTGTATGGTAGTAATCAATGGGTTGATGTCTAGTTAGCAGCTGGTATCAATTGCAGTGCTCCAGGGCTCAGTCCTGGGGCTAGTTTTGTTCAGTGTCTTCATCAATGACCTGGAAGATGGCATAGAGTGTACCCTCAGCAAGTTTACAGATGACACCAAGATGCGGGGAGTAGTAGGTGTGCTAGAGGGTAGGGCTAGGATTCAGAGTGACCTAGACAAATTGGAGGATTGGGCCAAAAGAAATCTCATGAGATTTAACAAGGACAAGTGCAAGGTCCTGCACTTAGGACAGAATAATCCCATGCATCAGTTCAGGCTGGGGGCTGACTGGCTGGGCAGTGGCTCTGCAGAAAAGGACCTGGGGGGTTGCAGTGGACAATAAACAATATGAGCCAGCAGTGTGTCCTTGTTGCCAAGAAGGCTAATGGCATACTGGGCTGCACTGGTATATTTGTTGCCAGCAGGTCTAGGAAAGTGATAATTTTCCTGTTCGTGCCTCTCACTCCTCCCCCTCCCCACCGCCAACCCTGCTGGAGAGTTGCTGCAGCAGAGTGAAGCCTAGCTCCCCTACCTGCCTACTCCAGGCTTAGGTGGGGGGAGGCAGCTCTCTGCCACTGCATGTACTCCTGGGGGGAAGGGGGGGACTTGTGCCCCCCAGATCTGTGGGTGGGGCTGGAACAGGAATGGGTTGCCCGCTGTGGTCTCAGGCTCTCTGCCCTGCTGCTCTCCCCCAGGGACTCTGCAGCCCAGCAGGTGTGACCTGGTGCTGCAGGGAACAATGAGACCATGTGAGGAAGCCACTAGCCACTGTAAGCTCTGTTGCCCTGGCGCCATGTCCCCTGCCTGTGTGGAAGCAGCAGGGGTGGTGCTGTGGGGTTGTACCCTTTGTGGGCAGCGGATGTCTTGCCAGGGCAGTGCAAGGCTTGGAGCGGCAACGAGCCTCCCCATGTGGCCCCTGCTGTTGCCTGCAGTGCCGGATTGTACCTTCTGGGCTGTGGAGGCCCCGGGGGAAGGCAGCAGGGCAGGGAGCCTGAGCCCGCAGCAGGCAGCTCACCCCCACCCCATGTATACATGTGGGGGGCACAGGTCTCCCCTGTCTCCCTGGGAGTGCGTGCAGTGGCAGGGAGCTCCACCATGCCCCCCAGTCAAGCTGCCTGCAGCCCCATCCTACTCCCTGCCAGGGCCCTGTGGCTGCACATTGTGGCCCCAAGCCCTATGCATCACTCAGCTGTGCCCAACTCCCTTTCCTCCCTATGGGGGCCTCAGTGCTTCCCACTCCCACTTACCTGCCGTAGCTGCTCTCCTGGCTGCCTGGTGGTTATGTGCATATACATGTATGTGGCACCCCCAGACTGACCGCCTTCTTCCTGCTGTTTCCCAGGCCCTTGCAGGGTGGAACTCTGCTAGCGTGCAGAGAGCTCTTTGCAAAACTGCAAAATCTGTGGGTTTTTCCAGTAAAAAGAGAAATCCCAGGTTTCTTCTGGTAACAGGTAAAATCTGCAGTTTTCTCAATTTTTCCCATGGGGAAACAGAAATCCCTGATCCCTGGTCATCATCTTGGAAACTGAAGTCACTGAGTGAAGAGGACAGCCAAGAACTGGAACTGAAAATTGGGTGGACAATAGATGACATGGAGATGCAGAGAATTCAGCTGTAAAGGCAGTTTTGTTGGGAACAGGGAATGTGTGGATTTGCCATGATCTAGTGAGGTACCTGGTATTATGCTGTTGCCAGTGTTCATTGCACACAGAAGCAAAAAGAAAGCCATTATATCTTCTTGAAACAGCTTTGATCAGTCTTTAAAAGCATTTATCATAGTACCTAGGGTCAGAAGGGGCCTAGAGCAGGCCATTTAGTCTGACCCCCCGCCAATTGGCAGGAAACGAGTGCCAGGGTCACAGGACCCCAG
>JAGPOW010000261.1:248310198-248358533 GCA_030014935.1 Caiman crocodilus
CCCGCATCCATGGCTTTGGTCACCTGGTCATAGAAGGCGACCAGGTTGGTCTGACAGGACCTGCCCTTAACAAACCTGTGCTGATTTCCCTTCAGCATAGTCTCCTGCCGGTCCGTCACAGATATGAGCCTTGAGAATCTTCTCAAATATCTTTCCCGGGACCGAGGTGAGACTGACAGGCCTGTAGTTCTCCGTAGAATGTATGATGCATACCAAATCATCTACAGATGATTCATACAGATTTGGTATGCATCATCTTTAAATGGAATTTTAGATAGCTACTAAATACTCTGAAAGTCCCTCAGAGCATGTATTGCAGTATTTGCACCATGATATAGCATAGGTCATTGCTTCCCAGACTTCCTCAGCATGACCCCATATTCCCAACCCCTGTGACCCCATCCGCTGGTGTTGCAACCCCATTTGGGAATTGCTGTCACGGGTATTGAGACAACAGATATGGTCCTTGCCATGCATTGTCAGATTGTTTCTCGTCTTGAATCTCTCTGTAACACCATCTCCTCATCCTCATGTCTTTCACACATTGCTTAGAAGAACCCCATCAGGTTCCTCATGGGACACTTTGGTATGGAGGATTTTTGATAAAGACAGCAAGAAGCTCCCCAGTCAGACTTGTATTTATCTGAGCTCTCCAAAGAACCATTTGCCACTGGTCTAAGGAAAAGTATTGTTGCTATAATAAGTGTACTAAAACCTGTTTTCATAATGTATCTTGTGGGATTAGTTTTAGTAGTCTCTCAAAAACATAAAGTAACCCCTATGTCTTTCTTTCGATTAGGTTTATCTTCTGCTGTGGAGTACAGTACAACAGAGCTGGAACGGGAACTTGAAAATGTGAAGAGCACAAAAACAAAGCTAGGTATGGGTTTGGTTAGTAGTGTGTCTGTGAAACTTGTTATAAAATAGCCAAAATATATGAAATGTGCCAAAATACCTTGCAAAATATATGAAATGTGCCAAAATACCTTGCAGTTGACTGATATACATTTATTATTGTAAATTGTGTACCTTGTGCATTCAGTCCTACAGATGAACAACATACCAACATCGCATTTTATTAGCAAAACATTTAAAAAAAATTGGGCATTGTATGATGAGCATTTCTGGATTTGCTTTTTGTTTCTGAAGAAAGTTGTATTAAAATACTGTTCCTAATGCAGAAATGGCCTCATGTAAATTAGATGAAAAAAAATAAATGTGGTTCACCACTGCCTTTAATACACCAATTGCATGATTTTTGATCATTTGGCAAGACTGAAGCAATACTTTTCCTCCTGGTATTTTTTTTTAATGAGTGATTTTGAGGCTTTTCTACTATGTAATTAGGACACTTGGCATTTTAAAGATACACTGCAGTTTTATGTCTTTGTTGTTTCTTTTATATACGATGGTTGTCACTTAAATGACATTTAATAGTAGGGGTACACCACTAAAGAAATTTTTTGACCCATACTGATGGCCAATTATTGGCCAGCCATATCGACCTATACTGATCTGATGGCTGATATGCAGCCCAGCAGCTTGGAGAGTGGCATCTGGCTGGTAAGTCTGTGCCGGGCAACAGGCATGGGAGAGGGAAGGCGGTTGGGGGGGCGGGGGAGGGCAGGACGGGACAGATCGAGGCCCCCACAGTTATGGAGAGAATGGGGCTAGGGTGGGGCAGGGCATGGGATGGAACCTCCCCTGAGGGTAGCATAGGGGACGGGGCATGTGCCCTCTAGATTTGTGCACTGAGCAAAGGTGGGCTGCCCGCTGCAGACTTTGGGCCAGGGTCTGTGCTGGCCTCTTCCTGGTGGTGGGGCTGAGGCTGGGGCTTGGTCAAGGCTCTGCTCGGGGCAGGTGGCAGCAGTGCTGGGTGGGGTGCCTATGGGGGAATTTTGGGGTGGCTATAGTCCACACTGTAGCCACCCCTCCTAGCGCTCTTGCTGCCTGCCCCAAGCACAGCTCTGGTCCAGTCCTCCATAGCCCCTGAGCCTGCAGTGGGCAACTTGCCCTTGCCTCTCACAAATGTGGGGGGGAGCGGCGGCGGCGGCTCACACCCCCAGGGGTACGTGCAGCAGTGGGGAGCCGCTTCCACTCCCTGCCCCGCTGTGCCCTCCAGACAAACTATTCCTGATTCTGTCCCATGCCCCTCCCCACCCCACCCTGGCTGGGTAGTGCCTGCCCCAGCCCCATTCCCTCTCACATTGTGGGGGGTGGGGGGTGTCTCAGTCTGTGTCCTCCCCCCCTCCCCCGACTTACCAGCTGGATGTTCGTTGCTCTCTAAGCTGCTGGGCTGCATTCCTGGCCATGTACATGTAGTGGCTGTGTGCACGCATGTGACATTTATTAATAACATTATGGGCTACACCAGCTGAAAAAAGCCAATTGCCTATTATGTTAATTTTCCTTTTATCAGTGCCGATCCAATATACCAGGTACATCAGTGCATCTCCTATTTATTAGCTTAGATCACAATATTTAAGACACTGCAGCAGTAGTTACCAACCCAAGGTTAGGAAAATACCTTATGCTAAATATCAAAGTGGTAAGTAAAAGTGGATTTTTAGACTCCATAGTGATATCTAATACCTATTAAAATGAGTATAGGTATATATGTTGACTAACCATAAACCAGCAGGATATGGAATCATCTGAGTGTTGTGTTCAAGAGTAAGTCAAAGTGTGTGGTAAATAAATAATTTATGGTACAATTTAAAACTGCAAAATTGCACCATACCAAGAAGATACCAGCTAGTTAGTACCCCTTTCACTCAAGTTGATGTAGAAAGTTACCTACAACTAAAATCTACAAAATAAGCCCATTATAAAAAGCAGTAACATATTTTTTTGCCACTGAAGACAACTCGTATAAAGTACTAAGCCTCCTTTTTCCCTCTTTGAAAAGAGCGACGGAAAAAAGCTTCTGCATGGGAGAGGAATTTAGTGTATCCAGCTGTTATGATACTGCTACTCTTTGTAACGGTAAGAATTTTACTGTCTTTTTTTCCTTGTGCATAACAGTTTTTTGGGGGATAATTTTAATGGTTTTGAGTAATGGAGGTGATAACCAAGAAAATATGAGAACCAACAATCCCTTCTTGAGATTTTTTTCCCGCAAAGATAAAAGTTTTATTGCCACCAGATTTCATTATGTTTAAACATTTACATTGTTTAAGTGTTAAAACCTTAGAATTGACAGAATGTCTCTACTTCTTTATAGTCCTTATCAGTCCTCTTGGTTGCTTGCAACATTCTTCGCCTGTTGGTCGATGAGACTGCAATGCCAAAGGGATCAGGGGTAAAGTAAACTTTGATTTTTTTTTTTTGCAAACATCAGTTACATGTTCACTAGAAGCTTTGAAAAAGCACCAGCAAGAGGCTTCAGTTTAATAGCTTTAAAAAGTGTGTTTAACACCTGAGTTTGATTCTGTGGGTTTAGTCCTGCAGATGTGCTAGCTTATGTCTAATTTTACTCACATTTAGTAGCTTCATTTATCTCTTAGGAAGATCAGGCTTATGTTGATACAGTACTAATTAACAAAGTAGGTAAATGAGAGCACTATCAGAATTAAAGGGCATATATTTTCTCTGTGCTTCCATTTTTAAGTGGAACAGAATTAATATATTTTTATAAGCAAATTTATTTCAAAATGATAGAAAAGATCCTTATTATCTTTTGGTGTTTTCATATCTTTATTTTTTATTTCGCAAATAAACTTTAATATTTTTAAAGTATTTTATTTCAAGAAAAAAGTAGCCTGCACATTGTTAGATTTGTCCTAATTAATGCCATTACAACACTTTTTTTCTAGCTTACTAGTGATTTAGCCTATATGAGTACAGTCATATCGCACATTTGCACAACTATATGAAGCCGTTTAGTGCAAGCTGCTGTTCCATTAGTAATAATACATGCACTGAAAAAAGAGTGACTTGGAGATTTTAGATTCAGTATCCAAAGTACTGGGGCATATGCTTATAAATGACATGCGATGTGAATAATAATGTTGGAAAACTCAATTTTATATTTTCCTATTGTAAAACATTTTACTCAGATTTTGAAGTTGAGCTTGTTTAATTTAGATAGGCAGAAGTAAAACTAAATTTGAAGTTACCCCGAATTTCTATACTTGAATCATGGAAATTTTTTATTTTACAGTACATCTTTAATCCAAGGATCTCAGATCCTTGGAAAGGACAGAAGTTAACTTTCTGAACACTTAATGTGCGTGTATGATTATTTTATGCAAAGGTTTTTTTGTTTTTGTTTTTTTCTCTCATAGGGGCCTGGGATAGGAAATGCTTCTTTATCCACTTTTGGTTTTGTGGGAGCAGCACTTGAAATCATTTTGATTTTGTATCCTTTCTTTAAGTATGCTGTCTGTTAACAAGTATTCTGTCTAGTTTTCTGGGACACTGGTAATTTACTAAGACACTTGCCTGGAAAGAAGAAAGAGACAGGTCAGTCCTTCTCAAGCACTCGAAGTGTTTTTGTTTTTTTTCTTTGGTTCTTAAGACTTTTAGGAGGCTGCTGAGAACTTGAGTGAAACTTGCATTCCTCGGAGGTTCTTTTTTCCTTGATTCTCACAGCTATCTTATGGTGTCCTCTGTCGTCGGCTTCTACAGTCTTCGCTTTTTTGAAAATTTCACTCCCAGGAAGGATGACACAACTATGACAAAGGTAAGGTAAAATCTGAGGTGGTGATGGCCCCCCTTTTTTGCCACCCAAGACAAACTGACTCTCTTAGTTAGTAATTGCCCTGAATGGCTCATTTGCAGTGATCAGTATTTGTTTGTAAGCTGCGTAAACACAAACTGGAAGATTTTCAAAATGCTGAATGAGTGGGAAAAAGGATGTGCTCTGTTTAGTTTGGATGGCATCCATTCACTTGTAAAAAGCCTGGAATAGTGGAGCTTGTTAACTAGCTATAGAAAAAGCTAGTGAAAGGACTTTTTTCAAAGGAAACGTATTGCTAATGAGTAACTTTGATTGTGCTAACTGTACTTCAGGGAGCTTATTTGAAATCTGAAGAACTTGGTTGCTACAAGTAATACAGACAAAGTAATTCAAATTTGAATAATTAAAGTAAGACTGAGGAGGTCTATTCAGCAACGTTTTGCAGTCTGAGGCTAATTTGACTTTTTCCACAATTTGGCATTGGCTTCAGAATTAACAAATGCTGTTACCTAATGCTGAGGCACATGCATACATTTTTTGACAAAATATTCCCACAAACTGACAAGAGGGAGCGATCCATAAGCAAGGGGCAGAGGGAGTATTTAAATAATTAAATAATCCTCCATAATTTACATGATTGAATCACATAATTTACATGAATTTCATGATTAAATACATGAAAGTAGTAGTGTCTAAACACACTGATTTTATGATACAAGATATTTGCTAAGACTATTCCATGCCTTTCCTTACTTTATGTAGCATTGGAAACTGGGTTGAAATTGTCTTTGTCTCTGCACATCTTTCAGTATCTCAGGAATAGTTGAGGAAAAATAGGAACAATATATAAGTCAATGACAAATACGTTGATATCTTTAATTCACCTTTTCCTGTTAATACTAGAATTAGAACTGAATAGACTTGTCTTTTATTTGATAGTAAATACAGCTTTAACTATTTCTTTTTGAAATTTTACTAAAATTGCAGACAAAACTAACATTGTTATGATTTTAAAAAATCTTTACATTTATCAATATTGATGCAGGTAGAAGAGAAACAGTTTTTAGTTTTTCATAATTGTATACAAATAAAACTTTAATCTTGCAAGTAGTTATAACATGCTCATTTACTTATCAGTCATCCCAATAAAGCCAATGGAATGATGCAAACACAAGTGGTTGCATGACTGGGACTTAAATTGTCAAATGAATGGTAGCTTCTTTAAGTTTATGAAGTCACCTTTTTAAAATAAAATCTTGGTGAGTGTGTCTAGTTTTGCCTGCTTACCAGTTCATCTCAGAAGGAAACTGGAGATATGTGGTAGAAGCAAGTTCAAGTTAAGTTTATATAATGTAAACAAAAATTATATTAAGTCTACTTTGCAGAATGAATTTTTAAGGAACTGACCTCAAAACAGAAAATTTGAAATCAAGAAAAATGTTTGCTTTTAACAAAAATCCTATATTGATGGGAGGAATGTTCTTTTGTTCAAAATAGATCATTGGAAACTGTGTCTCAATATTAGTGCTCAGCTCTGCTTTGCCAGTGATGTCAAGAACCCTAGGTAAGTTGAATATTCCAAAAAAACCCTGATCTATTGAGTGGTACATTGTAAAGCAGTTGTATAAGTGAAATGACCTTGGAAAAGTTACAGTTTGTCTATTTATTAAATAACTTACAGTTACTGTAAATATGTCTTCCAAGTCTTACTTTCCTTTGATGTTCATTTTGCTGAGATGTAATCAGTCCCACTGCAATGTGACTTCCATGCAGACATACCAGATTACATATTTTGGTACATTAAATATAAGTGTCTATCTAGAAAATATATTCCTTTTCTAAATTGGAAGTCACTAGTTTTCTAAATAAAATGGACGCACACAAATTTTAGTAGGCTGACCAAGTAGGTTGTTGGCTACAAAAGCTCATGCCTCTCTGAAGCAGTTAGCACAGGTGCCATCCTACGCTGCATTCTGTCTGACTTCAGACTAACACCTAACTACCTCTCTTCCCACCTCTCTAAACAAATTATAAGATAAAGAAAAATACATTTGAAAACTGCTTATTAGTATAGGCACTAATTTCATGTCCATTTAAAAATAACAGTTCTTGCCTTCTATGTAAATAAATAGTTGTCTTTTATTTGGGTTTACATACATTTCATAAGTAGATGGTAGGAAGCTGGGTAGCATGGCACCTTAGGGGGCCCTGCTACACGTTGAGATTAAAGCTGGATAGACCAGCTATAAAGTTGTTACATATTTTAAAGCAATAACTTTATAGCTGGTTGACTCTTTTTATAGCTGGATAGTTATTTTTATCATGTGATGATTACTTTGCATGTGTGATTGGTCTAAATTTATTGCATGGTTAACCAGCTAGTTGTATAATATTTGTAATATGTAGCCAGTAGCCTTAGAGACCAACTCATTCAGAGAGGTATAAGCTTTCATTGGTACCAACCTACTTCATCAGATGCTGTTGCCTGTGAAAGCATATGCCTTTAAATGAAGGTGGCTGTGAGTTAATGCCTTGAATGTAAATGTCTGTTTAAAAATGTTAAAGATCCTACACGCTGGGGCTTTTTCATAGCAGTGTGAAAATCAGATTTTTGTAGGTTTTGCTAAATTTTGTGCAATTCTTACCTGATTATATTGTTCTGAATTTTAAATTTCATTTAATGAGCTGATTCCTAAAAACAGGTACTCACAAATCTGTTCTTGCCCTGAGTTTCATTAGGTTCAGTGACATTTCATGGAGGAACAAGGATGTCAACAGTGAATTGTGTACAGAATTGCCGCCTAAAATAACTGGCAAATTGTACCTTTAAAAATAAAAAGTTTATACCCTCTGTATTTAAGATGACAAAATAGTGTCCCTTCTATATATTGGTGGTCTTGTATCTAAATAATGGCCTAAGTGAAAATTCAAAAGAAGAAATGTAATATTTAATCCACTCCTAAAATCCAGAGTGAATGATAGAGACTTGCGAAATACTATTATTTAACACTTAGAGCAGAACAACACCCCTGTGCAAACACTACTGTTTAAAAATAATAATGCATGTACTATGACTAACTCTCATTGCATTTGCCATTTGAAAAACTCACTGGTTATACACTGCAAGATTAACAGTCCTAGTAATATAAACTGATTCTGTAGAGAAAAGTGTGCATGCTGGGTGCAATTGTTGTTACATAGAAAACAAATTAATGGCAAAACTCACTTTTTTTTTACAAAAAGGCTAACAAATGAAATTCCTGAATAGTTTGCCATAGAGATAAATCAAAGAATAAAACAGAAGAAAAAAAGATGGAACAATTAACACACAGCTAACAAATGCACAGACACAGCTGTCCAAACAGGATTAATAGAGTGTATTAGAGTACAGTGAGTCATGTGGTGCTTTGCAAAATATCAACATGCATTGCATTACATGTTACGCCCAGTGGCACTGAATAGATGAAAAGAAATAAATACGTTAAACGGATTCATAGAGGCTTTTCTCAGTATTAAAAAAGCAAGCTTCTAGACTATTAAAAAGCTGGATTTTAGCATTATGGGAAAGGCAAACTGGGGAAAAGTTTATCCAGTAATTCACGTATTTAACCTCTTCAAATCTAGTCTGTGAATTTAAGATGAGGTATAGAGAATCTTTACAAATTTTTGTAGCATTTCTACTAAACCTTTAGGTATCAAGTTTTTCTTTGATGCCATTTTTGAAAGATGTAAGGATATTTTTAGAAATGGAAAATAAAGATGAGATGACTGGTTTTAGTATTTTTCAGCCTGATTAAGGCTTTTCTGTCAGTTTCATATTTGCTTGCCATTAGGAAAACTGCTAGGAAAAAAGTAGTTAATAGCACTGGTTATGGGAAAAAAATAAGCTGCGAACAAGATTTTGTGTTCTGTTTTATAAAATAATTTTTCTTTTGATCTTTATGAGTAAATATTGACATGATGTTAAAACTAGAGTTAAGCTTCCTTAGATACTATTTTGCTGTGTTCAGTAGAAGGGTAACTTTTTTTGTAACTTTGTATGATACTAATTAGATTCTCAAAGATTTGCTTTTTCCTGAAAGGGATGCGCACGTGCATTTTTAAATAGTCAATATTAAAAAAAAAAAAAAAAAATCTGTGTGCATAAAGGTAGACATTTCAGATAAGCAAATAAAATCTGTTTTTAGAGAATGGATAAAAATGTAGGCTATAATCACTTTGGATTTTTTTTGTGCTTTCTCTGAAACTTCACATTTTCTCTTTTCTTTGTCTTCCAGTTATGCATTCTCTCTGAGGGCTCTCTCTCCAACCCTTTCTTTTTCAAGAGTCATTCTTACTTCCTTTGAAGAAACCCTCTGCTGACTTGTCTTACTTTAGAACTCTATTTTATTTCCCCTTTCCTTAGGCTTCTAGAGCATCCAGTCTTAGTATACTTTTTGCTGAGGCTGTCTCTTGGTGTCCTCTTGTGTTTTCTGGTTTTCACTGAAACTGCTCTGATTAAAGTCACTTTTGGCTTTTTAACCGCCAAGTATGAAGACAGCTTTTTTGATCTGCTTCCTGACTTTTTGGTTATATCAGCCCATTCTTCCATATTGTGCTTTTATTAATCTACATTTCCCCCCTCTTATCTCTCTCTCCTTAGCATCTAGGTCAACTTCTGGTCCCTTCTGTGCAATCCTTTTAAAGACTTTTTCTTTATTTTTTCCTTTTTTAAAATTTCTCTTGTGATCTCACTCCTTTGGTGTGTTCTGTTTGTTTATATGTTGATTCCACTCATTTCTGTCTTGTAGGTAGGTAAAGTTTTGGGGGCGGGGGGAAAGGAGCTATGCAGTGGTGCAGTTGGCACACTGCTTGTAATTCCATGATGTCTCATTGAGTGTCTAGCATAGAATGGGTGATTATTTTGGCTGGAGGGCCACGTAACGAGTTTTGGTGGACTGTAGAGGGCCAAATGCATAAAATTAATGGTGAAGATATTTTAACAAAGTATAGATAAAAAAAATCAAATCATATGCTAAAAATCAAACATCTACTATAAAATATTTTAATTTTATTTCAAAAAATAATTTTTGTCCTGATTTTGGGTTTTTTTGAGTAGTGTCTGTAGAGGCGAGACACTTGGCCAAGAGAGGATGCCTCAACCCTTAGCAGAGCCCTGCCACTGTCCAGCCACCCCCAAATCACAAGGGAGCTTCATGCTTCAACCTATACCCTGACATGCTCCTCAAGAGCCATCTACCCCCCCATCCCTTCCCAGCCTAGAGCAGTTCAGCTGCAGGGAGGCAGCTGAGAGGAGCTGAGGAGGGTCTTGTTCTGCCCTGGCTCCTACTTCGACCAGCCGTCCAGGGTGAACAGGATGCACACGCAGACGTGCTTGTATGCCCGGTACATGAATTAGTGCGGAAGTTTGTGCAGGAGGATGAGCAGGAGGGCCCGAGGCCCTGCCCGTGAGCCCTAGGGAAGGCACTCCCATCAGTAGCTGGCCTACCAGCAGTACGATGCGGATGGGCACACACTGCACCCCTCAGGTCCCTTCGGAGTCTGCAGCCTCCCCCTGTGGCACCTCAGAGGCCTCCACCCAGATGGAACTCATGGCTCTGGGCTCCACGCAGATGGAGCACCTGGCTCTCTGCTGCAGGGGCTGCTTGGCAAGTTTCCAGGCACATGAGACCAGGAGCATGGCCACCTCCCCTTGTGGAGTTTGCTCCACTTTGAAGTCTCTGGGGTGTCAGATTGAGAACCTCCAGGTCACAGTTCAGAAACTGCATGCCATCAGGGATGGTGAGTAGGAGATGGACTCCTACTGCCAGGCCCTTCACCCCATAGAGGCGAAGGGTAGACCAAGGTCACCTTTCAGGACAAGGGGGGACTCGGGGATCTCCCATGCTGTCCAGCCAGGGGTTGGACCAAAGTGGTCAAGGACCTCAAGGCCTGCCGCACCAAGGTCCCCTCCCCTCTGGGGCTTTGCAACAGGTGCTAACCTCTTGTAGCCCCAGTAGAGTCTGCAGAGATGCCAGCTCCTGCAGGCAAGGGAGGATCACCCACCCCTACTCTCCCTAAGATGAAACACAGAGTGCTTGTCATGGAAGACTCCCTCCTGACGGGGCCTGGAGGCAATCTGCCGCCCCGACCCCTTAGCCCAGGAGGTCTGCTACTTCCCAGGGGCCCTGAGCATAGCTGAGAGGATCCCAAAGATTATCTGGCCCTCTGACCACTACCCTATGCTCCTTATCCATGTGGGCATGAATGACATGGCTTAAAGCAATTCCAGCTAGGTCATGAGAGACTACAGGACTCTGGGAGCAGGGCTTAGAGGGCTGGAGGCACAGGTGGTCTTTTCCTCGCTCCTCCTGGTTGTGGGTCATGGGCTGAGGGAGAGATGGGTTGAAGTAGTCAACCAGAGATGGCGGTGCTGGTGTCATTGTGAAGACTCCGGCTTCAATGACCACAGCCCACTCTTTGGTGAGGGAGGCAGTGGGCTTCTGGAAAAAGACAGCCTCCACCTCACTTCACTGGGGAAGAGACTTTTCTCAGCTAGTTGCTGACCTGCTCGACTGGCCCTAAACTGAGCCTGCTGGGAGCTGGGGGGGAGTACTGCCACTGCAAGCCCACTGGGCACTTTTTGTAAACCCAGCAGGCTAAGGCATTCAAGGGAACCCACCCCTACCCCAGCCCCAGAGCGATCTGTAGGAAAGGCAAGACGGCTATACCTAATACAGGAGAGATCGTGTGGGCAAAAGGGGCAGGGGTGGGGTTAGCTCTGTATGGCAGGGAAAGCTAGGCACGCAGGGGGGACAGTTGGAGACTCTTTGGGTCAAAATCTGTGGTGAAGAAGGCACAGGGGACACAATGGTGGGAGTCTACTGAAGACCTCCTAGCCAGGATCAAGAGCTTGACCAGCAATTTTCTAGGGAACTAGCTAAGGCTGCACATTCCTGGTGCATGGTTGTCATGGGAGATTTCAGCTACCCTGACATCTCGTGGGAAGAGCACTCGGGCACATCTGAATGGTCGCAAAGCTTCCTCATGTGTGAACGAGCTCTTATCTGTCTCAAGAAGTCTGTGGACTGATGAGAGACAAAGCTTTGCTCAGCCTGGTACTGGTAACAGGGGATGACTCAGTCATCAACCTAATGATCAGAGGGAAGCTGGGAGACAGTGACCATGAGCTGATCCCCTTCACTGTCCGCTGTAAAGCAGGCAAGTCAGTCAGCAAAGCAGAAGTCCTCGACTTCAGGAAAGCTGACTTTGACAAGCTCAGGAGGCTTGTTGGCGAGTCCCTAAGGGATCACTACACAAAGGGGAGGGGAGTTCAGGAAGAGTGGTTGCTCCTCAAGGGAGCGATCCTGAAAGCACGAGTAATGTCTATCCTGTCTCGGAAGAAAGGCAGCAAAAGGTCACAGCGGCCCCCTGGCTCTGCCGGGAACTAATGGACCTCCTGCAGCTAAAAAGAAGGGTCTGTAAAGGATGGAAGGCTGCATCCACCCCAAAGGAGGAGTACTCTGCACTGGTCCAGACCTGTAGGGAGTGAACCAGGAAAGCCAAGGCTGTGGCTGAACTCCAAGTGGCTACACGTATCAAGGACAATAAAAAGTCCTTTTTTAGGTATGTGGGGAGCCAGAGGCAAAGAAAAGGTAACATTGGACCCCTGCTAAACCAGATGGGGTAACTGATGCCCAGGGAAAAAACAACCTGCTCAATGGGTTTTTTGCACTGGTTTTTCACCAGGTCTGAGGGACAACCCTGCTTATTATGGTATGAGGGGGCCAGGGTGAGGGAGAACTGTTACCATTTCACAATGTTGACCATGTGAAGGAACACCTTGAGAGATTGGACAACTTCAAGTCAGCTGGCCCAGACAGCTTTCACCCCAGGGTACTTAAGGAGCTGGCAAGCAGCATAGCTCGGTTACTAGCACATCTGTGAGAATTCGTGGCGCTCAGGCTAAGTGCCCAGAGATTGGAAGAAGGCCAGTGTGGTGATTATCTTTAAGAAAGGGAGGAACGTAGATCTGGGGAGCTACAGGCCCATCGGCCTGACCTCCATCCCTGGGAAGATCTTGGAGAAGATCATCAAAGAGACCATTCTTGACAAGCTGGTTGAAGGCAGCTTCTTGAGGAATAGCTAGTATGGGTTTGTTGCGGGTAGGTCTTGCCTGACAAATCTCATCTCCTTCTGTGACCAGGTGACATATCACCTGACAAAGAGAGAAGAGATTGACGTCCTATATCTTGAATTTAAAAAAGATTTTGATCTGGCATCCCATGATCGTCTTATAGAAAAACTGGCCAATTGCGGCCTCGGCTACATCATAGTCCATTGGCTGGGTAATTGGCTTTGAGGTTGGACCCAGAGTGTGGTAGTTGACAGAAGTGAATCATTGTGGTGTGCCATGACTAGGGGGGGTACCCCAAAGCTCTGTCCTTGGGCCTATCCTTTTCAACATTTTCATTAATGATGGGGACATTGGTGTCAGGAGTGGACTGGCCAAGTTTGCTGATGACACCAAACTTTAGGGTAAAGCATCCACACCCAAGGACAGGATGGTGATCCAGGCTGACCTTAACAGGCTTGGAAAATGGGCGGATGAAAACCTGATGGCCTACAACTCTGAAAAATGCAAGGCACTCCGCCTTGGGAAGAAAAACCTGCAGCATGGTTATAGACTTGGCAGTGGTGCCACTTGCTAGCACCACAGCCCACAGGGACTTGGGGGTCATTATTGACCACAAGATGAATATGAGCCACTAATGTAATGTTGCAGTTGGCAAAGCAAGCAAAATTCTGGCTTGCATCCATAGATGCTTCTCTAGCAAATCCCAGGATGCCATCCTGCCACTGTACTTGGCCTTGGTGAGGCCGCAGCTGGAATACTGTATCCAGTTCTGGGCTCCACAATTTAAAAAAGATGTGGAGAATCTTGAGGGAGTCCAGAGGAGAGCCAGGCGTATGATCAGAGGTCAGGAAAACAGGCAGTATGATGAGAGGCTGAGAGCTATGGGACTCTTCAGCCTGGAAAAGCGCAGACTCGGGGGGAGCTGGTGGCTGCCTATAAGTATATAAGGGGTGTACATCAGGATCTGGGGGAATGCCTGTTCAGCAGAGTGCCCCGTGGGATGACAAGGTCAAATGGTCACAAACTTCTCCAAGACCGTTTTGGGCTGGACATAAGGAAGAACTTCTTTACAGTCCGAGTCCCCAAGACCTGGAACAGGCTGCTGTCAGAGGTGGTGCAATCACCTACTCTGGACTCCTTTAAGAGTCAATTGAACGTTTATCTTGCTGGGATCCTGTGACCCCAGCTGACTTCCTGCCCCTGGGACAGGGGGCTGGACTCAATCTTACAAGGTCCCTTCCAGCCCTACTGTCTGTGAAATGTATGAAATCCACACATGCCCCCGCAAAGCCTGGGGAAGCCCAGAAACCCTTCCAGTTTGCCCCAGCTCTTCCCCTAGGGTCACGTGGGCTGTGCCAACCTGCAGCCCAGGTGATCCTGTTCCCCTAGGAGGAGCCCCAGCCCCAGGGCCTGAGGGCAGCCTCACCTGGGTGGATGGGACAGGAGCTGCACTGGCTGCTGCTGGGAGGTGGTGGTTGGCTGGGCAAGCTCACAGCAGTGCACAGGGCAACTCAGGAGCTGGGGTTGGGTTTTTCCCTGGGGCCTTCCAGCAAGTGAGCTCTGCCATCTCCAGACACAGATGTGGAATGCCCATTGAATGGTCCTAGTACCCAAGGTGGCTCTTGCCAGCTCCGAGCCATATTCAGATGGGGTGCTGCTGGTCCAGCCCAAGTGGGGGAACTGGGGCCTGAGCACAGCTCACCTAGCGCCTGCCATGTGGAGCTGCATGGGCAGATGGGGCTGCTTCCATCCAGTGTCCCCTGTGTCACCAACAGAGGCTGGAGCCAGAGCCACCAGGGCATGAGTGCAGCTGGCTCAGGGCCTGCTGCATGGCACCAGGTGGGCAGGGCTGCTTCTACCCAGCATCTCCTGTGGAGCCAGCAGAGGCCGAGGCCAGAGCTGCCACCTGCATTGCCCAATCAGGCAATGCTAACAGGCCAGATTAGAGTCAATTGGCAGGCTGGATATGGGCCACAGGCTCTATTCTGCCCACCCTGGTTTAGTGTCCTGTGTCTCTGGGCTGGGGCCACTGTACATTTAATGTACATGACTTGTGCAAGCCTTTCTTATTTAACATGGAAGATCACTGTAGAAGATAGCCTTTCTCAAATGACTTTTTAAGCCCTTTTCAAATTGAGAGGTTGCTTAAAACCTTCTTCTAGGAATTGTTATTTCAGAAGGGCCCTATCATTTGGAGAGTGTATGCGTCTGATTTTGGTGTTGAGGCGAGGGGGAGACTCTTGTAGGTATTGTTTCAAAGCTCAACATTTTTACTTCTGTGCATTTTTTGCTGAACTCATAGGCTGACTCTTGGAAAATGTTTGTGGTAAATAAAAGTTTGGAAAGTTTTCTCATCTCTTGGTATAGAAATACTTCCAGGTATCTGGGAAATATTACTTATGAGTCTTGGAGTGTATGAGCCTTGGGGTTGACTACCCTGTTAGATGGAATCGATTCTCAGGGTTTCTCATGAGCTATATTGATGACTGAGTAGATGAAGTCAAATTCAATGGAAGAGCACTAATTTCACTAGCTCTAGATACCTGAATGGAACTGAAGGACTGTTTGGGCAAAACAGCGATCTTATTTATGATCACCATGCCACTTGTTTTCCAGTGTCAATTATCTGCTTGTTTGAGACTGCTCATTAGACTGTAATGTAAACTGACTTTGTGGTATGAGTAGGTATTCAGTAACCACAGAATTGACTCTTAAGCCCGTTGTCTTGCATACAAAGTTAAATATAAAGGAATGTGTCTGTCATACAAGGCAGCGTGAACACTTACAGTACTTTTGTGATAGTTTTCTCCAAAAAAATCTAATATGGCAAATTGGCTTTCCTGATGATTTTAATATGCCTGACACTTTTTTTTTCTTCAAAATTGTGTTTATTGACATTAGAAAAGAGAGTTTAAATTCATGACACGGTTATATCTAAGACACGCAATTAACTGAGCAATCTTCCTGATGTTTTAGTTGGCCATTGTAGTTTATGGTACAGTCAACAACCTTATGGTAGTTAATCAGGATACCAGTGACCTTCAAATCTTTGTCTAGAATCTTTTATTGTACATCTGTCCATTGCATACCTAAATAGATTTTGCTTTAATGTAGGACAGAAGGTATTAGATGGTTTGTATTAATCTTGTGTGTATTCATTGTCATTTAGAAATGCTACCAAGAATTTTACTCAAATTTTGTCTGTCTTTTGAATATAAATATTAAATGTCATGTAGCAGGCTGTAATTACATGTTAAATATAATTTTAACAGGAATTACCAGATTTGATCTGCTTGGAGATTTTGGAAGATTCAACTGGCTGGGGAATTTCTACATTGTGTTATCTTATAATCTGCTCTTTGCTATAATGACAACCCTCTGTCTGGTCAGAAAGTTCACCTCTGCTGTGCGAGAAGAGCTTTTAAAGGCATTAGGTAACAGAGTGAAGGTTTTCATTTTTAACTTCATTTTCCCACCCTTTTCCTTTCTCAGCCTAGTTGCCCTTTTGAGATGGTACATATGCTCTGTGTATCATACCATATATTTTATGCATGTGAAATGCTTTACAGAAACTTGTAGACATTCCAGTTTTGAAATGGGCTTTATCCTAGTCACAGGGAGTACCACTATGTCTGGGTGTAATGAGTCTAAAATGACTCGGAGGTACAGATAAGTTTTAGCAGTCCTAGCTAATTAAAATAACATGTTAGTACATCTAAATGGTTTCAATTTCTTGCCAATCTAGAAAAAAATTCTTGGAATTTGGCTTCTTAGTTTGAGTGTAGAGGATTATTATTGGCTAGTGTGTAAATTATGGCATTGATAGGGAAAATCACCTGGTTCCACAAGTAGTGAAACATGGTGACATAGTCTGGGGTATTAGTGACAGAATGAATCCACAGAGCTAAGTACAGACAGTCAAAAAGCCCAAAGCTGAATCAATTCAATATTCACAGGTTAGTTTAAGCTGTGTAGAGCAAACTGATAAACGAGTGAATGCACATTCACTTTTGATTCCAGAAATAGAGCTGCACGCCTGCAGCGGCCCAGGCCACAAGCTAGGGAATGCTAGAGCTTGCCTTCCTGCCCAGGTGGAGCAGACAGCTTGGGCCAAGGCTAGCCCATCCTGCAAGGGGAGTTTGCAGAGGATGTACAAAGTATCCTCAGATGCTGGGGGACTGTAAGTTAACTTGAATCTGGAGGGGATTTGGGACAGAAGTTCAATAAATCGGTTTAACCTAACCAGTTAAGTTTGATACAACATCCATCCAGGTTTATCTTAAACTAGTTTCAGCCGTTTTCAGTGGTTTATGTGCGCTGAACTTCCGTTGTGTTACAGATTATACTGATTGATGTGTAATTTCTGTCCCTAGCCCATGTGTATTTATAACTAATATCTGAACTACTGAGCATCAGAGCTGTGATACCATTTGACAAGGAGGGAAGCAACAAGTCATCCAGTAGCACCTAAAAGCAGAGTAAAGCTGCTTCTGTCTAGCTCAGGAAGTTTTTCTTCATAGATGGGAACACATAATGATGTGAGCTATGAAGTCCCCACTCCTATATCAATGAAATATTAATGACTGAACAGGTTCAATACCTTTTAGAACTGCAAGCTGTTTTTAGTTTGTTTCCTTAAATGAAGGCCAGTAGATAGGGCGATTTGTGACCGAGAAGTCTCCAAAAAGTAAACGTTCCTTATCCAACTAGTATCAATTTGTCATCTTTTTGGGTAGAGTATTCATATGTCTGTAGAAGACATGGACACCAGCTGTTTCTTTGAGATGCTCACATGCTCCCTACCCCCACTCCAACTGATTTTTTAGGTATAGTGTCCTGAGTGTATTAATGCCAAAAATGGATTTATAAATCAATATGATCAGTTTCTTCTGACTTGCCTTTCTCTTGTATAAACCCTTGGTATTATTATTACTACAACATGTTTGATCAATACATTTCATGCTAGGAATAAGTTTTAGTGGAAGCTTCTGGTTAATTGGTTTCAACAGATGTGTAATATTCTGGGGGTTTTTTTTGGGGGGGGTTGTCAATATAAAATCATGGAATCATTGAAAATTAGGGTTGGAAGGGACCTGAGGAGGTCATCTACTCCAACCCTGTGCTCAAAGCAGGACCATCCCTAATCATGTCATCCTAGCCAAGGCTTTGTCTTAAAAAAAACCCTCTAAGGATAGAAATTCCACAACTTCTCTGGGTAGCCTGTCTCAGTACTTTATTACCCTCCTAGTGAGAGAGTTTTTCCTAATATCCTATCTAAATTTCCCTGGCTGCAACTTGAGACCATTGATCTTTGTTCCATCATCTGCCACTACTAAGAACCAATCTAGCTCCGTCCTCTTTGAATCCACGCTTCAGGTAGTTGAAGGCTATTATTAAACCCTGCCCTCAGTCTTTTCCAAACTATATAAGCTCAGTTCCTCCAGCCTCTCTTGATAAATCATGTTCCCTAACCTAACAATTTTGTTGCCCCTCACTGGAATCTCCAATTTGTGTGTCATTTCTGTAATGAAAGGTTCAAAACTGAACATGGTACTCTAGGTGTGGCCTCACCAGTGCCAAATAGAGAGGAAGAATTACTTCCCTTGATTTGCTGGCAATGCTGCTACTAACGCAGACCAGTTTGCCTTTAGCCATCTTCACACGAAGGGCACATTGTTTGCACATATTCAGCTTATTGTTCACTGTAACCCCCAGGTCCTTTTCTGCAGAGGTGCTACTTAGCCAGTCAGTCTCTAACCTATACTCGTGCATGGGAGTATAGGTTAGAGACTGTTCAAGATTATTGTCCATAATCAAAGTGTAGGACTTTGCACTTGTCTTTGTTGAACCTCATGACGTTTCTTTTGGCCCAATCCTCCAATTTGTCTGGGTCCTAGTCCTACCCTCCAATTTATGGGCTGCTCCTCCCAGCTTGATGTCATCTGCAAACTTGCCGAGCGTGCCATCTTCCAGGTCTTTGATATTGAACAAAACTGGCCTGAGAACCAACCTCTGGGGTATTCCACTTGATACTGGTTACCAATTAGTCATGAAGCAGTTGATTACTGACTCTTTGAGCCTGATGATCTAGCTGGTTTTCTATCCAACTTAACAGTCCATTTATCCAACCCGTGCTGCTTTAGCTTGCTGGGAAGAATGTTGTGGGAGACCGTATCAAAAGCCTTGCTAAATTTAAGGTACATTACTTCTACTGCTTTCTCGGCATCTACTGAGCCAGTCATCTCATCATAGAAGGCCTGTTGGTTGGTTAGGCACGACTTGCCCTGGGTGACTGTACCTAATAATCTTCTTCTCCTTCAAGTGCTTAGAATGGATTCCTGGAGGACCTGCACCATGATCTTTCCAGGGACTGAAGTGAGGCTGATTGGTCTGTAGTTCCCTGAATTCTTCTTTCCTTTCTTAAAGATGGGCACTATATTTGTCCTTTTCCAGTTGTCTGGGACCACTCCTGATTACCCTGAATTTTCAAGTATAATGGTCAGTAGCTCTCCAGTTATATGGGTCACCTCCTTCAATACCCATGGATGCATTGGGACAAGTCCCATGGACTTGTACACATCCCCCTTTTCTAAATAGTCCATAATCTGATATTTTGCCACTGTTGGCTTCTCACCTCCTCCCCAAACTGTGTTGTCAGCTGCAGTAGTCTGGGAACTGATCTTGTCTGAGAAGACTGAGTTAAAAAAGGCATTGAGTACTTAAGCCTTTTCCACATCATCTGTCACTAGGTTGCCTCCCCCATTCAGTAAGGGTCCCATGCTTTCCCTGATCTTCCTTTTGTTGCCAACAAACTCATAGAAACCTTTCTTGTTACCCTTCACATTCCTTGATAGCTTCTACTCCAGTTGTGCTTTGGCCTTCCTGATTTCATCCCTGCATGCCTTATAACTTAGAAATTTCACAGCAAACAAATAACTGCTCTTGTAACCATCCACAAAAGACTAACTATTCCCAAGGACTGTAGGATCAAGGGGCCCTGTTCATTCACACAGCCTTTCCAGCAGAGATGACTTTCTCTGTTCTCTAGCTCCCTGTTGCAAACACAACAGGAGGTTCTTACTTAATTCCATGTGCAACACAGCATGTACCATGCCCACCACTCTGCCTGACCTAGGTAAACAAAGTCTCCTGGTCAGCTGTAACAAACAGCATCTCCTGCACAACACTTAGAACCCTAGTCAATTACCGTACAGCTCGACCTTGCTAGAAATCTTGGCTAACCCCTCTAGAAAGGGCCACTCTGCATCTACAAATTCCCTGATCAGTCTGGTTACTATCCTTGTGTCCCAGCGGAGTTGCCAGTTATTGACACTGAATTTTAGCAACCTTACACCTTTGTTGCAGGAAGGGACAACCCTCAGACTAACGACAACACTTGCCAGTTGATAATAGGCAAATTTATTGATACAGAGTGATAACAAAAAAGCAACAATACAAACCATCAAGCAGTTCTATATTTACCAAGCCTAGGGCTGTCATCGGAGTCAAAGTACATCTGGTCATAATGCAGGCTCCACTACGAGGCTTACTCTCTTAGGTTTCATTAGTCTGGAAGTGGGATGCCGATGCCCCCACCTCTCCTCCACTCAGCTGCATGAGATGAGCTGCTGGTATGCCCTCTGTCCATGGGACCCTTCCCAGGGGATGGGGACCACTCTTAGGGAGCAAAACATGGAGGGATGGGAGGGACAAGGGGGAAGAGAAGGAGGGACAGGAAGGGACGAGACAAAGGGAGGGCTCCTTTGTTAACCTCAGGTCTCTACTTTTGTATTCTCCTTCCCCCTTGATGACTTCTGATAACTCTTCATCTGTGCCTGACTCTGGCTGGCTGTCTCTCTGTGGTGTCACATCCTTCTGGGCCTTCTCCTAATTTAGTTTGTTCCCCCAAAACTGGGACTTAGCCCCCTTGGTGCTCTAGGGCCTTGTAGCTGGTATCACTTATCTCATGTTATGGGACAGTATGGTACGTACTTCCTTAGTTCCCAGGTTGTTTTCTAGACTGTCCTTGCTGTGTTAGACAGCCTGTCTGCGTGGAAGGCTATGATCCCATATTATGACATGCCCCCCTCCCCGCCCCAGTTCTCAGGCTCAATCCATTGGCATTGTTGTACCATCTGCTCCCAGGGCCATGAGAAGCTGTGTGCATCAGACCCAAGCTCTTACAAATCAGTTAACGCCCCCTGCCCATCTTGAACCCTTACAATGCATACATCTATACCTATAGCCAATTCTCAGATACTGTTTCTAAGCCAACAGCCCAAGCAGTACTCTTATACTCCTCCCTAGTCATTTGTCCAAGTTTCCACTCCATGTAAGTTTTTTGTGTTTTGGCTCATTGAAGAATTAAGCCATGCTGGTCTTCTGTCATACTTGCTAGTCTTCCTACATGTCAGGATGGCTTGTTCCTGAACCCTCAGTAAAATTTGTTTAAAATACAGCCAGCTTTCCTGGACTCTCTTCCCACTCAGACTGGCCTCTCATGGCATCCTGCCTATCAGTTCCCTATGAGAGTTGAAGTCTGCTTTTCTGAAGTCCAGGGTCGTTACTCTGCTGCCCTCCTTTTATTCCTTTTCTTCAGGATCCTGAATTCAGTCATCTCATGGTCGCTGTTGCCCAAGTCGCCATCCACTACTACATTCCTCACCAATTTTTCCCTGTTTGTGAGCAGCAGATCAGGAAGAGCCTGGCCTCTAGTTGGCCTCTTCAACACTTCTAGCAGGAAGTTGACCCCAGCACTCTCCAAAGACTTCCTATATACATTTAATATTTGTATTGATCTTTCAATTTTACATTAGTTAGGAACATTTTCTCAAAAGAGGACCTCAAAGGTCACCTCATTTAACTGGTTTTCATTTTATTGCTTTTGATCCCTATTGGAATGGTTGTGAATTTGGTTATTAAATAAGTAATGGAATGGCTGATTGCAGTAGGCTCATGATTGCTGTGCTAGCAGCATTGTGCCCTGCCTATTTGACTTTGCTATGCCGGGGTCTGCTTACCCCAATGACTTGTTATTATCTGAGGTGTTACCTGGATATAGAGTCCAGTGGAATCCCTTAGACTCCAGAGATGCTGTTGGCACTTTTCTGTGGGACTTCTTCTCCCTATACACCCCACCCTTCTCCACTCAGGTGGTACGAACTTGACCTAGGTGATACCTTGGCACGATGAAGGTACCGTGTCACTCCCGTATTAAGACCTGGTGTGTCAGCTGCCAGCAGGAGTATGGTAATGGCTTTGCAGAATAAGAAAATGATAACTAAACCATACTTTAAAGCAAACAGTTGGGATGATGCAGTAGGCAGGGCAATGATGCCCACTGTTCCCAGTGCTTTGTCTCAGTCTCTGGGATTTCTCAAAATAGGGCTTGCCCAATTCTCAGCCCATCCCATGTCATGAGGGCCTCTGGGTTGAAACTGAGTCTTGACTGGCTAGCACCTGGCCATGTACCAAAGTGCCCTGTGTCTGCCTCTCCATAGTCCTAATTTTCGCAACCCTGAAAATTGAATCAATAAAAATAGGATTAAATGCTTAAAATTAAACATCAATATTATCTGTTGACATTATAAAAAAAGAAAGTAAATTGATTTCTGCCAAGCCAAACTAACTAGATTGTGTACTAGTAGCTGTCTAGCTGTATGAGCACAGAGCTCTGTGTTGAGTGCTAAGTCTGCCTGAGATTCAGGGTATGTAGCTGGTGCTGAGGTCTTGGGCTGTCTCAGCTGGGGTAGGAACAGACATTACAACTAAACCAGTTTACGTGATCAGAAACTGGTTTATATCAGTAACAGAACAGATGTTCAGTGCACATAAACGAGTTTGAAAATGGCTGAAACCGGTTTGAGATGAACCTGGTTGAATGTATCAGACTTAACTGATTTTGGTCAAACTGGTGTATGCAATGTCTGTAGACCTCTGCTGGTTTAAATTAATGCAGACACTCCCAGCATGATGGTTGGGCTGGGCGGAGCTGTCTGCTCCACAGCAGCTCCCTGGCTGGAGCTCGGCAGAGACTGCGGGCTGCTCCTCCCCTTCCCCACTCCCTCCTAAGCAGGAATTCCCCCTCACCTCTGCCTTGCTGAGATGTATCTGTACATTAGCTGGCAGACCACATGCTGGCTCTGGTCCCTTCTGTGACAAAGGCAGAATTAGCAGGTAGCTGGTAATCTAGTCCCACTGCTGTTTTCTTAATGGAGTGACAAAAACTGAGTTAGGGATGATAAACACTAGTATCAATTCCCTGCCGGGCTAATCGGAGCATCCTGCCAGGGCCTAGCCATGTCCTAGCTCAGTACAGTGTAAGGGAAGGGGAGGGCTGCTTTTGCACCCTGTGGCTTCTAGCCTGAGCCACTGCAGGCATGTGCCTGCATTTCTGGAATGAAAAGGGAATGTCTGTCCACCTCCAAATTGGTTCAAGCTTTGCAGGTTAGACTGACCTGCAAAGATTGAATGAATTGAGACTCAGGCTTTTTGAATGTCGTTCCCTAGCAGTCTGCTATTGTTGCCTGAGCTAGCTTAACACTAATTAGCTAAAACTTCAGGCTCTACAAATCCATATTTATATGACTACCAGTAGTCTTTTCAAAAGAATCTTGGTCATTGACAGGCCTGAATTCCATGGGCACTTTTGGAAATTTAGCTCTTAAGGGCATGTGTAGACAAAATATAGCCCTAAACTGAAGCGGTGGGTTTTTAAAAACACTGCTTCAATTTAGGGCAAGTAAACCCCCATGTTGTGGCAGCAGCAGCAAGTAGCACCTGCTAGTAGGCACTTGGCTTGGGCGGTCCTGGGGGGGGGGCACTGCAGCTGTGGAGGGAAGTGCTGGGCCTCTGTGCAAGTGAGGCAGGCAGACTCCAAGAGAAAAAGAAATCAGCAATTTTTTCTTTTTTTTGCCCCTTGGGTGGTGCCGGCTGCCTTAGCTTGCTGCCAGGCTGCCTGCATGCTCTTCCTGCACAGCCACACTGCTGCACAGAGCACGGTGCTTTGCTCTGTGGCGGTAGGGCATCAAAGCAAACTAAAACTCCACCAAGGAGTTTTGTGCCCCAAATCATTTAAGGTGCATTACGCTGCTACGGTAGCTAGAATTACTACACAATACGCTGTCAACATGTGCAAACACCAACACCATTAAAGTGGTGCAAAAGCATTTAACTCGCTTTAAAGTGTTGTGCGCACATGCCCCTCGTTTTGTCTATACACTGCATTAGTCTCCTAAATCCATATTTAGGCTACTAGCCACAATTTCCTGAATTCCTGGCTTAGCTTGCATTTCTAGGAAAACATGTCTATGTTCAGTAAACGTGAAAAACTGCACCTGGACTGGTTTGGATTAAGTACGCCTTTAACAGGCTTTTTATTAGATAGCCTTACTTGTAAAAATGAAAACTTTTCTGTTTTTCATTAACTCTAATATTTTGCAGGTTTAGATAAACTTCACCTGTCAAACAATGTAAGAGACTCAGAAACAAAGCCCGCTGCAAACGGGCATCAGAAAACACTGTGAGGAACGATCATCTTCAATCACTAGAGCTGAAAACTTCAACCTCATGACATTCCTGTCATCTTATCAACATATTTTTGTATAGATTTTACTTGTTGCTAATTTGGGTCCAAGCTTGTCCCCCTCTGGACACTGCTTCTGAGAGAAACTCGCTACTGCTAGTTCTACATGGGATTGGTTTTGGTTCATTTTGTTTACACCCCGAGCAATTTATGCAGGAGGTGCCTTGAAGACTGAAAACTGAAGAGGATGAAAAGTTCCTGTTTTTGGATGTAGTTTCATGTTTCTAGATGTGATGTTCCACTACCATGTGACAAGCACAGTTCCTCGTATACGCTATAAATACAGTGATAAAAAATAACTTTGAGTCTTCATAATAAGGGATGCATTTGAAACCCAGTATAACCCTACCTGGAATATTATTTACAGTAGATAGGCTTTTCTGATAAGAATATGGTAAGAGAAAGTGAAGTAATTTCCAGAGATGACCGTTGCTTTCATATGGGATCACTAAGTTGTTTATAGTCTGACATTGCGAAGCATTCTTTAGGGGCCAGCAATTTTAAGCTTCCTGTTCTTAGTTATATGTGACCGAAGACTACTTTATTTAGTGACCATTAGACAATATCTCACCAAATTTAGCAAACCACAAGATAAATGTTCACTTCAGTGTTAAATCTGAGCTAAGAGTGCTTTGTAGAAAGCTACACAGTTCTCTTACTGGTATAGTTCTTAATCCTACAAATTGAAAAGTGTTGTGCCATAGTGGTCAGTCGCCATATAGAACAACACAGAATTTTACACACACAGAATTGCTTATGCATTCCTTTTATTTGAATCTGCACAAGTAGCAGTTAGTGGTTGCTTAGTAGGCTACAATTACACATAGTTGTAGCCTAAATGTTTTACGTGAAGTAAATGTATTTATCTGAATTGCATCCTGATAGCTGTACTGTTACGCAGAGGTACAATCCAATATTTCTCAACAATATCTACAGTCTTTAGTTTCTCTTAGTATATGTGTGTGCATATATGCACATATGTGTATGTGTAGAAAATTAAATGCTTTATCCTGCAGAAAAAACACAGGAAACTTGGCAAATAAACCCTATTTATTCAGTCTTCTTGGTATGAGAATGCCAAAGGAAATGAATATGAAGTCCTCCAAGCAGTGTGTGACAAACCATAGGTTGCTATTAAACTACATACTTTTGGCTATGAACTATACACTATTTTTTGTTGGTGTAAAACTGAACTATGTCCACTGAGGTCTCTGGCCTTGCACTTAATTGATCTGTGTCAACTAGTTTATATCCAGTCTGATTCTGAAGCAAAGTAGTCTTTTCCTAGGTTGGGTGTTTCTTATCTGCTGTCTTTGTGAGACAGTTCTGGGTTCCGGATTTGTGCTTAACGTAATGCACGTCATGGGGTTTTCTGGAATGCATCATAAGACAAACTCCAAAGAATATCACTTTCATGAATCTGCCTTTTCTGAATTGAAAATGAGTCATAATGTAGATACTACTCAAGTTGAGTCCTAGCTATCATATTTCCTTTTCCTTTTTGTGAGTGTTAGTGTAATCAAAACTAAATTCCAGGCATACCTATTCCTAGGATGGTTATTGATACCTTGTATAAAAGTCTAAAGGACAGTAAAATTGCTTGACTTTTTAAAGATTTAGAGGTATCTTACTATTGCTCAGATTTAACAGTGAGTTGTTTGGACTTCTTTCCCCACTAAGGAAAAAATCCTGGCCACAAACGTGTATCTACAATTAATTCCCTTAAAAATGAATATAGGTTTACAAGAAGATTCATCATTAAAGGCATTATTGATTTCTGCTGCCTGTTCAGAGCAGGTGGACTTAGATGCTAGAACTGTAGTGAAGGATAGTAGGTGCATCTAGTTTTTTGCTTTTACAAGTTAATAGTACTGCCATGGTCTTACAAGTGTTTCCCGTGTCACTTGCAAACTGGTAGATAATGAAGTGTAGCTAGCTTTTTATAATGCACATTCCGGATTCCTGTTATATTGTGATTTAAGATATTTGCCAAAGCTTAAGTTAAAATTCTTGATTGAATCCACTTCATGACGTTCTGTCTAAAGATGAAGTAAAAAGTTCTAAGTTTTAGAGTGATGTCAGCGTTCACATAGAAACTGATCAGACTTTTTTTGAGAAGTGTTTCCTTTATCATAAGCTATCCAAGAACATTAGGAAAGATGGATCACAATGCAAAGATGGACTGTGATAATTAAATGCTTTGGGTATAGCCACTTCCCAGGGATAAGTACACATGCAAGTTTGTTTTCTGGCAAGGCTTTCTCCCTCATCTTAGATTTCCTTTGCCTTCCAAAACAGAAGCTGAATTATATGTTGGTTGCACCTTTAATGGGTTCAGCTATGTATGTTAAAGAAATGTATTGGATGAGAGAGATTACCAAAATGTAGACAGTATGTTATAAGATTTTTACAGAAGTTCAGTCATCAAAGAAAATTGACATTGTCTTGTATAGCTGCTGACAGTGTTGGCTCTATCTATATTGTGACACTGTCTACAGTTAAATGTCTGTTTAGCCCTGCAACTAGCATTCTGTATTTAAACCTTCTGACATATACAGTACTGCTTTCAACTGTAAATGTGAAACCTAGGTCATGTATATTTTACTCGCATACAGTCACTTAAGTAGAAGCAGTTGGTAATTCATGAATGGATATTGGCAACGCATTCCTAATATTTTTCGACTCGTGTAGAGTCTGGTAGTCTAGCTAATCTTGGTGACATCAACATCTGCCTCACTTATGAGGTAAAAGCAAAGAGATGCTTCCATCTTAAACTAGATATCAGAAATTTGACCAAAAATGTACGTGATGATGTCTTAAATGAGCCACCTCTTGGCTTTTTCCTCTGTTGGCAACACAGTATTTAATGCAATGGCAGAATTGTAATACGGTGGGATTTTTCAGTGTAAGCACATCTTTGGTACTTAACACTTTAAGCTATACGTTAAATTGTTGTGATATGTTACTGTACAAGTAACAGTTTTTGGATATGTAGAAAACTTCATTTACCAATTTGTAATGTGGTGTTTATTTTTGGTCCTGTTTCCCCCAAATCTTTTACACAGTTGGCTGTTTTACAGTGTCATAAGAATTAAAGAGTTTAACAAAGAATTATTTCATGCTTTGGTCCAGAAGGTTGGTATTAAGTTTTAAATCATTTAGCAACTGGGGTATTAGTCATTCAAGCATATTGAAGCAGCTGGTAGTTGAAGCTATTTAGAGTGTCTAAAGTGTGCCCAGCACTGTACAAAACACTTGCAGTAGTCCTGAGAAACCTAGAGTCTAAATCAAATGGGGAAATGACACTCTGAATTTACTGAATGTACATCACAATACACATGGGAAATGGCTAAAGGTCAAACCTTCATGGTGAATTTTATATTACATTAGTGATTGTCCAGATGAGTCCCTGCCACTGGTCATATCAGTTATCAGGTTGATGTCTTCCACATGGCATTTTGGAGAACCTAGAATATATGTTAGTCAGTTGCTTGAAAACCCCCCCAACAAAACAACCCTTATAGCCCCGGGAATTTAAGGCCACTAGTTCTTCATTTGTACTTGAGTTTTCTTGAATGTTATAAATATAAACAGATCTCCTCTAGCCCAAATTAGCAAGATTTTTCTTTGCAGAAGAATAGTGAGGGGATGGATCTCTTATGGGCCATAAGGTCTTACTGTTAGTTTTTTATAAATAGCTTATCTTATTACACTGTACCAAGTACAAGGTTATCAGTGAATCCTTTCTTGTAATGTTTCCATGCACAATTGAAAATACCTGCTTTTAAATATACAGTAATTTTATCTGTATCATGTCCTATCATCAAAAGATTTTGGAAATGTAACATAGTCATTTCTGGATTTTTTTTTTTAACAGAAAGAATGATGTCTTACAGCCATCAGAGTTAATGTTACAGAGGATTTGGCAAGTAAGCCAGCATTTACAGAGATACAAATTAATTCATCCATTTAAGATTGCAGATGTATTGATGACGTGCTACAGGAGGAAATTCTGTTTTAGCAGTTGATGTTATCTGTGGCTCATGAATATTGAAGTTACTAAATTACTTTTGCAGTTACATGAATAGTAACTGCATTCATTTTTCAGGAAGGGTTTTCAAGGTCTGCTTTAAAGCACCACATTTAATAAGGAGGCTTGACTCAACAGCTGACATCCGGTGTCCTCATGCTGGCTACACAGCGAGTCAAGGTATCACCAGGTTAGGTCTGTCTTCAAGAAATGTGAATCCTTACTTTTTCCATCCGTGCTTCCTCAGCTACCTTTTTAAGTAGGTTTCTAGCTACCATAGGAAGCTGTGAAACTCTGTTTGTCCATGTTGTGTCAGGGTTGCCAACTATCCATAAATCTACAGACCATCTGTTTAAAAAAACAAATACAACAAAACAAAACCAATAAAAATCCCCACCAGTAAAAAAACTAAGAAACCATGAGCTTGAAGATCCATCATTTGAATAAGGCTGGATGCAAGTGTTTGAGTTTCGCTTAATGTTAAATTAAGATTTTTCCTGAGGCTACATGTTTATCCCTTCACCCCCTGTAGTAAGAAGCCCTGTTTCAATTGAACATCGCTTACAAGTAGGGAGGCTTGTTCAGTTTAAAACACCCAATTAACATTTATTTTCCCATGTTTCTGGATGTGTGCTTGAAACAGATTTAGGAAGTTGGTGTTAAACCCCTAAATTTGAACCTATTTCAAGTTACTGCCTCCAGAGCCTGGCAGAAGGGTTACCTTTACATGATCTAAAATGTGTCAGTGAAAAATGTTTGCAGATTGCCAGTGAAAAAAGGGGGAGGGGGGAAGGTTTTTGGCAACCCTATTTGTGCACGTCCCACTCTTCACAGTCTAATTTGAGTGGCTTCACGGGTTTGGAGACTGTCCACCCTCCAACAGTCACTGGGATTCTTGAACTGTGGTCAGTGAGCAGCTGGCTGAACTTCAGCGCTTCTGTTTCAGCCGCCAAACTTCAATACAAAAGTACATTACTTACCTACTGTATGTTTCTGTGTGAGCAACTGCTCTGTTTGCCTCAGGGATGTTACGTGATTGTGAAAGAGAGGGTCTCTGTAATAACAAATAGATGAGCACATTATCACTGAGACAATCTCTTACATGTTTTTTTTTGTGTTTAAAGTGCAAGACTAATGTGCTTTTAGGAAGGAATAACCATTTTAAGGGGAGGTAAATTAGCATGGAAACTGACCTTCATGGCATCTATGTACACATTAGTTAAAACAAGTTGTTTTGAAACATCCTGCATCCATTGAACTACTGCTGCCAGCAATATGAGCTGTTTCTACCCCATTCCGTACTCAGCTGACCTTGAACATGGAGCTTTCATTTAGATCTGTAAAACTCTTTTAAGTCAGATGGTATTTTCTTATGGACCAGGCTTTGAGTTCTTTTGGCTGTCTTTTTCCTTTCATATATGTAAGTTTTTATCATTTTTTCCAGTTACTGACCTCTCATCCATTGGCTTTGCAGTCAATGTATATTATATTTTAATGTATGAATAGACAAAATGCGAAATAAGTGACTCCAAATAGCGTATGATAACATTTGATCTGTCAGGGTAAACTGTTATTCTCAACTTTTGAAATATATAGGTGTTTGATTTCAACAAAATTGTGCTGCAGAAAATTTCACAAATTATCTATATATTATGTTATAATGTGTTTTATAGCACATTAGCTTGTTTTTGTTACAGGAATCTGCAAATTGTGAGAAAAATGCCTATTTATCTTGGAAGCAGAGCTGCTAAATTAAAAATAGGAAACCTCAAATAGGATCTTTTAAACTTTGTACATCTCTTACTGACCTAAGCCATTATTCATTGATTGATCTCTCTCAATAGGCAGTTTCCAGTCATTTTTATTGACAATTCTTACATTTTTAGCTTTGACAGAATTTGTTATTGCAGAATAGGTAAGCTCCAGGTAGGCAACATGGCTGTAGTTTAATTCAGTCACTTCACAGTTTTAGAAGTAAGATTTCAAGCCATTTGGTCTTACCTGGCATGGTTCCTGTTTCTTTGGAAAAAGAATGAATCTGTTTTTGGGTTGTGGATTTGAATTTTTAACCTGATAAAGTTATATGCAAATAAAATAGCACATACAAGTTTTTTTCTTCACCTACATGTGAGAGTTGAGCTAACTTCTGCATTCCCTCAGCAGGAAAAGCCATTCTTGAACTCCAGTGCTCTTGTCCTCAGTAGGCTTTTTAAGAAAGAAAGGTCTTTGTGTTGAGTGGGAGTATGCCCAGGATACAGATTGTCACTGGCATACTAATTACTGTCATCAAAATCTACTCTCTAGTGCAGCTAGATGACATGGCCAGTGTGTGCTACCTTGAATGATACTACAAGAAGTCTAGC
This sequence comes from Caiman crocodilus, assembly GCA_030014935.1. Classification (NCBI taxonomy): domain Eukaryota; kingdom Metazoa; phylum Chordata; order Crocodylia; family Alligatoridae; genus Caiman; species Caiman crocodilus. Next base: position 248,340,973 of record JAGPOW010000261.1, read on the forward strand.
GTAGGTTCAACCATGGAATTAAATGGACATTTTTCTCAGGCATATTCAGGCTTTTCTACTGCTGTCTTGTTGTTAACTGAGGTCTCAACTTTCAGAAAGATTTACATGTATACTTCTAAGCACATGTGCAGTCGCATGGAGTTCAGTGGCATTAGTCATTTGTTTAAAGTAAGGCAAGGCTTTGTAAGAACAAGTTTTAGTCAACTTGAAAATGTCTGGTATGCAGGCCACTTACCTTGGACCACCACAAATGTGACTGAAAAAAAATGCTCACTGTACTAGTTATGAAGACCTTTACTGGACGTGACTCTGCCTCACCAAGTCCTTCTTTGAATTAAATTTAGGTCATCTGAAAATGTGTGTTGTATACAATTTTCAGTTATGGCTACCTTGCAGTGTTACAAAACTATGCGAAAACAATTGCGTTTTTTAGATGGTTTGAATTTTGGTGTATGAAAAGGAGTGGTAGTGGATTTTTTTCTTTATTTGAGATGTCACATTTTTGTGTGTTTTGTAGCAACATTTTTTAAAAAATGTGTTTTCAATAAAGCTAAACTGTGATTAAAACTTCTTTGTCATTTGTATTAAAAACAGACTTTAACTCTGACAGCAGTAATACCCAGGTATAGCACAAGTTTACCTCCACCCCATGGTGGGGTGGAGGCTTAATGTTTATAAAGTACTTTTGAGATCCTCTAGTAGAGATCACTTAAAGATCAAGCTATCACGGAGCATGCTATCCTTCAGTTTCAGGCCATCATTTATTATGACAGACCAAGGGATTTTAAGCCTTTCTCCAAAATTTCAAGAGTAACAGCTGACAGGCTTTAAATGTATTTTGGTTTCCTTTCTAGAGGTGCAGGCTATGTTATTTGGCCACATGCTTATAAGAAATTCCTGAACCCATTTTGTGTCTTTAATGAGTTATTGGTAGTACAGCCCCTTTTGAATGACTTCCTTGGCTTTTCCATTTGCCTACCGTTGATCTTGCGATACAACTGTAGTCCACTAGAGGAGAAGTGCACCTTAGCTAGTAAAAGGATCTGGCAAGCTTCAGCAACAGGCTTGGAGCCCCTGGTGGCAGCAGTAGCATGCACCTTCCTGTTTTCAACATCAGTTAATTGGAAGTCCAGGCAGGGCTGTAGAAGGATCCCTCTAAATGGAAAAAGGAGCCATAGAAGCAAGTGTATATTGAGGATCTCTGGAAAAAGAAAAAGGAGTATTGAAGACAGTGGGAGAAGCTTGCTAGAAGACCATGGAAGGAAAAAGCAGTTGGCTGACAATGACCATGGGGAACCAGTGCATTTGAGGAACTGAAACAAAAATGTCTATTTAACTTTTATTTCTATGACCATCAGCACCCATTCAAAATGGGTTATTTTCATCAAGATGCTGGTTCTGACAAGGATCAAATTTGTGTGATACAGGCCTTCATCAAATCAATTAAATTATGTGATTCATTCTGAGATCTTTACATGTTTATCAACATTCAAGAATTTTCTTCTGATAACAAGAGCGGCATAAAGGACAAATATATCTTTCTCCTAAGGAAAAGTCTTCAAATGTTTGAAGGCATGTATGGTGGAACATATGTGAACAGGAGAGCAGAACAGTCTGTCGTGTAAACTGATTGTTGCTGTTGTCAGAAAATATGCCTGGAGGATGAGTATGATGAAGTGGCATAATACAGATAGGACACTCAAATATCTCTTGCCGAAATGCCTGAGAGAAATGGAAAATAAATTAGTTACCGTAGATAAGGGACGGGCAAAATACGGCCCGTGGGCCGGATCCAGCCCATGGAGCCCTGAGAAACTTAAGTATAAATTTTCTATCTGCCCCAGTGGCTTGTCAAAGCTGACAGGCAGGGACAGTAGGACCTAGGGGGGAGCCTCAGCAGGACTGAACGGCCCAGCCCACCCTCAGCCATTTTCCTGCTTCCTGCCCTTGCCCTGCTCCATCACCATGTAGTTGCTCCCCACTGGTATGGGGGGGGCAGAGACGATGTGTGTGTTTTCATAGACCGAGTCTGACATGCACACACCATCACACAGCCACACCCCCTTGCACTGCCATGCATGCAAACCCTCACAAGCCCCATACTCACCCATACCCTACATATCCACACACATGCTCCCTCACCCCACACCCACAATTCCACAGCCCCCACAAACCTATACCCACCTCCCACAATATTCAAGAGTAAATTGTGACTTCATTTTAAGCTCTTGTACAATCATCTCAACGTACACTATGCAAACGCATGTAAATCAGGACAAAAATATTTTTTTGAAATGAGATTAATGAATGCTGTAAATATTTGCTTTTTAGACTATAATGTATTTTTTTTTTGGTTCTGAGATGTCAAAACCCCTTGCTAAAAAGAGTACTTCTGGGGGCAAGGGGAGAGACCGGTGTCAGGGGCTAGGGGGTGGGACTCCTAGTCACAAGATGGCGACCAGAGACGGGGCATCTGTAAAGGGGTGGGGCTTACCTATGCCGTCTTCAGCAGCTTGCCAGAACTGGGAAACGGCTCCCCACCTGAAATTATTGCCTGCCCCTGCCTTAGATGGATAAAACATGGAAGGTATACAACAGCATATTTTGGACGGAGGCTGTGTTGGAAAAGTTTTCCCTCATTAATAGTTCTAAGATGAAACCAACCTGCATCTGTATTTTTTCCCAGTCAGCTTCACACATTAATGGAGCAAATTTTTCCTCCAGCTGCTGAAGTATGTTTCGACTTGTAGCTACAGAAGAATCGATTTCAGAAAAAAACTCATCGATTTTTGTGTCGTAAGAACTCAGTAACCGACTGCTGATCTCTTGGAACTAAACAAAGAGAAAAATGTGTCCGGGTAGACCAGGGTTGTGTTTAGCAGCTACTGGAGCTAAATTCTCACAATTAGTCACAATTACTCACAAGTAATGAATATATTCTTAAACTTAAATATGGTTGCAATGTCCAAATATGGATGTACAAACACCTGTCTTCTCCATAACCAATGCCCAAAGCCATGACATACGCACAAACTCAGATCCTCCAACTGGCTGGACTGGGGATTGGTTGCCAGGTTTCTTATCCATTTAAACTGGGCTTTTCAAAGAATTCTTTTTCTACCCCTTGGACTCTATAGGAGCTCTGTTTTTGGGAGCAGTCCTGTAGGTCAGACCGATCACCTGTTTTGCAGTTGGGAAGAATTAGCAAGAAATGGTGGGTTCAAAGAAGACTTTAACATTTAATGGAAAGAAAGGCAAGTCTTTTTAGCTCACTGCAATATGCAGCTGGTGTCCCCTGCAGACAAAGACTAAGGTGGCCAGCTCCCAGAGACTCAGCATTTTACTAGGATTTTAAAATTTTAATCTATGTAGAGAAAAAACTTGTGGGGGGGAGGGGGGGACATGACTACACACTGAAGTTCCTGCTTGGTATCCTGAATTCCCACAAGTGGGCGTGAGGAGGTGTAGGAGAGGAGCTATAGGTTACACTGAAGAGAGTCCTTCTCTACTCAGTGGTTATGTAGTAGCAGCTCGGTAATCTACACTAGGCCCAGTTAAATGCCTGCTGTGAGAACGGCGGATGGGCATATTGTACCCCTCCCCAGCGCTGACCGGCATAGCCTACCATTTAAACATATTAGCGTGTCTCTTGTGTCTGTCTATTCTGATCAGATGTATATGCACTGCACCACACTGGGGAAGATTTTGGTGCTTATCAAAATGGAGCCAAAGGAAGTCACAAACTGAAGCATTACTCTGTTCTTGCTCCATCTCTCACAGCAGACTGGGTCTCCTCAGCTAAAATCCCAGATGCAATATCTACTCCCTCGTACTCATATTGCTGTAGCCTAAAGTGCCTCAGCGCTTTCTATGTCATCTTAGATGGATTTGAGACGTCATACCGCTAGGGGCAAGGCTCAACAGACTATGGAGCGGTGAATTGGGAAGTCTGAGGAACTGCTTGATGCAAGTTGTGCCAAAACCCGAGGGTGTCAGGATATTCTGCCAGATGGTCTTTGGGTTTGTGTAAATCTACTGCTCCCCGGCTCTGCTGAATGGGTATGCCTGGGGTATTTATTTACCCAGAAATCACCATTTACCACAGGCATTCTTGTAACAAAAAAAGAAATGGTGTAAAAAAGAAAGAGCAATCAAATGCTTGACAACAAAGTATGGTAAAACAACACCGACAAAATCCATACCCTACCTTTAGACTACCACCTAGCTCTCACAGACACCTGGGAAAAATCTCCCAGTCATGGCGGTCTCCTTCAGCTAGGGACCTCCCTCCCCCCTCCTCTCTTGCCACCCCTTCATGGGCACTGCCACCAGCACGCTCCACACCGCCTCTCTCCACCTCCTTCCAGGGGAACCTGTGGATCGGGGTGTCTTCCTAGGAACTGGCTTAAAGTTGCCAGCGTGGAAGCTGTCTATATTCACGTATTTGCTCACAAAGCATTTTAACTATTTTCACTGTCAGCTAACAAACGTGTCATTTTTTTCCCCTCAGTCTAATTCAGGACTACTTTCCCATATATATGGCAAGTTTGGGTAGGCTGTCTTCAGGAAAAGATGTGCTCCCCTGTCAATACTGAAATGGCATTTGCTTACCACAAAAAGAAGGACCTTCAAAGGGGCCTAAAGGAGCGGAGAGCATCTGACTTAATAGAATGATTCATCTGACAATCCCAGATACTTCAAGGTGTCATAAGGTGCCAGAAATTTCGTTCAGACAGTGAAAAATATCAGAATATCAGATATACTATATGCATTAGGCACGAGGTTTTTTTTTTAAATGTGAAAATGTTTTCCAATAAAGTCCCTAATGTTTTAAAATGCTTAATTTAGAAACAACAGCTCTGGCAATGTTTATTTAAGGAAAAAGTTGGAAACATTACCAGAAGAGCAGGAAAAAGGTGCCTGTTTCCTCTGAAGCCCCTCAGCCCTTATCCGCGTCACTCTCTTTGGGCGCTCACCCCTTTGCTCACCTGCCACGCCTTGACTTGCTTATCTTTTAGATAAAGAGGCTGGCCCAGGGCTTCCCAAGCTTGATCTCATGCTTCTGACCTCAGGGGTCTCTGCGCTGCACCTTAAGGGCTAATTATGTGGCTCTGACTGCCCCTTCCACCACACCCATGCCTTGCAGTTGTTATCAGTCATTGACCAACAACCTCCCTAGACCATGGTCTCTGTCCCTGTGACTGGACCTCCCTGCCTGGGCACTTTGCCTACCTCAGCTGCTCCTGGGTATAATATCCAGGCTTGCCTTCTCCATCTGGACACTTTGCCTCTCATGGCTGCTCCACGGCCCAGCACCTGCCTGTAGCTCTGACCCAGAGCACTTTGCCTACGTGGGCTACTCCTGGGCAGTACATCCTGCTCTATCAGGCTCCTACCTGCACTCCCTCCTGAGCTTCGGGCCCTTGGCACCAATCTCTAGGCTCCTTTGCCCTGTCTACACCCCTCTCTGGGCTACAGACCCCTGGCCCTGATCTCTGACCCTGCTCCTGCACCTCTGACCCTCTCTGCACTATTCCTGTGCTCTGGCTCTGTTCCCAAGCCTGCTGGATCATCCTTCAGCCCTAAGTCCCATCTACAAACCTCCAGTGCTGTTACCCCAACTCAGCTGTTACCCAGGAACCTTGCTGCCCAGGAGCTCCTCTTTTTGCAGCTCTCAGGGCTGGACTAGCTCAGACCCTGAGTTTATATGCTGATAACCCAACCCCTTGCTGGTGAAATGACTCCCTTGATTGGCACCTGAGCCCTCACTGCAGCCTCATCTTCTCTTAAAGTGACAGGAGTGCATTTAGCACACTGTCACAAATCCATAAAATTTATTTTGGCTGTTTGATTAAGTGCAGCTTAGTTTCCCCATATTATTAGAGTACCCTCAACCCTCACATGGATAAGTATCAAACTCTAATACACCTGAGACAAATATTTCCAAAGGAATTCTAGAGAGGGGCCGTTGGGAGTTAGTTAGGGCTGCCTCTGGGGTGGTCTAGACGTTCAAGTAAAGTTGTGATTGGATCTGATGTTCAATCCACACAATCACACCTCGTATGCCACACATGAATGGCAGGAGGCGTGACTGTTGGATCCAGCATCAGATCCAGTCATGCCTTATTGCCCATGCAGGTGGAGCCCAGGATTGCTACCCCGGGTTCCCCCTGCACTGGCAAGAAGCATACTCCTGCAGCTGACAGGACTCTCAGCTGCAGTAGTGTCTGGGACAGCCATGAGAGTGATCAGCTGACAGGGTCCCAGCCATGGGGGCCTACCTTGCTACATGTGCAAATTAAAGCTGGATGGAATCCAGCTAAAAACTTATTACATATTTTCAGCTCTAACTTAATGGCTGGATGGACCTTTTTATGGTGTAATATAATGTGCACGTGCAGCTGGTCTAAAGTGTGCAATTAACCAGATAGTTGTGTAATTGTGTAATATGTAGAATGTGTAGAAGGAGCCTAACCTTAACTTATCAGCAGTCAGGACCCATAATAGCATAAAGGCATTTAAAAATGACTTTGCTCTGTCCTCTGTTCCATCAATGAACACAAGCTACATAACAAAGAATCAGGCTTCCTGTGGTATGTACTCTGAGATGCAGTTTTTATCTACAACACTTATCTTCAGGAAATTGTATATATACAACTGAGGTTCCCAAACTTTTTAGACTCAAAGTACCACTATTAGAGTCGAGGCACCCATTTGAAAATGCCAGGTGTTAGTTTTTGACTTATTTATGACTACAGAAAAATAACTCAGCAATTCTTCATGACAGGTCAGAATGTTTATAACTCTATGAATTCTTATTTGAAATCTCTGGGCTTTTCTTATGAATCACATTTGCACACCTAACAGTGCTGTCATTGTGTGGCAACCTCAGAAGGTTTGCAAGGCACCCTGGTTGAGAATAACAAGTATAGAGCATGTGAAAAAACTAGGCCGAGGGGCATGGGGAGAGCAACCAGCTAAGATAACTGGCTGCTATTGTGACCATGAGACAGTTTATTCCCCCACTCCCAGTGTGGGTACAGCTGACCCTAAGCAGTCCCTCCTACATGTCTCATGAAACTCTTAAGTCAGAAGTGGTATAGGGCCTTGTCCATAGTGTCATATTCCGTCTTTTGGCAGTGCTGTTTGTTCCCTTTTCTGTGTGCATGTTCCTTGGATGTGCATTTGTGCTCTTTCTGCTTCATTCAGGCACCAGATGCTGGCTTCATCATCAGGCCTTCCTGAGTAGAAGATATAGAAGAAGCAGAAAAAATCAGAGAAGAACTTCCTTTGCTTGTGCCAATGTCCTAGTAATGGAAATTTCTCTGAACTCTCCTGTGAATTTCCTGCAGAATAGTCCTGTCACTCATCAATCAGGAACTGAAATCAGAGACTGGGAAATCGAAATGTAACTAATGTTAGAAGTGTGAGACTTTGTTTGGTGACTTATCAATACTGAAAAGATTATATAGGAGGGAATAAATATTCTTTATAGAACATGGAATTTGAAGGGTTAATGTACTAGCTCTTATGTTGGAAGGTAACTTTTGCTAAATCCTGATGCCTCTAAATTATTTTGTTAGAAAAAATATAAACCAGTGATGCCCAACCCCTCCAGTACCACAGGCTGGATGAGCAGCATAGGTGTAGTCCATGGGAGGGATCTGGCATGCAGTGTCAGTCTATAGGCCAGAACAGGCATATGGGGTCAGTCTGTGAGTTGCAGCAGTTACACTGACATTGTCCCCCAATGCCAAATTTCCATGGGCTGGGTGACAGCTGTATGAGGCACAGGTTGAGCTCTAGGGCTGTGCGAAACGGCACCATTCCTTTTCTATTTGTGTTTTGATATTTCAATGGAACAGCATTTCATTTTGAATTTTGTTTCGATTTGAAACCACTGTTCTGTTTCGCTTCATTGGAACAGTTTCGCTGTTTCAAAGTTTTGCCCAGAGGCTATAATGGAGAAGCTTGAAATGGCCTATAACGTTGTCATTTCTGGCCTGATTTGGATGAAACTTGCAGGAATGGTAGCCCCTTCTCCTGCCACGTTTCAAGGAGATAGGTGCAGGGGTTTCAGGGAAACTGCACCTCAAGCTGCTGACAAGCAGAACTCGTGACATGGTTGACGGCGTGTGTGTTAAGGTGTGCCCTCACTCAACTTGACACCAAGGCAGAAACCAGGGCAGTGCGACCAATGCTGCCTTTTATGCAGTTTTTCCATCCCTCCCCCGGAGCACTGGGATTGGAAGGGAGCTCAGGAAAGGATGACAGTCATTGGCCAGCTACACAGTCAATAATGAGAGTGCTTTTTCCCCCCTCCCTCTCCTTACTTTAGTTTGTTTCCCTGCAGGCAAGCCCAGCTTGAGCTTCGAAACTGGAAATGTTTCAAAATTTCTGAAACATTTTGCCTTGCCTCATTTAATTTCGAGGCTGTTTCAAAGCTTTCTGTTTCATTTCAATTTTGCTGTTTTGAGCTTGAAACAAGTCAAAACAGCATCAAAATGAAACTGCTGGCAAAATTTCACTCAGCCCTATTGAGCACCACTGTTAAATCAATTAATAGATAAAAGCAATGCTTGGTGGATTTGTTTCTCATTATGTACCAGAATGAATGCTCTGGCCCTCTTCGGGTCACAAATGGCGTCAAGCAGGGCTGTGTGCTTGCACCTACTCACTTCAGCATGGTATTCTTTGCCATGCTGTTGGATGCTTTTCAAGACGATGATGTTTGGTATAGGGATCGGGTACTGTTTTGATGGAGACATCTTCAATCTGCACAGGCTCCGAGCAAGCCCCAAAGTCCAGACAGCCACACTTCACTCCCTCCTCTTCGTCGACAACTGTGCATTATGTGTAAGCTCACATGGAACGGTCCATGGACATATTCTCATCAGACTGTAACAACTTTAGACACACTATCAACACGAACAGACTGAAGTGATGTTTCAGCCTGGCACAACAGCCCAGGAACCAGATGTCTCAGTTAAAGGCCAATAACTGCTGACGGTCAACAAGTTTGCCTCTCTAGGCAGCACACCCCCCTGTGCAGCCCACATCGATGACAAAAGTCACTGTGAGGCTAGCAAAAGCCAACTTGGCCTTCAGCAGACTCTGTAAGTTGGTCTAGGACTGCAGTGGCATTGGAATGTCAACACAACAAAAGGTTTACAAAGCCATCATTCTCCCAACCCTTCTTTATGCCTGCGAAACCTGGGCTGTCTACCAGTGTGATGCCAAGAAACTAAACCGCTTCCACCTGTGCTGCCTGTGAAAGATACTAAAGATCAAGTGGCAGGACAAGATTCCAGACACTGAGGTGCTCAGATCTGTTCTTCCCAGCATCCACACCCTACTGAAACTGGTGCAGCTAAGATGGGCCAGCTACCTTTCAAGAATGCCCAACTCTTGCCTGCTGAATAAATCCTATGGCAAACTGTCAAATGGAGTACATTTTTGCAGTGCACCAAAGAAGTGGTACAAGGACACTCTAAAGGTGTCCCTAAAGAGTTTTGGCATCAACCCAGAGACATGGGAGCAAATCACTCATGATCATCCATCCTGGAGTTCATCAGTCCAGAGCGGAGCACTGGCCTTCGAGCAATAGTGTACTGCAGAGGCAGTGAAGAAGCACATAGCTAAGAAAACAAGAACCTCTTATGTTCAGTCCTTGTTGCTCTTCTGCCCCTGCTGCAGCAGGTTGTTCAGGGCAAAATTTGGGCTTATAAGTCACCTGTGTACCCATGTGACCTAGCCTCCACCACCCCCCTCTCTCTTTCCTTTCTCTTCTTTCTCCTTTTTCCTCTCCTCTTTCTCCCTTTCTATTTTCTCCCTCTTCCTGGCTGAGTATCACTGGTATATGTTGTTCGTCCAGGTTCCTGGGGTGTTGTCCCAGGTGCAGGTTGAAACTTCACTTTTTCTTTCCTGCCTCCTTTCTTTCTTCTCCCTTTCCCCTCCCATGTGGTCATCTTTGCTTGCACAGGATGAACACCATATACGAGTGATACTCAGCCAGGGTGTTGCAGCATCCTGGTGTGCCTTGAGATCCTTTCCAAGGTGCCATGGAGTGCCAAACAATATTAGTTAGCACTATTAGGTGTGCAGACATGATTCACAAGATAAACTCAGAGATTTCACACAGGAATCCATAGGTTTTAAAGTACTCAGATCTGTTGTGGCTCTTTACAATGGAAAAATTGCTGTAATATATTTCTGCAGTCAAAAATTGTGTGAAAACCAGGAGCTGATATTTTCTAAAAAGTGCCTTGAATATAATAGGGTTGATAGCCACTGCAGTATATTTAATAAATACCTTCCTTGTCTAAAAGGATATTTAATTAATTGATCTGTCCCCCATTATAAGCTCATTGGAAAAATGTTACAGCTTGAATGGACTGACAAACTACAGAGTTCCAAATGCTTTATCAATATGCAAAACCACCCCACTTATTTGCAAAGCAACACACCAATTCTAGAACTGAATAAAATGATGCAAACAAAAGCACCTTGGTGAACTTTGTCCATAGGGAAGTCTTTTGAGTGATCCATCTTAATGTCAGCAAATTGCTTACTAATGTGTTGACTTACGGCAACCCTCAAAAGTAAAATGAAAAGGCTGGAATTTACAGCATATCAATGAATCAGTTGATAAGCTTTTACTGGTTTAATATCCTTCTAGTCTTGCTGCTTGGAGCCACTTCAAGTTAGCAACAGAATGTTTGCCATCTCCATGTGATAAAGGAAGTCAAACGACTAAACAAACTCTAGGACCATTATGCTGTTTGGTGAGATTTAAATTAAAATTGTTGGGAGAAATCCCGTGGAAGGGGAGGAGGAAGCTAAAGTCAACCACACCATTTTACAAATGACTTACCTTGCTTCCTAAACAATGGCCAGGACTTTTAGTAAAGTTGGGGATAATGTAACGCATTTGAAAAGATTTAATTGCACCAATAAAGGACCATGCCTCAATTAAGTGAGATAGACAAGCAGAGTTTATAGGTAGGATCAAAGAAATTCACTACAAAACACATTACATTCTAGGCAACCCTTTGCCTTCTGCACAAAGTAGTGCTAAAAATTAGCATAGCTTGGTTTCAGTGACCTTTCCCTATCCCCTTTGATCTAAATGAGTAAGAACTTTACTGGATAAGAGTAATAAGGCCTACTGTATCATCATCAGATAAGTAAAATACACTCTTCCTAGCAGTGACATTTCAGGCTTAGGTTTAAGAGTACAAAACTTGGCCTTTGACCTTTGTGGTCCTTCTAAAGGAAGTAGGTGTATTTAAAAAAGCAGCAACAAAAATGCATGCTAACCCACAATTTACTTTAGTAGTTGTGCTGTTCAGCTACATTAACATTCAGAGAGTGACATTTTAAAAGCATGACATATGCTTGGAGAGGAGAAATTCATTTTGGAGAAGCTTTTTTAGCATCTAGAAATGGATTACTATTTGTGAAAAATTACCCTAGTGTTTTATTAACTGACACTTAATAAAAGTATGAAAGCCATAAAGCCACAATTCTTACTTGAAAACCATAAAAAAGAACGAAGAGAAATGAGCGTATATCCCTTGTTATTGATACTCAACACTTCACACATTCATACATGGTTGATCCAAATCAGCGTGTGAGCTACACTTATGCTTGTCTAAAAGGGGACAAAGGGGTGAGGTACTTAAGTGTCACCAGTTGAGAATAATTTCCTAAAACTACACCTTCTTTGGAAAGTTCTCAAATGGAGATGGCTGCATTAAGCTTTTCATCAGCAAACGTCACACTGTTAAATAATGGCAGTGACATCCGCAGTATGAGATGCCAGTGTTCAAGCTATTGAATTTTTCCTACTATGCTTTTAAAAATAGTTTTGAAATAAAAAATTCATTGAAAATGTTGCTGTTTAAATATAAAACCATACTTGATGACATAAACATGTTACTTGGGAGTTCTCACAACCTCCTTAGTAACTTCAGAGTGTGTTAAGAAGCTAGTACTAGGTAGATCAAGGATAATATATCCCGCACATTAGTATCATCTTGGTCTTTAATAAACTGACTTAGGCCAGCAAGGCCTAAGATTTGAGATCCTTGCCGTACTGTATGTCTGTTACCTCCGGATATATCTGCTATCCATAGAAATTCCCAATCTCATTTTGTATACCTAACTTCTTGGCTTCAACTACAACATTCCATTATAAATTTATACTCCATTATAATTTTTTTTATGGAACAACCAGTGTCTGCAAAGACTTCAATCAATTCTACATTTGATAGGTAGGTGACTTAGATTGCCTATTTAAAAACTTTCCACACTATGTTAACAGAGGCCTAACCATATTCCATATTTTTACTGTTTGGGGCATAAAGAATGTGTAATGCCTTCTTAAGAAAAAGTCACGTATCATGGGTAGTTGGATATGGATTGACTGTTACAGATTGTTAAGGATTTAGCTGCAAAGCATTCATTCTGGAAAACCTAGGTACTTATTAACACTCCCCTCCATGACAGGATTTGATAAGCACAGTTGCTATCCATCAAACCTTCTGTTTCCCCCCAGTTTAACTGAAATGAGTCTCTGATAATGTCTTTTAAAAAGAAAGCAGGTACTTTAGTTCCATCTACCTTCTGCTTTTGAAGCACAGCTTTGGATTTCATTATGATTACAAAGGATGGCAATAAATAGCAAATTGGTTTATTTTAACTGATATAATTTTTCATGTGGATGCTCTTATACTGGTTTACACCTGCCACTGATTTATCTTCTACCTGATGTATGAGTGTCTTATTTAATTCAACTGGTTTGTGTGCATGGGCAAGTAAAATAAAGTTGTACAGTGAATCAACTAGCCACATGTAAGGGACAGCATAAAAGAAAGTTCAAAAGTAGAAACTAGACAAATTTTCAAAACTGGGTAGTACTGGCAGTGGCAGGCAACTTGATAAAAATCTGGACAAGTAGGAAGGAGCAAAGTTATGAACAGCCTTGAAGCTGTGTGAGGGATTGAGAGTTAATAGTGGCATCTGATGCAACCAGACAGACAGGAAGATATCAATGGCACTTTGAAAAAATTAGGGGAAGTGATCCCAGATCCCAAATGACAAGGAGGTAATTATGATAACACATGGAGAAGTTAACTATGTTAACAGGCAGAATAATTCAAATTGATAAGACAAATTTCTAATAAACGAGATGAACTACGTGTGATTTATGTCAGAATAAGGAACGGGGAACCACTGTGCAAGTTGCTGACCTAATGTCTCAATGACTTGTCATACAAGTCTTGTGACTTCTTCTGTGGCTAGCTATTAAACACAACAGTTGTATCTCTAAAGCAGGTCAGTCCACATGCAACCTGTGAGGGGTTAACATGTGGCCCCCGGGATCCCACAAAGTTGCTGCTGCCACTGGTGTACTGGCTGCAGCAGTGTAAGAACGTAAGTGCCATTCTGGGTCAGAGCAATGGTTCCTCTAGCCCAGTCTCCAGTTTCCACAATGGCAGTAGATGTATTGAAACAGATATATATAGAGTGATCTATCCCCTATTCAGTACCTTCCCTGACATCCACCATTATAGGTTTAGAGATGCAAAAGGAAACATCTTTGACTACTGTGTTCAATAGCTATTAATAAATCTTTTATCCATTAATTTATCTAGTCCCTTTTGGAACCTGGCTATGCTAGTTGCCTCTACCACTTGTGGCAATGATTTCCAAAAATTAACTATGGCCTGCATAAAAAAATACTTTCTGTTGTTAGGTTTAAATCTGTCACCTACTAATTTCAGTGTGTGCCCCCTAGTTCTAGTATTCTGGGACTTGGTGAACAACAGTTCCCTGTTCACTTGGTCTACCCCCTTCATGATTTTTGTGGCGGCGAAGTGCCCCCACAGGCTCTCGAGCGAGAGAAAGGAGGACCCGCAGACCCCAGACCCCGAGAGCAAGCCCCCAGAGGGGTGTACGTACCTGCTGAAGAGCAGTGGGAGCAGGAGCCACATTCACGGCTGCAGCCGTGCAAACCGCCATTACACCGGCTGTGGCACTGTGGCAACAGCTGTTCCCGGTGCGGGGAACAGCTGAGCCAATCCCAGCTACAGTATCGGCAGCTGCGGGAAAGTTTAAAAATGTTGGCAGAACAGGGAGAGAGGGGGAGCCAGAGAGAAAGAGTATGGGCGGGCTGCTCATGCTGCGAGCTTGGGCACGGAAAGGAGAGGACCCAGCCTGCGAGTCTTAAGCAGGCAGCTTAGAAGAGACTTATGCCTTCTACGGGAGGCAGAGCAGAAGGCAGACAGAGAGTGCAAGCCGAGGCACTCTCTCAGTCTCCTGAAGCGGCTGACGCTCAGGAGGCGGGGGAGCACTCTGCTGTTGGTAGGAGAGGGAAGACAGCGGAGGCTCCAAGAGGGAGCTGGAATCAGGGGAATCACCCTGCAGCTCCTCCTAACTCGGAGGAATATTTCCTGTAAAAGAGGAAAAAGGAAAAATCGCTCCCAGAAGGAGGAAGAATGACCGGGAACCGGACAACCAGTCTGAGGCCGTCATACGAGGCCTGGAAACATCTTGAATGCATCACCCAGTGGTTGGCGTGTGGACGGGGTGTAGGGGAGGCAGAGCCCCATGGACCACTGCATCAGATGACTGTAACAGGAGGCCCAACCCAGGATAAAGATCTCCACTGTAGACCCCTCTTAAGGTATATATTTACATCCAAGTGTGGCAGGAGAGTTGAGGGGAGAGGCAACACCTCAATAGACCAGGCGGAGCGGGGCACAGGCTCCACAATTTTATAGACCTCTATTGTACTCCCTCCCTTCAACTTCCTCCTTTCCCAATTAAAGAGCCCTAGCCTTTTTAGTCGCTCCTGGCATGGCAACTTTTCCATGCCACTGATCATTTTGGTTACACTTCTCTGTACTTTTTCTAATTCTACTACAACCTTTTTAAGATGTAGGGATTAGAACTGCACATAGTATTCAAGACATGGGTGCTCCATAGATTTGTATAATAGCATGATGATGTTCTTCATTTTGTTTTCGGTTCCCTTCCTAATACTGCCTAATGTTTTATTGGCTGTTTTTGGTCACTGCTGCTCACTGAGCTGATGTTTTACAAAACTATCTACAATGACTCCAGGGTCTTGGGCTCCTCCTCCCTTTCCAAACTTTTGGTTGTCTCTGAGCAGCACTGCATGGTGCAGTCCACAGTACTCGGGGTGTCAGCAGTTTGGCATGCCTGAGTGATATGATGTCACAGGGGAGCCTGCATGTAGGTAAGGCAGGGTGCCGCACTGTGCAAAGCAAGTGCCTACCTGCGCATGTGGTGAAGTGGGGTGAGGGGATACTTGCCTGCCTACGTGTTGCAATGGGGAGGGAGGCACATATTCATGCATACTGTGCAGTGGGTTGAACTTCCACTTGCTCATGCAGACATGTGATGTGCAGCCTGGGGAGCCCAGGCTCTGCTAATGCTACCCCTGTGGTGTAAGGCCTTTACTGGGTACAGTCCATGGGGCATGTGGCCCTTGGCCACTTTTAAGGAGGACTTAAAATGGAGGACTTGACAGGGGATAGATCACTCTAGATGCACTCTGTTCATATGTTCTCCCTCAAAGCAAACATTTCTGATAGCATCAGACACAACGGTTAGAATTTCCTATGGTCTTACACAGAAAAACTAGCTAACAGTAAGAGAGTGAAGGCCTGTAGTAAAAAAGTAATAAATGGTAAATAAGCAAGTTACCTGGTGTCACAAAAGGTGATTTGGAGAGGACTGAATAACTTCGGCTTCCAGACCTTTAGTAAGGAAATAAGTGAGCAGAGTAGGCCTGTGTGAAGTGGCCAGTATTCAATTTGGATTCAGATTCAGCCAATTCTGGGGACAGTGATTCGATTCAGTGATTCAGATCACTGACCCAAATTGATTTGGCTGAATCAGATTTGAAAGATTCAGATTTGGTGTGATTTGGTGATTTGGCCATAGACTATAATGGGAAATCACTAAAATGCCTATCACTTTGTTACTTTTTTGCAGAATTGGGTGAAAACAACCGGGATGGTAGCCTCTTCTGAGGGCCTGAAGCTTGCCAAGTTTCAAGGAGATAGATGCAGAGGTTTCTGTGAAATTGTACCTCAAATTGTTGAAAGCAAAACTTGTGTCCTGTATGTGTGTTAACTGGGTTTCTGGTTGTAGCCATGTCTGTCTAAGGAATAGGCAGGCAAAGTTCTTTGAGTAGATATGGTATCTTTTATTAGGCCAAATGAATAGTTGAAGAACTATATCTTGGCAAACTTTTGGGTTTAAAAACCGTTCGACAAGCTGAGGAGGCATCTGCAGTTGGTGTGTGCTCTTCCTGGATGGAATGCATAGTAAAGAAGCCAGAGGCTGGGCTGATGTGCAAGAAGCTAGCCAGTGAAAATGCAAATTGAAGTGTCAGGGGGTGAGAGACAGGCTGGGGGAAGTGGGGTAGGGGGTTGTAGCAGCACAGGTAAATGTGCAGAGGTACCTGGGGAATCAGACGTTAGGCAGGTTATAGTGTATCATAAATCCAATGTCTATATTGAGTCCATGAGTTTTTATATCCAGTAGATTTATGAAGTGAAGTTTGTAGGCTTGTCAATAAAAGGTGTTTTGTAAATTCAAACAAGCACTGAACCTTGCTAATCTCATCACCGGAAGCAAACTTCCTACATCCCAAAACACACTGGATGGATCCAGACCATGCCATGACAAGAAATGCAAAACCTGACAACATATCTACAGTACCCCCTACAATTCCTACATCCCAGAACAGCACCATCACCATTCCTGGATCTTACAGCTGCACCTCCAGAAACATTATATATCTCATCCAGTGCACCAAACGCCCTTATAGAAAATACGTAGAGGAGACCAAACAATTACTGCGCACCAGAATGGAGAGACCAAACAACAACTGCACACCAGAATGAATGCACACTGGTCATCTATTAAAGACAAGAACACCCAATTACCCGTGGAGGCACATTTCTCACAAGAAAACTACTCTCTCCAATCTCTCAGTCCTGATCTTCAAAAGGAATTTACAAACCATCTTTTGTAGACAAGCCTACAAACTTCACTTCATAAATCTGCTGGATAGAAAAAAAATCACGAATTCAATATAAACATTAGATTTATGACACACTATAATCAGCCTGGCATCTGACTTCCTAGGTACCTCTCCACTTTTACCTGGCTGCGACAACCCCGTTCCTCCCCACTTCTTCTCAGTCAGTCTCTTACCCCCTGACACCTCAATTTACATTTTCACTGAGACTGGCTTTCCTGCATATCAGCCTAGCTTCTGGGTTCTTTACTATTCGTTCCATTCAGGAAGAGCACACACACCAACTGCAGATGTTTTCTCAGCCTGATGAAGGGTTTTTAAACCCAAAAGCTTGCCAAGATATATTTCTCCAACCATTCAGTTGGTCTAATAAAAGATAAAAGGGGACCTGGTGGCAGCCTATAAACTGCTGAGGGGAGATCAGCAGGAAATAGGGCAGGCTCTTTTTTCCCGGGCACCACCAGGGGTAACTAGGACCAAT
>JAGPOW010000261.1:248358633-248423001 GCA_030014935.1 Caiman crocodilus
GGGAGATCAGCAGGAAATAGGGCAGGCTCTTTTTTCCCGGGCACCACCAGGGGTAACTAGGACCAATGGTCACAAGTTCCTGGAGAGCAGGTTTAGGTTTGACATTAGGAAACACTACTTCACAGTTAGGGTGGCTAGGATGTGGAACCAGTTTCCTAGGGAAGTTGTTCTTGCTCCCACCTTGGGCACCTTCAAGAATAGATTGGATAGGTACTTGGGTGGGGTTCTGTGACACTGGTACTCGTTCCTGCCATTGGCGGGGGGTCAGACTAGATGGCTTGCTCTAGGCCCCTTCTGACCCTAGATACTATGATGATACTATGATATGAAATTGACCCAAAGAACCTTGTCTGCCTTGTGTGAGTTAGGGTAGAGCACAATGAATGCAGGATGGTAGCCTGTAACGGGGGCTTTCCAAGTGCTGGTTAGATCTCGGCCTGTCCACCTGTTTCTGGGCCAAATGACCACCCTTCTTTCTCCTGCCATGCCTTGATGGAAAACTGATTCAGATATTACCCAGGTGGCAGGTTGCCCTTTAGGCCTCTGATGTCTAGGGGTGACATCCATTCTGCAGCTCTATACCTTCCCTACACTGCAGCCCATGCCTTGCAGATGGCATCCCAGGTAGCTAAGCTCACACGAAGCCTCACAACTCCACACTGCAACCAGTAAGCCTCAGGCCTCTCAAAGATCTTACAGGTATGGGCTTTCCCTAGCTAGGACTGTGCATGCATGTGGTGACTGGGGGTTTTCAGGCACCCCCTACCCACCTTTCACTGGGGAGGCTTGTGGTCCTGGCATTTCCTGGGGCTGCAGTGCCACCAGTAGTATCACCAGGCCTCCCTACCTTGGCAGGGTGCAGTTTTAGGTCATACCCAGGACCTGGGGTTTCCTTCTCCATAGCCCCAGTCCATACCTCCAAGTTCATCCTGACATGGGAGCTCAGCAGTGAGATGTTCTTTCCCTGCCAATTGGCAGGGGGTCAGACTAGATGGCCTGCTCTAGGCCCCTTCTGACCCTAGGTACTATGATACTATGATACTGGCGGATAAAAAATTAATGGCCACTTCCAGCTCTGAGAGCAGGGCATAAAGTGGTTGTGAAAGCAACTAAAGAAAGGAAATAGGTGCAGAGTGAGGAAGGTAGCACTCACTTCATCTGCAGGTGGAGCTTGGGGAACCTCAGCAGCAGGAGGTTCACCTTGAGGAATACCTACTTGCTCCATCAAACCAGGATCCAAGGTGGTGTGGTAGGGTGTCACTACATCACCAGCAATGTTGAACTCCCTCTTCCATGTCCCCCCACCTCTGCCCTTCTACCTCCATGATCCTGTTCACCAGCACGTGTCCTGTGATCGAGGGTTTTGCTGCTGCAGATGCTCCCCTTCACTGTCAGGTCACATGTGCCCACCAGCGTGTGGACTGTACTGGACTGCAATGGATCCAGCCATTTTTTAATGTTCTCTTTCAGTCACTTCACCAGTGCCTGCACCTCTGGTGAAAGCAGCGTGCCCAAGCCAGGAATGTTGATCCCCTGGAGCTTCTCCATTTGGTTTATAAGCTCCTTCACTATGGGGATCACCTGGCTAAGGAGGGCATCACCAGTGCTGAGACTCTTGGTGGCCTCAAGGAAAGGCTTGAGGACCACCAAGATCTGGGAGATGGTATCCCACTGTTTTAAGGGGGCCACTTATCCCAATCTCCCCGAGGAAGGCCATCTCATGGATGGCCTTCTGTTGCTCCATCAGCCTTTTGAGCATCAGGTATGTGGAATTCCAACAAGTCTCCACATCCTGCATGATTTTGTGCTTCAGGATGCTCAGCTCTGCCCGTTTCTCCTGCAGCATCTTGTCCCCTTTGATGCTCTGGTGGAAGTAGCCCACCACCTTCCTGCATTTTGAAATGAGCTGGCTGGTCATGGTAGTGATGGTGCCATCACTGCGAGTCCTGTCCTCCTCCAAGGCATCCCTGACTATGAGGTGGAACTTGTGCACCGCATAGCAGATGCCAACAAAGTTGACTTCATGTACCGCCTTGACCATATTGGCTCCATTGTTGGTGACCGTGAATCTGTGGGTGAGCTTGCTCTGCCCAAAAAGTCACCCCTGCATCACTTGGTCCACAGAACCATGATCTTTCTTGCCATGTGGGACTTATTCATCACCTCCACTTCAAGGAGAGCCCACTGATGGCCTGACTGATTGCACCAGTGCCCTGTGAGGGAGAGCTAGACATGATCTCCACCTCAGATGCTCCAGGTATCCAAGGTGAAGTGCAAAGCTACCTGCAGACCTGCCTTGTGCAGCTCCTCCCTCAAATACTCCTTGCATGCCTCATACAGGAAGGGTACCACCATCCTGCTAAAGGTGATGCATGTGGACACTTGGTAGAATGGGGCCATGAGCACCATGAGCTGCCTAAACCCTTGACGCTCAACATAGAAGGTCTGGCCATCCAGAGTAAGCGTCACCCCTAAGCTTTGGGTGACCTCGCTCTTCCTTGCAACGTGCCCCACTTTGTCTGCAGCTCTCCCCTACTGGTCCAGGGTGGCCTGCCTCTGTTTTGTGGAGATGGAGGCTTTGAAGTGAGAGGGGGACTTCTTTTTGGGCACACTCCTAGTGGTGCTAGGCTGAGAAGGAACAAGGGCAAGGGGATGCTGCCTCCTGAGATGCAGCAGCATTGTCATGGTGGCAAAGTGTTTCACGTCCTTGGCCCAGCTGATCTGCCTTTGGCAGTGCTGGCAGATAGTATACCTGGAATCACTGGTAAGTCAAAATGATCCCACACTACACTGCTCCCCAATTCTGGGTTGAGGGTCAGGATTCTGCCTTATCCCCCTCCTCAGCAGGCAGAGGCATAACAACAGGAGAAACTGAGCCACCTGCTCCCACAACCTCCTCTGAAGCCCCTTCCAGAAAAGACCTGCCTCTAAGGGAACTTTGAGGGGTGTGGAGCACGAATTCAGATTCCCCCTCCTTCCCCAGAATGTCCCTGGCTATGGCACTCAGCTCCCCTGCTTCCAGATTCAGCTTCTCCTCTGGCACTGGGAGGCTCATACTGGGTACTGAAATTGGGGTGGAGGAGACTGTCATGCTGGTGCTGGTAGCTATTTCTGGTGCTAGTGGAGGTGTGGTGCTGGTGGAGGGACAGATACTGCTCCCACCTCCTTGCTCCCACTGGCAGCAGAAGATTCATCACTGCCAGGAAAGAGGGTATGTTTGTGGTGGGGTGAGGGGCTAGAATTTGCAGCTTTTCCCATACCCCTCTAGCCCTTCTTCCTCCCCTGCCAGAAGACCTGGCACCTGCCTTTCCAGCATGTTTCATAATGTTTGCTGTGCTGGAAAACGTGGGTGTGTCTGTGTAATATATCTTCTATCTGTTTATTATATCTTCTACCTCTTTTTGATAAATATTCTATCTGTAATATGTCTTCCATGTGTAATATATTGGGAAGGTGTATCCAGTCCTTTTCAAGAAGAGAGACTAGCAAGAGACTGACTGGGAAGCCAGCACGTTTCACAGGCTGTTTCTTCTAGACAGAGACAGCCCACAAAAGGCAGAGAAAGGCTTCACACAGAGCCTTATATGTTGTTTCTATATCCCTCTCCCAGAGCACTGTGATTGGAAGGGAACTCGGGGAAAGATCACAGTCACTGGCCAGCTACAGATATCAATATCAGAACAGTCTTTCCCCCACTCCATTCTACTCCCCTCCCTTTCTAGTTTCTGTTTCCCTGCAAGCAAGACAACCTTCTGAATCACTGAATCGCTGAATCTTTTCTGAATTGATTTGGATACTTCAAATCGATTTGGAGCATTTAATGGGTCTCCCGAGTCAATTCAGATCCAATGATTTGGCTGCCGAATTGGGCCAAATCATTTTCAAATCAAATTGGCAACCAAAGCTTCACATACCCCTAGAGAGAGTCTGAACTGATACAAAAATTAGTATTGAAATTGGGAGACTATAAAGTACTCATCAGAACCATTATTTTAAGAAGGACAAAGCTAACAAGATAATGTTTACCCATTTCTGTATGTAAAAGCCTGAAATATAACTGAAAGCAGCTGACAGTTGTAGCTGTAGCAGAAGACAGTTTTTATGTGGACAATAGTTTATATTAGGAAAGTGTCACTGAGGAAACAAGCTAGGATGCAACTGAGGAAGTTCAGTTGCTGGCAGGACACTGGGCAAGACTAATCAGATTGTCTGATATTCTGGAGAGGATTAAGATTTCTTGGTGGTATAGGAAATAGTATAGTGTCTGCTGAGGAGATGTCAGGCTAAGCTGCCTGATGCTTATAGTGAGAGAAGAGGGAAAACTAGAAAGCGGTAGGGCTGTGTGAAGCTTCAGGTAGCAATTCAATTTGGAGGAGATTTGGCCCGATTTGGTGGCTGAATCTTTGAATCCAAATTGAATCAGGGACCAATTTAAAGGTCCGAATCAATTCAAAGTTCTCCAAATCTTCGGCAAAGATTCGGAGAGCTTTGATGATTCAAGCAGTCCCTGCTGGCTGCAGCAAGGAGCTGCAGGCACTCCGAACCGGTAAGTACTAGGGGCAGGGGAGGGAAGGGGAGAAGGGATCATGGGGAGAACCTGTACCAGCCCCCCAACCCCCAGCCCCACTGTGGCTGCCCCTGCCTGCCCCAGCTCTGTATTTAAAAAAAAAAAAGCCCCCATACTCACTGGATGCTGCCAGGTGGGGGGCAATCCCTATTGCCCCCCACTGCCCCATGTTGCATGGGGGGCTCTGCATGAGCTCCTTTGACTCCCCTCCCCGCTGGGGCTCTGGCCCTTTAAGAAAAAAAAAAAGCTGAGAAAAGCCCTGGGACTCATTGCTCCTGGAGCAGCCTCAGGCCTTTGGGGGCTCCTGCAGGGCCCCCATGTGGCGCAGGGCAGCAGGGACTGCCCCCTGCTGTAAGTCCCAGGGCTTCTTCAGGTTTTTTTTTCTTAGAGGGTCACAGCTGGCCCATGCAGGGCACCCATGAAGGGGCTGGGGAAGTGGGGGGGAGGGGGTTCAGGGGCTTGTACAGAGCTCCCCCTGCAGCATAGGGCAGTAATGGGGCAGGGGGGATCAACACCGCCTGTCAGTATCTGCTGAGCCAGGGCTTTTTTTCCCCCAAGTGCTGGGAGCTGCGGTGGGTGGGGTAGACATTGCCAGGCTGGGAGAGTAGCAGGGGATGGTCCTGGCCTTGCTGATTTGCAGATTCAGCTGAATTGAATCAGGACAGTGATTTGAATCACTAAATCGAATCACTGTCCCCCAAATCATCTGAATCTGAAGTGAACACTAGCCACTTTGCACAGACCTAGAAAGTGCTGTAAATGACTTTTGTTTCAGTCTCCTATAAGATTTTCGCCAGCAAGCTAAGGAAGTACAGGTTGGATAAATGGACTGTAAGGTGAACAGAAAACTGGTTGGATTGTTGGGCTCAAAGGGTAGCCATTGATGGCTTGATGTCTAGTTGGCAGCTGGTATCATGTGGAATGCTCCAGGCATTGGTCCTAGGGCCAGTTTTGTTTAATATTTTCATCAACAATCTGGAAGACAGGATAGATAGCAAGTTTGTGGATGACACCAGGCTGTGAGGAGTAGTAGATACGTTGGAGGGTAGGGCTTGGATTCAGAGACCTCTACAAATTGGAGGATAGGACCAAAAGAAACTTCATGAAATTCAACAAGGACAAGTGCTGCACTTCTTGGGACAGAACAATCCCATGCATGGGAACAGACTGAGGACTGACTGGCTAAGCAGCAGCACCTCTGGAGAAAAGGACCTGGGAGTTATAGTGGACAATAAACTGAATATGAGTCAATAGCATGTCTTTGTTCCAAAGAATGCTAACAGCATACTGTGCTGCATTAGTTGGTTTGCTGCCAGCATGTTGAGCAAAGTGATTATTCCCTTCTGACACTTGTGAGGCCACATCTGGAGTACTGTGTCCAGTTTTGGGCCCCCAACTACAGAAAAGATAAGGATAAATTGGAGAGAGTCCAGCAGAGGGCAACAAAAATGGCTAGAGGGCTTGGGAATGTGACTTATGAGGAGAAGCTGAACTGGGCTTATTTAGTTTGCAGAAGAGAACATGGAGATTTAATAACAGCCTTCAACTACCTAACGGGTAGTTCCAAAGAGGATGGAGCTAGACAGAGGTGGGCAAAGTCTGGCCCATGGGCCAGTTTGGACCCATGGCAGATTCCATTTCTCAGCAGCCCCTGCCTGCATCACTGCAGTCAGTTTTCCTGGAGACCCCAGGGGTGTTGATGCTGTGACAGCATGGGTCCAGGATTTCTGTGGAGACCAGCCGCAGTAGTACTGGCAGGTGTGCAGCTGGGCAGGGAGTTGCTCTAGGAATGGGATCCTGCAGTGGTGACAGCATGGTTCAGAGCCAGGGCAGAGCTGCAATCTGCAGCCCACATGCCTTGGGCAGGGATGTGCATGCAGCAGACTGCAGCTCTGCCCTGGCTCCAGGCCAAGTTGTCACTACTGCAAGAATCCAGTTCCGGCCCCAGAATCCAGCTCCCTGCCCAGCTGTGTGCCCTGTCAGTGCTGCTGGGACTGGTCTCCGTAGAAACCCTGGCCCCATGCTGTCAAGGTGCCATGGCTTCTGGGGTCCCCATAGAAACCAGCTGCAGCAATGCAGGCAGGGGCTGCTGAGAAATGGAGTCCAGCTACCTGCTGGATCTGCCATTTTGCCCACCCCTGAGCTAGACTATTCTGAATGGTGGCAGATGGCAGAACAAGGAGCAATGGTCTCAAGCTGTCGCAAGGGAAGTTTCAGTTAGATATTAGGAAAAACTTTCTCATTAGAAGGGTAGTAAAGCACTGGAACAGGGTATTCAGAGAGGTTGTAGACTCTTCATCCATCCTTAGAGGTTTTGAAGACCAGAGGAAACAAAGCTTTGGCTGGGATGATCTAGTTGGGGACAGTCCTGCTTTGGGCAGGGGGTTGAACTAGATGACCTCATGAGGTCCTTTCCAACCTGAATTTTCTCTGATTCTATGGGAAGAGCACGAGTGATTTTCATCTGTCTACTCCAAACACCTAGATTAATTCCAGTGTTCTTGTTTTCCGTATCTAGCCATGCTTCCCTTGCTGTGCTTTCAGAGCCCCAAGGCTCTAACAGTTTTGTTTTTTTCCTTTCGTTTATGAGCTAGATACAGAGTTGGTGTAAGCATGTCCCAGGATCTCACTATCAAGGCTTGTGATTCTTAGCCAGGTTGTCAGGGTTTTATCATGACATGCAGCCTAAACAATGCTATAGTTTTCTGTTATTCATAGGCTTAGAAATGAAGGAGGATTGTGCATCAGGAAGACCAGAAGAAAAACTGGAGTGACAAATACAACATACCTTTTCTTCAAAGAATTTTTTTCTTAATTTCCTGTCTTGAGGAGGCACTGTTTTTCTCAAGTTTTGATACCATTTTCTAACAATGTAGCCTCTCCAGCAAGCTTGGATTCTGTGGAAAACAAGATATTGATATTCAAAAAATGCAAGTACACTCTTGAAATGCATATTTTACTATTTGTCTGAACTATAACTGTTTGAATTATCTAATGCTTTGCTTCAATCTCTTTAATATTTATAGTTAGGGTGACCATATGTTCTGGTTTGCCCAGACTAGTCCTGGCCAGTCAGAGAAAATTAAAATGAGAATCCCAGGTGCAGGGAGCAAGCTGGTGGGAAGGCAGAATGGCATGTTGCATCAGGCTTCTCCACCTCCCCACAGGACTGCACCCTGCCCCTGCCCACCAGCTTCTGCCACTGCCTGCAGCAGCTGACTTGGGTGGGAAGGTTGGAGGACCAGTGTCCTGGTTGTCCTCGATTGTCTTAGGGTCACCCGATTTGTAGTCAACATGTAGTATTTAATAGGAAGTGCTGAATTGTCATACATGACTTGAAGCTTCATCGGAAAATAAATGGTGGTCATTGACAATGCATCTGTTGGAAGTAATGCTTACCTTGTAGCGCATCTGACTTTAAACAAGCGTGCCCCATCATATATAACCCTGGTCTGATACTGCTTCTTTCTACACAGAGGGCAAGTCTTTTTCCCTGCAAACTTTTCAAAAGCTTTCAGGCATGCCTAGAAAAATAATATTTTGTTTTAATATTTAAATAGATATTAAAACTTGAATGTAATTTTGCTTTTTCCATTGAAATAAACCATATTTCTAACCACTGCTTTCTCTTGAAAATTCTAAAATATATTTTATAAGATTATATACTTTTCTGAATAAAATGCTTAATATAAATATTTTGGTAAATCCTATAGATATAAATAAAATGTAATGAATTAAGCAATCTTTCATTGTATAATAACCATTCATACAAAACATTTTTCTTGTTTGGATAGAATGAAGCATATCAAAATGGGATAAAACGGCATCAATTATGACTTCTTAAATTTAGTTTTAATATACTAGATTATTTATGCATGCTTTAATAATTCAAACAGGATTTACTCACTCTGTGAAACACATGGGAACAAGAAAGCAGCACCTATTGTTCAGAGACAAAAAATGAAAAAATCTTCAAGTCTGAATTAGTTTAAAAGCAGAACACCATAATATATTTAAAAGCGAGATAGAGAAATTCTGACTGTACAGAAGATTACCAAGCTCCTGTTCTTAATATTGTAAAATCTGTTATTTAAGATGAAGTTTAAATAAATGTAATTTTCTTTCTAAAAACAAATGAAATGAGGAACATTACATATCTTTTGCGTGCATTGGGGCTAAGTACAGACGTTCAAAAAGCCTGAATTGATTCTAACTTTGAAGGTTTGTGTAAATTGTGTGGACTGAACCAAGAAGCAACTGAATAGATATTTACTCTTAATTCCAGAAATGCAGCCACATACCTGCAGGCTAGTGGCTCAGACTAGCAGCTTGGGGGTGCTTCCTTCCCTTTGGCAGTGGCCAGAGGACTGTAGGGAAGCTGGAAGAAAGTGCTCCAGAATTTTCCCTCCTTCCTGCTTGAGTTGAATGGAGGAGTGGGGTGGGGTGTCATGGCCAGGATCCGACACGCCATTGAGTATGACTGGGGAGGAGTTTAAACCCCCACCCTGCCCTGCATGGTCTCCAGCTGGGGTGTGCCTGGAGGGGGAGGAAGGAAGCAGACCCCGCCAGGCTTTTGCCTGCTCGCCACTCAAGTGGCAAGGGCGGGGGGGCATCACTAGGCCCTGGCTGGAACAATGAGGCAAAGGTGGCAGGAGGAAGGGGGTTTAAACCTACTGGTATGGGACCACAGCAGTGGTCTTTGTGGCGGGGGTGCAGAAGCGCCTGCCAGGCTTCTTCCCCCACTCCCAGCTTGAGCAGTGGGGGTAGCGGCATGGCCAGATGCCTGCCCAAAGTCGGCAGCCTGAGGCAAAGTGGGGGAGAGAAGGAAGGTTTAAACCTCACAGGACCCCAGCCAGGGTCTGCCTGGCAGGGGCGCAGCAGCCCCTGCTAGGCTCCCTGCCACCCCTCTCCCTATTCAATGGACAGGGGCAGGAGGAATGGCCAGATGCCAGCCCCAGGCTGGCAGCCTGAGGCGAAGGGGGGTGAGGGAAGGGGGGAAAGCCTAGCAGGGGCTGCTGCACCCCTGCCAAGCAGACCCTGGCTGCAGCCCCAAGCAGGGTTTCCCACCCCACCCCCACCCTCTTCTCAGCCAGCTGCAGGTGTGATAGTACTTCAGCTAGGGAGCAGAGAGACAGGGCCAACCCCGCTCCTCTGCAGCAGACACCACAGCCCAGCCCAGGGCTGTAAAGCATCCTGGGATGCTGGGGGACTGTGAGTTAACTTAAACCAGAAACGGGTCTGGGACAGAAGTTCCTTAAACTGGTTTGACCTAAATCAGTTAAATCTGATACTACATCCAACCAGGTTTATCTTAAACCAGTTTCAGCCATTTTGAAAGTAGTTTATGTGTACTGAACTTCTGTTGTTACAGGTTTAAATCATTTTCTGATCATTTAAATCAATTTATGTGCAACTTCTGTCCCTAGACCCAGTGCGTCTACATGTGCACTTTAACGTGCAGCAGCCTATTCTACTACACATTAAAGCAGCGCATAAAAAAAATGATAATTTGCTAATGCACGGTAGAATAGTCTAATGCACATTAAGCATCACCTAAAATGTGTGCCCTTGTGTTACCGCACATTACGGCAGCCTAGTGCATTTTAATTTAGTACCTCACATTGGAGGTACTAAATTTAGTATGCATTAGGAAAAGTGCATTAAAGCATGTGTAGATGTGCTTACTGATGTGAAGAATAAAGTTCACAGTAACAATGCTCATCATTAGTTTTGAGCTTATGGGTTTAGGAAAACCTGCAGTATGAAAGAAAAAAAAGCAATAAAGTACCAAATAAATGTGATGATGGGACAAAGAGAAAAACAAAAAAAAGCATTTAAAATAAAAGTTGCTAATTTTTTTCTTTCCCACCACCCAAATCAGTTAAATTTCAAGAATAATATACATCACCCACAGCATTCACAAATATATACTTTGTGAAAACTTCACCTTTATCTGACCCAAATTCCCACCAAATGGTAGTGATGTCTGTTCTAACAAAACATGGCCTTATACAAAAAAGAAAGAAAGAAAAAAAAGAAACAGTTGTTTCTTAGAAGGAAAAACCAGGGAACGAATGAAATGAGAACAAGTAGTATGTACTATTGAGGTGGCAAACACAAAAGGATTAATAGCTAACAGCCAGCTGAAGGAAAAGCTTTCAGATACAGTGGCTTTTTTTTCCTCCTGGAGGGAGGAAAGCCAAGGAAACATGTAGGACAAAAAGAATTCCAGAGGCATTTCTTTTTTTGTGCCAAATCTGAAGAAACCTCCTTAATGAGTGCTGTCTTTTGCTCTCCTGTCAAGGCTTAGACCCTTTGGGTAGCCAGACTGTTTAAGTTGGTATAGTTTTCTTATGCCAGGACTATCCCACCTGTCTTTGCAATTCTATACTATTTCTAAAACTTTTAGATACCTCAAGCTGCACTCTGAGGTCAACAGTAAAAATATGAATGGGGAAAAGATGCAAAAAATACTGTAAAATCTGTAAGATGCAGTATGAAAGAGAGTTGCAAGCAACTCGGATAATAGTTCTCTTCCTAATTACCCTGACCATCTCTATGAACAGCATTCCTCTTGAGTTAGTTACTTGTTCCTTTCATTTCTAAAGTACTTTCAAAGTGATACACAGAGAACATGAATAAAACAGAGAGTGCAATTATGCTTTCACTGTACCGATTTGATGTGTAAAACCATCAAGGTATGATACAAACATAACCTCAGATGACCCAAGTAAATGACCTACTCCTACTGGGTTTGTATCTACGCCTAGTATAAGATGAATTTTTTTTTTTAAATATGCAAAATCATGAACTCTTGAACAATATTAATTCTAAAGAAGCAAGCTTAAAGTCAAAGCCATGTGGAGATCAGGCTAGCCAAAAGTTGCATGGAAAGTCTCTAAGGTCTGTAAGAGTAGATATAGAGGTTGGTTACTTTTTCCCCTTGAATTGTATCTTCAGCAGCAAAAAATGTCTTATTAAGCATTCTCCAAACTGCTCCAGGCTGGCCAAGCATTTGGATACTTGAATGGTATCTCAGTTTGGGAACTCCCACTTTTCCTTTCTTCATAAAATCATGGAAACATCTTCTTCCAATTAATATTTTTTAGTATAGAAATAACATCGGAAAATTCTATTTTAAAGGATGTTGACTGTAGAATACAAATATACAAATGTTTATACAAGTACCTGTGGCTGAAGTGCAAATTCTTCCCTGCATATTGCACAAGGTTGCACAGAATCCCCCTGGTTTATGGATCTTTGCTTTACTTTCTCCCACTCTTCTGTTGTTAGCGGCATGGAAGGAGGCTCAACTAAACCCAATTTCTGAGCTGCAGACATGAAAAGTAATTAATGAATAAAACAGACATATGTAAATAATGAAATGTTTCTTCCCATGAACCTCACTGCTATGTACCTATTTAAAAAAAAAACCCTGTATATAAATTCATAACCAAGCATATTATGTAATCTATCCTACAAATCTGATCATGCCACAGCTTAAAAATCCTTAGCACCCATTAAAACCAGTGGCAGCTCTGCCGTGTCTAAAGTGTTCAGCCTTTCTCAGAACTAGGTCCTGTTCAATGTACACAGCTCAAGTAAAATGATTTTTAATGTTAATGTTTACATGTAGGTAATACAGGTTTATCTGATATGTATTAATAATTACTAAGATATTTTGGGATTATTAAAATAAATAGTATATCCTATATAATGTACAGTAATATGCTATCAAATATTCATTTGAGTTTACTTTCTATGCAAATATTTTGCAGTTGAGGAAGAATATCACAGTTAAGGAAAGACTTAGATAGTAACAAGGAGTCTCACCTTGAAATTTCAACAAGCTTACATGGATAGCTAAGGTTTCTATCCCTAGCATAAAGGAAAACCTGAAGCCCATATAAAACTGGTGTTACCTCTACTTTGGCCCTTAGCCAGTATCAGAAGTGGGAAGCAGAAAGATTCAGCTTAAGAGTCAGCCCATTTTCTTAATGCTACAGAAAAGCAATGAAGACATTTTTCTTTTTAATATCAATTAACAATCTTCTACGGTTTGTTCTGAAATCAAATTAATGCATATTTAAAGAAATTCCAGAAAAAAAAAGAAGAAAATAAAATTTTAGGTAACTTATTCATGCCTTTTTTTCTTAATTTATCTACTCAATAATCTTTCAGTGAATGTTCTAACCTAGATTTGGCCAAAAAGTAGTTCCTGCTCTGTAGGAAAATTTGAAAACTGGAAATCCTAATAAAAATTTTGTTTCACAAACACTGAGACACAGTGTCTCTTTTTAACAAAGCATGCGCTCAAGAATCAGAATATAAAAACCTTCCTTTTAAGTAAATATATGTGTTTGAGACCTGTTAAAAAGCAGATGGTTGGACTGCATGGCATGCCATTTATAGTAAAAGAATTTAACAGGTAAGCTTCGTTTTTCTTACTTGAGTGACATGTCCAGCAATACTTCTCTCATGTGATTCGCAGAGAGCGTATGTAAAAAGGAATAAGGTACAAATCTTTAATCACGTAAGAATAGAAATACCATGCTCAGTGTCTAATCATCTTCCTTCTTTTACATTTCTACTTGGCGGTCACAGTGGGTTAGACAAACCATACTTTGTGTCAAATGAAAAGCCAACTTGTAATGTTTGCTGGCTGTAGTTGAACTTAGACATATTATCCTTGCATCCCCTGTCTGGGTAGAAACTTGGGACTCCTGGTATAGACTTTGCCCTTTTACCTTATAATCTTTGGCAATGTAGACCTTAATCTGTCACAATGAAGTCGATTTTGAGTAGTTATTTATATCTGCATCTTCAGTGAAAGTAGACATAGCAAAAGGCTGTTACATTTCTTTCTAGGTAACATCCTATGGATACTCTTTTTAAACCTGCATGAGCCTGTAAGAAGCAGGCCCAACTTGCCCTATCAACTAGCAAATTAGTAGTTAGAGTTAGTACCAAGTTAGAGAGGAAAGAGCACATTACTGAATACAAATGCTATTTGTTCAAGACATTTATATTTTCTATGGCTTGTAATTATGGTCATGGTACTTGTTGCCTTTTTATAAATTCAGAAGTGGTAGGTATGTACAAGAAATTGCTGGCTTTTGAGTCAGCAATGGGTCTAGTCATCATATAACTCCTGCTTGAAGAAGCAAATTCCTGGCAGCTTGGGCCAGGAGCATTCGGTGAGTTCAATGGCAGTTACCTACAAGTTTGGGTAAATTCACATTACAAACTAGCTCTCAGAATTGGGCCACAGCTGTCCCAACCTTCAAGGCAAATGTCAGCTTACCCCAGGCCACCTCTGAATCCAGGGTTTCATGTACCACAAATTATTTGTGGCTCTGATTCATAACCAATGGTAACAGGACCCTTGGATGACCTGGGACTTGGTTGGCATGGCATAGTTTAACAGTGAGAAGTCAGGGTAGATTTGTATCTTATATAGACTAAATAAATTAGAGGTGCATAGCATAAGCTTTTGCAAGCCTGAGTTCACTTCATCACATCAGATGCTGCTAAAGGACATGCACAGAATAGTGCATCAAATAGAGAGTTGGTTTTATAGTGATATGGGAAACAACAGATGGATCTTCATGAATTATGGCAGGCACAGTTTTAATGTGATAATGTGCATCTGATAATGTAAAATGGTCCAAAGGCCAGGTGATCAAACTTTGTAGAGGGCCAGAGGAAGGAAAGATTTTGTGTTGATAGTTCAACAACAATGGCAAGACTATACATTTTAAGATGTTGGTCAGTATAATGTTTCTACAAGGTTTGACTGCTTTTGAGATAGGTTTTCAGCTCTTTGAGGATGTATTAGAGGTAATGAACAAAGTCTATGGCTGTGAGATGGTGCAGGTACTGAGCAGAGAATGCTGAAACTGGATAGATATGATTGTCTTGGAAAGGATATAGTTTGTGGATGTACAGTCAGAATTGTCATAGGCTAATTCCACCACACGCAGAAGAATGGCCAGTCATCTTGAAGGTAATTTAAAAGAAGCAGAAGTGCTATTCCAAGATTTGGTTGATTTGCTCTGTTTGGCCATTGGTTTGTGAGCAATATGTGAAGAATGACAAAAGGTACACATTTAACGAGACTGAAAAAGCTTGCATGAGATTTGCAAATTGAAAACCTGAATCAGAAATAATGCTGGACGGCAAATGATAGAAAATTGATTACTGTACCATGTTTTGAATTGGGCCTGGCAAGGATATGTGACTCCCCAAACAGCTTGGTCTGGTGGATCTTTGCTTAAACAGACACACCACAGGATCTACTGTATGGCACAGGGAAAGACTATATGTGTGACTTCAGAAGTTTCAGGAAACAAACTTGTGTCTTGAAATGGCTGAATGGTGAGTATGACAGAATCATGAAATTCAGGTATTTCTAAGCAAGAAAAGAATGCCACATTGCAGTAAAGAATGCCATTCTGGATCTGGCAGTTTCAGGTTGGTTGTAGGCAGCAGTCAAACTTGTTCTGAGTTACAAATGCATTACAGAAGAGCAAGGAACAAATGAGCAGCAATAGATTACTGCCCATTGTGCTGTTAGTACAGTTGAATGGTCTTGGTTGAGGTGCTAACATTGGGCAGATATGTTCAAATGAAATCTTGGCACCCCTGACTGGACAATCACAAGGCAGATATTTTTGGTGGTCTGGGAATGTGGCGTATTTTTGTCTTTTGAGGGAGAGGGTTATTTTTTGTTGAACATATCCGCTAAACCTTGGTATTTAATTAGGACTGATAAGTATTTCAGGTTTAGGATTATTAGCCTTAGAAGCTCAAAGCAAGATAACTGAGCTAGATTTGTCTACATGTGCCACTGCAGGTACTGTTAAGGACTGTGATGGATCATAAGTGATGGCAGTGACTGGAGGTGATCTCGCTCTCTTAGGGTTTCTGCAAGATGTGAGGGTCATGCAAAGAAAGCATTTCTGCACAACTGGGAAATATGACGAGTATACTAGATCAGGGGTTGTCAACCAGGGCTATGCAAGAAGGTCCTAGGAGGTATGCACAGGCAGGTACCGCCTGCCCAGCTGGATGTGGGGGGCAGGGGAAGCTTGCATGCAGCGGCTGCCGCTGCTCCATGTTTGGTGGTGCGCCTTCCCGCTGCTAGGCATGGATATTATAATTTTGCATTCTGGATCTAATCTTTAGTCAGTCATTGCCCAGGTGATTGAGCAAACCACAACATAGAAAAAGATTATTTAGATAGAAAAAATATTCTTTTAATCTATAGGATGCTATCAGATGGTATTCATGTTTCTTTTCCTATGCCATCTATAAAAAATAACTGTCAATTTAGCTGTCTAAGTTGATAAATGCATCAATAAAAGATGGTGGATCACTCTTGATAACTCACCCTTTACATCTTTATTATGCCTTTGGAAAAGGCAAACAAACTGGATAGATTCAATCTGATCTAATATCACAGCCAAACTGCAGAAATGGGTGGTATAACTAGTGTTTGGCCAATGGCTATTATTTCAGGAAAACGTATCTCTTCAGCTGTACACCTGTAGTCAGAATCATCAAATATGAAACAAAGCAACACAATCATCTAAATAATTTAACAATGGACTCCAGTGCATTCCAAAGCTTCCCCAACTGTTAATTCAATCCTGAGTCCAACCTTGGCTCAGTTTGTAAAATAGATATTGGGACATAACATAAAGAATAGGAGGTTCAGTTTAACTAAGGAAAGGTCTGAGTGTGAATATTCAGTACATTGGTGAGGGGGAAAACTAATGCCTCCATTCTCTGTTTCTACAGTAAAATAAGATGTTGTGGTGGGATGCTCTAACTGTACAAAAAATTAAGAGATGCCAGAGACTGGTAAAGTTATGTTGAGCAGATGTTGCTGATCTGCTGCTTATACACTCCACTGGCTTCTGGCCTACAGTGCTATATGGACCAAAAGCACTTAGCCCAGTAATTCACAACCAGGGTGCTCTGCCACCCTGGAGTGCCTTGAAAGTTTTTCAAAACTGCCATGGGGTGCCACCCAAGGTTAGCACTGATAGATGTGCAAAAATGATGTACAAGATAAATCCAGAGAATTCTGAGCAGTTGTGGTCTTTCTGAGTTCTTTGCAACTGAAGAATTGCTTTATGATTTTTCTGTAGTCAAAAAAAGTTAGAACTGGGCATTTTCTGAGGGGTGCCTTGTGTCTAAAAAGGTTGAAAACCACTGATTTACCCTCTTTTGACAATTTAGCAAAGGTTGTGGACAGAGGAATGGACCAGCCTTTCAATAAGCAATTCAGGTGAGTCTGTGTTTTATCTTAAACATGGCCCCTATACCTTAGCAGACTTTGTGGAAATACAATTTTCCTCTTATTCTAGAAATCAAATTGAGCAATCAAGAGATTTGTATAAAGTTATACAAGACGACAGTTGCAGATCGAGAACTCAGTACAGGTCTTCCAGCACCAAGCTAATACCTTATCTACTGGATTATCCATAATTATCATGTACAGGAGGTTAGGACAGAAATATTAGTTCTACTTCTTGAGTGTTAACTAATGAAGCAGTGTGATTTGTGAGTGAAATGAGGATCTATGGATCTGGACAGAATAGGCAGTATTCTTCCACAGGGAGAGCTACTGACTCCCAACTCCTGTAGGCAAAATTATTTTAACAGTAAGGCAAATGAAAGAAAGATACACATCTCCCTAAAGTGCTTAAAAGAGGTACTTATTAATACTTCAAGCCTATTAAGCTTTTAGGGAGTGCAATTGTCCATCATGAAAGGGCTGATGATCTTGGCTGCAGTGGTAACCCCTATCATATGAGAATGGAAATTCTAGCTTTATTTAATGTCTGGAGACTAGGATATTATGCAGTGATAAAGTATGAACCTCTGAGAAGCTAACATGTAAAATATTCTTCGATTCCTTTTGAAAGAACAAAAAGCTGGAAATGTTGTATTTTGTGTATTTATTCCCATCTGTACCAGTGACTGATCTTCCTTTCTTCCTCCCCTGCAAACCTTGGTAAAATATACTGTAAGAGGTCTGTAAGAGGTCTGTTGCTTCCCAGAAGCTAAGAGACCTGAAGCAATTTGTTCTGAGCAACCTTGCTCTTGTTCCTCTGCATCTCTGCCAGAAACCCTCCAATGAGATGTGTGCATTCCAACTTATCAGTCTTAATTGGCCCTGGAGAAAGAGAGATTCTGACACTGGGAGCAGAACTGGGATCCCACCATCTTCATTTCCATCAAGTAATAGATTTGTTAGACACATGGAACAGGTTCTTCCCATTGTCTTCTTTGCTTACTCTGGGACAGCTTGCCTGGAAGAGACAGAGGGATGGGATGCAAGAACTACAAGATGCTTTTGGGTCACCAGGAATTCTATTGCTCTACTTCAGAGTGCATTGCTTTGAAGGTATACTTTTTGTTTTGACAGTCCTTGGAAATCTTGTGCTCTAGAGATGCTAGCTTTAGATTGATCTAGGACCTCTGAGAGGTAATGGAGGTATTTCCAATAGATGCTCCATTTCCTTTGCCTGATCCATACTTGTATAAACTAATCCCTCTGGATTTCGCTGAGGTATATATAGCTTTGACAAGTATTTTGCTGAGACCTTTGTATCAATTAAATGACTTTAGAATACAAAATGTAGGACACATTGTTTCTGGGAACACAGCCTGACCTCACTACAAAAGAGAGTTGTCCTTTTAGCAATAAGATTTGATGAGCTACTTTTTAGTTTAGAAATCTGATATGGTTCTGACCAACTTCTTTGACTAATGTCCTGGTTCCAGTGAGCTCCCTGAGTCCAGCTAATACTCATTGTCAACTAATACTGCCTTACATGATTTCCTTGTATAATCATCAAAAAAAGTTTGGAAAATCTTCAGATGTGCCACTAAATATGTGACTGCAGGTCTAGAATATGAATTATGGAATCATGTTATATGTAATAGCTTAGTTTATTACAATTATTATTCACAGCAGCATAATTCTTAAAATTATCAGGCAGAGAGATTAAGGTTATTTGCCAAGAGCACTGAAATTAGTCAACAAAGCTGTCAAGTTTTTTGGACATGTATTCTCACCGCACAGTTTTTTTAACACAGGACTTTCAGTGGTCCTCTCTAAAATCTACTGGTAAATATCTAACCAAGAAACCCCCTAGCTCTTATCTTTTATACACACTGCATAGCAACTAAAACATAATGGACGGTCTTTGGCTGTGGAGCCTGATGATATGTGCAGCAATTCACTTTGGAAAATGGCAAATGGAAAAACATGGCAAGCCTGTCATCCTGAATTTACCAACAGATGACATCTGAGGAAGAGCTCTCTTTATAATACTAATTGAAATAACATGCAAGAATAATTTCTCATCCAAAAGATGGTGCTTTTTGCAGAGGCTGACTTCTAGAAATAAACTGTTGAATATAAGGGCCTATCAACTTTATTTTAATTATTAAGAGAATGATTCACCCAGAGCCTTCTATCCATCTCAATGAGGGAGACGAGGTTTATCGATCTTAACAAAGTCTTCAAAAGTTGTATCTGGGTGTCTTATCTGCTCAGTTATAGGGTTACTTAAACTGTTTTTTCATAAGGCCTGCTGTTTTACTGTAAAACACCATTGTTCTGTACATGGTAGGAATTTTTGAGTACACCTAAAAAATTCTAATGTATATGGTTAATTGTCATTTTTTCTTATGATTAAAGGATAAAATAATAGTCAACTTTTTTTCTCCTATCATACACAAACTTCAGCTTCCTGGTCAATGTGTCAAGCTACAAAGACTAAGACCATTTTACATGTTACATTACAAACTTGAAATAGATGTCAAAAGAAAACTTTAACCAAGGCTGCAGATTCCTGTCATGGGTGTGTACCGTTCCTAATGCAGCATATATTATTTGTTATACAGGCTCAGGATTCCCAGCCCTATCCCCAGGCAGCTCTGATACCCACATGCGAATCCAGTCCCTCTGTACATTTTGGAGCTCATAGCTCAGGGTGTTTAAAAGTAGAGAGTTAGAACTGCAGCCAGGATCCAGGACTAGAGGCGAACAAAAAGTATGTGCAATTAGAGTATCATATTTAGTAATAGAAAATATATTCCTTATTGATATAAAAATGTATTCTTCATCAGTTTTATTATATAGTAAACTACATTTCTCTCCAGTGTCCTCACTGGTGTTATGTATAATGTAGACTTTGAGAGGTAAAGGAGGGGTCTTGCAAGACCTTCCATGGGTCAATAGATAAGACCTGGGAATAAATTTTGCTTATAGGTCATCGAGGGAAACAGTCACTTAAATGGCTGGATTGTAATGCATTCCTTCTGGAAAGGAATACTTTGTTTGTTTGCTTCCCTTATCCTGTAAAAGGACAAAAACACACTGTACAGATCATTCTGTATATAAAATAATTAAATTTATGTAATAAAATTGATAAACTATATAGTAAAAATTACAGCATAAATGAAAGCGATTGACTAGTATAAATGAATCATATTTGTAATTAAAAATAGCCCACGTTATACTTTGAAATAGTCATCAAGTCATAAGAAAAGTTTGTTTTTACTGCATCAGGAACCAGGATCGATTTTCATAGGCACTTTAAACACACAACAAAAAGACACTCTCAGACCTGAGATTTTTACAGTTTTCAGTAACAGAGAGACCACAAGGTAACAATGCGAAACAACTGATCACCAAGTGAAAAGCTTTGATTGCAACATATCAGCTGCATAACCATGTGTTGTGTTTTTGTGCAGGGGATTTTTTGGTGGGGGGTCAGAGGTGGGAAGGGGGTATGTACCACAGGAGAAGAGAATTTTGAGATGGACAGTGAAGATGGCTTTCTGTTTAGGCAAAGCTCTTCCTATACATTCAGGATGACACGGAATTAAGTACAAAATGTTTTTTTGAAATTTTCACAAACGGGTGATGAACTCTGGGACTGCTGGCACAATGGAGGCAAGTACAACTTTTCAACATCCTAGCAGGTGATAGGCTGGGCAAGGAGCAGCCACAGATGGCTCTCAAAGCTTTCAGAGGTTATGTACAACATACCAGATAGGGAGAACTCGTAGCTGGCCAAACAAAGAATAGCAGAATGTTTCAAACAATTAGCCACAGGAATGATCTTTGTAACAAGTGGGGCAACAGTCTATCTGTCAAGGCCCAAGATGTGGAAGTTGTGGCAGTTAGTATTCAATAATTTTCAAGTTTGCATGACAAATCTGTTTAACAGATTTAGCCATTTCACATTAGCTGGATGTTTTTGCTAAAAAAATCAGTTGTGAAACAATTTTAAGTGTTGACACTTAAATAATCATCTTTAGCTTTCAAGTTTTGTGTCTGAATTGAGAAGAATTCATGTACAGATGTCTGAGTTACTGTTTCACTGTCTACAGACTCAGGAAGAGAATATTGCATCAATTCACATTTTCAAAGCTGTCTTCACTGTGAGGTATGCAAACACAATTGTTTTTAAAATGAAATATTGTCTGGTATACTCATTGAAACAGATGGGTAAATTATGGCATACATTTAAATAGTTTAATATATTACGTAAAAGTTTACTACAGATGATGTTTAAATTAGTTTAAAGTTTAAAGAAATCCATTCTTCACTCTTAAATTACATAAAAATCCATGCTGGACCCTTTG
Organism: Caiman crocodilus; assembly: GCA_030014935.1. Taxonomy (NCBI): domain Eukaryota; kingdom Metazoa; phylum Chordata; order Crocodylia; family Alligatoridae; genus Caiman; species Caiman crocodilus. Next base: position 248,379,875 of record JAGPOW010000261.1, read on the forward strand.
CTTAGCGCTCATATGAATTGGAGTGGGGAAAAATTATTTTAATTGTTAGAAAATACAATCTAACTTTGACCACATTTAATTGCTTGTTATTTATATTTGTTTTAGCCCTGGTTCTCTTTTTATTGGCTCCTGTCATTCAAATTTGATTATGTTCCTTCAAATTCCTTTTCAAAAACCATTTTTGCTTTGATGCCAGCCAGTGATGCAAGCAAATATAAAAACCAAACAAATAAAAAACTTTTTGTTTGATTTGGAATCATAACCATGGGAACATATACTATCATCCCCTTTGGCCCCCAATCCCTTTTGCTCTCATCTGTTTTAGCCATTTATTATTTTTGTTTTCAATTAAACCTGAGTTCTGCAACTGATTCCAAAAAGGCAGACCTTCCTTTGTGTTGATTTTGATCTGTTCTCTTTGCAGAAGCTGGGCCCTGAATTTTAAGTTCATTAGGATAAGGATCTGTATCACAGTATCTATTCCAAGGGCAACATTATCTTCCTTCAAACTTTGCTGCATTTCCAGAAAAAAAAATAATCACAATCATAGTCTAAGTTTCAATTAATTTAAAATTCAAGATTTTTCTGAAGAAGGACTGTTTCTTTTTAAATAATGTCTAGTCACGAGGTTGGCAAGAAGAGAGAAATAAAACAGTGGGTTCATGATAAAAATACTGTAGAAGCTCTGAGACCAGTGGGTTGGAAGGGGCATCATAACTGCCAGTCTGCTGATAATAAAAGACTCACTGCAGTTTGCTCAGTGGTTTCTTTTTTGATATCAATATTGTCTATTAACACCAAATCATTTTATTAGAATAAATATTTTAAAAGTTAGTTTGCTTACCAGGCATGATTCCAAGCTCTCACATCTGTGACTTTTATCTTGTTGCGTGTTTGCTTCTGAATTTGAAGTAGGTGTTTAACTACAGGTGTTAATTCTTGCGTGGGTTTTGCCCCAGGATCATAGTTAAACAAAACACCCTTTTTTAACTTCAAGCAAAGGTGGGCAAATGTCAGTAATAGCATAAATCTTATGTCCCAACTAGTAACTACTTCTTACTAAATAAAAGGTAAAACAATAGCTGTACATGTTCTTCATCTGGTATTTTGTTTGAAAATGAAATGCTGGACAAGCAGTAAAATTATTTGGGTAAAAAAAATATATTAAAACAGCGCTAAAATTTCCTGCTTCTAGAATGAAATTCTTCTCTGAGACACAACAGTTTCCTTTTTCTTTCCTCCTTCCCAGTCACAGTAGAATCATAGAAAATTAGGGCTGGAAGGGACCTCAAGAGGTCATCTAGTTCGATCCGCTGCTCAAAGCAAGACCATCCCCAACTAGATTATCCCAGCCAAAGTTTGTCTACCTGGGTCTTAAAAGCTTCCAAGGATGGAGATTCTACCACCACTCTGGGTAACCTGTCCCAGTGTTTTACTACCCTCCTAGTGAGAAAGTTCATATCTAGCTTAAACTTCCCCTGGTTCAAATTGCTCCTTGTTCTGTCATCTGCCACCACTAAGAACAGTCCAGCTTTATCCTCTTTGAAACCCCCCCTTCAGGTAGTTGAAGGCTGGTATTAAATCCCCTCTCAGTCTTCTCTTCTGCAGACTAAATAAGCCCAGATACCTCAGCTTCTCCTCCAAAGTCATGTGCCCCAGCCCCCAAACCATTTTTGTTGCCCTTCACTGGACTCTTTCCAATTTGTCTACATTCTTTCTGCAGTGGGGGGCCCAGAACTGGAGATAGTACTCCAGATAAAAATAAGTTAACTTTTATGACAGACATGAAAAAAGGATTAAATCTTTTGATGGAAATTCTATTATTTAACTTGCCTAATGGCCCAACCTATTGGACTTTTCATGTTTAGTTATAAAATTTCTATTGTATAACACAGCTATTTTAATACTAGGATACACTATTGAAAAGAATACCTAACTACTATATTTTATCAGTTTTAAGTAACAAGTAAAAACATACAAATCAGAATACAATCATTACCTAATGTTAGTTGTGGAGGATTAGGATCAAGGACATATTCCTTTTCTGGATCTTCCCCTTTTGCATAGTGAATGTTCTTTTTTCTTAGTCCAGTATCTACAACAGCTCTGACCATCTCTTTGTTCACAGGTTCGTAAATGTTCTTTTTATTCCTTGACTTTGACTTAAAAGGGTCCCCTAATGAAAGATCTTGGAGTTGAAGATTATGTAAAATATGATCTTGTAATGCAACTGCAGTAACTGCTAAAGTATTTTGTTTGGAAGATCTGCCCTAAAAAGTTCCATAATTATTAATATAAATTATTTTTATACATGTACATAATATATTAAGAAAGAAATTCAGCTCTGAGCCAAGGATGTTTTTTTAACTTGACAAAGTTTTTATATGCCTACAACTCCCATATTTGAAGTCTAATGCACAATTACTATGAAATTAAATATAAGATTGATGTTTGATACATCCTAACCTTAACTTATAAAAAGAATTCTTTGATTTATCATTTATATTAAATAAAATGGCAGTAAGTTTTAACTTTTAATTACTGAACCCATAATTATTATATGCAATAAACTCATTATGAACTATAAAACTTTGACATGTCTAAACATATTTTGCTTTAGTATAATTAAAAACAATCCTGAGGCTAATCTTGCCTTTCAGAGTACCGAACATAAACAAGCATATATTATTTTTTGCATACTGTATGGGTCTGCCTACATTATTTTCAATTTTTTTTGTAATAACACCTACTTCTTTTAGCTTATTGTAAAATATGATGTTTACCTTATAACTATTTTTAGCATTCTTAACTGGAATAGCTGATGAACTGCTTATTCTTAAAACAGAATGATAATGCTCCATTGATGTGGACAACCAATAACATTAATAAAATTCCTGTAACAATAAAAAAAAGAAGAATTAGAATAATAGTTTTGAGGAACAGAAAGACTCTGACTGATGATCTAATGGAATGTTATAATGACGAATCACCTTTGCCTAGACATAAGGACAAGATGGTAACGCAAGATGCAATAGGCTCCCTGAAAGCAACTAACTATGCCACCCTAATGTCAGTGATCTGTGTATATGGGCCACTTCTTCCTTCCCACAACACAGATGCACAGAATTTCAGGGCTAGAAGAGACCTTGTGAGATCATTGCATCTTTTTCCTGCCCCCTGCTCTGGGCAGGAAAAAGACTGCTGGGGTCAAATAACATTGTTTCTATTACTGTTAACAATTATGAGACCCCCCTCACTTAGGACCAAAACTCCATTTAGTAGTCAGAGGTAAAAGACAGGTTCTGCCTTGAAGAATTTGGGGCTCTCTTGGTATTTATTCCCTGCCGTGTTGAAAATTGTTCAACCTGTGCTTGTGCCTTCTCCTGATTTGATGTCTACTTGTCTATGCACTCTATCCCATCTTCCAGGTCCTAACAAAGACATTGAACAAAACCAGCCCCAGGACTGACCCCACTTGATATTGGCTTGGTACCAGCTTCCCTAACGACTCACTCAATTCTGTTGTCTTGCCTATGGGAAGTCAAGGGGAAGAGAGATAAAAGTCAGGCAAACATACAAAGGGGAGGTGCACACTGAGGAGGAGTGGGGATAATAAACAATGGAGACCGAGCGACTGGAGGAATGACTTAGTTATTGTGCTGAATCAATTACTCCAATTTGCCATGTGCATTTTTGTCTTTGTTTTTGGACAGTGAGGAAGAAATAAATCTGAAGGACCAGAATTGCGTGTGGAACAGAGACCCAACAGCTCCATTGTTCGATGGCTCACGTGTCTGTATCCATCCATCCATCCACCCCACCCTTGCTTAGGGACTGGGCTAGAGCTGTCTGAGGCTCGTGCAAGACCAGTCGGAAGCGGCTTGGGGCTGGAAATGGGGAAAGGCGGCCCATGGTTCAGCTCTCTCCTCCAGTGAGACGACGCCTGCCGCTGTCCTCGGCCCAGCCTGTGGGCAGGGCTTGGGCTGCTCTCCTGCACCCGCCCCGGCCGGGGCAGCGTGTGGGCACCGATGCGGCGCAGCCCATGAAGGCCGTGCCCATAGTTCTGTCATCTCAGCACCAGGCTGTGACAGTGCTCGGCCCCGTGGAGACACTTGGCAACTGTAGCTCCACAGTGGCCAGGTGCTGGGAGGTTTCTGGGTAGCATCTGAACCAGCAGCTCAGAATTTGGGGCCTAAACCCAGCAGAAACACTCAGTGTGACCTGATGAGCCAGTGGGGCCAGCTGGGAGAAGAGCGTGTCCCCTCTGCCTTCGCTGTCACCCCTCAGCCATCCCCCCACCTCTCCTAATGGCAGGGTTATGCTCCATGGACCCCCCCTCCATAATGGTACAGTCACCCTCTCCCATAATGCCTCCTCTCCTTTGCCCCCCATCTCCCTCATAATGGTATGGTTAGCCTCTCATGGCACTGTCTGCCTCCTCTCACCCCCCTAGAATGGTACAGCCCTTCCCCATGGTCTGGTCACCCCATGACGGCACCGTCTCCTTCCCTGCGCCACCCCAAAGTAACGGCAATGTTTCCCACTCCCTTCCCCTTATTCCCCCATAATGGTACCGCCTTCCCCCCTCCATAATGGAAGTCACCCTCTCCCCCCTCAGTCCGCCGCCCCACTCGCACCCACCCGCTGCGGGGCTGTCCAGTGTCCCCCCGCCGGCAGCGTCGTTTCGCTACTGCCTCTTTAACACCAGCCCGCGCCGCGTTGCATAGCAACGCAACTCCCAAGCGCTGCAGCCCGCAGCCGCGGGAGGGGCGAGAACGAGGCGCGGCGCCCGGAAGTGAGAGGGGGCGGGGCGCAGGGAGCGGGAGGGTGCGCACGTGGCGGCTGCTCCACGTTGGATGCGGGGTGAGGGGGCTGTTGGCGCTTTGCCCGGTCCCTGAGAGATCCCTTTGTATCCCGTGTGGCTACAGGGTTTTCCTCCCCCCGATCTTTTTCTATCTGTTGCTTTATTTTCTGGCAGCCTCTGTCTCTGTGTGGGGCTCGTTGCTTTTCCCAGGTTCCCTCTGCTGCTCCCTGCCTGCTCCAGTCCCACCGGCACCTTGGGCCTTATGATTTCGTGGTTCAAGATGTCCTGCTGTGCCGGGCGGTGTCTGCACTAGTGTGGACATTTGGTTCCTGGAGACAAGAAGCAGTGGTGCACCTTGTGTGACTGCTTGTCCCCTAGCAATGCCCTGGGCTGGGGCAGGTAACACCAGGCGGGTAGGGAAGGCTGGGGTCAGTGGCTGTGGTGGCTCAAGCAGCCGTGCCTGGGGGTCTTTGGGAACTGTAACCCTGCAGCTGGCAGCTGGAAAGGGCTCCAGCTGGCCAAGCTCCGGTTTTGGGTGGCGCGCGCTGCTGCCAGACGTGCCGCCCCACTTTTGGCGTGAAATGAGTTTGGGAGATCCCAGGGTGAAAAAACTCCTGTGCCAGCAGCACGGGAAACACTTGTATGTGGGGTGTGGGGTGCTGCAGGCAGGTCTGCAGCGCCACGTGCGCACGTGTGCACTCATCTGGATATGGCACAGGTGCCTTGTCAGGTAACTGCCTTCCTGAAAGAAGGGAAAAGAAATATTTCCTTGGAAGGTCCATCTGACCTGGACGTGTTCCTGGTTCACGGTGGTTTTCTTTGTCTGTATGGGAAGTTGGAGCCAACGTTTATGCAGCTTTTGAGTTCTCAAAGTGAGAGAGAAACATTTTTCTTTGAAAACAAAAGTAAAACTAAAGCTATATGCCAGATGGATTTCAAAACATGAATATGGCAGGCAAGAATTCACAGTTAATGGGGCCAGAAGGAACCACTGATCCGCTAGGCTAGGTGTGCTAACCCCTAGCCTGCGGGCCAGATATGGGCTGCATATCCATGGCATCCAGCCCTCAGAGCTCCCCCTGGGTCAAGATTTTGATCCAAGGGAAGTGGTGGCAATTAATAACTGGCTTCTGCCTGTTTTGGCCACCTGAAGACTGAACATGTTTGTTATTAGTTCAGTCTACGCGGTTTAGAAAAACCTGTGAAGATTGAATTGATTCTGCCTTGGGCTCCTTGAACCTCTGCACTTAGCCATGTTGTTTACAAAACAAGATGAGTCATTAGATAAACATATATTTAATTTTTCCTCTTTTTTTTATTAAAGATAAATTTGCCATAAAATAGAGGATAAATTGCTTTGAAATGTCCTGTTTGTGTAAGCAAGTAGCTGGATAGTCAAACCATTCTTTTTAGTAGATCCAAGTATCTACTTAAATTACAGAGCTTAAGTAATAGAGGGCAATATGCTTGCAAACTGGTACTCATACATATTTTAAAAACATTAAAGCTCCATCTCATCCTAGGGAAGAATAAAAAAAAGGAAACATTACTAAAGCAGTTGCCTTTTAACACAACTAAAATAATTAGCTCCAGCGATAAGGGAGAAAATACAAAACACCCATTTTGTTAAACTGTAAGTTAGCTGAGTAATCGCAAGAAAAAATAGCACTATATAAGACCCTACAAGTTTAAGGAAAAGACAAAGTTATATTTCAATAAAAATAAATACAAAGCATACAGCAAGAAATTAGTAATATTTCCTTTGCTAGAAAAGAAACCATAAAATTATGCTGTGTTAGAATTGCTTAAAAGAAATCTAAGTTTAAAAGGAACTATTTCTATTTTTAAAGATCTTAAATATAAATGTTTACAAAATAATGTTAGACTGCTAATGCAGTACGCAAGCCACTGATACAAATTGGCATTAGTAAAATAATATTGGGCAAAGTTTTAGTCTGGTGTAAATATTACTGGTTTCATTATATTTTTGTCAGGCACAAATTTGGCCTGGTACTCTGGTGTCTTTTAGTTATGGCATTACACTTTCTTTTTGTTGTAGTAATGAATATTTTTCTCAGCAGCTGTCACTTGATTCTCCTAAAAGTTGATAAGACTCTTTTAAGGAAAATGTTTGCATTCCTTTCCATTTCTGTTGTACTTCACTAAATTGGTCTTTTCCACATACAGGATTAATGAGGCTTTCTGTTAAAATAATCCCTTTGGTTCAAAGTTGCTGTGCCTAAAAGATCAGTGTCATGTGTCAGTTAGGTGTTTTAACAATTAACACTAGTTCAAGTTTCATAAGGCTTCTAAGATGAAATGCCTGTATTAGACCTGGCTAATAAGGAGAAATTAACACTGAAATTAACTTCTTAATTGCTTTTGCTTATTAACTGACACCTTTTAGTAAGATCTTCTATTAGCAATTCAAAATGTTACTTTAAACAGTTTAAACACTTTAACATAATGAATCTGAGGCCTATTTTGAAGTGACCACGTTGGCAGTGCTACCTGGTTTTTATCCTGGTGTAGTGCTGAAATTTTCTTTACAATGTTAATGTTATGTTTTTAAAATTGCTGAGCTCATAAGTACATGTAGAATAGTTTTGCAGAATTCTTTAAAATAAACTAGGCTATGAAGAATATAATTTGTGTAATAGGTTGACAATATTTGCCTAAAACAATCTACTGTATTAGCAGGTGTTAAGCCTTTGGCAAAAAGATTACAGGACTGATCCTGCAACAATAAATACACACGCATAGAGTTTAACCCATGTATTTTCACTTACAGGAATGCAGAATGAGTGGGCTCTACTAACTTGCAGAAGAAGGTAGTTTGTTGCCACATGTGGCTAAAAGGATATGAGAGTGGCTTTATAGGAAGAGCAGATGTAGAGTGTGAGGTAAGCCACCAAGTTTGAATTACATTGTATCATCATTCGTTTCTTTCTTAATAAAACCAAACCCTACCAGTGGTTGCTGATTGACCAGGTTAGAAATGGCCCCTACATGCCTAGAGGTCTTGATATTTTATCATGGTATTTTAAACGTTATGCTTTAAATCTGGAGTTTTCAACCTTCTTAAGGAGGGTATCTTCCTCCCCCATCTCCCACTGTGTCTGGGTGGGTGGCAGTGCTCTGTCCCTGCCCGCCTGTACCCCCTAGCCCCTTTTCAAGTACCCCTTGGGGTATGTGTACCCCTGGTTGACAACCCCTGCTTCAAATGGCACTTTTATCATGGTATTTTGAATTTACAGAACATTTAAGCCATGAGAAGAACATAAATGAAGTAACTCACTTAAGGCTCAGTCAAATTAATGTCCTAAATCAAACCAGGATGTGGGCTAGGGGGATGACAGCAGGGAATTCTGCCATACAGAGGCAGGATTTAACTAATGGGTGCAGTTTAGGCAAAGTCTTTATTCTGTGGAGCAAAGCTTCTTGGCTACGTACACACAGTGAAAACGTCTGAGGCTGAATTGATTCAGCCTTTGCAGGTTGGTCTAAGCTGCAGCTATTAAACTGAGAAATAACTCGACACATATTTGATTTTTGATTCAGGAAATGCAGGCACATGGCTGCAGTAACTCAGGCCAGAAACCCGGAGGGGGGGCAGGGCACACTAGAGCATGGCTCTCTGGCACATAGCCAGCAAGGGTTGTGTGTTTGCTTCCTCTTCCTGCTGCCTCTGATGTCTCTGGGATTTTCAGTCCAGAAACACAACATTAGGACTCTGCAGGTTGCTCATCATTTCTCCCTGTTTTTAGGTGCTTCTGGGATTTGTAGTCCACAGTGACAGCCAGAAGTAAGTTTGACTGGGGAAAGGGGTGTTTAACCCTCCTCCCTGGCTCCAGACCCCAGCAGGGTTTTGCCTGGGGAGGGGGGCAGTCCCTTCCCAACCCCGTCCCCTTCCCCAAAACAAACCTTTTTTTTTATGGAGCAGACAGCACAGATTAGCTCAGGGCTGGAAAGCATGCTCAGTTGCTGGGGACTGTGATTTAACTTCAGCTAGAAAGGGGTCTGGGCAGGGCCGTCCCTAGCGGATTGGGGAGTGAATTGTAGTGATTGCTGCAGGCCCTGCGGTCAGTGCCATACAGGCCCCTCTGCGGTCTCTACATGCTGCCACTGCTGAGAGCTGCTGGCTTGACCCAAATCAGTTAAGGCTTATACTACATTCAGCCAGGCTTTTCTTAAATTGGTTTCAGCCATTTTGAAACTCGTTTATGTACACTGAGCTTCTGTTCTGTTACAGGTTTAAACCAGTTTCTGATTACTTAAACTGATTTATGTCCTTAGAGCCTATGTGCCCACTGGAGGGTTTTTAAGGGAAAAGATGGGATTGAAGAATCTATAACTACAAGAAGCCATAGGAGGTTTTCTCTTCACAGACGTTCTGGTTGAAAATGGTTAATCTGTTCTATGGATAAAATATTTACTTTTCATTAACTATGCCTTTTGTTTATTCTCTGCAACTATCTGTGTGTTTCTTATAATTTTATAACTCATGCTCCAGCCTAGTGATATATTTCTTAGAGATGTTTTTAAGTCCAAAGCCCACTGAAAGTCCGTGGCTGTCTTTCCATTTTATTTAATATGCTCTTCCACTGACCAAATTATTTCTGTGTTCCAGTGATATGTATAGGATTTTATATAATTTACATATATAGCCTTTACATTTCCAGAAACACTGCATAAAGGTCAGCTAGCTTATTCTCACAGTCTCCATATAAAGTATCATCTTTTTATAAATCGTTATATTGTACTGATAATAAGGATTTTTTAACTGTACAGGCTGCTACAGTGCCTGGTGTTGAATGCATCTGAGGGACAAATTTTGAGTGCATCTAAACTAAGCATATGTTTAAAAAACATAAATTAGAGGTAGTAGATGAATATTTGCTTGAAAGATAGGTATTTTCTATTTGTGAGAAATTTTATTAAGTAAAAGCTTAACTCTTACAAACCTATACAGGAGGAGAATAGTTTCTGAATTTGTACAATTGCAAGCATATAATGTACTGCTTTGGTTCCTACCTTTTTTTTTTTTGAAAGGTGCTCATTCCTTGGGGATGAAGTCAAGCTCTAGTTCTATCACTGCAGACTTCAGAATTAGCACTGAAAACATAGGATTCTTTTCCTGGGTTGATGAAAGTAATTTCTTGTTTGCTGTGTCAAACAAAGCATGCTATTTGTCACATTGTGGTTTGTGTATCTTTTTAGAAGCTTTCAACTTTGATCTGAGTCAAGGTACACTCAGTAGCAGAGATGACAGAAGTAACAAACCAGTGATGTGCATTGTCACTCATACAAACTCTTTAAGTCAACAAATACTAAGACTTAGATGTAGAAAATCGTATTACTTTTGCGGAGGCTTGTGCATTCTTGTGAGAAAATGCAGACCTTTGCCTTTCTTGGTTCAGACAAAGGTGTGGAACAATTTATTAGTTAAGGATTCAGTTCAGTGTGTGCAATCAAAAGGTGCCTCTTGTAGTCCAGATTCTGGCCCTTGCTTGTATTTTCTAGGTAAACAATTGCATTTAAAAGACATTGCAGAGCTGGGCTCAGTAGCACATAAAAGCTGCTTTCTTTAAACTGTCATCACAGAGGATTCCAGAACGTGCTTTTAATACTTCCAGGCTTGATGTTTGTGTCTCTTTCTCTTTTTTATTTTAAATGCTATTTGAAATAGCTTTCTTATTTAACTTTCACCTGCCTTTTACCTGATCTGTGGCAGCTTTGAGGAAACTCACCTTGTATGTGACAAGGCAAAGTTTTAGAAAAATATTTCGCAATATGACTTTTAAAAAGTTACAACTTTATTAAAAGTGCCTGTTCAAAGCCCATAAAAGAGAATGTAAGAGACATAAAATGCTAACAAATGAACAGTTGGCTTCAAGTTGTTATGACTGACTATATCTTGAGGTAGACTAATTGTTTACATTTCTTTTGTTCAATAGTTTCATTTCTGGTTTCAGATTTATTACCCATTTTAAAGAAATAACATTGGAAGAGAATGAATGGCTTAAATAAGTAAACAGTCAGTTAAGAGAGTTTGGATGTATGTATGCAGAATCTGCCTACGGACTGTTGTGGGACTTGATGAATCATTGAGAATACGGTCTTTACCATGCTTGCCAAGCTTGGAAGCTTTAATGTCTTGTTGTCTGTGGCATGGTTTTAAGGCCAAAAGAGTTCATTAGATAGTCAGCTCTGATCTCTTACAAAAAATAGTTCATAGAATTTTATGTAGTAACCCAAGTATGGATCCCTGTAAATTGGCTTGTCTATAATGTGTATTTCAGAAAGGTATCCACTCGTTTTTTGAACACAGTAAAAGTTGGAGTTACCCACTATTCCTCTGGTAGTCTGTTCCAATAGTTAATTGCTTTTACTGTTGGTTTTTGGTTGTTTTTTTTTGCTTTGTATTAAATACATCTGGCTCCAGCCTCCATTCTGATTTTTTTTGGTGTGCCTTTCTCTACTAGGTTAAAATCCCTTTAGTACCTACTGCTTTGCTCCTGTGAACCTTTCACAGGAGCTAAAATGAAATTCTCTCAATCTGCTTTTTCATGAGCTCAACAGATTGATTTCCTCAAGACTTAAGCCCCTAAATCCTCTTGGCTGCATCCCCTTCAACTTTTCAACAAGGCTGTTAAAAGTGGACACTAGAACTCCATGCAATTATTCTGCATTTGGTTTTACCAGAGCCATATATAGAAATGAAATCACTTCCCAAATCTTACCCGTTACTCCCTGTTTGTACATCCAAGGCTCACGTTAGCTCTTTGCCACAGCTTTGCCAGGGGCAACTTGTGTTAATCTGTTTGTTCACTCTAAGCCTTAAATCCTCTTTAGTTGCTGCTTTCTAAGACACATTCCGGAAATATGGGGCATGTTTCCTGTCCCTAGTGGTATTGATTTGTTTGAACAAGCCCACATGGTGATCTAGGTTGCACTGTGAGGCTGCCCATTGTTTACTACTTTGCACCCAGAATCTTTGTGCCACCTGCCAGTTTTACTTGTAAATCACTGCTAAAAAATTGAATAGTGTTGGGCATAGAATTGTTCTCTGCTGTTGCTCAGCATCTACCTGTTCCCCTGGTGTCACTTACTTAGGGCCCGGCTGACCTGTGGTCCAGTCGCTTTGGTCCTTCCAGTTGGCATCCCCTCCTTTCTCCTTCTGGGGGCTTGTGATCCCCTGTACTCTGCCTGCTGCGGGGCTGTCTAGATGCAAGCAAGCTGGAGGAGGTGTCCCCAGCCACGGTGCCTCAGCCCCTGATTGGAGCCTTGTGGCTCCCTGGCAGCATGTCCAGTAGGAATGCTCTTTTTTGAGATTCTAGCAAATTTGTCATCCATTTAATGGGGGCATCACTGGCACTTTTTATGATCCTATATTTTAGTAGGAGTGTTGCTGGTAGGTCTTGGAGGGGTCTTGGCACCCTCTTTGCGGGTACCTTGCCCACCAGCAATGTCAGGGTGAGGCCCAGGCTCGGTGCTGCCTAGATGGTCTGGGCGCTGCCTCTTCTTGCCTGCCACGTCTTTGTTGTTGGGGAGGCAGTTCCCCGTCGGTGACCTGTGGGCCAGAAGGGGTCTCAGCCCTGGAGTGTCTTCGTGGGGCTCCGAACCTCCTCCTTACCGTGTCCTTGGCCTGGGTAGATGCTGCTCCCCCAAGGTCTCCTGTGCTGCCTGCCTTGGAAAGGACGGGCCTTCCTGGCCATCAATCTTTGGGGGTCTGCCCCTTGTCTCTAGGTCAGTTTCCCCTCTTCTGGAGAACTAAATCTGCCCCATCTGGGGCCAACTGTAACTTAAACTGGACATCCAGGTGTGCTGGTATGGATCCCAAGATTCCTTCTCTTGGGGCTCTCGATCCTCTGGGGATACTTGTCCATCCTCTTTCCTCCTAGTAGGTGTGGGTATAGGCAATCATCCTGTGCCCAGCATCTACCTGTTCCCCTGGTGTCACCTACTTAGGGCCCAGCTGACCTGTGGTCCAGTTGCCTTGGTCCTTCCAGTTGGCATCCCCTCCTTCCTCCTTCTGGGGGCTTGTGATCCCCTGTACTCTGCCTGCTGCGGGGCTGTCTAGATGCAAGCAAGCTGGAGGAGGTGTCCCCAGCCACGGTGCCCCAGCCCCTGATTGGAGCCTTGTGGCTCTCTGGCAGCATCCCACATAATGGTTGGCCCTCCGTGGGGCTCCTGTGACCCTGCTGGTCCCCAAGGCCGCCGCCTTTCTCCCTGGTTGGGGTCCTCTGGCAGGTGTCCAGCTCCTTGCTGAGGCAGCTGGAGTTTGAGCCCACCGGCTCTGCAGCCGGTGTTCTGCTCCCAGCTTCCCAGCCCACCCTCGGCTGTTTTCCCAGCTGCCTTTTGAGCAGTCCGCGCTGCTTGGAAGCCATGCCCCCAGCCTTTGCAGATACGCAGGCAGTTGCGTAACTGCTGAGCCTGTGCTTGCATTGTCTGCTCATCCCAGCACCTAAGGTAAGTGCCAGGGCACGTTGGTCGGGGGTCTGAGCCTCTTTGCGGAGGCTTCTGTCTCCCCTTTCACCAGGATACGTGCCCTTTTATGGCCCATACATTGATGATGTACTGTTTAGTGAACTGACAAGCCCATTAACATTTCAGGTAAAAACCCTGTACTATCAACATTGCTAGTAAGTGGAAAATCATCTTTGTTCATGTGCCTGCTTGGTTTTTTTTTTTTGTCTTTGGGTTTTTTTTAATTCACTCAGATGTTTTCCATAGATCAACTGATTTTTTTTTTTTTTTTTTTTCCTGGAGCAGGAGGCAATATAGTTCAAACTTCTTTTGATTTTTACCTCCAAAAGAATATTTTCTCTTGAATATTTTTTTGCTAAAATTCCTCTCTTTCCTTTCCTTTCTTTCCTATCTATAAATGTCCAAGTTGTTAACTACCATACAGACCACTCATTTTTATTATGAGGAATAGGAGAGAATGTAGTAAATACAGCTTTACTGGAGGAGGGCAAAAGAGACAGCCTTAAAGAAAAGCAATCCAATGAAGTAATAGAATTAGCAAAAGCTTATATAACATTGGAAGGTGTTTAGAAGCAGCTGTGGGTGAGCCTGAGAGCCTGGCATCAGCATGAGACAGACCTAATATACCACTTCTAAAATATGATGCTGGTAAAAACAGTCAAAGGAATATATTAATTCCTAGCTGTAAACTGTAGCAGAAAGATGGTTTTCAGGGTGGAAGAAGATAGCTAATGCTCTAAATTAAAAATTCCATAGACATTCTTTGGAAAGAGAACCTAGACTAGAGAGCACCACGAGAGAAAATGTGGACTAAATTATGCCCTGTCCTGAATTATGTCCTGTCCAGAGTGAGGGAAGAAGACACAGAGCAAAAAAAAATCACAATTTTCTGGAGTTTTGGTAAGGGTCTTTTAGGGAGAAAATAGGATGGGGGTAGATGGTGTTGTTTATTGTCTTGTGAAAATTAACAGTGGGGCTTAATTGGCTTTTAATTCAGTGGAAGTTGGAAGTCAGTAGAAGTGTCTAATTTTTTAAATGTAGCTTTGTGATTTTTTAAGTGTTGTGAGAGTGTTGAGACCTTGGGATGGGTTTGTTCAATATCTATTATTTAATAAATACAAATTTTCAAAAGATATTAAGATAACTGGTGAAATGGTGAGCCTCTTTTCAATGTCAGAGAAAATATCTTATGATAAGATCTATAAAGAACTGGGAGGTGTACTTTTTTTTACAAGGAAATTAAAAATATTGGGCCAGATTGCAGCTGAGAAAATTGGTTTGGCTCCATTACGCTCTGGAACGCACAGGTTCACATCCTCTGTGGATTTTATGGCAGGCCAGAAACTGGTCTCATGTCTTTTTGGTATGAAAAAAAATTAGGGGAGCAGTAAAATCTTCCCATGTTAAAAGAATGCGAAGGCTATGAAAGGGACTCCAAAATTAGGACCTGCAAAATTTAACACTAGCCCTGCAACCTGAATTTGGTTCCTGGGTGTATATTTATTACAATACAGTTTTTAATTACACAATCATTCTGTATTCTCCACAGAACCCATTCCCCAGTTGAGCAGCAGCAAGGGAACGTGGAAGGGCAGCACGTGTAAATGACTACTGTGCTTGTTTTGATCCAGACAGGCTTATGTCAGATGAGACTAACTGATTCAGAGAGGTGTGAGTTTTGAGAGGCAACACTGTTCTTTGTTAGATGCTAGAATGTAGCCACTGTGGTACTACAGTTATGCTGCTCCCAGTATTTGAGCTAGCAAACATAAAGCTAGCTAGGGTATATCTAGCAAACTAGTCGCACTTCCACTGCAGTGCAGTCATATCCAAAGGCTTCCTAGTCTCAGTTCTTGTGCCTTGTGCCATGGCAACCCTCACAGATCAGCAGAGCAATTGCAAAGAAAATGCTACTGTTCTGCCTAGCTCTGCAGCCTCTGAAGGATCATTTGGACAGCACATATGTAGTCTGGTTAGTACGTAGGAGCTGAGAGAGTAAGGAGCAGGCATCTTCAGGCAGGTAAAATCTAAAGAGAATTTTGCTTACCATCTCTAGGCAGGCTACTGATTATGTATAAAGTGAGACTTTCAGGCTGCGTCAAGATGAGCAGGAGCTTGTGGTCTGTAGCACCACAAACCTGTTTGTGGGTGCCACAAACTGCATGCAGTGAATATTAAAGCGGCAGCAAAATTTGCTATTGGGATTTTCCCAGATTTTCCCAGAACACCCCTCCCCCAAAACAAAAGTGGCAGAAAGCACACAAAACAAGCGTGTATCAGTACAAATGGAAGCCAGGTCATCCAGAGCAATGCTTTTGCTGCCAGCCATGCCCCCATACTGCTTGAATTGTGCCCCTGTTGTTCCAGCACACCATCAAGTAAGATTGCTGGGGCCAGCATAGGTGCTGTTCCCAGCCTCCAGCTCTCCCTGGCTGAAGAGCCAGGAGGAGCTGGGCAAGGCCAGTATGCCCATTGCAGGGCAACTGGTTCTGCAATGAAGTGCGCATGCACGGCCATGCAATTTGTGCCACTGCAAATGCATGTCCTTGCTTATCTGGGCGCAATCTCTAAGGCTAAAACATGGTGGAATTTAGGTGAATTTTTAGAAGCACTGTCCAGGGCACATCACTGATATCAAAGTGATCTCCCTGCCAAATTGTTGGTTTCTTTTCAAAATATACAGGTGATAGAGCTTCTTGATGAAACGTGTAAGAAATGTTTAGTATAGGTAGAACAAGGTATTTTTCTCTGATTTTCATTCTTGAATTGTTTCTGCAGAAACTTTTCAGAGAATTCAGCCTGAGTCAGACAGCCTGCATGGAAACTTTTCAACCTGAATAATAACAGCTTTGCAAAGTTCTGAGCAAGTGGAAAGGGATAATGGAAAGCATTAGAAACCTTAATTATTGGCATTGTCACCAGAGCAACATATAATATTAAATTGCATAGGGCAGGTCTGTTTGCTGCTGCTATTTGAACTTCCTGATACCATAAGGAAAAGGAAAGGGGTCATTCAATTACATTAAAAAGCAAAGAATTAAAATGACATGGACTCGTGTGTGTGTGTGTGTGTGTGTGTGTGTGTGTGTGTGTGCGCGCGCGCGCGTGCGCGTGCATGTGTGTTTAGACACGAGTTTCTCACACACAATTGCTTCTAGAAGCCAAGCTCATTGCACACACTACAGACTTTTTATACCTCTCTATTTCTCCTGGTAAACTCCTTGTGCACCACCCAGGCAACTCTCTGTTTCAGGAGCTCATAGAGAGAAGGTTGGCAGTGCTTTCCAGCAGTGGGCTGGAATAACCTAGCTCAGGTCTGAGGTGATCCAGCTAGGACAGGGGAGGGTAAAATGCAGCATGGGGGACGAATGCGGCCCACCAGGCCATTCTGTCTGGCCTGCGGGCCCCCTAAAAAATGTAGAAAAGTAATATTTATCTGCCCTGGGCTGCCTGTCATGTAGCCCTCAATGGCTTGCCAAAACTCAGTAAGTGGCCTTCCTCTCCAAAAAATTGCCCACTCCTGAGCTAGGACTTATACGCTGCCACCACTTCTCCCCACTGCCTGTTTGTGGTGCAGCATGGTACAGGCAAAACTATGCCTCTGTTGAGGTTGTTAATGACTGCCCATACAAGTTTGCTTTGTGAAATGCATATCATCTATGGTATGCTTTCAGAGTGCTTTATTGAGGCAACGCACTTAGATAAGACAGTATCAATAACATTTTAGGGATGGGTGCTAATAATTAAAATTTGCAACTGTGGTTACAGGGTAAAATTGAGGAACTTCTCCTAAAACAGTAGTAGTGCATAATAAATGACATTTTACAGAGGGTTTGTGCCTTCTTCAGAAGCATTGGTTATTAAATATTTTTGGAGACTGTATACTGTATAAAATAGACCTTTGGTATGCCCTGATGTGTTGCTATTTCAAATCTTTTTTGTTTAAAGATCACTAAAAATATTTAAATGTCAGATTTATTCTACCTGTAAAATGTTACAATTCAAACAGTGTTCACGTTGCCTCTCTTTGTAAGAGAGAAGAGCCTAACAAGGTTTAATGCATGCTGCATATGTAAATATAGCTCTGCATGTGACTTTCATAAATATTGTGTTTCAGTATTGGAAAAAATAATTTAAAATCAAGACATTCTGTGAAAGAAATATTAAAATATTTATATTTATATGTGCAGACAATATAGAAGATGGGTCATATTTAGGGTTTAACCTTTATACTTTCAAAGGGCACAGGAACATAGTTGAGCTGTTCTCTTTGAATGAAATTCACTTGTATATGTGCTATCATTTAAACCCTAGTTAAGCCTTTCACAAGAAACTTAAGAATTGACTGATGGGAGTCACATGCTTAAATCAATGCTTGTTATTCATAATTTATTCAATGGTTGATGGAAAAAAATTGTCCAATTATTTGACAAATGCTGCTTGGCAAGATGTTTTACAGAGAATAATGCATGTATTTATTGAAGAATTTAAGTGACAAAAAATGCCAAAATTACAGCCTTTATTCTCAATGCAGTGATTAGTGCTGATTGAACGATATTCAGACGATTTGACTAATTTTGAATAGTCCCTACACAGGCAATATTCCCATTGACTTCAGTTGGAATTTTGCCTGAGTAGGGACTACAGGATTGGGCCTTTGAGGGTAAATGTCTTGAAAGAGTCCCTTTATAAAGCAGCAGCTTAAATTCTGCACTGCTATAAAAACCCGTTTTCACTTTTCTCTGTTATTTTGCCTGTTCAGTTGAACTGCTTGTATGAATGTTAATCCCATTCCCTCTTTATCAGTAGAGGGTGCTATGGGAGTTTTGTGCTCTGTAGCAGCCTTTTGTTTATGCATAGTTCAATCTAATTTAAGTAGAACTGACCATTTCAATGGGAGTCAAGTGTGTATTTAAATGGTGTGTGGGAGAGCCATAATTTAATGGCAAACCATTTCCTTAATTGATTAGAGTTAAAGAAGGGAGAAATTTTAAAGTGGATAGTTTCAGATTCCTAGCCTCCATCCTCACCCCCTTCTAAGTGGGTCGCTGAGCATGTTCTTATAGTAGATTGGCTCTTTAGCAATAAATGATAGCATTTGTGTGTGCATTTACAAGATTCTAAATTTGGAGATGCTATTAAAAAGTATTAGAAGGAAATTTCTTTTTTTCTTACATATTTAACAAGTTTCCAGTCTATTTCATTCTTAAACAGTATTCAAAATTTTAATAAAAGGAAGTATTGAAAATCTCATAGAAATAATAGAAAACTTGTAAGGTAATGAAATGTAATCAAGCTGTTTGCTGATTATATCGCAAACTATGTTAAGAGTATTAAAGTTGCAAAGTCAAGCTCTAACATGTTAGAAAATGCTAAAACCAACCTTGCTTGTGCAACTTGATTTTTGGCCCTCTTATTTGTATGTATTCTTATACAGTCTTTATAAATCACAACCGGTTTTTTCAGCAGGACCCTTGTCTCCTTCAAGTCACAGGTTAAACCTTGCTAACTGAATGAGTAGCTATTTCGTTATCTTAATTACTCAATGTAGGCCCACTGAGGGCTTGTCTACTCTTGATATTTAGGGTTGCCTGCATCAAGCCTACACCACATAAGCTCTCTTGCTACATGTATACTATATCCTATAGCCAGCACCAAAACTGTTAAGCCCAGCACTAAGATGCATTCTGGGTTCTTTTATACCAGCATCCTTCAAGGAATCAGTCTGCAAACTGTTTGTCTCTCTTTTAGAACAGTAGAGATGGAAGTGGGTGCAGAAGTAGTTTCAACACACCAGAGAAAGAGTAGGTGGTGTGAATGGCATGCGGGTTGATCTAGTGTAGCTTTCAGGCATGGAGCGGACAGCTTTTGGGGACTGAGTTTGGGGGTTTATAATATATGTGGTCAGAAGGTAAAGACTTGATGACATCCTCATGGTCAACCCTAACTTTTAGTGTAGATATAGCTTGAATTATTTGTTGCACATCCCAACATGCCCTGAATGACAACTTTTTAATTTCCTTGTGTGCTTCTCTATAGCCCTAATACTTTACGAGTGTGAACATTTGGCACATTTACTAGAGAGTAAATTGACTTCATAGTAAATTTGGAATTGAAGCATGATCAGCCTTATATCAGTGTAAGCCACTCCTTTGTGGGCTAAAGCTTCCCCTCAGAGGGAGGGATTGCTATATGCTAGTGTAACTTGCACTGGTTGTGTCAGCTTCCTTTATTAGTTTCATCATGAGAGAGCCATTTACCCAATGAAAAGTGGTTTCCTTGCCACATAATGGCTAGGCCTATCGCAAGCAGGCAGCTCAGGAAAACTGGTTGTGTCTGCATAACTGCATAAATAACTCCATAATAATTGTTTCATTTCCATATCTTTAATATAACACCATTTTATAACATGGACAAATAAATAAATTATTGAGAGTTATAAGATGGTGAGGATATACAGTGCATCAACTAATCTGTGATAACCATCCATGTATTCACTCTTCCTCCATAGTAAATAGAAGGTAAACTATGGTATCTCAGCCCTTTTTCATTGTGGGCTAAGCTGCGACAATGTAACTTCCACTTACACAGTATAAAATCAGACTCAGAAATGTATATTGCAGATTAGCTGATGTGTGATAAATTCCTACCTCATTTCTCCAGACACTTATTGCTCTGGAGACTTAAGAAGATGGTGTAGTATTATTCCAGTTTTATACAGGCAAGGTTGAGACAGGTTAAGGTCAAAAGGGCCCACTAATTTGTAAGGCCAGTGTGAGATGCCTTAAACCAGGGTTTGTAACATGATATAGTACCTCATGTGGTCAAAATAGAACCTCCATTAACATCAGTTGCAGCTCTGACTGTTCAGAACTTCTGTAAACCAAATTCAAGCATCTGAAATTGGGTACCCAGAAAAGGACTCAAACTGTTAATGACTGCCAGTGGAAAGTTTACATAACTTACCTAGGATCGCATGGACTCTGAGTATAGCAGGGGAATGGAATTGGTCTTAACTGTGAGACTGTTCTTTCTCTCCTTGCACTCCCCTACTTTATGCATCCCACATCTTCTGACTTCTACAACAAATGAGACCGAAGTCCTAGAAACAACAGCCTCATTAATTGCACATCCATGATTAATTCCTGAAGCATTAACCATCCTGTGCATTGAATGAGACGACTTTATGTGAAAAATCAGTATGTGACTGAATAATTAAAGACAAATATCATACTGCATAGGTCCAAAGCACCCTTAATTCCAGCAGTTCCTAATTCTTGAATGTTTCCTTCATAACTGTAATATTCTTTTAACTCATTTGGGATATAATTTGCTAAGGTTTTAAAAAAGCTCAAGAAAGAGAGTCTCCTTTCTCTTTGGTTCTGTGCTCAATGTGTAAGCAGCTGAGAAGTATTTGTAGTGAAAGTCCTGCTCACCTCTGAAATGATGTGCACAAAGTCCAGCTGACACATGAAAGTTGTATGGGGATGGAGCATGTTCAGTTGATTAAATGAATCTTCAGATAATTTACCTGCTAGATTCTTAGACCATGGCAGGCATTACAATTGTAGCACTCTTATAACTCTCAATAATTTATTTATTTGTCCATGTTATAAAATGGTGTTATATTAAAGATATGGAAATGAAACAATTATTATGGAGTTATTTATGCAACAACTGCTTAAGCTGTTAGTATCACTACAAAGCGGGAAGAGCACACACCAACTGCTGAAACTTCCTTAGCCTGATGAAGGGTTTTTGAACCCATAAGCTTGCTTAATAAATATTCTCCAACTATTTGGGTTGGTAAATTTGATAAAATATATCAAATTCACCCAAGGAACCTTGTCTACAAAATAGTAGTACTTTTAAAGAGGAGCTTTCAGTATTGTACCTGTGAAGTTACATGAAGTACCACGGTGGTCTCTAGGACCCCCTGCATCCCACAGTCCTCCAATTTCCCGCCCTCCTCCTCCTCTAAGGGAAAAGGAGAAGAGGGAGAGTAGCTGGCTCCCTGGCAATCTACCCAGAGATGAACTGTCAGGGAATGCCTATATGCCCCTGAAGATCTGAAATACTTTATAACACTACAAATAGATGTCTGTTTATACCCTTAATGGGCAACTCTACACATGCTCCAACGTTCTGATTAAAATGTGTTGGAGCAGACTCTATTAATCGAGTCTGCTGGAGTGGTCTAACCAGAATGCTCCAGTGTGCTGCAGCATTTTGTGTATTCAGTGTCCTGGTATTTCAAGATGGCAGTGGGGGTGCTTTAACTAAACCTTGTAGAGTAAGCCACTCTAATTAAAATATACGCCCCTCCTCACCCCGGAATGCGTGTATAGGTGCCTACTGAGCATGTGTGAACTGAGGGTTATTCCAGGTTAAAAGAGTGGGAAGACTTATTATGCATCAGCTGCTTTGCAATATCTGTTCTATTTTCTCTCTTGTTCTGTGTTAAATGAATGCTAAACCAGGGCAGGTTACCGTTTGTTAAATTAGCTCAGTTTATCTCACACTTAGCTACCATGGGGTATATACTGTAGTAACATTTTTCATGCCATGAGGCCCCTGAAAATGCTCTGTAGTCATAACTCAACAAATATTCATGGCTGCAGAGCACTTTTAAATGGCTGATTGCATGAAAGTTTAACCCTTGTCTGCTGTACTATTAGACAGGGGTGCTCTAGTGCAGAGTGCTTTAGGAAATCTGTGTATGGGTTCCCTGTGAGGGTTAACTTTGGGCAATTCCACCTGCATCCCAAGTGGCCTTGCCTCTGGGTGTGTCACAGATTGGAGATAGAAGAAATTGAGGTTTTCTCTGCAGAGCTGGGTAGGGAGGGAAGGGGCTGGGGAAAGGGAATGCCATGTGCCATGTATGCCCCCCCCCGCCAGCTACACCTCCTAGAGTCTTGGGTGGAGCTGGGCTGGCCCTGAGTGGCAGGGGTCTCTCTTCCCCCAACCCCTGACACTAGCATCTTGACAGTGGCAGCTTTGTGGCTGCTGTGCCCAGATCTGGTGTGGTGGGAAGAAATGGACCCCCTCCCCCCCCCACACCTCATGGGAGCAGCCTGGCTACCTTTGCTGGGACCTTAGGGAAATCTGGGTTAGGCCCATGAGGTAGGTGGGTCTCTGTTTATCTTCTCTCCCTAGCTCTGGGTGCAGCAGCCTCTACCACTGTCAAGATACTTGTGTAGGGGTGGGGGATAGGAGAAGGGAGCTCCCCTCACTGTGTAGGCCTGGATCAGCTCCCCTTGAAGATCGTAGCAGCGGTAGTTGTGGAAGCGGCATGGCAGGGGGGCTCTGTCTGCCCCCCACCCCAACTCCAGGCATGGCAACCTCTGCTGCTATCAAGGTACTTGCGCAGAGGACAGGGGAAGGGAGATCCCTGCACAATATATGCCTCCTTAAATACCTGTGCTGGGGTCTTGGGTGGACCTGAACCAGGCTCCCTTCCTCCCTCACCTTGCACATGAGCATCTTGATATTAGCAAAGTCTTCCTTACCCAGAGCTGTGGTGGGGGTGGGGAAATGGAGCCCCCCTGACTTGTGGGCCTGGCCTGGTTTGTCCCAAGACCCTAGCATGGGTAGCTTTGTACAGCTGGCAGCGAGGTTGTATTTCTCTCCCAGCTCCAGGCACAGCTGCCTCTGCTGCTGTTGAAACAGTTGTGCAGGAGGCAGAGGGAAGGAATCACACCCTGCACAGCCCAGCATTCCCAAACACCTGAGTAGGGGTAGTTGGGGGAGCATATGGTGGGGGGTCTCTATCCCCCCACTCCTGCCCAGCTGCTAATAACAGTTGCCAGGTGGCAGGGAGAGGGAGGTGTGGATGGGAAGAGGGGCAGTCTTGTAGCCTCCTGGGAGGCTGCTGGAGTGCCACTGCCTGCTGGCCAGGGTTGGTGCAGGCAGCCTCTAAGCCCTCTCCCCTCCCCGTTCCCCCAGTTTGCCTTTTGGTTTCAATGGTGCTCGAACTCATGGCGCGCATTGTGTAAAGCACCATAGTTAGAGCGCCTCCCCAAGAGGCTGCTGGAGTATCTGATACTTGTAATTTTTCCCCATCCTTTGATTTTTGGTATGATTTGTTTGTCTGTAGTCTTGAGTACACACCTGACGTGTAAAATTTCAGTGCAAATCATTTAAGTTTGGCAAAGTTAAAAGTAACTGAAAACAGGTTTTTATAATGGAAAATCTCTGGTAACCTTAATTACCTGCTGACAATAAATTATTTACTTCAAGTTGTAATATCCTTGAGGCAAGGACTCTGTGTTCTCTTTGTACAGTATCTAATGTAATGCATCCTACTTCTAGACTGGGCTTTAAATGCTACAGCAATACTTCTAGTTTTTGTAGAAAAGAGATTTGTTTTCTGCCTGGTGAGGGGACTCCAGGTCCTTGACCACTTGGGCGATAGCGATTATCACTTGCTGGAATTCACCATCCAGCACAGGCTGTCAAGGGCCTGCAGCAAAGCAGTAGCTTTAAACTTTAAGGGGGCCAATTTCAATGAGCTGAGGTGATTAGTGGGAGAGGCACTAGGGTCCTGGAGAGTAGGGGAATTGGGTGCCCAAGATGAGTGGTCTTTCCTTAAGGAGACGATACTCAGAGTCCAAGGGGTGACAATCCCAACAAGAAGCAAAGGGGGCAAGAGTGCCCAAAAGCCCCCCTGGCTCACCAAGGGTATTCGTGAATGCCTGATTGCCAAAAAGGAGACGTACACCCAGTGGAAGGGAGGAGCTATCACCAAAGAGAAGTATACCTCCACTGCTTAGATATGTAGGTGGTGTCTTAGGAAAGCTAAGGCAGATATAGAACTAGGGCTAGCATCAAGGATAACAAAAAGTCCTTTTTTAAATACATAGGGAGAATGAAGAAGGCCCTGGGTAATGTGGGACCCCTGCAGGATATGCTTGGCAATCTGGTGGTGACACCAGAGGAGAAAGCAGACCTCTAACAATTTCTTTGCTTCTATTTTCTTGTGCAGGGACCAGGACTCCCCTACAGAGATTCAGAATGGACTCGGGAGAAACTCCACCAAGCCTAGGGTCAGGGAGGACCAGGTTAGAGAAATTCTAGAGGGGCTGGATGTGTTCAAATCAGCAGGTCCAGCTGCGATCTACCCCAGGGTGTTGAGGGAATTGGCAGGGGTTATCATGGGGCCCCTGGCACGGCTTTATGAGCACTTGTGGTGCTCTGGCCAGGTGCCAGATGACCGGAAGAGGGCCAATGTGGTCCCCAACTTTAAAAAAGGGAAGAGGGAAGACTCGGGCAACTATAGGCCCATTAGTCTTACTTCAGTCCTGGGGAAGCTCTTTGAGAAGATTATCAAGGAGCACATCTGTGATGGGCCAGCAGCGGGGATGATGCTCAAAGGCAACCCACATGGTTTCATTAGGGGCAGGTCCGGTCAGACCAACCTGATTGTCTTCTATGATCAGGTCACAAAATCACTGGACGCAGGTGTCGCAATAGATGTCTTTCTGCACTTCAGGAAGGCCTTTGACACTGTCTCGCACCCCTTTCTCATTAAAAAGCTAGGTGACTGACATTGATGCCTACACAGTCAGATGGATTGCAAATTGGCTGACGGGTTGCACTCAGAGTAGTGGTGGATGGGTCACTTTTGACCTGGAGGGAAGTGGGCAGTGAGGTCCCCCAGGGCCCGGTCCTTGGGCCAGCACTGTTCAATTTCTTTATTAGCGACTTGGATGACGGGGTGAAGAGCAGTCTGTTTAAATTTGCAGGCGACACCAAGATTTGGGGTGAAGTGGGCACACTAGGAGGGAAGGACAAGGGGGTGAAAAGCACCTTGTTTAAATTCATGGACAACACCAAGATTTGGGGTGAGATGGGCACACTAGAAGGGAGGGACAGGATACAGCTGGGCCATTATAGCTGGGGCATTATTGACTCCAAGATGAACATGGGCTGACAATGTGAGAACATGCTCAGTAGGGCTAACCGTATCTTGTCCTGCATCCACAGATGCATCACAAGCAGGGCCAAGGAGGTGATCCTCCCCTTCTATGTGACACTGGTCAGGCCGCAGCTGGAGTACTGCGTCCAGTTCTGGGCGCTGAACTTTAGGAGGGATGTGGACAGCATTGAGAGGGTCCAAAGGAGGGCCACTTGCATGATCCAGGGACAGCAGGGCAGACCCTATGAGGAGAGGCTATGGGACCTTAACCTGTTCAGCCTTCACAAGAGAAGGCTGAGGGGGAACCTGGTGGCTGTCTATAAACTTACTAGGGGGGACCAGAGGGGTTTTGGAGAGACCTTGTTCCCCTGAGCACCTCCTGGTGTAACAAGGAATAACAGCCTTAAGTTGCTAGAGAGTAGGTTTAGACTAGACATCCAAAGGCACTACTTTACTGTAAGGGCGGCTAGGATCTGGACTCAACTTCTAAGGGAAGTGGTGATGGCTCCTACCCTGGGGATCTTTAAGAGGAGGCTCGACATTTACCTGGCTGGGGTCATCTGAGCCCAGTTTTCTCTCCTGCCCATCGCAGGGGTCGGACTAGAAGATGTACAAGGTCCCTTCTGACCCTACATCTATAAATCTATGAATTATTTTGGGTAAATATTTACTCATCTTCATTTGTATTTACATCTGTGTACAACACATTCCCATGAAAATACATATGAAACAACAATGTACTTATATTTTACAAAAACATAATATAATTCTACATTATATTATATTAATACAGTGTGTATATATAGACTCTATGTACTAGCAATATAGATGTATGCAATATATGCTATAAATATATTTCATATAGTATGTTAATTGACAATTCTGTTTCATCTGGTTTAAGAAGAATAATTTTTCAATTTTTTAAAAATCTGAACACTTGGAATCCAAAACCACTCTGCCATGACCCATATTGACTCAAATATAAGATGGGGGGCTCCCCCCCAATCAGCACGGGGAATCTTATAATTGCATACAAGGAAACCTCATTAAAGATATTGTCTATTGTTAAACTGCTGCCAAAAGCAGCATGTGCTCAGTAATGGAACTTCAACTCCGAAGTTTTTGGGTTTTTTTGACAGCTCATCTGAATAAAAAACACAGTAGTGCCCATTGAGCTCAATTACCCTCAGCACTGACACTTTTTAAGTCATGGAGAAGCCACTACATAGCATACATGTTGACTTCATCTTTACTCCCACAGCTCAGCTGTGCCTTTCTGTCCCATTTCCAATGATTCCTGTTTTTTCAACATCCTTTAAATGTCTGGCAAACATTACCAAACAGGGCCCCAAACAGTTTACCCAGAATCCCTCTGTTGGCTCCTCTGTCAGCCTGTTGCATTGATTAGTGTAGCCCTACCTTCTATGAAGTTAAGCTGGACTAGGTTGCCCTGCAACTCACTTGCATATAATTTTGGAGGATCCCAGGACTCGTAACAAAAACAACTGTTCCAGCCATGAGTTGGGGGCTAATTAGTACATGAATCCTTTGTGGGGAGTATACATGCTGAGCACTGCTGTTTATCAGGTATCTCCGGCTTGAAACACTTGTCTGTGCTGGGGTTCAGCCCAATGAATATATGGCAAATCCTGGCCCTTTTGGGTTTGGTTTAGTATCATGCATAGTTTGTGTTCTATAGAAGGAGGTAAAAAATGCTGCTTAAAAGTATGTTTGTGGAGTACCTATGATAAAGTTTGCATCAGTTAAAAAAGAAAAGATAAGAGAAAATGCATGCATTCATCCATCAGTGTTTGCAAATTTGTTCCTCATTTCCATGGAGAGCAGGTTCTGACAATAGGGGTGGGGAAGGGGCTGCAGGGGGAAAAAGTTGGGGGCAGAGGGCAAGGGGGCCATGTGACCTCCCAAGGTTTGTTTTCTCTGCTGTAGCAGTGGGAGAGGGGACAAATTCAAGGCAAACCTCTAATAATTAGATTCTATACCTGGAGAATTTTAACAAATTTACACATTTTCCATACACAATCTTATTATTGGAGGGTCATCTTATAATAAACGTCATCTTATATCCTAGTAAGTTCAGTAGTTATGATCTTGCAGAAAGAGCAGGTTTAAGTTATTGAATGTACTGAGCATGCTTGTAGTAATAGTTGTAATAAAGTATTGGTTTTCTAAATTATGAAGCAGTCTTTTTTGGTTTGAAAGGGACTATAACTGAACAGTGTTATTCATTGCAATTATACCTATTCAGAACAAGTATATTTGAAAGGCAATGGCATCTATTATTTATTTCCATGAGTGTTTTTTCAATGTTTACAATTATTTAAAAGACTTCATCTCAGACTAGTCTCAGACTAGTCTGTGAGGTACATAAAAAATTTGTTTTATGGCCTTCAGCGAGGCTGCTGGTCAAATGATTCTTTTGTCCTTCTCTATTGCTAAGTTGCATTAAGCCAACCAAAACAGATTACATTTTATTACCCTCTACTTTAGAATCATAGAAAATTAGGGTTGGAAGGGACCTCAGCGAGTCATCTAGTCCAAGCCTCTGCTCAAAGCAGAGCTATCATCCCCAGCTAGATCATTTCAGCCAGGGCTTTGTCGGCCTGGGCCTTAACCTCAAAGGATGAAGATTCCACCACCTCTCTAGGTAACCTGCTCTAGTGTTTTACCATTCTCCCAGTGAGAGAGCTTTCCCTAATATCCAACTTAAGCCTCCCTTGCTTGCACTGTTATTTGCCAAGTAAACAATTATAGCAGTAGCCATGGGAATGTTGTACCATCATGAATAGCCAGATGATGCCTATACAATGTATGGTTGGAACTTATTAATTTCTCTGTCACTCATTTGAAAAGGCTAATGTAGACAAGACTGTTGGCTTCAACTCTTCTTAGATTTGTAAATTAAAACCTAAGATCCAAATTTCCAGATGGGCTGGAAAGTGTTAGTTAGCACGTTTTTCCATTGCACTTTCAAGCCCTGGTCTCAATGCCTAGATGGCAATTGGCTTGATTCACAGGGCAGCTACTGTTTTTCAGATATAGTACAGGGTGGTTCTTGATATTTATTTGAGTGATCATCAGAAGCTTGTTAGGTACTGAAGAGCACACAAAGAATGCTGTATATTCCTTTATTAAATGGGGCTGTTGAGAATGAAATACTATATATATTAGTTTTATTGTATAGACTTACTATTGTGAAACAACTTTTGTTTAAACATCCATAGTTGAATGCCATTTTAGCATCCAGGCATTTTTGTTAGGCTTTTATCAGCAGCATATCAGAGAGAACTTCCAAATCTTAACCAGGATACTGATTCTTAACCAGGGTGCCGTAGCCTTGAGGTCCTTTCAAGGGTGATAGTGGGTGCCCACCCAGTGTTAGCACTGATAGGTGTGCCAACATGATCCACAAGATAAACCCAGGGATTTCAAATAGGAATTCATAATGTTAAAAGAATTCTGACCTGTTGTAGCCTTTCTGGCTAAGTACAGACAGTCAAAAAACCTGATGCTGAATTGATTCCATTTTCACGGGTTAGTCTAAGCTGCATAGATTGAACCAACAACTAAGTGATCAGAAGAGATTTCATACATGTTAGGGCTGGAAGGGACCTTGAAGATCATCAAGTCTAGCTCCCTGCCCCAGAGCCAGGATGTCAGCTAGGGTCAAAGGATCCCAGGCATCCAAGCATTTCTTGAATGAGTCCAAAGTAGGTGCCTGGACCACTTCTGGAGGGAGTCTATTCCAGGTGTTGGGGGCTTGCACAGTAAAGGAATTTTTTCTTATGTCCAGCTTAAAATGATCTTGGAGGAGTTTATGACCGTTGTTCCTTGTTTTTCCTTGGGGCGCTCTAGTGAATAGATGTTCTCCCAGGTCCTGATGAAGCCACCAGGTCCCTCCTGAGCCTGCGCTTTTCCAGGCTGAAGTGTCCCATGGCTCTTAGCCTCATCATAAGGCATATTCTCTTGCCCTCCAATCATGCGCGTGGCTCTCCTCTGGACTTTCTCAAGCTTCTCAACACCCTTCTTGAATTGTGGAGCCCAGAAATGAATGCAATACTCTAGCTGCAGCCTCACCAAGGCTGAGTACAGCGGGAGGATGACATCCTGAGATTTACTTGACAAGCATCTATGGATGCAAACCAGAGTTTTGTTTGCTTTACCAGCTGCGACATCGTATTGGTGGCTCATGTTCATTTTGTGGTCAGTCGTGACCCCTAAGTCTCTTTCAGCAGTGGTGCTAGCAAGTGTAGCACTGCTGAGCCTATAAGTGTGCTGTAGGTTTATTTCCCCAAGGTGGAGTACCTTACAGTTATCAGTATTGTATGTCATCAGGTTTGTATCTGCCCACTTACTAAGTTTATCCAGGTCAGCCTGGATCCCTAGATTGTCCTCAGGTGTGGATGCTATGCCCCAAAGTTTAGTGTCATCAGTGAACTTGGCCTGTGCACTTCTGACACCAATGTCTACATCATTGATAAAGATGTTAAAGAGAACCAGTCCAAGGACAGAGCCTTGGGGGACACTAGTGGTCACGGAGCACCATAATGATTTTCTACCATCAACCACTACTCTCTGGGTCTGACTTCAGAGCCAATTTCCTAGCCATTGGACTGTGATGTAGTTGAGGCCACAGTTGGCCAATTTTTCCATGAGGATGTCATGGGACACAAGATCAAAGGCTTTTTTAAAGTCCAGGTGTGTGATGTCAGTCTCTTCTCCCTTGTCCAGGTGATATGTCACCT
The DNA here is from genome assembly GCA_030014935.1 of Caiman crocodilus. Lineage (NCBI taxonomy): Eukaryota > Metazoa > Chordata > Crocodylia > Alligatoridae > Caiman > Caiman crocodilus. Next base: position 248,409,849 of record JAGPOW010000261.1, read on the forward strand.
GGTCATAGAAGGAGATGAGATTGGTCAGACAAGACCTACCTGTGCTGGTTGTCCCTCAGGATGTTGCCCTCAGCCAGTTTATCCAGAAGGATCTCCTTGATAATTTCCCCCAGAATTTTACTGGGGATTGAGGTCAAGCTGATTGGTCTGTAATTCCCAGGATCTACTTTCTGCCCTTTCTTGAAGATGAGTATCACATTGGCCTTCTTCCAGTCTTCATGTACTTCACCTGAGTGCCATGAGTTTTGGAATATTTTTGCCAATGGTTGGGCTATCTGAAACCTGTCAGCTCCTTGAGTACTCTAGGGTGTAATCTGTCGGGACCAGCTGACTTGAAGGTGTCCAGCCTCCCAAGGTGATCCTTTACTAGATCAACACTGATGCTGGGTATAAATACTCCCTCACCCTGGCCATCCTGCTTGTTGCTAGGCAGTGGTCCCATTGGACTGATGAAAGACTGACACGAAGTACCCATTAAGCAGATTGGCCTTTTCCTGGGTGTCAGTTACCAGCTATCCCATTTGGTTCAGCAAGGACCAATGTTACCCTTGTTTTTTTTCCAAATCCCTACATATCTGAAAAAGGAAATTTTGTTATCCTTAATATATGAAGCCAGATAGGACTCAGTTGCAGCCTTGGCTTTCCTGATCCACTGGTCTGTACCAGCAAGTATGGACCGGTGCTGAGTACTCTTCTATGGTGGTAATTCCATCCTTCCATCCTTTATAAATCTCTCCGTTTGAGGCATAGGACGTCCTTGAGTTTCCTGCTGAGCCAAGGGGGTTGCTGCACTCTTTTTGTTACCCTTCCTCTGAGATGGGGTGGCCATCCCTTGTGCTGTCAGGATCACTCCCTTGAGGAGCAACCACTCCTTTTGGACTTTTTTCTGTCAAGTTGTGGTTCCTTAGGGCCTTTCCTGAGCTTGTCAAAGCCAGCTTTTCTGAAGTCAAGGACTTCTTTATTGCTGACTGACTTGCCAGCTTTGTGATGGATAGTAAAGGTGATCAGCTCATGGTCACTATCACCCAGCTTTCCATTGATTCTTAGGTCACTGACTAGGTCATTCCCTTCAGCCAGTACCAGGTTCAGTAACACTTTACCTCTTGTCGGCCCACAGACTTCAGGTTGAGTCAGGTAGAGCTTGTCCACACACCTGAGGAAGCTTTGCGATGGATCAGATTTATCTGAGTGCTCTTCCCATGAGATGTCTGGGTAGTTAAAGTCTCTCATGACAACCGTGCACCAAGAGCATGCAGCCTCAGCCAGTTTCCTGGCGAATTCCTGGTCCAGCTCTTGTTTCTGGTCTGTAGTAGACTCCTACCATGATATCCCCTGTGCCACACTCCCCACGTATTTTTACCCAGAGAGACTCCAGTCGTCTTTCCTGGGTGCCAATGTCAATTTACAGGGACGTGTAGCTGTCCTTGACATAGAGAGCTACACCCCCCGACCCCTTTTATCTGTACGATCTTGCCTGTACAGGGTATAGCCATCTATACCTGTGGCCCAGTCATAGGTGAGGTCTCTGTTATCCCTATGAGGTTGTAGTCATTCTTGTTTAGCAGGAGGACTAGTTCCTCCTGTTTATTCCCAAAGCCCCTGGCATTGGTGTACAGGCAGATAAGTGTCCCACTGGGAGCCCCTGCCTTCCCTGAGGATTATTTTGGGGCTAAGGTAGTGGTGGGTTCCCTTAAGTGCCTTGGCCTGCTGGATTTACAAAGTTTGCCCAGTGGGCTTGCAGTGGCAGTAATTTCCCCAATCCCTGGCAGGCTCAGTTTAAAGATCCTTAGGTCCTGGTTTCCCCTGATAATAATAATTGCAAATTCTCTGATAAAACCCTCAAGGTCTGTGATTAAAATGAAAGTCCTCTCATTCCCTCCCATAGCCCTCTGGCCCTGTTTATGCCCTTCACACACCACCCCAGCCCCTCCAGTCCTGTTGGTGTCCCTTGTGCTCCACCCACAGCCCCCTACCCCCCAGTCTTGCCAGAGGCAGCCCCTAGGTGCCAGAGCTACAGGGCCAAGGACCTGGGTCCACAGCCCTTTGCTGCTGCAGCAGAGGCAGCAATGGATGCTGTAGCAGAGCAGAGCCCAGCTCTTCCCCCCTGCTACCTGCTGCCTGTGTTGTGGGCTTGGGGGAGTGGGGGGGTCTCCCCATCATTGTGCACACATCTGGAGGGGCAGGGGGGACCCATGACCCTCAGCCCTGTGCATGGAGCAGGGGCACACAGGTTCCTACCCTCTTGCCTGCCCCGGGGCCTCTGCAGGCCAGTGGGTGCAACCGGGTGCTGCAGGGAAGAGCTGGGCTATGCAGGGAGGGAAGCTTGTTGCCACTGAGCTGTGCACTGCCCTGATGACACCTCCCCTGCCTGTGCAGCAGCAATAGGGGACACAACCCCATGACACCGCCTATGCTGCTGCTGTGCATGCAGGGGACACCTTGCCAAGGCAGTGTGGAGCTCTCAGCAGCAAGCAGCTTTGCCATGCAGCCCCACTGTACCCTGCAATGTCAGGTTGCACCTGCTGGCCTGTGGAGGTCTCAGAGGAGGGCGGCAGGGCAGGGAGCCCGAACCTGCAGCAAGGAACGCGCACCTGCCCACACCCCATGCTCAGATCTGAGGGGCACAGGTCTCCCCTACCACTCTGGGAATGCGTTTAGTGGCAGGGCACTGGCCTCACCTCCTCTTTCCCCCAACCCTGCAGACATGCCACCCACAGCCCCATCCCACTCACCTCCGGGGCCCTGTGGCCATGCATTGCAGCCCCAAGCCCCACACACCACCTGGCACTGTCCAACTCTTACCTTTCCTCCTTATGGTGGCCTCAATCCCTACCCTACTTGCCTGCGGGAGCTGCTCTCCAGGGTTTCTGGTGGCCATGTGCATATACGTGCACGTGGAACCCCCTGCCTGACTGCCCCACTCCTGTTCCTGCCCCTGCCCAGCCCCTTGCAGGTATAAGTCTGCCAACCTGCAGACAGCTCTTTGCAAAAAATTTCTGGGTTTCTCATAAATGAGAAATCCACTTTTTCCTCAGGTAAAGGGGAAAATTCTCATTTTTCTCCATTTTTTCCATGGGAAACAGAAAACCTAGATCTCTGGTGATCAGACATTCACTTTTGATTCTGGAAATAGCCACGTGCCTGTAGTGGCCCAGACCAGAAGCTGGGGGGTGGGGAGCACTACTGCATGCCTCCTTGCTTGAATAGAGCAGATAGGTTGGGCCAAGGCTAGCTACCCATCCTACAGTGGGGAGAGAGGTTGTGGGGGAGGTACAAACATCTTGGGATATTGGGAGACAGAGTTAACTTGAATCTGGAGGGGATCTGGGACAGAAGTTCCATAAATCAATTTAACCTAAATCAGTTAAGTCTGATACTACATCCATTCAGGTTGATCTTAAACCTGTTTCTGCCATTTTGAAGGTGGTTTATGTGCACTGAACTTCTGTTGTGTTACAGATTTGTACTAGTTTCTGATAATTTATACTGTTTGATGTGTAATTTCTGACCCTAGCCTCTGAGTTCTTTGCAAAAGAAGAATTGCCCCAGTATTTTTCTGTAATGAATTAATGAATGAAAACTAAGAATGAGGGATTTTCTGAGAGGTACCTCAAGTTCGAGGGGTCCCTTGAGTCTAGAAAGGTTGGGAGCCACTGTTCTAAATCGATGGTTCTCAACTTCATTAGACTCAAGATAGCTCTTTGAAAACGCCAGCTCTTAGTTTTCACTTGGTTTTTGACTATGGAAAAAAATTAAGCAATTCTGCTGTTGCAGAGAACTCAAAAAGACCATAATAGTTGTAGGCCCTGCACAGGGGGTCTGTAGCCCTGCAGGGTGGCTGGGATCTTGCTGGGGGGGGAGGGGTGGAGGGACTGGGATGTGGCCCTGCAGAGCAGCTGGGACCCTACGGGGGGGCAGTCCATGTGCTCTGTGGGGTGCAGGGGACCCATCCCTCCTGAGCAGCCCCTCCACACAGTCCCCTCCGCCCCCCCCAGCAATCCCTCCACACCTGCCCACACACTGACCCGCATCCCCCATGCCCCAATGGCACAGGAACAGATAAGGCAGGAAGCAGAAAGCTGAGCAGCAGATTTGGCAGGGGAATAGGACCAGAGTGGCACTTAGGAAGGTTCAGAGCTAATTTGTGTCATGCCCACCAAAAAAGGTTGGCCCCAGCTGATCTGGAGAGAATGTGGAGTCTCCATCACTGAAAGTTTGAAAGTAGTTTAGATACGCATTTGTCTGGGATGGGTTAGACAGATATTCTCCTGTCTTAAATTGGAGGTTGGGTTGGATGATCGTCCTCATGTCTGTTCCAGCTCTGGTTTCCTATGGTTCTGTGAGCCAGATTGGTGAGCTGAATCTGAAGACAGATCAGTTAGTACATGCCACAAAGCTGGTGTCTAGCATTAGCTAATAATATGATCCAGAGGATTAAGACTTGGACTTCTTTGTATTATGGTAGCACTTAAGAACTTTATTTGCAAACTAGGACCTGATTACTCTAGATTACTGTACAATCTCAGAAAAAAGAGTACCTGCTGCATGGAGCTTTCAGCCAGTAGGACAAGAAAGAACTGATGAAAGCAGGCAGACAAGATAAACATGAAACAATTTTTCATCAGCGTGGAAGGCTGTTGTCTCAGCATGACATTGGGTGAATTGCACTGACTTTTTTTGTAGGCATCAATTATATTGCATTTTAAGGAGGCATGTGAAGGAGGATGATGAGGTAGCTTTACAGATATTTACAGGACACTTGTCCCATGCAACGCAGCATAAGAGGAAGAAAAGATGCATGTATGAAAATTTAACAATCAGGTGAAGGAGATTGGTGAGCCTATTGGAGGCAGGAGCTGACAATTTGTTGATGAAAGAGAGCTTGCACTTGAGTTTGACAGTACTGACAGTTAATGCCAAGTCACTCAGGCCCTGCTCAGCAAAGCGCATAAGCATACATTTGACTTTAAGCCTATGGATAGTCCTATGACTTATTGCATAACTGATATGCCTAATGGTAAAATAAGTGAAGTCAGATTTGCTTTAGAGTTCAGTCCTACAAGATGGCCCCTTCTCTGCTATGGGGCTGAAGGTGCTCAACACTTCAGAGAGAGACTCATCTAACTGTGTCTTACCTTGTCAGGGTGCTTGGTAGTTAAGTAATTCATGGTAGTTAAGTATCCGGAGATCATCTAATTGAAGGCTATACCAGCATGCTGAGCCATTTTAATATTTAATTCTTCCTTAAATCTTGTATCTTTGTTTTTAAAAGATGCAAAACTCAGTATCGCAGGCCATTTTAGGACAAAGAATTTTAAGACTCTGTGTCATTCTAGTTGCCCATTACTATATTTTCTTTGTCCCTGTAGTGTTTCCCTAAGGTATGCTGAACTGTATTCAAATAAGAGAAATACAAACAAGAGTAAGGGGAAAGATCAAGAACCACTGAGGGCATTGTTATTTTTGCCATTTGTTTCAGTGCAGATAGAATCAGGTTCAGGGAGGGTTTTTTTTTTTTAATAATCGCATGGAAGGCTCAAAATAGTCTCTTTCTCCATTGCATGTACATGCGAAGGCTATAAATGTTTATCAGCTACATGTTAAAGCCTGCTTTAGACATGTTGACTATACATAACCCTTAGTGCAGTTGTGAGAAAATAAACTGTCAAAAACTTTTGCCTTTACATTTCTCTCAGGGCCTTCTTGTACAGTGTGTTCTAGTGCCTGCACTTTGAGTTTTTATTTTCGTTTCCTACTCTGATCCTATCCTGACTTGCATTACTGCAAATTAAAATTAGTGATCACCAGTTTTCTCCTGCTCTAGTCTACACAAGTTATTTGGAAAGTTGTTGGCAGCCTCCTTGGTACTGAACTTTCCCAATTCTTTTATCAGTGCCTCGCTTGCAGCAGTGTGTTGCACGTTCCATACTTACAGTCACAATTAATGTAAGCAAAGTACTTGTCCTACTAGTCCTTTGGGCAACCTACTTAGCAAAGGCTTCAATCACTTTCCTTCATCCTAGATTTTTTTCCATTCACGAGTGCCTTCTTTCTTTGATATCCTGGCTGTCCAATCAAGTAGCTCATTCCTAATGCTAGAGATATTTACCTTTTAGATTAGAATATCAAAGACTTTCTTAAACTGTGAAGGCAAATTATACCCAAGGCTTGCTTTTATCTTCTCATTAGTTTTTCTATAAGAGCTCACTTTGGCAAGTGGAACTATAGTGTCCAGGTGATTTATTCTACTGTTCTGTTTCTGGTTAGCATTTCTGGTACTACTCTATGTTGTTATAACTTCTTTTCAGTGCAGCGGTACAAATCCTTGTTTCCAAGGATTTCAGAAATGTTTACTAAATGTTCTCCTTTAAAAGGCATTAGTTAGATCCTCTTAAAGATAGATGGGGGCAAAACCAATAGAGAAGGGAAAACCTATGTAAACAAATGAAAGGAAGGAATGACAGAGAAAAGAGGAGAAGAAACCAAAATCCAGTTATTAGTCTGCCACATACACATTAGAATTCATATTTATGTGTGGAAGAGGTCAGTCGGTTCCTCACTATTATTCTACTGCAAATGCAATGTACTGTATCCCTGCTAAAGGATATTGGAGTGTGTATGTCTCATTTCTGATAGGTACTGTATCTTCAAAGATTATATTTCCTTTTAGATTGAAAACCAGAGTACCCTGGAATGTCTTGCTTGTGAAGGATCAAAACTCACAAAGGACTGTACCTTACTATCACGGGTCACTAAAAATAAGCATCTCAATTAAAGGGAGCCTGATATTCAGAAATATGAGTACTCGGCTTGTAATGAAATGTGTGAGAATTGTGAGTGCACAGATGAGGCTGAAAATCAGATCTCTTTGTAAAGATAGATAGATAACAAAGGCATCAAATGAGGAAAAAGCATACCTTTACTTATTTCTTTCAGGAGTAATTGTACAAACAGGCTGATTACTTGCCAATCTCTTTACCTTGTCTGTAAGAATGCTATATATGCTGCCTATGTACATAGATACTCTGAATTGCCTTGCTGGAACTTCTAAGAAACTGGGACTAAAATGTGGAGTAACCTAGCGTTTCCATTTCCCCTGCTGTCCTTTATCACAGGGAGGTATTAACTGGGAACTGTTAAGAGTCAGCTTGCTTCTTTCCAGTGTGTGAGGCAAGGAGTTCTGGCTTATCCTGTTCATGGAACTGTGGCTTTTGCCATTAATCCAGCAGCTTCATGCTCAGGACCCCTGCTAGAAGTTGTTTATTTGTCGATGTCCCTCTTCCCCCAACCATGTTTTACTATCTTTCAGTCGGCAGCATGTGATGGTTTTTGTGAAGTGTACAGACAGGCACAGCAATGATGTGATGCAACTAGATGTTTCTGTACCTCAGACTAGTTGGTTTGGGTGCTGTTAGTAACATAAATTCATAGATTCAGAGATGTTAGGGACTGGAAGGGACCTCATGAGACCATCAGGTCCTGCCCCCCTGTGGTTGGGCAAGGAAGACCAGTGGGATCAGATGACCCCAGCAAGATAAGCATGCAGACATTTTTGAACATGTCCAGAGTAGGTGATTGTACCACCTCTGGTGGGAGTCTGTTCCAGACCCTGAACACTTAGAGTATGAAGACATTGTTCGAGTCTAAAGACATGTCTGATCTAAAGTGATCGTGTAGCGATTTATGACCGTTATTCCTTGTCTTCACCTGGGGTGCCTGGGTGAACACATGCTCCCTCAGGTCCTGATGTGCACCCTTATATACTTATAGGCTGCTGCCAAGTCCCCTCTAAGTCTTCTCTTCTCCTGGCTGAAGATGTCAGTGTGGAGCCCAGCATGGGCTATAAAATCCACCCACAAAATTGGGTCGATGTTTGCTCAGTTAGTCCATGCTGAATTTTGTTCTTCTGTGGCTCCTTTGATAGCACTTCCTATCAAACTATTCTAGAGATATATAAACTACAGCAAGTGCATTATAGACATACCATATATTGGCAAGTTCAAGTTTGTGGTTTTAGTATTCACCTGGCTCACTTAAATACTATCCAAATCTCCATGAAATGGAAAACTAGCAAAGAAAACTGCACAGTACACAAGCAGTCCTGTAAGATTTTTGGATGATGATCAAGAAGAGCTGGAGTTTCATTAATTTGAATACTACTTCATTACTATTTCAGTGTTCTTATTTTCTGGTGGCTGCTTAATTTCTCATCTTGTCACCCTAGGACATATCCCAAAGTTAAGTGAATAAATACACACTTTTCCTTTTTAAGACTATATAGGTCTGTCAAAGAGTTGTTTAGTATTGCATTTATTCAGGCACTGCCCACTGTCATTCTTTAAAGAACTTGCTGATGTCATATTTCTGTGATCTACATAACAAATGAATATTACTCCAGATCTGAAATGCAGAAGTATTACGTCTTTTAATATTCCTTCTTGCTTGGTTTACTGCCTTTAAAAGAACAACACAAAGTAGCTTTTGTAATGTTTTTATTAAGTGCTCTGAGAAGTGCCAAGATGATCTTCCTGGAGGTGGAAGTCCTTCATTTATCCGAGTAACAGTATAGAGAAAAGTATGAGTTTTTCTCATAATCCTATCCTGTTCTTCCCTACTCTCTCTGCAACACTGCCAGTTCATACTGTACCTGCAGTCCTAGTGGTTTTATGACCAGGTAAACAAGGATCTGAATTGCAGCCACCCATTTGTTCTGTGGAGGTCTTCAAATTCTGTTCAGATCAAGACACAAGCGAGGTTATTATGGTCACATGGATGTAAAAGGCTCACATCCCATTACTAGTTTCTGGACCCAGTAAATGTGCTGCTTTATGTGCTATTATTCTATCTTTCTGTTTGAAAATAGTTGTACTCTTTTGTAAGACTTGTATGAGTTGAGTTCATTGGGAACTGGGGTATACAGCTCATTTGAAAATCAAACCAAATTTGTTTAGGTATCTAAATATAGGAACCCAGTTTTGGTTATTGTTTTTACCATGAAAAAATAGAAAGAACTTTTTGATTGGTTGATTTTTTTGCACAGCACTTTCTCATCTGTTAAAGCATATTAAGATCCAGCATTGTTTTATGATAAAAATCACAAGTAACATTTTAAAATTGTTTTGATTACTCTGCACCAACCCTCCCACTCCGCTTCCCTCTGGGTTGGATTAAATATTTCTCAGAGAAGCAAAGCTTTTCACTAGCTTCATTAGGGTTTTTACCTGCAGTGTCCCATATCAGGCCCTAAAGCAGTGATACCCCCTTGGTATAATGTTATAGTTCAATATCAGTTCTCACCCGTTCTCTGCAGGAACTCTTCAGTCTATCTTCTTCTAAGAAGTACTTTTCAGTACAGCTCTTCCTGCTCCTTGCCCTCCCGTTAAAAGACAATATCAGCTATCTTTACAATAGGCCAGGAAGCATTTGTAAGAGGTTAAGTGATACTCCAAAGATTCCTTAATTGAGTTTAGATGCATTCCATGCATTTTTACACAAGCATCAAAGCTAATGTCTTCCCAAAGGTAAGCAGTTTCTTCTCATATTTCAAAAAATCATCACACATTTTCATCAAGCTTTCAAGAATGAAAGCTACTAGATTGCAGTGTTGTCATAATAAAAAAGAAAGGTGCACATGGGTATTGTGAGCCAAAGGTGACAAGTGCTGAACAAATAGCCCGTGAAGCCTTTTTCCTGCATGACAGTGTCCATCTCAGTCTGTTGTTGCTCTTGCACTCCAGTTCAGATATGTTTGATCAACTTTTAAATGATTAACGTAGCAATAGCAGGTGAAGGCAGTCGTCACACTTTGATACAGGATAAAGTACAAGGAAGTCTGAAGGAATCTTTAATTGCCAATTGAACATCAATTCTTAGTGCAGCTCATGTGAGAAGTCAGCCTAAAAACTGTATTCCATAGCCTACCCTGAAATCGAATTCAATCACACCAATGTAAATTTGGCATACGTTGCATTTAGTTAATTCTGCAATGGGCATCTTTCTCTTTCTCTCCAGATTAACATAGTCATGTCTGAGTATACAACTTAGGCCTTTCCATTTTTTTTCTACAACATTAGTATCTAAATTGAATGTTTTGAGCTTATTGGAAGGACTAGACTTCCACCCAATCTCAATTTTTAAAAATGACCATTAAACAATGTATTTCCAGTGACAGCCACAGTCAGGTAGCATGGGCTCTTCCTGGAGGAAGTTTCTACCGTGCTGTGCTGCAGCTAACCAGTGGGAGAACTAGTAGTGACTGGGTCCTGATGCTCACCTGTCTGTGACTCAGGCTAGGTCATTCCTGTACCCACACTGCAAAATGTTGCTGACTCCTTGTGTAAGGAGTGGACTTGGGGGTGGTACTTACAGTTTGACCAGAGAGGAACCTATGGTGGATGATGAGTCTCAGAAAATGTATTGGTCACTAGAAGGCACATTCCCGTCTCTCTGACTTTACTGAGAAAAAAAAAAAAAAGGTGGTTACTTCTCTTTTAAAATATTTAAATATTTGTCTCGATGGCAAGTAGAGTTGATTATTTGCAAATATTTCCATTGAAATTAGGCTTTTTTAAATAACATTTGTAAACCAATTTTCATTTCTACAAATGTGTTTTTCATAAGTATTTCCCAAACTGTTTGGGACCCATAATTTATGTATTTCTCATGGGCCCTACATGTAGTATCTCTGCTTTCCACTACTATTTATTCATAGATATTTTTGGTATAGTTTCCGGTTTCTGATTAGATGATTGACAGTTTTTAGATAGGAGGATAACAGATGACTAGTAAATCATTCTGTTATTGCACTGACTCTGTAGTTCAGAGTTAAATATGAAAATCTGAATGCAGTCATGTTGCTCTGAGCCTTTTGTACATGGTGGGATATATATTTAATAAATAGTATGTTCATATAAATGAAAATCTCTGCAGGTAAATACTTGTGAAGAGTAAATAAAAAGAATGATAGATATGGCTTATCTGAAATATTCTTTGGGATGTTGGTAGATGCTGTTGGAGAATGCCTCTTTCTTTTTCTGTATTCAGCCAACTTATTGGTAAACCATTAAACTATTGAATAATGTGGTTGAAATGTTGGCCTCATTGACAACAGTGGGAGTGTTGTCACTCACTGCAGCAGGGCTAAAATTTCACCCCAGCTTGCATGAAGCCTGAATTCTTCCATCACACAGCCACTTTACACTGCCAGTATAGGTTTAGGAGTCCATGGTATAAATAAGAATCATATCCTTGGTTACCTGTATCACTTTTTATAGTTTACCTGTTGCATTTATCTCTTTGTATCTCATTGGAATCATTCTCCTTCTAGTTGTTAGTTGTACCCTGCCATATCTATTTACCTCATAGGTGTTTCAGTTTGAATATTTCCTGTTCTCATTTTCCTCTCTAGACTGAGCTATTGGTTGTCTTATATGGTCTGTGTTTGGCAAGGGAAGGTTGCATCCCTGCAGTGCACAATGGTGATATGGTGGAAAGCCCTTTTATGAAAAAAAAAAAAAAAAAATAAGTATGACCCAACTGTCTCCTGAACCAGAAGCAGTTATAACTGCATCTGCTTGGCACCATGGGTGGGTTAATTATGTCTGTCACTCAGTAGTGCTAATTAATCTGTCTGGGCATCAAGTGGATGCTGCTAAACTGTTTCCTGTTCAAGATGCAGTACATGCAGACAGCATGTTTGAGGGTGATGCTGCCTGATGCGATAAGTTTACCACATAGACATGCCAAAATTTTTTTCTTGTTTACTTTTACTTAGCATGAGGCACCCATTTCTGGCTGCAGTAGGGATTCTGCCTATCCTTCCTTCCTTCCTTTTCATGTCCTTGTTGGAATCTGCCTATAAAGAGCCCAAAGAAGAAAATTGTAATTGTAATCACTGCTTTTCTACCTTTGTTACAGGGGGGTAGGATGCAAAACAATTGTTTTAAATTGCAACAAAGTACATATAAAAAACCCTATTTATTGTTAGAAGAGTAAGCTAGCAGAATAGACTGCTAAGGGAAGTTGTAAAATCTCCTTTCTTGGGGATTTTCAAGATGAGGCTGCATAAGTGTTGGTCAGGAATGTTTTAGGCAGTAGCATAACTGGGGTGGATGAGCAGAGCACCAGCCCCAGCCCTAGGTGACCTTAGGATGCTCACCAGACTGGCACCTCTACCCTTCAAGAATACACAGAAGCAGCTCCACAGCGTTGCTGTTGCAGCCACATGGACACTTTGCTACTGCTGTAGGAGCAACAACCAGGATATGTGGACCATGCAGCAGCATCTGGAGACTTTTTGAGTTTCCAGAGTAGGTAAAATTCCCCTCTCCTCCACTTTCCTTCAGGGCTTTCGTAGGATGCAAACTCTGCTCATTACACATCTGGTTTTTTGGAGTTCATAGATTCATAGATGTTAGGGTCAGAAGGGACCTCAATAGATCATGGAGTCCGACCCCCTGCATAGGCAGGAAAGAGTGCTGGTTCTAGATGACCCCAGCTAGATGCCTATCTAACCTCCTCTTGAAGACCCCCAGGGTAGGGGAGAGCACCACCTGCCTTGGGAGCCCGTTTCAGACCTTGGCCACTCTAACTGTGAAGAAGTTCTTCCTAATGTCCCGTCTAAATCTGCTCTCTGCTAGCTTGTGGCCATTATTTCTTGCAACTCCCAGGGGCACCTTGGTGAATAAAACCTCACCAATTCCCTTCTGTGCCCCCGTGATGAACTTATAGGCAGCCACAAGGTTGCCCCTCAGCCTTCTCTTACGGAGGCTGAAAAGGTCCAGGTTGTCAAGTCTCTCCTCGTAGGGCCTGGCCTGCAAGCCCTTAACCATACGAGTGGCCCTTCTCTGGACTCTCTCCAGGTTATCCGCATCCCTCTTGAAGTGCGGCTACAAGAATTGCATGCAGTATTCCAACTGCGGTCTGCTGATGCACGATAAAGTGTCATTGGCTTTTCTGATGCCTTAGTCACACTGCTGACTCACGTTCATCTTGGAGAGTCCTAGGACTCCAAGATCCCTTTCTACTTCCATGCCACCCAGCAGGTCATTCCCTCGGCTGTAGGTTTGCTGGACATTTTTCCTCCCTAGGTGCAGCACTTTGCATTTCTCCTTGTTGAATTGCATTCTGTTGTTTTCTGCCCACTTGTCCAACC
>JAGPOW010000261.1:248424833-248446999 GCA_030014935.1 Caiman crocodilus
ATGAGTTTTAGTTAAAGCACCCCGTTGCCATTTTGAAATGTAGGATGGTGAAATACCCATGATGCTGTAGCATTCTGGAGTGCTCTAATTGGAACGCTCCAGTAGACTCAATTATTCAGCTGCTCCAAAACATTCTAATTAGAACGTGTCTGAGCATGTGTATAGGCACCTGGAGAGCCCGAAAGATGCGTAGCATGTTCCTGAGAAATCTTTTTTGTGTGCCCATTTGTGCATACTGTGTTGTACAGACTGATATTTGTCTCTATTTGTCTGTTGGTGGATGGAAATTTTGGGGGCAGTATAGACCTTTCAGTGGTATGTTTTTCTGGATGTTTATGGAGAAGTATCCTCCAATACAAACCCAGTCATTTTTAAATATATTTTTTGATATGATATTAATGAAGAATGTAGGACAACTAGGACAAGTCGAATAGGGTGCAGTTTAGAGCAAGGGTCAGCAACCTTTTCAGGCTGTGGGGTGGACTGCCCCAGTTCAGATCAGAAGCAAACCAGTGTACAGGAAATGGGCACTAGGATCCAGCTGAAGCTGCCACCTTTCCCAATGGCTGTAGAAGGAAAGTGTCTACCATCACGACTTTTCCCCACTGTGACATGGGGGGAGAGTGTCCACAGTCTGTGCCCATCCCCATGGCAGTAGGAGAAGGACACTGTTGCCAAAGGTTTCCGCCACTGCAGAGGAAAGTGCTGGCTATGGATACTCCCTGTGCCGCTGCAGGGGAAGAAAAAGTGATGGTGGGCACCTTCCCAGTGCAGATGCTGTGAAAAGCTGCAGCTGTGACTGGGTCTTAATACTCACCCACCAAGTGCTATCCTGCCTCTGACCCATGATGTAGGTTGGTGAGCCCTGATCTAGAGTATAATTCCTCTCTGTAGGGGGCGAGCACACAGATTACAGTATTTGAAGGAAATTAAGCAGCGTATAGATTCTGCACTGGTCATGTGAATGGGGTAAATTTTACCCCGTAAATTAATTTCTGTTAAAAGTATACTTTTTTTCACCTGAATTTATTGCTGAGCTACTTATCTTTTCCTTACTTAACTGAAGGGATCTTCAGTCATTGATAAAGGATTTGGTTTTGGTCAGGATTGTCCATTTCATTTACATGACATTCAACACGCTAAAGCAGCAGGCGGGAATCATATTTGGAAAATATTTGATTTTATTTCTGCACCCGTTGAAAATATTGCCTATAGTAGAATTCATTAAGTTTGGTCTGTCATATTTTATTATTTCACTATTTATATTTCTCTGTACTGAGATTGATACTGAGGCATTTATTTTCTGCCTCTCTCTGAGGGCAGAGAATACGTAAGCCCTTTCTCACTGTTTTACATATGTAAAAAGGTGGGAGAGAATTGGAAGAGAACTTAAAACTCATCATTAATTTATTCAGTATAAAATGGAAAATTTCCTTAAATAGAAAATTTACATTTGATTTCATCTCCAGGACTTTCATTAAAAGTTGGTTGTACTTGTCCTTATTCCAAGAAATTTTTGGAGTTGGTTGATTCACTATTCAAAATAATAAATTCAGAATAAACAATATTTGGCATCAGACAGCTCAAAGGAGGGACACATGTTCCTGCTGTTGTTACTTGTTGGAACTACCATATTTTCTCACATACAGTATGCCCCCGAAATAAGATATGCGCCTTGTTTTTGAAAGGCAGAATGAAGAAAAAAAGATCTTTCCTTGTAGAAAGTAACTGAGTAGGAGCAGAGTTAGAGCGCCAAATCTGCTCATTTTTCACATGCAGAGTTACTTTTGCTTTTGCCTAACAGAAACTCAAGCAGCAGAAACTGCTGTTACCATATTTCCTCCATTTATAATGCATCCCCCAAATTCTAGAGGCTTGTTTTTGGGGGAGTAAAATATGCTGGATGTGAAAAAATACAATTTTTTTTTCCAGCTGGGGGTGCAAGTTTCCAACTTCTGCAAGTGCAAGGAATAGAAGTAATCCCCTTCGTCTCAATCCCATTTCTCCTTTCCAGGAGAAAAGGGATTGAACAAGGAGTTGAATTTTTAGTCCGAACACCTTAGTCAACTAAACATAAACTTTATGGGTATTCTTGTAGATTTGCACAATGGTAGACAGAATGACAAATAAAACAGGTAGTCAAGTCGTATTATAATTTTTACCATTGTAATGTTTATTATTTATATTATTGTCACGCTTTGGAACACTCATCAGGGACCAAGGACCCTGCTAGGTAATGTACAAATTTAAAACAAAAAAATGGCTCCCGCTCCAGAGATCTTGTAATATAAATCCAGTTATTTAGAAGGACTATTTAGTATCATAGTATCTAGGGTCAGAAGGGGTCTAGAGTAGGCCATCTAGTCTGACCCCCCGCCAATGGCAGGAATGAGTGCCAGGGTCACAGGACCCCAGCCACGTACCTATCTAGGACCCCAGCCAAGTACCTATCTAATGCGGTTGGTCCCGGTGGCCGGGCCGGGTGCCGCATCTGCAATATTGCCGGGAAAGGTCCGCGGAGATTTTTGGGGACGTGCTTTTCGGGACCCTAAATGCCCATCTTCGGTTCCAGGACGGCAGGCAGCGCATCCTCCATGGCAGGAGCGTGCCAGAATCTAGGTTAACACGCTACTAAAAATGTGGACCTCTATTTCTGTGGCCAAGGACTGTTGTTTTTTTTTTTTTTCAAGTGAAGTACTGCTATTAGGCTAACAAAGGCTGCCTTTTAGTAGTTTTTATGGTTCCATTAACTTGAAAATACCACTTATTGTAATATAATTTTTATGATTATAATTAAAGATTGACTTGATTTTATAGTATTGTATGCAATTTGATTTTTATGGAAGCCGTATAGTAAAATCCAACCATTCCTGCAGAAAGCCCTGCTGCTGGGGAGGGGAGGGGCTGTTTGCTCCCCTGTGGGAAAACTGGGGTGTGGGGGGTTAGGCGCACTTGAGGGCTGTTTCGGCAAATGGCCCTAGCACCGGGGAGGGGCTGCTTGCTCCTTCGCGTGCCCAGAGGAGCAAAACAGCGCTTCCCTTACCAGGTACCAGGGCTATCTGCCAAGGCAGCCACCAGGAGCCCCCAACCCTCTGCACTTTAGTTTTCCCACCGAGAGGAGCAAACAGCCTCTCCCCTACCCAGCCCCAAGCTTTCTCCTCTCCTTGCCCCTTTTGCAACCCCTTTTTCCCTCCCCTGGGCTGCTAGACTTTTGTTTCTGACTGGGAAATGCATTGCTTTCCCCAGCCTGCAGCAGTCAGCTTGTTGCAACAAAATGCCATGATATGGCCCATTGCTGGGGATCTCCTCAATGAACAGCCATATTGAGGCATTTAATTACAAATCACATTTTTCATCAAAATCACCATTCACGAGAAATGCAAAATCACGATTTCAACTAGGTCCTAAGATTGACGGATTAGACTAGGCCCTATTCCCGTCCTCCCAATAACAAAATTTTGAAGAGTACTAAGGCCTTTGTATAGTCCCCACCTCCATAACTGTATACTATATGCTAAAGCTATTCATTTAGAATTCCTTAAAATCTTTGCCTCAACTTGGCTACCATGCATGGGTGTCCTCTCTCTTCTTTCCATGGTGTTGTGTAGAAAATTTGTAAACATTTTACCCCAGGCTAAAATCGGTCGCATGATTAACTTTGCCTGTCTCAGATTGCATCAGTATACGAGAACCTATGTGCCCATGTAGCTACAATGCAATGGGTCCTGTACCAACTCTACCAAGTCATATAATAACTATAATTTTAACATTTCCATAATAAAGTTTACTTACGTTCTTGGTACGAAAATGTCTTTGAAATCTTTTAAGGTTTCATTCCTTTTAAAATCTTCATATGAAAAGCACTAGATTAGTTGATTGTTGTAGCATTATATTAAT
This sequence comes from Caiman crocodilus, assembly GCA_030014935.1. Classification (NCBI taxonomy): domain Eukaryota; kingdom Metazoa; phylum Chordata; order Crocodylia; family Alligatoridae; genus Caiman; species Caiman crocodilus. Next base: position 248,428,731 of record JAGPOW010000261.1, read on the forward strand.
AACTGTCTAACTACTAGAGAAAACCAGCTTGTTGAGTGAAATATAATATCTCTTATATAATCATCCATTAAAACCAGCTCAAATGTACTTTGCTAAGTTTAAATAATTTCTTTCCTTCTATTTACTTTTGAAGATGGTGCAGATAGATGTTCTGAACTGACATACAGAAGCTGATGGGAAGGAGGATTATGAACTAGCGACAGCATTTTCTGCATAGCCCGGGAAGGCTTGTACATCAGTGAGCAAACCCTATCACTCTCACATTTTGGCCTTGCTGCACAGAGGTTAGGGAGGATACAGCAGCAACACTTTGCAATTAAGTGTTTTTCATCTGAATATCATAATGTGTGTTACATTGGTGAGTAAATATTACTGCCCTCATTTTACATCCTGTGAAACTGCAATGCAGAGAGAAGTTATGACTGTTATCCAATAAAATACTGAAACACCTGTCTAGCTTTCAGTACATGAGTAATGATGGCTCAAATGGTTGAAGTGAGCCACATGGTTAAATATCTTGCTGGACTGGGTCTTGAATGACTTTCTCAATGTCACCATGCAGAATTAATGCTAGTACCTGGATCTTCTGTGTGTCAGTTCTATGCCATCTTTCTAGAACACAATACATTATAATAATTAACTGATAACTTACAGGAGGAGATGAAAGGTGAAGAAAAATATAAAATCCAATTAAATGGATTTGTATCCATTGTAATGGATACAAATTCCCCATTCCCCATAGCACTTGTATCACATTTCCTGGAATGCTGAATGTCTGGTGGTCATTGCCTGGAAGAGAATAGCTTGTTTGTTGTGGTCAGGGAAAACCCCAGATTAAAAAGAGCAAGAACATGATGTACAAAGTGACTAGACTGCTACAGAGATAAGGCTATTCCCTCAAGAACTTTCCTGGGAATGGTGATACATTGTTAATGTAGGTTGTTACTGGTAACTTAACTTCATAAAATGTCATTATTTTAAATGTTTCCTATTTTTTGGAAATTGATATATGTAATAAAAGGACTACAAGAAAGGGTTCTTCTCTATTGCTAATTTTTAAAAGCATATTGAAAGACCAGAAACATTGGTAGCTGAGTGTATATTTGCATCACCAAGGAATATTGTTCATATCAAGTTGCCCAAAAGTCCGGCTTTGGGCTTTGGAAGGGACCATGTGATTTCTGCAAGTTTTTTGACAGGGTAAAAGAATGTAGAAGAGTGTTTATACTAAACAGATTAAGCTGTTTGTAAACATGTCCCCTTTAAATTAAGTGCTGGTTAGGACAAAGAAAGTGCTTTGTTGTTGTCAGTTGGATTTGTCTTAAGTCAAATGGGCAAACAAGTTAAACATCGGATCCTCTTTAAATCCCTAATGGCTGTGCAGATTAAATCTGAAAAGGTCTGTAAAATGAGTAAAAATTAAATTGCTTAAATTCTTTCTCTCATTTACTTTGGCTAAAGCATTTTTTTTCTTTCCTCTCTTCTCATCCGGCTTTAGGGAACTTTGTTTTCAAACCACATTAGCATAGAGACAAATATTAAACAAGAATTTCACTTCTCTGCAGTCTTGTCACTTGTGATGAATAAGACCTTGCTTGGTAAGTGGTGGTGACACATCATTGTGGCAGCTTCTGCATCTCAACAGAAGGATAATTAATCTTGCTATCAACACTGCTAAACAGGGGAGGCTCACTCAAAGTTTTATACCATAGTGCTGCTTTGTGTAAGGTGGGATGCCTCCATTTGAAATGGTTGTCTGTGAGTCATGAACTTCCTGTAATTGGGTTGTTTTTTTTAATCACTTGGCTTTTTGAATTGTGGGGAGAAGAGTACATAGGCTTTGTGCAGTGTTGATGTGGATCTTTTATGCCTGAGGGGTTGGTTTGTTTTGCCCAATTCAGAAGTAACATGGGCATGGATGAGTAAGATGGACGAATACTAGTGCATGCACGAGCTCTCGCAGGGCCTCATCCTATGGGTATCCTCGCATCCCACTGACTCCAGGGGCAGTTGAAGGTACTCAACATCCCACAAGGACATAATCTGGGGTGAATACATAGTGCAGCTGCTTTCACATATCAGTTATGGGCATGAAGGGATTTACTATTAGCCAGCCAAAAGCTGAAAGCAACAGAGCTATTAGAAGGTACACAGATTGCTATTCAGCATATCATTTAACATTTAGCAGTCACCACTTCTTTTTTTTTCAGAAATCCAGTATTACTGTAGCTCTTGAACGATGAAAAATCAGAGCAGTAAAATAGGAATATATTTTCTTCAATTATCTTTTCACTCACTCTAATAAAAAAAACCAACTTTATAATATTAAATGGATGCTGATTGAAGATAACAGAGGTGTTAGCTGTGGTGTCCTGGCTAAATTCCAGTTGGCTAATTACATGCTGCCTATCTAAAATTCGCTTATAGTTTCATTATTTAGATGAACTATTCTTCGTGTTTTGTCCTGAGCTGTTGCATATTGTTTCTGTTTAAAGGCTTTTATAATTACACAAATTTGTTCATTTAAAAGTGAATGCTGAAGCCAAATTTCTGTTCCTTAGAAACTCATACTTAAAATTATAGATATGGGAAATTAGCTGGAAACACATCTTCCTGTGGTTAAAGGGAAGGACATGTACTCTGCATTGTGATGTGATAGCACGATATCCCAACCTAACATATTCAAACAGAGCACACGACATTTTCCACCATCAGTGGGAGGGAAATATATTATGGGAGGGAAATGTATTATGTTGATGGGTCTTCCTAAACACGTCAACATGGGATTTTTTTTCCTTCATTTGACCTTTGAGTTGTATTTTTCTGTATCCTTTCTGTATTTGGGATCTGTATTTCTGTTTGCTTGTTTCCCACTATCCTGCTGTGCGTCATACACCTGTCAAAAGGGCACCTCAGTTGAGAAGGTCAGATGTGCAGCTGCTCCTTGCTGTAATACTATTTAGTTTTTCTTGAATGAATGAAGTCTTGTGGCTTCCAGCTACAGTCAAGAAAGGGAGATTTGGAGCTACTCCAGTGGCCTGAGTCACAGCACTTACAGCGTGGTGAGCTACACGACCTGCCTGTGGGTCTTTTGATGGGATTGTGTAAGGAATGGCACGTACGGGTACACCTCGTATTTAGAGGTGCAGAACCCCCCTGCCTAGCAACGTACGCTTTGAGTCGTGAAAGGCTATTTTACTTTGCAGTTCTTTTGTATAAGTATTGATGGCCTCTATGCAAGGATCAGAGATATAACTGCCAAGTTTTGTGCCCTGGGCAAAACCCTGCTGGGTTGAGGGTGAGGCAGGGGGAGACATTGGCACATATACGTGTGCTGGATGCCTGCTCCAATGTGTGCTAATTAGCACACATTTGAGCAGACTTGATTAATTGAGTCTGTTGGAGCATGCTAATTAGCACGTGCCAGCAGCCTCTGCATCACACGTATTCAGTGTCCTGCACTTCAAGATGGTGGCAGGGGCACTTTAACTAAAACTCGTTGGCGAGTTTTAGTTGAAGTCCCCCTGCCACCATGTTGAAGTGCAGGGTGTTGAATACATGCAACTCTGTGTGCATTTTAATTAGATTGGCTCCCAAGAGCTGCTCTATTTTAAGTGCCCCTCCCTTGCTCTGGAGCATGTGTAAAGACACAAGTGCCAGAGAGTAGAGAGTGGGGAGGTCAGTTTTACCTGCCCTGGGGACTCAAAGTCCCCAACTGTGGTGTAGAGTGGTCTGTCCCATCCCAGTTGGTGCCGATGCTGCTACAAACTCTCTGGGGAGTGGCCTTTCTGTAATGTGCCCTTACTACACTGTGCACCCACGCATATTGAAGCAACCAGGCCTGACCAGATCAAATCCACATGTACAGTGTTAAAACTTTGTACCATTAATATCACTTGTAGTAGGGGTCACACATCAACACGACACCTGATGAGCAAGGAGTCCTGTTAGTTGTCCTTCTTTTTATATATCTTACACACCTTCAGCCTTTCTTGTTTCAAAACATCATTAGTCATGTGGTCAGCTGATATGTGTCCCTGCAGTGAGAGCTGACAGAGGGAATGGTGCCCCAAAGTATTCTATGTCAGCCTATGCAGATAAAAAAAATCTAAGGTTTTAAATGCTCAGCTTTTTTATTTATGTTAATTATATGTTCACACTCAGTTCATGACCATCACTCTGTGTTGAAATGTCATAATGTTTGCTTCTGAATTAATTTACTTCAGTAAAAAAAATAACCTAGATCCCCTCCCGTTATAAATTGAAATACTAATGTTGAAGTCAATGTGGCAACACTCAGCTGAGAACCTGGCCATGTATAGTGATCAACAGAGTCAGTGCTATACTCATGTGGCTCTAGGCAGGGGCCAAGCGTTGGGTTTTTCCCATCCACACATTAGATGGTTGCATTAAGTTAACGCAGGGAAAACACCCTTGGCCTAGACCCTGGGCAAGTTCTTTGGTTGCTCACTCCTAAAGCTAACCTTGGTGGTCAAAACTGACCTACATCTGTCATATATTTCTCCTTGTGCTCTTTTTTGCTATTGGGTTGATAAAGATTAGCATTTTTCATGTTAATAGTTTTTATGACCGTACAAAGCACCAGACTGAAAGAAAATACCCAAAGAGATGTCAACAGTTCCTTATAAGAATTGTGTCAAAATACTCTTAAAATATACGGTCATTGTTTTAAGCAATTTATTAATAAGCCTATTGATACCAGAAGATTTTTTTTTCTTGGAGTTCTGTAAAAAAAAACAAAAAACACCCATAACTGTTTAAAATGCTATCCACACAGGCTTAATGCCAGGAAAAGCAATCCCATTAAATTGGACCTCATGAAATATTTATGAGGTCCAATTTAAAATTAATTCTGGCATTAAGCCAAACCAGGCAGTATATTTGCTACTGTATTAAAAAGAAGCAGATGAGGTATTTTTTCACAATAGTAATCTGCCCAGATTTTAGTATGGCCCTAACGGTATTTTCAAGAATACAGCTGTTATTTTTGGCGCAAAATAAAACACTTCTTTCAGTACCTGTTCATGCAGAAGCCATTGTATTTGAAATGTCATCATTCTGTAACCTTCCTTCCTTCCTTCTTTCCCAGTAATGAAATCTCTTTTTTCTGTAAAATTCTCCATCTCAGACCTTAGAGGAAATGGACAATTTTGTAATTTCACAGAGGGGAGAGGTTTTTCTGGAGAGGGGATATGAAACTTTTCAAACTACCTAAGTACTATTCTCAAAAGTAATTTAGGCAATTAAAAGGCTTACTTCCAATGGGGACTTAGTCTCTGAAGTAAGTCGATTTGGAAACATAGCTCACATTCCTAAGTTATTTAGGCTGTTTTGAAAAGTTTACCCTTGGTTACTGTACCAACACTGGAGTGTTATGCTTTGGCATCAATTCAGGCCTAGCCAAACTACACCCATACTTTTAATGGAAGTGTTTTAGTAAAACATGCAAAGATTTTTCATTAGCACATAAATTCCCAATTCTGCCTCCACTTGACTCCCTAATTAGGATGGAATCAGTGAATGGCACTTTCTGTATGTGAAAGGAAAGGATCAACTGTAGATCAGACAGTGGGAAAGATACTGCCTGCTGATAAAACAGGCCAGAGCAAAACTCAAGGCCTTTGAAATCAAGGGGAAGCTCCATTAATTTCAATGATAAAATTGAAAAAAATGAACAAAGCCTCTACCCTATCTTTAATATATTGTGCATTGTTTTAATCTTCAATCAATCTGAGTCTGGAACTGTTCCTTACATGCTTGGAAAGCACCTAATATGTGGATGCTACAAGATATACAAATAATAAATAACAACAATAACAGCTTGGGCAACTGCTTCTGTAGCTTGGACTTAAATCTGATTTTGAGATGACAAAGAGTGCTTTGCTATAGTGCCATACAATAGATTTGATTTACAAAGTCAGGAAACATAGTGAACCAATTAAAACATTTGATTCAGGAGCAGAAAAAGGACTGATCAGTAATTCTGAGAAAGGTGAGATCAAGTGGGGAATGATAAAGTTATGTATTTGTGCACTTCGGCATTTTACTTAAATGCAGCTAAGTGCTACTTACTCATTGAAATGTAGTCATGTAAGAGCCACTTATGTCATTTATATGAATTTTTGGTTCTATCTCCACCTGTACGGTTAGATTTGTCCTTCTGAGAATCCTCCTTCTGGCATGCTCTTCTCCTGGACCTACATATTTTCCCCGTCTTGACTGCCCTCCCCACATCTGCTTGTTTTTTTTTTCTCTCCAACTGAACTTGAGAAGTACTCACAGGCAGCATTTACATGAGATGCTAACTGTGCAGTTGTCTAACAAAACTATGCAGTAGCTTGTCACTGCATGAGCAGTGCTAATATGCTACTGTGCAGTAGTATTAGGCTACTGTGCAGTAGCATCTTTAAGAAAGGGTTTGCTGTTGCTACGGTGCAGGAACTGCAGTTACTGCACATTTAATTTAGTATTTGTGTACTAATTTATTTAGTACTTACATAATCATATGTAATGAAGTACTAAATAAATGTGTAGTAAGCACTATGCATTAATGAATGTGTAGACGCACCCACAGTTACATGCCTACCCAGCATGCTTGGGAGGAAACATTTAGCCTTATAGGGGGAAACAGAATCTAAAAATCCATGCAACTGACAAAAATACCTCATATACCATTCTATTTAGATGTACAAGAAGCGGTTAGATGCCCTCAGATGAAATAGGATTTGGGCTTTTGTATATAAATTATCCTGGATTTTCTTCTTCCCCATCTCAATCTGTGAATGAATTTAGAACTGAGTGCATAGGCACATAAACAAGTTAATGCGAGGGCAGGGTTTTGCAGTGTCACTGAAAGAGGGGTAAGCTACCACAGATTAGCATTCAGTTACTGTGGGGTAAAAGCATACACATGAATAGTCATCTGGGAGGAGTTGATGAGCTGTGAAGTCTCACCCTTGGCTAAGCATAGACATTTGGGAGGGCTAGGGGGTGGTTAGATCACGTTAAAAATGGCTACCTGATCTAAGGTAAGTAGGGTTGGAGGGTTAGTGGGGGAGGGAGTTTGGGTGCATGGGGTGGACAAACAAGCTCAGTGGGGATCAGGTGTCCATGGTGGGGACTGGGGAACAAGTGGGATCTTGAGGGTATTGGTGGGGGGGTAGGAGGGATCTGTGGGAGTGATTGAGGGGATGCAGGAATAGGGCAGGCAGGATCCACAGGAGCAGTGGGGGCCAGATGTGATCCGTGGAGGGCAGTTAGGATCTGTGGGGAGGGGGAACAGAGGGCAGGCAGTAGGGGTGTGCAAAGTAGACCCTATTCGGTTCAGATTCAGCCTGAATCAGGGACAGTGGTTTGATTTGTTGGTTTGGATCACTGTCCCTGATTTCAGTTCAGCTGAATCTGAATCTGAAGAATCAGCAATTCAGACATAGACACAGCTTTAAATGTTTTTTCTACATACTTTGAGGTAGCAGGCATGGCTCGTGATTTCTGCGATGCTGGGGCGCATGGAGCATCTCACAGGATTTCCTCCACACGCTCGGTGGTGAACCCAGAAGTGGACCAGAAGTACTTCTGCTGGGAGCATGTGGGGGGCTCCCCCCCATGCCGTCCCGGCTCGGTGATTGGCTGCAGGCCCTGACCCAGGAGGCACCAGTCAACCAAAGCCAGGGTGGTGCAGGGTGTGCCCCCAGTGCACTCTCCAGCAGACCCGGAAGTGAAGCAGAAGTGCTTCCTTCTGGTCTGCTTCTGGGTCTGCTGCCAAGTGTGGTGGGGAGCCCCCTGTGCTGCTGTGGGACACTTCGTGTGCCCCAGCATTGCAGCACTCATGAGCCCTTGCTACCCAGAAGTATGTAAAAAAAAAACCATTTAAAGCTGTCTCTATATTTGAATCTCCAAATCTTTCTGAATCTCTCCGCATGGATTTGGAGAGATTAAAGGGTCCTCTAATTCTATTTGGATTCAGAGATTCAACCACTGAATCGGGCTGGATCTCCACCAAATAGAATCTGGGACCCGAGCTTCACACAGGCCTAGCAGGCAGCATCTATGGGAGGGATCGAGGGGATGGGATGGCAGGCAGGAGCCACAGGAGTGATTGGGGAGGGCAGATGGCATCTACAGAAGGGATCGGGATGAGGCAGGATGCGTGGCGGGGATCAGAGATGTAGGCAGCATTTGCAGAGATATCGGGGCAGGCAGGATCCATGGAAGTGATGGGAAGGTTTGGGTGGCAGGCAGGATCTGCAGAGCGATCAGGAGGATTGGAGGAGCAGGCAGGATTTGTGGGGGGTTGCTGGAGTTTGTTAGGATCAGGGGAGCTAACAGAGTCTGTAGAGGGCTGTGGAGGATCAGGGACTATTTTTAGCCCCCTCCTCCCTCCACCTATACTTTCTTCCTTAACTCCCAGCATTGGTAAATGCTGATAACGTTGGCACATGGAGTGGTGTGGGGGGGAGCAGTTGGGGAGGTTTGCTGGTCTAATGAGGTGGTTGAGGGCTGGGTAGTTAAAAAAAAAAAAAAAAAAATAGCTTGGTGCCATGGGAACAGGTAGGAAAAGCACAACCCTGGGACTGGGGCCAGCAGCTGGCACCTAAACCCTACACACAGCCCTAGGGCTATGCATATTACTGTATTGAAGTTCAATGCACTGGTCTATCCTAGATCTATTAAGTTTGAGTGTACATCAGTCCAGGCCTATCTTAGATTGTGTTCTACCATTTTTAGACTAGTCTATGTGCATGGAACTTCGGTACTGTTATGGTTTTAGATCGATTTCCTATCACTGAGACCAGGCTTAAGTGTAAGGTCTGGTCCTGGGTGATCCAAGTTAGATTGGGTAGCCATTTTTAACCCAGTCTAACCTTCCTCTAGCCCTCCTGAATGTCTGCACTGTCAGTTACCTTAGAGTAACTTATATATCTACCCATGTGTGAAGAAATAAGGGCTTGTTGAATGCCATGTAAGTTCTGTTGTCTTCCAGTATCTTTGGAGCAGGCCCTATACTTTCAGGGTCTGGCGCACAGACAGGTTTTGATTCTGTTGCCATTGTAGTCAGTTGTGAAACTTCCTTTGACTTACATAGAAGAACTTCAAAATTAACCGGAGTAGACCCTGATAAGGTTTTCCTACATATTGTATCCAACTTAAATCAGTGCAAGGGCTGTAACACCCAAGCTGCTTGAATCATGGGTCTGTCCTGCAGAAATAAAATTCAACACAGTTGGTAGTATCTGCTTTTTATTATGAAGAAGTGGGAACTAGGATGAGATGAAACACCTCCACATCTCAACTCTCACAAGTCACTTTCCCACTTTTCCTCTTTGCTTTATCACACTCCTTAAATGTCTTTTCCCAAGAACTTCCATGTTTTCCTTATATTTCTGTACACTTGAGATAATGTCCCTTATCTGTGAACTATACTTATCCTTCCTTCTCTTCTATCCAAATCTTCCAAGCACAAGGATTTTTAAATGAGCCTGAGGAGGCAAAGTCTTATTACATGCATTCCAATTATCTGAAAGATTCTCCTGGCTTTGCTATCCTGGTAGAAAAAACTTTCCTAGAGACACCTAAACAGACATTTGAATGTTGAGTCCCTGAAGAGCAGAGAACTTGCAGTGCTGATGTTGCACAGCCAGGAGGGCCCTCTGCACACATCTCAGCATGCTCTGTCAGCTGCCTTGGTCTACCTGGAGACAGAATGATGGCAGCATTACACAAGGCACCCCTTACTGGCTGTCCCTGATTCCCCATGGTCAGCCTGTGTGTCCCGGATGCATAATGAGAGGATTGTGAAGGGATCAGTAGCCTGCTTGGCTGGAGCAGTAGAGTCCAACAAGTGACACACTGTCAAGGAATAATGAGCTCCATTAAATATTGGGGAAAATAGTAACATTTCAAGGCAGCAAGTTTAATCAAGACTGTCTGACGGGTAGTTGAGAATCGTTGTGGCTGACTTAAATTCTAAAATAGTAATGAGGGTTGGTCACATCAACATATAAAAGAGACGAATAAGGAAATATCAGCCAAATCAAGAGAGAGACTGATCTAACCATCAGACTTGCATATTCTGAGACGACAAAAGGTACCTATGAGCATGAGGGCAAGAACGGACATGCATTTTTAGATGGTAAGATTTTTATTATGATCTTACCAAAGAAATTTGCAGCATGACATTTGTATGTGCAGAGCATTACTAGTGATGAAATATACTCTTCCTTTAATTTACTTTTGTTTCCTTTCTGTTTTCAAAACTTAATCATATTTTGTTCCCTAAAATTTAAAAATAGTTCAATAGTACATAGCAAATTTGAAATAGTTCAAAGTGCCATAAGAAGTATAGGTGTCTCCTATTGAAGACCACCAGTACCTAAAAAAGACCAGAAATGTATAACTGTACATGTGGGTAGGTTCATGGTTATATAGTTAGTTTAAATGAAAATACTCTAGGAATATATGGGACTGAAAAGATTGTCTGCCCCCTCATCACATTACTTAGTATATCAGGATGCCATCTTTGCTAAACTTAATAAATACTGTTTATAAGGTAAAAATTGACCCTGTCCATGTGTTGGAAATGAGGCGCTTCACATCACTATCGTGTATGAGCTTATTCAAGGTAGTTTCTGTCTTATTGTGGCAGGGCACCTTTGGGTGCCTGCCACTTAACGGGCAAAGGCAGGCAGCTACCAGGTGCCTGATGGGGGCAGCCATTTTGAACACAAGGCATATAAAGGCTGCAGTTTGCTTCAGCCAGGGGAGGCAGAAACATCGCCTAGCTGAGCTGCAGCAGGAACAACCTTGGAGGTAAGGGAAGGAGCTTATGGGGATAGTTTGGAGGCTCCTGGTCCTGGGTATGACCTAAAACTGTACCCTGCCAGGGATGCGTGGCCTGGTGGGGCTCCTGGTGGTGTGGGAGTCCCCAGGAAATGTCAGGGCAGTGACCTCCTTGGTGAAAGGTAAGGAGGGGCACCTTAACTCCGGCCCCCATCTTTGGGTGGGCTTTGGAGGCAGCTGGGGAAGTAGTGGGGGCCAGGTATGTCCATGTGTAGGTGCCTGAGCCCAGCAGGGATGCAAGGTCCCAGAGACATCTGGGAGGGGGGTAGTGCGGAGAGCATTGAGAGGCCCCACACAGAGTAGGGCTGAAGTGCAAGTAGGCCTGAAGGACGGCCCAAGGGGCGTGCTGAGTAGGGTCGAATGAGAGTAAACTTGAAGGACCAATGCAAAGGCCAGCCCCATGAGAACTTGTGCCCAGTGAGGGGCTTGGGGCAGAATTAGCTCAGGGTTTGGCATAAGGCCGGACCACGTAGACTAGGGGAACTCGCAGGAACTGAAGGTCCTGCGTGGCGAGGCCAGTATAAGCATAGCGAAGCCTGATGGCCCTAAAAACCTTGTCTTGGATTTGAATAAATATAGTACATAATTTCCTTATGTCTATTTAAACTAATTTCCCTATGCCTATTTAAACTGGTTAGCAGCATTATGCATATTATAAACAGTGGCTTCTTGCAGATGTGAAAAAAACAAACCACACTTTAAACTTGGGGCATTCCTGTGCTGAGGCCAGCACGTGCCCAAAAGAGGCAGCGTGTTACTTTGACTTGGCTCTGCAGCATCTGTATAGAGCGGGTGCTTTAGTTGGGTTTTTTGGAGCCTTTATCTAATAGCTGATTGATTCAGCTTTTGATAAAAGCACCAAAAAACCCTGCTGAAGTACCTGAGCTATACAGATGCTGCAGAACCTGGTCAAAGTACTGCTCTGCTTCTTTTAGTAAAGTCAATTTTGGGGTTTTTTTTTCACGTCTGCAAGTAGCCAGTTTATTTTTCCTCAGTGGCAAGACTTCCAATGCTATGTAGTATAGGTTTAATAACTAGTTTGATAAATTCTTATTGTATATTTGCTAACACAGAAATATACAATAATAATACACTAAGTACACACTTGGTTAAATTCAGCTATTGTCCAATAAGAGAGTTTTTAAACAAGATATATCCAGGAATTTTACATTATAGAGTAAAAATCTAGGTATACTTATAGCAGTCAGATTCTTTGGTCCTTTTTCTAGATGTTGACACGTGCAGAGCGGTTCCATATATAACAGAAGGAAACACTTCCTTTCACCATATAATTGGGTCCAAACCACTTCTTGTCTAAACACAAGTTTATTCTTTGAATAGGGAAGGAATTTAATCTTAAACAGCTTGAGTTTTTTATATATACATTTTATTTACACTTTTATTTTCAATAATTCTAATTTTAGATGCAAATAAACTTCATTTGACAATATAAAAGAGACTCAGTTGTACAGCATAGGTTCAGCGCTATTTACAGCAGATGCCTGACGTGGTCTTTTACTTTCTAATAATTTTTTTAAGCCTGTTTACCCACATTTGTTTTTGCTTTTTTCTTTGATATCCCCAGAATGTTAGCCACACAGAAATACAGCTTTTAATGGTGGTGTTACAGTTTTTGCATGAAAACATCAGTTCTGTCTCTTTAACATGTATGCAGCTAACTTCCCATAACAAGCGTGCTGGCATCCTCATTTTTCTTTCCGTCATTACTTCAAAGTGAATGTGATTTGTTGCAATACAAGAATAGTTTTGATTGCTGTGGCAAGTAATAGAAATGAGCCTATCCCAAATTTGCCCTTATACTTGGAGTCTATCCCAATTTTTTCAACATACATTTTCAAGATCAATTTGATAATTCTGTTTGATCTTTCCAGCTGTCCCAAAGACAGGATGATAAGAGAGAGAGAAATTCTGTTAGGATTTTCTTTCTAATGTTAACAAACTATTTTGCAAAATTTGTAAAATTAATTTTCTGAGTCTATCTATGAACTCCAGTGGAAAAATTTATGCTCTATCAGCCCACAATGTCTAGTTGAAGCAAGGCTATTGCACACTGGAAAAGCCTATATTAATCTGCAAAATAGATTTGACACTGCATGTATTTTTTTGCCCTCTTGTTTTTTAGGTAATGGTTCCACAAAATCAGCCTACAAAATTAACTTAAGTTGGCCCTGATCCAGGCTTTCACTGGGTTTAAAAAAAAGATCTTATTTCTGACAATTATTATAACATTATTATTATAGTGCTTGTTCAGTTATTTTGTAGCTGTAGCCAGTCATGTCCAATCTCTGCTGCTAAAGCTAGATTTTAGGACCAAGGCCCTTGACAACTTGTCTATCAGTTTTATAGCACAAGACAAGACATCATTTTGTTTCTGCAGTACTTGCACCTTGAGTACTGGCTCTGTGTTCTGATTTCTGATGCCAGCACACTCACAGCTGTATACAAATAGTCCAACGTCCTCTCCTTTGAACATACTGTTTGGTATGACATTTAGCAACTGAATTGTTACAGCAAAACAACACTTTGGATACAAGATTTAATCTTTAGACTAAAGGAAGAGAGAGGACAGAAGAAAACAGCACAAAAAAGAAAGTGAGATGTGAGTTAAGGTAGTTTTGTGAGAGCATTACAGGTTCATGCAGAATTGAAAAGTGAGGCCATAAAACAATTAATATGTGTCACAACCCAAATCAAGTGAGTGTCCCTGACACAATAGACCACCCCTCCATATGATTGGCATTGAGACCACCCCTCTGTATGATTGGCATTGTTCTAAATTTGGTAGGTTCCACTCAATTAAGTATTCCTACTTGGCAAATTTTTATTGGCTACTCTAAAGGTATAAATGTCCGTGCAGTTTCCGCCCAAGTTGGAGCGGAGCACGCTCTGACCATGTTGCTGGAAAGACCTCTCAGAGCTCTGAGCACGCCATGAAGAGCTCTGAGCACATGGCAGGGTGACTTTGGCAGACTGATCACCCACCAACGGCTCCCCGTCAGCGACCTCCCGACGTACCCCTTCCCTGCGTGCTTTCATCTGTACACTCGATGCGGTAACCTGAACTATAACTACGCAAGTGAGCATACAGTCTGTGTCGTGGCCACCAGCGGCGTAAGTAAAATTTATTTTGAAACCAATACACTGTTCTGCCTCTCTATACGCCAGCCCTCCTGTCCTCTGCTTAGTTAACCACCGTTCCCCTTGGCCGGCTCTGACCGGTTGACCGTCTGAGACGATATGGATATATTAACATACCAAAATTTAATTATTTTTTTTCCTAATTATTATTTATATTTTATTCTGAAAACACTTTTTTGTGGTAATTTGTTGTTTGGAAAGCACCTATTTGTTTAATATTTTCTACGTAAGTTATTTTTAAAGCCCATTCTGTGTTTTACCTATCATAATTATAGGATTTGAAGAGTGTATTTTGTTCTGTAGCACTTCTCACCAGGAGGAAGACCTGGAGAACATAACTGTTTGGGTTTTTTTCAGTTTACTGCATAATTAGTTAACGTTTTTAGCTATTGTTTTTAAATGTTTGCAGACTGTCTTTGGGGTAGGGATTGGGTGGGGAGGGGCACAGGTGATGTGCCTGGGGCAGGGCAGGGAAGGCATGTACCCTCCCCAGATTTGTATTGGACCAGCACAAGCTGGAGCTGCCTCTGGCCCAGTGGGTGGGTTGCAGTGCAGAAGGGTGGAGAGGGGCAGCGAGACTAGTTGCTAGCATGCCATGGTGGTGGGATAGAGCCATGGCTTGGAGCACATGGTGGTGGTGGGAGGAGGTGAGTGCAGCATGGGCTTCTTGTCTGTTATTCCTTGTGCTGTTTGTGCAGAGGCTGGCATAGGGTTCATGACTAGTTGCTGCCACTGCCACCGCCTTGCTGCCCCGCTCCACCCTTCTGCACTAGGACTCGTACACTGGACCACAGTGGTGGCAACTGCCCATGGTGTTCTGGCCAGGCCACAGCCCCTTGCCTGCACAAATCTGGAGGGGACACCTGCCTCTCCGTACCGAACACCTTCTCTGGCTGACACAGCCACCCCCCCAACCATACACACTGGAGGGCTGGGGTCTGGAGACCGGGGATAGCAGGCTGAGAGTGAGGGTCACCAGCAGGGATAGGGGCATGGAAGGCTGTGGGTCAAGAGTGAGGGACATTGGCAGGGCCAGTGGGGGTCTGACCATCAATGTTTACAGATAAGTCCTGGTACAAAAAAGGTTGAGAACCACTGATCTAGTCTAACCACCTGCTCAAAGCAGAACTATCCCCAACTTGGTCATTCCATCCTTAGATGCTTGCAAAAGCAGGTTAGACAGATTAGGCTGGGATGGTTTTAGTCAGGGATGATTCTGCCATGAGCAGGAGGCTGGACTAAATGACTTTATGAGGTCCCTTTCAGCCTTACTTTCTTATGATCCTATGAACTGTCTAATTAGGAGATCTCTTGGACAAGATTTCAGGCATCAAATGCCTTTCTTCAGGTCACAACATTCCATTTTTGCATAAGTCTTCAGCCCAATATATAGGACATAAGAGTTTTAGATTTAGACCTAGGGATTGCATCATCTTTTTCATGATAACATTGCATACCCCAGTGGGACACTGTTTTGCCTTTGGCTTCACTATGGACCAACTTTCATTTGTACTGTTTTGCTGAAACTAAAGCTCATATTCAGAATCATATTCCTGATGAAACCTATCTCTATTCCCTCCTCCTCCTCATTGTTGATATACCAGAAAGGAGGCACACTGGGCTTCATGAGGACATAAAGAGCAGCATCCTGTCATGTTGGTGCATTACTTTGCACTTTTAATTCTTCTTTTTTTTCCTTTTATTATCCAATATTTTGAATAATCTACCCAACCTCTTTTCTTTGCCTTGCTTAATTGTTCCTGAGCTTCTTGATATACACTTTTTAAATCCTCTGCCTCTCTGCCATTCCAACTTTTCTGCTTCTTCCTGAGTGCATTCAGTTAAGCAGCCACTCAGACATTTCTTTGTGCTTCCTAAACTATGTGCTAAAAGAGGCGTTAAGCTTACTGACACTCTGTTTGTCATTTTGACTCTTTGTTTAGTTCTTTTTCCTGTTTTTAATTCCTTGTTTAGCTCCTTTACTTGTTTTCTTCTCTGAGAGATTTTCTTATTAAGTGCCACACATACCACATATAAACTTTGCACTGCCATTTCTTTTTGCTTATTTTCCCCTTTTTTCATCTGCATCTAATGTAAGCAGAGAAAGCACCTAATTCCAAGGGTTATTTTCATTTAGCACATCCCATGTGAATTAAGCATCTCTATTGTTGGTTACAGATTGAATTACAAGACTCAAGAGCTTCCTGCTTTCCTTTTTCATTTGCCATGGCTTATATTCTTCAAAGCATTTCGCTATTACTGGTCTTATCAAAACATTTTGGGAAACAAAGGTGTTTTACTAAATTGATTAACTAGACGTTTAAGGAATTTGCCAAAGTGCAGCTATCTATTCTATAAATTGTACTGTGGGCTGTGTGTACCTAAGTCTTGGAACTGTGATACCACCTTCATATGATTATTGTCTGTACATAATTGATGGCTTTAAAATGTTGTCAACTGGTGGGGCTGATGCTGACATTTGGGGTCCCAATTCCTTGGCCAGTTGCCAGTATCTGTTTAGTACATTTGAGGTTCAGTATTGGAAATTCTGTACCATATTTTTTGCATACAACACACCCCACAGTATAATATGTACCTTGTTTTTGAAAGGCAAAATGAAGAAAAAAGATTTTTGTAAGATTATGGCTGCATGAACAGGGGCAGAGATTAATCTTCAGTTGACTCACCCTCCCTTTTCTGTTCAACTAAAAAGTCTAAACCCTAGCTGCTGCTGAAGACTGGTTTCCTACAATTTGAAAAAAGCTAAATAGTTTCCAGGGTTGTGAAATAGGAGGAGAGAGATCAGGAGCATCTAGCAAACAACAAAAATGTCATAAGAAAGGTTATCTTATTTAGTGGAAGACCAAGACCAGAAAAAGTATAACCAGGTCCCTATCCTTTTACTAAGAGAAGAGAGCCCAGAGAGAGTCACAGTACCTTCAGGAGGGCTCCATAAGGGGTATAATTCAAGCTTCAAACTGTCATGGGGTTGCTGTCTGGCCCAGTGCTCCAGAAATGGCAATCAACTGTCAGAGGCACTATCCAAGGTCTATAGCAGAACTTAAGAGAGTTGCAGTTGCAAAAGGGTTAAATTGGCCAATTGCAGAAACCAAATCCTGGGCAGGTGATTGAAAGAGACAGGACTGCAGAAAACAGCAATAGTATACCTGTTAGTTTAGGCTAATAGGAAGCCACCGATTCCTGTTAAGGGAACCCCAGTCCAGGTGGCCAGGAAGGGGAGGAGCAGAGATATGTATAAACCAGGCCCAGGAGTTACAGCATGGTTGTTTTCTGGGGGTTTATTGTGTTGACCTTGCTTTGGCTGAAGCAGGGGCTTTGCAGGAACTGGAGAGCATGAAATTATAGACTCGGGATACAAAGCAGCTTGTTGGCTCTGATGGGAAGGAGCCACTGTGAGGAACTGCCTAAAGATACGTGACAGAAGCTTTGCATTTTCTGTATGATGTGGGCTGGTTTAAGGACCACCAGGCATGGGAGAGGCTGAAGGGGAGGAAAGGAGACCACTGAACATGTCCCACAGAGGGGCTTAGATCACGCTGTTGAATACGAGAAAATACAGTACTCAGATCTGCAACAGCCGTATTCAATCAATTAGTTGATTAGACGCATCACACTCAGTAAGTATAGTAAGAGGCAGAGACAACACTTATTAAAAGTAGGCATATCACCTCTTTGGAAGATGGAGTCAGAGGGGTTGTCATACATATACTTATAATGTATATTTATAGTTCACACCAGGGATTCTCAACTCTTGTAATCTCAAGACATCCCTCGGTGGATTCAAGACATCCTTCAGAAGATGTCCTAGTTGTCCTACATTCTTCATTAATATCATATCAAAAAATATATTTAAAAATGACTGGGTTTGTGTTTGAGGATACTTCTCCATGAACATCCAGAAAAACATACCACTGAAAGGTCTATACTGCCCCCAAAATTTCCATCCACCAACAGGTGTTCTGTCAACAGACAAATATCAGTTTGTACAACACAGTATGCACAAATGGGCACACAAAAAAGGTTTCTCAGGAACATGCTACACATCTTTTAGGCTCTCCAGGTGCCTATACACATGCTCAGACATGTTCTAATTAGAATGTTCTGGAGCAGCTGAATAATTGAGTCTACTAGAGCGTTCCAATTAGAGCACTCCAGAATGCTACAGCATCATGGGTATTTCACCATCCTACATTTCAAAATGGCAACGGGGTGCTTTAACTAAAACTCAT
>JAGPOW010000261.1:248455740-248467626 GCA_030014935.1 Caiman crocodilus
GCTGAGGGGGGACCTGGTGGCTGCCTACAAGCTCATCAAGGGGGATCAACAGCAAATAGGCAGAGCTCTTTTCTTCCCAGCACCACCTGGGGTGATGAGAAACAATGGTCATAAGCTGATGAAGAATAGGTTTAGGTTGGAGATCAGAAGGCAATATTTTATAGTTAGAGTGGCCAAAATCTGAAACCAGCTTCCCAGGGAGGTGGTTCTTGCCCCTACCTTGGGCAAATTCAAGAGGAGGTTGGATAATCATCTGTCTGGGGTCTTGTGAATCCAGCATTCATTCCTGCCTGTGGCAGGAATTCAGGCTAGATGATCTGTTCAGATTCCTCCTGACTCTAGCTACTATGAAACTATCATGATGGTTTAGTTTTCTAATGGTATTATCCACAACAATTTTAGCAATCATAATTTATGAGGAAAGTGAATTCAATGATTCAGATTTCTTTTTTCTAGATCTTTATAATAATATTAGTACTAAAAACAACAGAATACAGGAATGGAAAAACACTGTGCCATCTTTTCTGAGATCTTTTTACCAACTGGTGATTCCAATCAATGTCCTGAAATAATTGAAGTTTCCTAGCAAACGAGTCTATATATTAGGTGATATGTTTTTGGCAAGGTGTAGAATTAGTATTTAGCTGATTGATCACCATTAATATTCAGAGTTAATACTATTAGATTGCGAAATCCATATGCACCAGAATGAAATATTATCACAAAAGATCTGTACAAAACAGAGAACTGCTGGAATATGTTTGCTGTTGTTAAACCTAGATGCAAGATGTTTTTCTTTCAGGATGCTAACTGTTATGATGCAAACACTCCAGCTGGAAGCAATTGGGGGATGCAAGGTTTGAAAATACTAGCTATGAATATATGCTCTTCAGCTAATTCTCTCTGATTATTGTTTTCAGTGCGTCTTTTCAAGGATCTGGGTATATGTCTGTCTAATCTAGCTGCAGAATAAACGTACCCCTCATTGTACTATTTAGGCAACATCTTTGTTGAGACTGTTTACTATTTTTTACTGTAGTAGTGTTTCTTGACTGGGACATCATTATTCAAGGTGCAGCATGGGCACAGAGAAAGATTTGTCCTTGATCTGCAAAGTTTAGTCAGCAGAAGAACATGACAGTCATTGAAGTTGATGGAATTACTCCTGTGACCCAGGATTGCAAAACTGGAGTCTGAATGGTTGCAATAAAAACACCATTATAAGGACTTCTGTAGAGTAAACATTGTATATATCTACTTTGATTTGTATAAGATCTGTTCCTTAAATAAATAAGTAATTATTAATTCTATGTATAACTTTGTGGAAATCAGTGGAACTACTCATGTGAGTAAGAATTATAGATTTGTGCTTCTAATTTTAAAAATTTCAGTGAAGGTGAACCTATCAGCGGTTCCCAATCTGTGGTACGGGTACCACCGGTGGTACGCAGACACCCTGTCAATGGTACACATTAGGAGATTTAGTATAATTACTTTATCTGACCAAAATTTGCTGGTGGTACTTAAGATTATATTGTTTTAAATTGGTGGTGTGCAGTCTGTCAATTTGGGAACCACGTAAACCTTCAAACATTTCAGCAAAGCTGTGTGAGTGCATGCATGTGTGAACAGTATAGGACTGGATACTTAAGCCTCTGGCAGAGGTTATGCTTAAGAAGTGATTAGCTTGTTAATCATGCTTTAAATAGTAATCATCCATGTATTCAAAGAATTAATGGTACCACAAGATGGAAACCAGCCACAAAAATATTAACATATTAATTAAAAATGTGTAGTATTTTAATGGCTGGTTTCCATCGCACCTTAAATTGAATGTGTGGTAGATTTAGGACCACACCAGGGTCTCAAACTAGCCCCAGTGCAGTCCTTGCCAGCTGATAATCTAGTGACTTAAAGCACCAGCCACAGCTGGGGACTGTTTTGCAGTTGTGAGCATGGCTAAGCTGTGGGGCTGCGGGTTTTGCTGGGGTATGGACTCTGTGGGAGTGGGGGGCAATTCCAGTGCCCCTCCTACTTTGGCACCCAGGGCAGGTCCCTCTTGCCCACCCTTAGTTATGCTACTGGCTGAAATATTTGCTCAGGATTAGGACAGTTTATTGTCAGGCAAGTTGACTTCATGAAAACTGAGGCACTCAGAAATAGTGAATGCTTTAGAAAATGTACGCCATGTCATTGAGGGGTTGAGGGGGAGTATCATACATTGTGGTTGGGATTACCCTTCCCTATGAAATGCTTTTGAAAATGTTTACCATGTGTTAAACAACAGTCCATTCTGAGGGCAAAATATTTAGTCCACATAAATATTTAGTAGTCCTAGATTAGTCAGGAATCCCTCTTTATAGGGTACAATTTAACAACATGCAGTGATGTGGCTTTTAAATCTGCTATCTCTCTGATGACATTAGTGGGAGAAAATTTTGCTTGTTGACCTTCAAAGGCACTTGACTATAATACTATCATTAAGTAAGACTCTAGCAGTCCTGCACTAGGTTTACACCTTAGACACTCTCTCTGACCATACCATCATTTAAGTGCTCTGGTTTTATAGTTGTGGGGAGTTTCTGTGCCCATGTCTGAGCCATGGTGTGATGCTTTAGTCACTAGAAGACTGCCAGAGTGTAATAAGTGATTTCCACAGGAGCAATTCACAGATTATTTTGTCTCCTGAATCTGAGGGGAGCCCATGCTTGTGCTGAAACTGAAACACTGTGAGCCAAATCCTCAGCAGATATGAAATGGTGTAGGTCCTCTAAAAAGTCTTAAAACATTTGTGTGCACCAGTCTGTCCATCTATGATGAGCATAATAATATTTATCTATATGGCAGGAGCACTACGAAGGACAACTTATTTGTTTGTAAGGTGCTCTGAAGGTTTTTCATAGTGTGAAACTATTACCCTTCCCTCACCTAGGAGGTCTTTATCTAGTAAACAGGAAATTTATGGAACTCAGTGCCCTCACCCTCAGAAGTCATTCAATTCATAGTAGAAGTGACTTATTTTTAAAGGGCTGATTGATGTTATGGGCTTCAGTAATAAATATTGCTATGAAAGATGAAGACACTGTGCATTCAACAAGTGCATTCAAACCTGGTGATGGTATCAGCTTGTATATTGCAAAAAATTGGAAAGAATTTTCCCCAAATAGCAGTTTTATATTAACAATTTTCTCCTTCCTCTAAACTGCATTACTCCTTGCTAGGGATCAGACTTTTAGGAGAAGTGGATTTAGTTAGAAGTTGGTCCTTTTGAATAGATCAGTTGCTATTCTTAAACTATGCAGATGGCAACTATCGTGAGGCTGATAGAAATGCATGGATGGTGCAGTGGTATATGCATCTTTAATTGTATAGATCTATCTTCATCATCTAATATATAATGATGCCATTATCCTGACAATTGTGTCCTGAATGATGTACTTTTCGTGGACAATAATGATAGGATACTATCTCCATTTTTGGCAGGATACTGGGCATTTGTGGAGTAACAAAGGGCACAGACATCTCTTTGCTTGGCTTCTGTGCTGTCATGAAAAGGTGTGGTCCCCCACCCTGTGGCAGGAGCAAGGATGAGCATGACTGCAGCTTGCTGCAGCCTTCTTTAAAGTGTTCTAGCTGGGGGACACCACACTGGTAGTATGTATGTCCCAAAGCTTTTATGGAGGCACAAAGGCAACAAAAACAACATCTATTTCTACCCTCAGTCACTTTTGAACTTGTTCACTACTACAAAGCATATTTAATGTACATAATGAACTACTAATTGAAATCAGGCTTGGAACCCACGTCTCCTTGTTCCTATCTAAGTACATTAGGCCGTAGTGTGCTCACTGCTCCCTACCTTTGGCCCAATGTACATTTAATTATTCCACACAATTTGGAACAGCTTCTATGAGAAGGAATATTATCCCCACAATGCTGTAGTACAGGGGTGGGCAATATATGGCCTGTGGGCCACATCTGGCCTGTCAGGCAATTCCACACGGCCCGCAGGACCCTTCACTGCCCCTCTGTAAGCCAGCGCATCTATGCAGGAGGTTTAGCTCTGGTTGCTAAGCAGCCAACTCCCACCCCAGCCTGGCCTAACCCACCCCAGCCCCAAGCCAGGGAATGCTAGAGACAAGAAGCCTCTGGCAGAGCTTGTGCCTGGCCTTCCCATGGCTGTTCCCAACCTCCCTGCCTGTGAGACTGGGGGCCAGGGACTCTGTTGGGTGAAAGAGAGCCAGGGGCCACATGTCATGGGGCTAGGCTGGGTTGGCTCTGCATGAGTGCAGGAGCTATATGCTATGGAGCTGGGTCGGGCTGGCCCCACACACTGCTAGTACATGCAGCTGGGGACATGAGCAGCAGTGCAGCAGCTCTGTACCGTTCAGTCAAGTGGGGCTGCCCCACAGGCAGCAAGGGACTGGTGTGGGAGCATGGGAGCTCAGCTATGGGACTAGGTGGGGCTGGCTCTGCACCCTGCCACCACGTGCAGCCAGAGACTCTGGTGGGAGCACTGTTGGGCCGGGTGGGGCTGGCCTCACATGCTGCTGCCACCTGCAGCTGGGGACTGGGGCACGACTGGCACCAATCGCTGCCACCACATGCAAGCTCCAGTGACTTGCCCACTCTGGGCACTCCAAGGACCCCCACCCCAACACACACACTTTCACGCACCCCTTCCGCCCATGTCCCCAAACATACCCACACCCTCCCATCGACCCTACACACTCCCACTCCCCACCGTACTCACGGGCACATCCACACCCTTCTCCACATACCCCACCCAGAATACCAACACCCCACACACACTTTCCACACTTCACCACACACTCCCCCTCCCCTCCACATACACCAGCTTACCCCCAACACACAATATACAAGAGTAAGTCTGTATTTTGAGCTATTATGCAATTGCCTCTAGATATACAATGCAAAAATGCATACATCAGGATAAAAAGATTTTAAAAAATAAAATTAAAATAAGTTATAGTAGCTTGCTTTTTCCTGCCTTAACACATGGATGCTTCCATGTTAAAAGTATTTAATGCATGGGAAAAGAAACACCTAACAATATCCTAAATCTCATAGTAAATCTCATTTAGGTGCCAGAGAAACTACTATTTAATGCTTATTTGTGTCTTTAACAACTATATTCTTTGGAAATCTGGATCTTAGCTAGATGAAAAAATATATATATTTATATACACACACACCCTACTGGCTAGGATTGAGTTTTGTGGTATCTGTTTATATGTTTGTACAGGAACATGAATATATGTAATGCTTTATAAATAATGATAATAAAGGTATAGAAATGACGAATTGCTTTTTTGTATAGTACAGATCTTTGCAAATGTAAAGTGCTATATGTACTGAGTAGTATTATTTTAATAGCTGATTTTAGTTGTATCAATTAATCAGATACGCAGAGTAATCCTTGTGTTTTTAAAAGATGCATTTTTTATCATGAAGACATATTTGAATTCCTACTTTTATTAAGCTTTGTAACTGAATCCCTTGCTTCTCAAATGATTAATATGCAAAAATGTGGGCTGTAAGTACATTTTGGTATAGTAATTTTCTTTACTGTAAGATTATGTTGTGGTTTTAAGAGTATGTTTGTTGCTTATTAAGGTAAATAAATAAATTAGATCAGTTTAGTCTAACAAGTCTAATATTGTTAAAACTGATTTGCTAAACATATCATTTGATGGTTTTAATTAATAATATGCTGAAGTGTGGAGTTCTATCATAGTGACCCAAAGGTCAAGACCTATAGTTTATGGACTATTAGTTAGCCATTAAGTCATTTACTCAGCTGACCTGTGAATCTATCAGATTGATGGATAGCAGGGACCTTTCTGGTCTTAATAGGTATTCAGTATAACTTTCAGAAATTTCAAGCAAAGTTGGTCACCGAATAAAATTTACTAAGCAGAAAGCTTAACAATTTTTAAGGGTATTTCACTGACTTTCACTTGAAAGCAGGTATTAACTTGAAAAGTACCATTGCTGCCTTTGCTATTCTCCTAGGACTCCTGGCAGAATACCCTAACAAGTACCTTAATTTCTTGTCTTTAAAAAGGGGAAATCAAAACGATTTTTACAGATCTTTCATATGCATAATATCAAGCATAAATTTTAATTGCACTTCATTTACTAAGTGGTGCATTACCTCATCCTTTAGTTTTAACAATGGATTTTCTATAAATCTTCATACGGTTAAACATGATAAACTGCTCAACATATCATGGAACATGGCAGTGCTTATTAGCACTTGAGAAGTTATTGATTGCTTATCTTGATTAATCTTTTATGGGTCTCTATAGTATTAATTCCACAGAAAAGACTTTGGAGTTCTGTAGCATTAGTCTCCTCATTCACAATTTCTGCTTTAATTATATGGCTTTCTCTAACTGTTACACTAATTATAACCTCTTTGTCACCAGCTCTCGCTTTCTATTTATCAATAATTAGATTTGTTAATTAAAATATATCTCTATTTAAAAGATTCTCAGACATAGTGACATTCATAAGATAAAATGTTTCCCTAATTTCATATAAGGAAGGAGTCCTTATGTTTCTGGCATATCGAGGAAAAATGAGTAGCGTTTTTATAAGCACAATTTATTACATATAGATTTTGCTGGATATCTTGGCATTTCATTTCAGAGACAGCCTGAGAATTTCCTTGTTCAATATTTTTAAAGTTAGCTACAAGTCATTTGTATACAAACCAATGTTTGTTTTATCATAAAAGACTCAATTAAGCATTAATTACCCAGAAAAAAATGTCTTTTAAGTCAGTGGTAGCATATTCAGAATTCAAGATACCATTTGTAATAGACCATAGGTCACTTTCTCAGACTAATGGTTTAGCAAACAGGCTGAAGAATATTCCCAGAACAACACCTTGGATTCACATTCTTTTGGACACTAGTGGTTATATCAATAGCCAAGTGTAATGGAAAAACCTTGTGTGGCACAATAATTTGGAGAAGCTATGATCGTGGTCTACCAACTGGTCCTGGTGTAGAGTAGTTAATGTATACACAGGTTCAGTAGGGCTGTGAGAAACTTTGGGTGCTGATTCAATTCAGAGGCAATTCGGCCCGATTTGGCAGCCAAATCTCCATATCCCAGTTGAATTGGGAGACCAATGAAAAGATCCAAATTAATTTGGAAAAGATTTGTAGAGCTTTGGAAATTCAGGCTGTCTCCACTCGCCTCCACAGGGAGCTGGACCCGGACTCTGTGCTGGTAAATAGGGGGTGGGGGAAGAGGGTGCTGGAGGAGGGGGAGGGAACCATGGGGAGACCCCTGCTAGGCCCCATCCCCTGCCTGCTCTTCCAGCCCCATCAACAGCTGCCCCACCCAGCATCTTGGCTCTTTAAAATAAATAAATAAAAAAGCCCTGTGCTTACTGGCTGCTGCATCAGCTGTTAGGACTTCTAGGAACTCATGGCAGAGCCTCCCCCCATGCAGTAGGGGACAGTGGGGATCACCCCCTGGTTTGGGAGAAGCCGGTGAGTATGGGGCTTTTTTTTTTTTAAATAGAGCCAGGATGCTGGGGCCGGGCAGGACAGCCATTGACAAGGCTGGGAGAATGGGCAAGGGATGAGGCCTGTTTGATATGGAGATCAGGCAAATTCGGTGGCAGCTGAATCGATTCAGTACAGTAATTGATTCAGTGACTCGAAATCACTGTCCCCCAAATCAGCTGAATCTGAAATGAATCCTAGCAGCTTTGCACAGGCCTAATGCTCAGTGCTTGGGCCACCTATCCCTCCACAATGATTTAAGAAGGCAGACAGAAAGGGGGATTGTGATTTTTGTAAATCCCTTCTGTATTGACTAACAAAAGCAAATATAATTTAAAAATCCCAATCAATTCTATGTCTTCATCATCAGAAAAAGATGATAAATCAAAACTTTTCAGGCAGTCTTTCTCTCTCTCTCTCTCTCGCATATGTCTGTTAGTAAATATTTAATTATTTATACAAAATGAAACCACGCCAGCAGTAGACAGTAAGATTGGCTTTTATAGTTTTAAGGCTATGGCACCTTCTGGGACATGGGGGAGAAAGATTCAGGACATCTCAGATCTAGGTAATGGTTTTCCATATGCAAGGTTTGTCCCCCCAACTCCTGGGCTTTTGTCTGTTTTGGAAGGTTACTCTTTCCCTCATGATTGTTCATGAAAAAAGTGTAAGGTATGATGCGGAATGAAAGTAAGTTCTAAAATTCCACAGGTTTGTCAGATACAATTCTTGCTTACCCACTGATCCTAAAAACAGAGTAATACAAAGTAAACATAAAAACCATGGGCATAAATATGTTTCAGTCACCACTGTTGCCTGAAAAAATAATTTCAGAAATGGTCAGAGAAGTACCAGTGCCAGCACAGAAATCTTGAGGGGTTTAACTAAGGTTTGTGAGGTATTTTGAGATCAATACATGGAAAGTGAAATATAGGACTGCAAAATATTTATTAGTACTTTATCTGACAACCAAATAACTGTGCATAAACATCTACAGAAGATTTAACATTGTTTAGGCTTTTAAGGTTGTCATTTTTAACATTTCCAGTGGAAATCCTGCTCTATTAAGGTAAAATAAAAAATTATATAAAGAAGTTGTTCTGAACTTTATGTGGAAAATATCTCAGATTGAGAGAAGGCATGGGAACAAATTAGTCGTGACATCTTGGTCTTACCAAAATCTGTTGTTGCTTTTACCATGACCAAAGTTTCATCTGGCAGCGTGGAAGGCATGGGAATGGAACGGGATGTGCAAGCCTAGAGAGGAGTGTCTGCCTACTAAAGAATTCCAGCCAAGTTGGTGCAAAACAAGCTTGTTTTGGGGCTGTAAACTAAATGGCTATGATAGCCAAAAGCTCTGCACAGGGGAATCTAAGTGGGCCATGACTATTGTAGCCTGAGGGTGTGCAGCAGCTGCAGTGCGATTGCTCTTCATGTTGTGCAAAATGTTCTGTCTTCTCTTGCCTCCATGTAAGTCTCTTTAGAGGGACATGATTTTACTCTTTAATATGATTGGGACACTATTCCAGCCACACTAATTCATTACAATGTGATCTTTTTATTCTATTAAAATGCTAAATATAGAAACTATCTAGGTTAAAAACATTTTGTGTGTTTCAAAAAACAAATGAGCCAAAACTGAAGAAATCAAGCCCCAGATGGCTTTATGGTAGATCTAAATTAGTCTTACAATAAAGGTTTGATCTGAAGTTCAGATTTATCAAAGGAGTCTGCCTGAACTGCCCATGTAGGTTATGACACAGATAAATGCAAAGTATGCACATATTTGTATGAGGAAATCTGAAATTTAAGAGGCCAGAATTTAAAATGTGCCCCTCAGTTGAAGGCATGTGCAGATTAGGCTAAAAAAGACACAATTTCCGCCTTTGTTCTCCACCTGGATTCATCATTGTGCATCCACACAGTCATGTCTGTGCTTTGCAGGTGCTATAACACTTGTGCACTAATGTCTCTGCATACCCTTTAAATGGGTTCACATGTCCATAGGTATATATGACACTGGGCATTTAGCACCTTGTGGGATTTGGCCTTTTTAAAATCACTGCAGCCAATTATATGAAATATTTTGTAACTTTTCCTGTTTGGGGTTGCTTGCAGATATGGGAGCTTTCATTGTACTGTGAAAATTATATAGCAGTGATACCCTGCTTTGCATTTCACAAAAGATATGAGTATATAATACTATCAAGAATATTTTTGTGGGAAGGCTGTTTTTACTCAAAATCATGCTACATAATGTCAGAAATGAACAAGTTAAATTAATTTTCACTTACAATCTCTTCACTAAAAGGGTAACCCATAATTCTTACAATACTCAGTTTATCTTAATGTTTTCCTGTCTTCTAATGGACAGTAATTGAGAGGGATCCATCATCTAAATTATCCCGTGGTGCAGAACATCACTTAGAAAAATGGTGCTATAAACTAGAATCTCTGTAGTAAAAATCAATTTGTGGAAGCAGGTTAGTTTTAAGAAAAGGTTCATACATGCTAAAATTCCCACCTGGTAGAACAATTACATAAGTAAGTCCGCTGTGTTTATATTAATTTACTTATGGAAGTAACATTTCAATTTTTTTGTTACATAATAAAAGGATGGCACTAATTCTATGGCATTTTTCCCCCACAAGTTTAATCTATGAAGATTTTACCCTGTCACTGTAGTCAAGGGAAATTTTGTCTCTGACTTTACTAGAAGCAGAATGAAATTTTTAAAGCAGAGTTTGTAGAATTAATTTTTAAAAACAAGATAAAAAATTACCTTTTCAGAATGACAGCCCTTGCCTGTCCTAATTATTAGTTCGGTAAGACAATCAGTTTCATCAGTCTATCTTGGATTTGACCCTAAGAGGTAATGTGCAGTCTTAACTTGTTTTAGATGACTCAGGGATGGTTCTGAGGAGGGGTGGGAGGGTGCGTTATAGTGGCATGGTTGCCCAGCCCCTTTCAGCAGTGTAACTCAACTATCAGTCACTAGCCAAGGGCTGCTGGGAGAAGCTTTGTGGGGTGCTGGGCTTGGCAGCAGCTGGCTAACCCCCAATTCCTGCCCCCACTACCAGTTGTCCTCCACTGGTTTGGGGGCTGCAGCTGCAGGGTGCCAGGGTGGGCCAGGGATAGGTGGCACAAGTGGAGGATATCTGGAAGAGCCAGGCAGGGAGCAGGTGCTGAAAAGATTAAGGCAGGGACCCACTGCTGCTGCTGCCTCCAGCTGAGCCTGGCGTCCTTTGCAACTATTCACTTCAGCCTCCAACTAGAGCTGGGCATGACTGACCTTGAGCTTCTGCTGTCCAAAGCTGGCTCCCAGCAGTAGCAGATGGATCCCGCAGCCAGGTCCTGACTTTCCGCCTACAGGCCCTGCAGAGACTGCTTTACGGTGATGGTAGCCACGCGACCTGGAGCCAGTTGGGGTGAGCCTTCCTCCGCCGCCTCTGGGGGCTCTGCTACGACCAGCAGCTCTTCTTCCTGCGCGGCCTGCGGCTCGCGCAGGTGGTGGTGGGGCTGCCGGTCTTTTATCAAGACCTCCTCAAGGCCTGGGGGCAGGTCTCCACCTCCAGGTCTCCCTTGAGGGTCGCCCGTGATGGCAACCTGCTGGCCGAGCCGCTGCTATTCAATCTGCAGCTAGCGGTCTCTGCGGCAGCCTCGCCGGAGGCCGCCCGGAGGCTGGTCCGGGTGGGGATCACCCGAATCGGAGACCTCCTGCATTACGCCGGGCAAGGATGGCTGCAACCCGAGGCGTTGGCCCGACGCCCGGGCTCTGGCCTAGCGCGTGCAACTTGCCTACACCTAATCCGGGAGGTGAAAGCTGCGCTGCCCGTTGATGCCCTTGCTTTCCTAGAGCGTATCCTGCGAGGGGGTGATCCTCGCCCCCCCGAGTCCCCCAGCCCGATGGAGCTGCTCGTGGAGCCCGCCTCGCGGTGGCTCCCCTCCAGTCTGGCAGCTCCAGTTCACCACCATCTCTCTCGGCTGGGGGACACCGAGCCGGTCCGCTTTTCGACGGCCCACCGGCGCCAGCTTTACACCCTCGTCCATCGCAGCATCCACCACAGTGCCCTTGCCGCCCGCCCGGACACCAAGTGGCGGGACTACTTCGGCGAGGGCGTCGTCGACGGCCCCGAGTGGCTCAGCCTCTACTCGGATCTCATTCCGAGAGCCACCGGGGACCTTGGCTGGCGGCTCCTCCACGGACCCGTCGCGCCAGGTGAGTACCTGGCGCGCCTGGCCCTCAACTCCGGCGAGTGCCCCTTTTGTCACCAGAGGGAGACCCTGGCGCACCTCCTGCTCGAGTGCGCCAGGCTGCAGCCCCTGCACCTCCTCCTCCAGA
>JAGPOW010000261.1:248467726-248535801 GCA_030014935.1 Caiman crocodilus
GACCCTGGCGCACCTCCTGCTCGAGTGCGCCAGGCTGCAGCCCCTGCACCTCCTCCTCCAGAACTTGTTGCTCAAGTTCTGGCTGCACTACTCCCCGCAATTGTTTATTTATGCACACCCCATCCATTGCCCCACCAAGGCCCGGGACCAACTGGTCAACCTCCTCCTGGCTCTGGCCAAACTAGTCATTTGGCTATCCAGGAAGGAGGCTCTGGCCGGGAAGGTTCCTGGTGACCTCGGGGCGTTTTTCCTCGGTGTCCTTCGGTCACGCGTCTCCATGGAGTACCTCGCGGCAGTAGCCGCCGGTGAGCTCGACCAATTTGCTTGCCGGTGGGCGCTGTCGGGGGTGCTCTGCTCACTGACCCCCGGGGGAGCACTCGTTTTGAACCTGTGACCCCCCCATGTGCACACCCCGTTTTGTTTTAGTTGTCCCACGTCCTATTGATATTAATTTAATGTTTTGGGAGCCCAGCTGCTGGTACCATTGCTAGTGGCGGCCCCCAGGCCTATTTTGTTCTCTTTGTTTTTCCACTTTGACGGTCTTCACCGCTGTTTGTTGTTCATCGAGGATGCCGGACCACCGCCGGCCCCCTGTCTGGGGGGCCCACAGCCACCTCGGCGGCCGCCCGCCGCCGCCACGCTTCCCCGCTGGGACCGGACAATTACCAATAGTCCCACCCCATTGTTTGCTCAGAGGCAACCCCTGATGCAGAAGGGGAGTGGTAATGGGCTGAGATGGGTGGTGCCACTGAGTAGGTGTGGGCTAGGGACCCATACCTGCTTTTGGTTCACAGAGGAATCTTAAGTAGCTGCTGCTTGGGCACAATCTTCCAGGGGGTGTGGGGAGGAGGGGGGCGGGGAGGGGAGGGCACCAATTGCATCCCCTACACCTCCTTTTTCAAAATCTTAGATCTGCCCGCGATGCAAATTAACTAATGTGAAGTAAAATCCTAGGAAAAGTCTAAATACTTTGTAGGCAAACCTCAATGTCCTTTTAGAGAGGCAATAAGACTGTAAGTAATAATGGGATGTAGAACTGTTAGGGACTGGAACAAATTATGAATTACCAAGAGGTCCCTTCCAACCCTGGTTTCCTGTGAGTTCAGGCTACTAAACCACTGTCAGGAAGGACAGTTTATTGCAATGTGATGCTGAGCTTGGTTGGGGCCAAGTAGTGCAAATGGTGCTAAGAGGTCTGAACTCTTCACCAATGTTAGTGAAAATACTCCAAACACTGCCTTTTTACTTTTCTCAGATGAGGACCTGAGGCATGGAGGCAGTGATTTCTTCCTAGGCAATCTATGAAAAGATGAGGAAATAGATGTTCTTGAATCCCAGTTCAGTACCTTAACCAGAAAATTATCCTTCTTATAATCTCTTACAAAACCCTTTTGTAGGAGAACTGGATTAGTATCTCAGATATTTACTAGGGAATCACTCTGAAAAACATTAAGAAATTAATCAAAAAAGAAAAGAAAAGAAACGGGCATCATCTGACCTTGGCTAGTGAACCATCTAGTCCTTCCTTACCCATTGATTTCTGTTCAAGGTCTCTGACGTTCACCTCTTTGTGAAAGACTGAGCACTTTTTTTGTTTTTGGTTTTGGTAAGCAAAATGTATTAAAAAATCCTAAGCTTGCTAACTGTAGTGAATTCTCTGGGAAAAATTCATAGAATTTTGCTTTAATTTCAACAATTACTAATGGTTTTAAGCAGCTTTATAAAAGTCTTGTGCAGGATAGAGGAAGGAGTATTTTTATGCATCTTGATTGGGTAAAAAAGTTCTATAGAAAAGATTTTCTTTTTCCTTTACAAGCAGCCCTATCAGAGTTAATTTTTTTACACAGACCCAGTCTGACAATGTGTAATGTTCTTCTTCTTGCCACTTAAGTATGCATCCTCACAGACTATGATATCACAACTCATTAATCAGGCAGCAGGCTGGCTTTGAATGAGATCAGACTGTGGGCCAATGCCAGCACTCCTGTTGTCTGATTCATCAGGTGATTTTTTTTTTTAGTGTGGTCACAAAAATGTATAAATAGGAACAGCGTTTGACAGTTCTTCCTCAAGCATAGTTTAAATATTTTGCTGAGATATGGAGTCTGATCCTGGGAAGGGCCGAATGTCCACAAGTAAATCTGCCAAACTCAATCAGGCTCATATATAGCAACTCTAAAACATGGATATAGTCTAAATATGCTAAAGTTGCTTTAGAGATGGAAGTTTGTATATGGTTCTTGCATATGTGCAAAAGGGTGGGAGGGGCAAGGAGCTTTTCCCTATTTTACATGTTCCTTTGGTGTAAATGTTTTTGGTGACTGACCTAGTGAAGCTCAGCTTTGGCCCAACCCAGAACTGTCCAGCTTTTAAGTGGCTGGGAGCTGCACACCACAGAGGTTGCACTAGTGGGGTCTGCATGCCCTGAAGTCCACACCAGCAGGGGTCACAGGCCCCCAGTCTACATGCCACAGAGATCTTCTACCTCCCCTGCTGTAGTTCATGCCTACATCCACCCTGCACTGCAGTGCATGCCTGCACCCACTGCACTGTAGCAGGCACCTGTAATTCCCTCCTTTCCAACTGCAGTGCATACCCACACATGCTCCTCCACTGCAATGACTCTGTATGGGCACCGCCACCATTTCAGCAAGTACCTGCATGGACATCTCCACCACACCTGCCCTGTACCCCTCATGGCCCATCCTCACCCTCAGCTCTTCACACCATGACATGCTATTCTTCACTGTCCCCTTGGGCAGGTGCAGAATGTGGAAACTGGAGGAGGGAGCCTGGAGATTCCAGGTGCAGTTACAGCTGAAGGGATAGGGAAGTGGTGACTGGGCAGAAGTCTGGGGGCTGCAAACTAAACCCTTGTGGGCCAGGTGTGGGTCACCTCTCTCAATGGGCTACAATTGGTGAAGAAGTACAGCAGTCAGGTCAACTGCGCCAGTGCTGCCTTCTTCAAGCTGCAACAACATGTCTTCAAAAATAGAGACCTTTGGAAGTCAACAAAGGTCCTGGTTTACAAGGCTGTCATGTTGACCATCCTCCTCTACTGGAGTGAAACCTGGACCATCTACTGACACCACATTAAGACCCTCTGTGAAGCTGTGTTGACCAGCGTCGAAGCCTTGCTCTTGAGAAATCAACTCCGATGAATGGGCCGCTGTGTCCAGATGTCCAAGAACTACCTCCCTTGCCAGATTCTCTTTTCCTAGCTCTCTGTTGGCCAATGCTTAAAGGGCAGTCAGAGGAAACAATACAAAGACAGGCTCAAGATTGCCCACAGGCACACGGTTGGGAGGAGCAAGCTGCTGGCTATTTGGTGTGGCGCCACCTGGCCTACCAAGGCGCGCACCACTTCGAAGTGGAATGGTGGTGGTGAAGGAAAGAGAAGGAGACCAAATCAGGGCTGTGAATACCACTCCCCCACACAGCAACATGTTCCCATTGCTGAAGAGTATGTGTATCCATAATTGGGCTCCTCAGTCACCTGAGGACCCATCAAGCCTGACAGGTGTCATCCTTGACTCCAAGGGACTGCTGAAGATGATGGGCTGCCAGTTGGACAGCCCTGGCCTAACCCATTCTCCACTCCAGCCGGCAGAGTCAGTTGGCTAGAGAGTGGAAAGTCAGAAGCTTCTTAAAATCAGGGACAGCAAGTTCACTCTTTGAATGAAAAAATAAGCTTTGAGGCTTTTCACCTTATATTGGCCCTGAAGAACTGGAGATGATAGTCTTTAGTGTTTTTAAAATTGCACCTTTAAAAAAAAAACAACTCTCCAAGGGGAAAGCATCAGCTTTGTCAAAGAGTATTTACCTGTTTAGCTTGTATCTTTGTTTTATAGAATCATCTAGTCCAGGGGTTTTCAACCTTTTTTCATGTGCGGACTCATAAAAGAGTTAAATGGAGGTGTGGACCTCTGGAAATTTTAAATGGAGGTGAGGACTCTTTTGAATGGAAAGTGGGTATTCACATACTTTTAATTGAGAATAGTCATTTTCTGTGGACCCCTTAGACTGGCTGTGGACCGTCAGGGGTCTGTGGACTACAGGTTGAAAACCACTGATTTAGTCCATGCCTGTGCTAGTAAAGAATTGTTTGTTACAATTTTGTCTACATTTTGTCTACTCCCCTTTAAATGAGCCAGATGAATAGTTTCCATTGCTTTCCAGGGCTGCATGGGTAGCCCCACTGCTTGACAGCTGCCCTGCCCCCTGGTCACCACCTTGGGACTAGAAGTCTGACCCCTAACCCCTGATCTTTGCCACCAGAAGTCTTTTCCCTTGCCCCCCAGATATACTCTTTTTGGGAGGGGGGGGGTTGCCATCTTAGAACCAGAAAAAAACAAATCATACACTAACTATTACTATAAAACAACTACTATAAAATATTTTAATTTTATTACAAAATATATTTTGTCATGATTTGTGTTTTAATACAATTACTAAAAAATAGTCTTATTTTTGTATATTGTGTGGGGTGTGTGTGGTGGGGGGTGGGGATGTGTGTAGGGGGTTTGTGAGGTGATGTGGCAGTATGTGGGGGACAATAGGGTATGTTGGGAATGTATATATGTGGTGGGGTTGTGGGAGCAAGGTATGGGTGTATGGCATTTGTGGGATGTGAGGGAGGGAGAGGGGATGTGGAGACCCCCCCACGCACCCCACATGGTTTGCAGCCCCTGCCGGTGGCAGCACCAGGTGGAGGTGCTCAGGGTGTTTGTGCCCAGTGCAAGTGCTGCCACTCACTTGTGCGTGCAAGTGCGTGGCTCTGGGCAGAGCTGCACATCACAGCCAGTCTGCCTCTATCACATAGTGCTCCATGTGGTACACATGCAGCTCCCAACAATCACATGCCACTGGAAGGAAGCTTGAAGCACTGGAACTGGCTGCCTTCATTTCCCCCCTGCCATGTAGATCCCAGGACTCTGCGGGGAATCAGGGGCCGGGGCTCCCCTCCATTTCTGGCAGAGTCCTGGGACCTGCATGGCAGTGGTGAAGGCAGCTGACTCCAGAGCATAGAGCTTCCCCGCAGTGGCATGCAGATGTGGGGAGCTGCATGTGTGCCACGTGGTAGAGGTGGCCTGGCCGGGTTGCCCTCCTTGCTGCAGTGTGCAGCTTTGGCTGGAGCCACGCACCAGGCAGCAGTGCTTGCATCGGGCATGAGCATCCTGAGTGCCCCTGCCTGCTGCTGCTGCTGTCACCAGCAAGGACTGCACACCATGGGGGGACATATAAGAGGGGTCCCAACACCTGCCCACCCAAGCAGTGCTACTACCCCTCTGAGCATATACTTCACACTGCTGCCAGCCTGAGCCTCTGCTCTGCACTCCCACCTAGCTGTAGCTTCACTTCCTGCACCCCTACCCCCCCACCCCGGCACTGCTCCTTGGAGGTTGCAGTGATGTGGGTTTGTGGCAGAGTGAGACAGCAGGGATGGTGTGGGATGGTGGAGTGCCATCACAATGGCAGGAATGGAGGGGAGGGAGTGGGGGGGCGAGGTCAGTGCCTCTGGCCTTGCCCCCACCATCCCCTGGCCCTGCTCATGGAGGTAGCATGGGGTGGTGGCAGCATGGTGCTGGCCTCTTCCCCCCACACCCTGTCCCTGCTGTCATGGTGGCACTCTGTCCCTGCTGTCATTCTTGATGGACAATTTGCTAGTTTGTTATAGTTGGCAGGAAAACCAAAGGCACATTGTACAGCACCATCACAGAGTAAATGCTGCACCAGTAGTAGACCTCAGACAATTTACTGAAGAAGCAGGAACAGGTAGACTCTGACTGACTCCTTGCTCTCTGAAGGGAGCCCAGAGCAGTGTCAAGAAATAATCTCTGCTTTCTTGTGCCTGTTCTGTGCTTGTCCATACCCACAAATAAGCTGTACATTGAATTGCGGGGCTTACAAAAGGTTACTCTGCCCTGCTCAGGCTCTCCTTGGAGCTGTCTGTTGCCTAACTTTAGCCTTTAATGTGCACAGAGTTGGCACAAGTGGGCACAGCTGCTTCTTGCTGCTTCTGATTAGGGCTGTGCAAAGCTTT
Source organism: Caiman crocodilus (assembly GCA_030014935.1). Classification (NCBI taxonomy): domain Eukaryota; kingdom Metazoa; phylum Chordata; order Crocodylia; family Alligatoridae; genus Caiman; species Caiman crocodilus. The sequence goes on from JAGPOW010000261.1 coordinate 248,473,770, forward strand.
GGTCTCTGATTTGATTTGGTGGAGATTTGGCCTGATTCAGTGACTCGATCTCTGAATCCGAATCAAATCAGAGGACTCTTTAATCTCTCCAAATTGAATTGGAATCCTCTGAATCGATTTGGAGAGATTCGGACGGATTTGGTGATTTGGACATAGGCACAGCTTTAAATGTTTTTTCTGCGTACCTCTAGGTAGCAGGCAGCTCATGGATGCTGGGGCGCATGAAGTGTCCCACAGGAGCGTGGGGGGAGCTCCCCACTGCGCTCAGCAGCAGACCCAGAAATGGACCAGAAACATTTCTGGATCTGTCGGGGAGTACGCAGGGGGTTCTCCTTCCCCTTGTGGCTTGGAGACTGGTGCCTCCTGGGTCTGAGGGGTCACCTGGGGTCCCCCTGTGGCTGATCACTGAGCCGGGGAGGGGGCCAGTGCACTCCATGTGCCCCAGCATCGCAATGTTCACAAGCCGCGCTGGTACCTCGAGGTATGTAGAAAAAACATTTAAAGCTGTCTCTATGCCTGAATTGCTCATTCTCTGAATCAGCATCAAATCTTCAGATTTGGATTCAGCAGAATCAAATTGGGGACAGTGATCTGAATCAACGAATCAAATCACTGTCCCAGATTTGGGCCAAATCCAGATCGAATAGGGCCTGCTTCACACACCCGTATTATTAATGCATGGCTTGAGTAGCAACACACTGAGCAGATCACAACATCACCATCAACCTGAAAGACTTAATTGCAGATAATCAACATATTCAGTGTGTGGCTATGCTGGATTGAAAGCATCTCATCCTGGAAGCTAACCTGTGCTAGTCTTAGATAACACCTGCATAGGTGACCACCTTGGCTTCCCAGGTGCTATAGATATAAGGAAAGAAGTTGGCAAACATTATATCATAGAAGCCAAACGAATGGCAAGACTTTGGCCCCTTATTGCTGCTGAATTTATGGCCAGGAATAAAAGGAAAGAGATATAATCAAGTATCCCAAGTTCTGTCCATGGTTTTCTCTGCACGGGTTATGGATAATGGTCTGTTGACAAAGGATTGGAGGATCTTGGCTGTACACAGGGTCCCCATCTTCTGGTGTGGAAAAAACATTCAGGTGCCCTGCCTTGCCCACCATTTTGAAACCTGTTTCTATCTGTCCACTGCAACTTAGAATAGGAAATGAATACCACACCAAATTGAAACTGTAGGGGGAATTTTGGTAGTGCCAGTATAACTACCCATCTTTGGTCATCCAGAACACCCAGCTTTATCCTGATAACTTTTCACCAGATCAAGGTTCAAACTTCCTGGCCTTGTCTTCAAGACCCTGTGTAACTTGATCCTTCCCAGTTTATACACTCTTGTTCAGAGCTTCTCTTCTCTCATGAAGGCTATTTATCCAGCTCTCAGCCATCTGTCTTTCCCCATGCCTTCCTTGATATATAGACTACTGGTCTTTAGATGTACTGCTCTCTCTGCCTTAAAATCCTTGAGAATTATCTCTTCCAGGAAGTCTTCAAGAACAGACTTATTCTGTGAGCTCAAGGAGCTATTTGAGGAAGTAATATATAGGACAAAAATAACATAATTTTTCTTTCTAATCATAAAAGTTAAACAACCAAGGTGTTAGCCAGTCCATCATCTTGAGTTCTTTGCTTTGTATGTTTTACCCACATTCTGCATCTCTCTAAAGATCTTAGAATCTTCATACCTTGTCTGTGTTTTCAAATCTTTAATCTAGGGATATTCTGTTTTTGAATGTTTGTATACTACCTAGCACAGATTATAGGGGCTTTTCCAGATTTCAGTTTTGTTTACCAGTTCAGTGTTATCTATAGGTATCTGCATACTGTAGGCTCCCAGAGGTCCAATTTTTGCTTCCACTGAAGTGGTACAAAGCTGGGTTTTAAATGATGTACAAATTTAAACCTGATTTTGGCCTAAATTTTCATAAAAATCTTCTTCTGAAAGTATCACAATAAGGTCAATCCTCTCTCTGTTTCCTGCTGTGTCTTTATTTGCATGTTAATGGCAGATTACTGCTGTCTTTTCCAGTGTACTTCCCAGGAGACACTATGTGTGTTTTTATTGATTAGTTTCTCTTCATTTAACATTTAAATTTAAATGGATATTTTCAAATTGGTGCAAAATTATAATAGTGTGTTTGCTCAAGGCATTAACTGTGATATTAGCAGAACATTCCAAGTCTGCTAATTATGCATGTTATGTAGAGAAGAGTTTAAAGACTGCAAGGCAGGCATGCAATTAGGTCTGAGTCACAAAATTAAAAGAATATTCAACCAAAAATTAGATTTCATTCCTGATATCTTACCTAAATGCCAACACAGGTGACATTTAAAAAATGATGTAGAAAAAAATCAAATCACAGTATATAATATCCTAACGAAGTTGTTTAAAAAAAGAATCAAATGAACATCATTTGTTTGTTGGCTTCTGTTTTGTCAGCCATCTCTTTGTTGCACTAGAGGTGGAAGTTGTTTAAACAAATGATGTTTTACTAGACAAGTGTATGCTTAACTGTGAACAGCAACCAGTGATTTTGCTAACCCTCCATACAGTTTAATGCAGAACCTGCAATCTTATCAGGTAACCTAAAGCTAACCTGATCTGGTGTATATCAGAATAAAACACATTTAAAGAGAACATGTGTTGCTTCAAGAGTATAGGTTGGTAATTTACTGTGGGGAGACCACAAAGGAGGGAAGGTATGCATACATCTAGGCTGTGCCCCTACATATTGGCTTTTACCAGGTAACTGCTTTCTTTCCTCTGAATGAATCCATGCAAGACTCAAAAAACGTTCAGACAGTTAGGGGCACCATGCTGCCGCATGGATTGTCTATTGGGTGATTAATTAACAGCTGTTAGAGGTCAGAGGCGTAACTGGATGTTTGAGTGCTCTGGATGGCACCCATGGATGGGGCAGCATCAGGGGCTGTGCTGCTCATGGCAGTGGCTAGGCTGAGAGCACAACTGCTGTTAATTTTGCGCTCCCTGGTCTCCAGGTCAGCACCTCCCTTTTGTTACACAACTGTTGGAAGTCCTAAGTTTCTATACTCACAAATGATGTCAGCCTTTTTTTTCCAAAAGTTAGCAGGATAAAGCCAGGTATCCTGATGGACATCAGTTTGGGTAATTACACTGGGACTATAAATTTCCTGCTGCCATTTCAGTCTATTTTGGTATCCATTTCTTGTCTTAAATTACAATAAACATTACTGTGCTATGCAGTAATTTTTATGTTCCACCTCCAAGGAAGGCCACCCTTCAACAACAAGTGAAGTGAATTGTTTATGCAATATTTGTAAATTATCCTGGGATTTGAAGGGAGAGAAGGAGGTGTGTTATATAATATAAATAAGATGCTTCTTGTATAATTTTACATAAGATGACATATATTACAATTAATGGCAATGTATGAAGTATGTAAAACTAGAACAACACATGACATATTGGTAATCTCCACTGCGGGAGAAGAAAAGTCACATTATGTAGAATTAAATTGCAAAGCTTTGATCTCTGTGAGATCATGTAGTTTAAGAACTATCTGGGGCCTGAAGGCCTACTTATGTTGCAAGGGGCATGTTAAGTCCCAAGCACAGCAATGTGAATAATAAATAGATTCTTCCCTGGACTGTCTTATCGTGAGGTGGTTGGACCCTTTCTGGAATGCAGATGGTGGGGCTCCAGTCCTTCTCAGCCAGGTGCCTAATCACTTAGAGGTAGATGGAAGGATGGCACTTCCTGAGTGTGGGGATATAACAAAAACCAAAGAAATCAGTGTATAAGTTGAAATTCTGCTCTAGTTTGGCCCTGCAGGACACAACCGCAAATTAGTTAGAGATGATGAAAATACTTAGGATGGATTAAAGATGGAGTTTTAGTCTTAACTCTGTATTTCCTGCCCATTGTCAGCTTACAGCAGGCCCCTAATGTTATTTTAATGTAGTTTGATGTGTGAATTGTATCAAAGTGGGTTATATATCGATCGATCAAACCTCAAAGCTCTAGTGGTAAATCTCTACTGAGACGTGTCAGAACTCCAGTTAGTACATGAACTGATAGGCACAAGATGTCACTATTGTGCTTACTGCAGAGATAACATTTGTGTTGACATTTCAATGTCCATAATGTTTAGCCTTTCTAGACTATGGTGAACTAATCAAAGAACCTGCTCCAGGATATAAATCATTGCACATTATAGTAAACCTTCTGCAAGATAAATCAAGGTTTTTAGTCAATCTGGTCTTCAATCATTCTTTCCAGTAGCACAAAAAATCTGGTTCATGTCGTACTGAGAAGTTTGATAGTAAAAAGATGTTTAAGATCAATGTTAAAGATTTAACAATGGCAAGTTATATTATGAGGAATACGAACGGTGTTTATATTAAAATATTAATTTCTGGATTGACGTACAACTCAATAACAGAAGTTGTAAATCTGTGGTAAAATCTACTGGATTATGCACTTCGTAAGTTAATATTTTACATCTAAATATTCAAAAACTAGTCCCTAAAACATGGTAATTAATGTAGAAAGACAAATTTATGATTGTACAATATATTATTTTCTTAATAAAATTTTCTTAGAAGTTGTGTAGTGTGTATCCTAATATATGGCATAAGTGATTTTTCCTTTTACTTTCACAGACTGTCTGTTTTGGAGGAAGTCTGCATCTAATAAATAATGGTGGAGGAATGATATACAGTGAACAATTTGTTAGATGAATATTGCCCCTTTTGCCATTTGTGAATTATCCACAAACAGGCTTTGTCCTTCACAGATTTGTTCATTATATGCAATGATTTATTTTAGTACATTTCATCCTACAGACTATTGCTGTATTAGAGCTGAAGTTTTTTGTGGGGGCGGGGCAATAAATAAATATTTGCTGTTTATTTTCCCTGAGTGCTCATTTAAGTCTCATAGTATTTTTGCTTTTATTCTCAGGCAAGTTGGCTCTGAAGACCACAAAAAAGCTTTAAAAAGGGCTGCACTTCTGGCACAAATGCATGTTTTCAATAGCAGTTGTTACTTATTTCTCTCTGTAAACATACAGACAAAAATTCAGTGTTTGGAATATTAATGAAACATGAACTGAAGGGGGTCATGCATACCACTGAAGTGAATGAATGGTTTACGTTTGAAGTGATGTTTGTGACTATTACTTTACCGCTTCATCTTATATTCTGCCTTCATCTTATATTCTGATGTCAAGTAATGTACCTGTGTACCCAAGATCTCATTCTTCCTATGTGAAAGAGTGAGAGGTCAGTCACTCTGGGCCAGAACCCAGACTTACTGAGTGCATCTACACGAGACATTAAATGTGCAGTAAACTAAAGCCAGTAAACTGCTGTGCATTAACATGTCATGGCAAAAGCTGTGCTATTGCGCTAATGCACAAGGGAATTAGTCTACTGCAAATTAGCGTCACTATAAAGGCATGTGCTGGTGCTACTGCACAGTAACATTGGTTACTGTGCATTCAGTTAGTACCTGTTATTACAGATACTAAACATAACGTGCGGTAACTATGGCACATTAATGCACATGTAGATGTGCCTGCTGTGATCAGTGCAAACTGTAGAAAATGCTACTGAATCAGAATTTTGATGTTTAATGCTTGCTCAGCTTGAGTGGAAAGGTAAGCATGAGCCAGGTATACATTAAAGAATCATACCTGTGGGCAATCCTTCATTCCCAATTCAGCCAAGGCTCCCAGTAGTACTTCATTGCATTCCTAAAATGTATACTTGTCTTTATTTATTAAGATTTATTTATTACTCCATTACAACAAAGTATCAAACAAATATCTATTTTTTAATGTCATGAAATTAGGTTTCTTTCTTTTCATAAAATTTTGCATTCACACAAACTGCTGTAACAATTTGCACTGAGCATTAAAAAACATGCCAGAAATCAAGATTTGTGAGGTAAGGTAATAGTTTTAATTAAACCAACTTGGAGAGAGAGGACACACACTTTTGGGCTTCAGATGTTCTGTATCTGGTCTGGTAAAGAAGTTTAGTACAAGCTAAATACAAGTTAGAGCAATTATTTGAGTTTAATCTAATTATGTTAATAAATTTGATGACTTAAAACAGTGAAAAGGAAGCAAGTATAAAACTGAAGGTACTGTTAAGCCCAGGTTTTGGTGCTCAGTAGAGGTATGCATTTCTGTTCCCAGACCCATCTTCTGAGGATTTATGTAAGGTTCTTTTGAAAACAAGGACTGGGAACTAGTTGTTCAGTGAAAAGTTTACTTCCATTGGTGATTGGATGTTTTTGTCTATCATTTTTCTGTGAGCATTAGTTTTTGATCATGGTTGTTGTTGAATTGGCCGAGGTATATTACACATTGTGATAGGCTTGCATAGGATCCATAGATTTTGATGCTTTTGTTGTGGGGTGTGTTGGCAGGTTTTACGCTGGTTGTTATGGTACGATCTGGTTCCGTTTGGGTGCATGTCAATCCGTGCAGAGTTTGCTTCTGATGTCTGATGAGATTAGGTAATTAATTCAAAAGTTGTGGGGAAGAGGAAGCAGGGGAATAGTCTTTCAAGATACGATCTTCAAGTATAGGTGGTGTTTGTTTAATGAGCTGTCTTTTAGGTTCAAGTGTGGAATGGTTTGTGACAAGGGTGTGGTCTTTCAGGTTGAGCTTATTTTCATAGCAAAACAGAGAACTTCTCATACCGTGACAAGAAAAGATCTTGTCTCCCACTTTGGACTTAAATACGTTTCATAATATACTATCAGTGACAGTACTCCAAGTAGTCATTATGCATTTGACCTCTTCTGTATTCTCTGTAAGAGAGGCCTGAATGTCACGAATATTTTAACTGGGGTCTGGAAAAATGAAGGGACTATTTATGCTTAATGATTTAGAGCAGGGGTACCTCGCAGTATGCCCAGCTGCAGCCCATGCTGGTAAATTATCAGGTGCTTAAGAGTTGAACACACAGTAGAGCAAATTGCAGTTGCTTCCATCTTTAACGCAGTGGTGCAAAATGCAGCCTGTGGAAACTACAGATCCCAGGATACAATATATGTTTATAAAAAGCCTTTGCTTGAAGATCAAGATGAAGCAATGCATACTGGGACATGCGGTCTCAGCTGGCCAAGTCTTCATACTTAAAATAAGGTTGACTATTGGTTGTGATTGGAATGCAGATTACCTAAACACCAGAAGAACAGCAAAAGACTCTGGCCTAGTATCCTCCCTGTGAAGTTAAAGGGAGAAAAATTGCATTAGAGTACAGCTGGTTCAGTTGTTTTATGTGTATTAATAGTAGCTCTGAAGCCAGACATGGAAGTGGGACCAAGAAACTCCAAAGACACTGGACGAAGGAGATGAAATATATTTGTATGATGCATTTCGGAGACAAGAAAATACTCTAATTAGGGGAATTCCAGGCATGTACAGGAAGCATTTTTCAATAACCTGTGATTATGTTGCATTTTGTGTAAAGCTATTTGTTTGGCTGCCAAAGTGTTTTGTGTTATTTTGCCAGCTGTAATATATTCAGACCACAATCTAAGAAGCTTAGATGTTTGATGATTTCACATGATGGAAACATACAGACAAAGAATCTTAAAAACCTCAATATGACTGATAGACATTCTGTTCTGTAATGCGATTAAAACATAAGTAACTCTTTTTGGCATTTTACAGTACTTAACAATTTACATTTTAATCAATGATCAAATACTTTTAAGATTATATCAGATGTTGGAGCTGCTTATAAAGATAATCCATGGAGAAGCTGAGTCTTGCCTTCATTTCCATTTTAAGGCCTGGCTAGTATATACAACTTGTGCATTTAGAAATATACCCTCCCATGTGATTTTACAAAATGAGGATGACAGTGAGTAAGCAGTCTTAGTCCGCTTAAAAAAATCAGTGGTATCCTAGGTCTTTTCGGGACACCCTTTCGATTTTCTCAATTTTTTCCCTTATCTGTAGCAAGAACGGTTTTCTCCATCACGTCATGGAGCCAGCAGCAAAAAGAGAAGCCCATAAGAAGACCAGTAGAAGCTGCAAGAAAGAAGAGGAATACCTGTCCATTACCTTGGTTTCTGGTATAGGAACATAGAAAAGTAGGGCTGGAATGGATCTCACAAGGTCACTTAGTCCAGTCTTCTACTTAAGGCAGGATCATTTCTGAGGAAACCATCCCAGCCATGTGTATGTCCAGCCTGTTCATGAAAATTTCCAGGGATAGAGATTCCACAACTGTAGGTAACCTGTTCAAATACTTGGCCACCCTTGTAGTCATAACGTTTCTCCTAAATCTCCAACCTAAATTTCCCCTGCTGCACTTTGAAACCATTGATCCTAGTCCTGTCCTGTACAGCCACAGAGCCACATCAGCATCCTCTCTACAATTTCTCTTTAAGTATTTGTAGACTCTTACCAAATACCCCCTCAGTCTTCTCTTCTTTGGATGAAGTAACCCTAGCTCTTTTAGCTTTTCCTCAGCAGTCACACTTCCAAGGCGTCTAGTAATCTTTGTTGCTTTGTGCTGGACTCACTTCAAGAAGGATGCAAACATTTTGAAAAATGGGGCCTAAAACAGGACACAGTATTCCAGGTGAGGCTTCAGAAGTGTTGACTAGAGCAGAAGTATAATTGATTTACCTTGATTAACAAGTGAATTTCCTGTTAAAACAACCTAGTATACTGTTGGGCTTTTTTGCAACCAGAACACATTGTTGGCTCATATTTAATTTATAGTCTGTTGTTACTTCCAGGTCCTCTGCAGGACTGCAGAGTAGCCACTTATTCCCAAATCTGTATTTGTGTATGCAGTTATTTAATCCCAAATCAGGACTTTGTATTTATCCTTGCTGAATTTCATCTGATTGATTGTGGACCATTTTCCAGTCTATCCCAGTCATTCTGCTTCTTAGCCCTACCCTCCTGAGTATCTGCAACTCCACCCAGTTTGGTGTCATCCACAAATTTGTCAAGCATGCACTTAATCCCATCATCTAAATCACCTGTGAATATATTAAATGATACTGAACTGAGGACAAACCCCTGGTGAACCCCACTTGATACCTCGTCCCAACTTGACATTGACCCATTGATGACTACTCATTGAGCACAATGATCTAACCAGTTACATATTCACTTTACAGTACTTCATCTAGTCTCTATTTGCTCACTTTAAGGAGAATGTTGTAGGAGATGGTTTCAAAAGCCTTGCTAAAGTGAGGGTATGTCATATCCATTGCTCTTGCCCTATATCTTGAAGTCAAGAAGATAAGAGCTCCAACTCTGTCAGATAGAGTAATGCATATTTGTTTCTGACATCCTGCTAAAGTGTCATACATGAGAATTGTCTTCAAGCCCCTAATTTTCTCACTTTGACTTGAATGAGACACTTTGGGGCAAGGAAATAAGAGAAAGGAGACCACCCAAACCCACAAGTATAGGAGTTGTGAATTGGATTGCCTGCTTGTTTTAGTGGATGGAGTTTCTGGTGATGCTTCCATTACATCTACTCTTAGGAAAATTACAAATACCCTTTGAAAATACAGGTGACTGAAGCAAAATGGCATGTTCTATAGTTTAATCTGTATGTTGGTTTAAGGTTTCTTCTCTTGAGATCTAGGAGTCTATCATAGACATATTTACAATAGTAACTTTAACAAAATTGTATAAGTAGCAAAACCCTAAGTTTGAAATTTGAAGCAAAGCCATTTTTAATATCCAACTCCATAATTCCCTACCATCCTTTTTCCCAGTTTTCCAGCTCTCTGCTTCATTAAGTGTCGGTACCTGTCACACTTCATTCCCATTCTCTCAATTGGTCTCCAGGTCAAAAAGCCCAAAGTGGAATCTATTTAGTCTTTGCTGATTTTTCTAAGCTCTGTAGTTCGAACCGATAACAAACTGAATTGACATTCAGTATTTTGGTGGCCAAAGCTGGCAGAAGCCTGCTCTTTCCCAAGGCAGGAACCTGGGGGTGCTCACATCATGCTGGACAATGCGGAAGGCGCCAGCCCATGCTAGGAAGCTGTTTCTCACAGCCTAAAAAGCCAGACTGAGAAATCGCCAGCTTCTCCCCCCTCCCAGCCAGCAGCTACTCTGAGAGGCAGGGGGTGTAGGGGAATGCACCCCAGCCAGGCACCACCCCACCCCAGCAGGGGTCTGCATGGGGAGCCCCTCCCAGGGGTCTTTTCCTAACTGCCCAGTGAGCCAGGTTGGGTAAGCCCCAGCCTGCAGCCTCTGAGAAGGGGGTGGGAGAAATGCAACCCCAGCCTGGCACCAGCCCTCCTAGCAAGGGTGTGCATGGGAAGCCTCTGCAGGGAGGCTTTTCTCTGTAGCCCATGGAGTGGGGCTGGGAAAGCCCCAGCCAAACATCCCCCTGCCTGGCCAGCGGCCTCTCTCAGAGGAGGGGAGGCAAGGGAGGTTGGGGGGAATGCCCCCGCCCAGCAGGAGTTGGCAAGGAGGAGTTCCTGTAGGGAGATTGCTAGCCAGGGAGGGGGCAAGGCTGGGGCTTTCCCAGCCTGGCTCGCTGGGCTGTGGCTGGGGGAAAAGCCCTCACCTGGTCCCCCATTGTGTAGACTGGGACCAGGGAGGTCTGGGGGTCCATTTGTCTCCCCCTATCCTGTTGGGCTGCAGGTAGCAGGAGGCTAGGGTGCAAAGACTTTACTGCCTCAGCTCTGTGGCAGCTGGGGATGGGGCCAGCCCCATTGCTGGAGCAGACAGCAGAGCTCAGGGCTGCAATGCATCTTGGGATGCTTTGGGACTGAGGTAACTTGAGTCGGGAGGGGATCTGAGAAGTTCCATAAACTGGTTTAACCTAAATCAGTTAAGTCTGATACTATATCCAACCAGGTTTATCTTAAACCAGGTTCAGCAATTTTGAAACTGGTTTATGCACACTGAACTTAAGTTGTGTTTCAGGTTTAAACCAGTTTCCTGTCACTTAAAGCAGTTTTTGTGTAACTTCTATTCCTAGCTCTAATGACTTCCCCCCTTCAAGGCCCTGAGTGGCTCTTCTTTGTTTCTGAATTTTGCAACCTGAACTTCATTTTGTTCTCTAACTGCCTGTTCCAGAGTGTTACATGCTGTCCAAATATTTGGCCCAGATGACTAGTAGTTGGTTGGAAGTTCACAGATTGTCAGGGGCTGAAAGGGACCTTGGAAGTTCATCGGGTCCAGCCCCCTGCACCAAGCAGGAAAGACGACCAGGGTCAGGTGACCCCAGCAAGGTGACTGTCCAGTCTCCTCCTAAAGATTTCCAGGGTAGGTGACTGCACCACCTCTGAAGGGAGCTTATTCCACAGTCCGGACACCCTAGCTGTGAGGTAGTTTTTCCTAACGTTGAGCCTGAAACGGTCTTCCAAGAGTTTGTGACTGTTACCCCTAATTTTCCCCAAGGGTGTCCTGGTGAACAGTTACTCACTGAGCCCTTCGGGTACACCTCTGATGTAGTGGTAATCTGCTACCAAGTCCCCTCTCAGCCTTCTTTTTTTCAGGCTGAAGAGTCCCAGGTCCCTCAGCCTTTCCTCGTACGGCTTGCCGCGCAAGTCTCTGATGATACAGGTGGTCCTTCTCTGTACTCTCTCAAGCTTTACCACATCCTTGGAAAGTGCAGCACCCAAAACTGGACGCAGTACTTCAGCTGCTGTCTCACTAATGCTGAGTAGAGTGGGCAAATCACTTCTTTGGTTTTGCTGGAGAGGCATTGTTTGATGTATGCCAGGGTATTGTTAGCTCTGCTGGCTACAGTGTAGCACTACTGACTCATGTTAATACTGTAGTCTGTTATTACCCCCATGTCCCTTTCATTTCTCGTGCTGGTCAGGTTGGCGTTGCCAAGCTTGTAGGTGTGCAGGGGATTGTTCATCCCCAGGTGTTGCACTTTACATTTCTCGATGTTGAACATCATCTGGTTCCGGGCTGCTCAACTTGCCAGCCTGTCTCGGTCTGCCTGTATCTGCAACCTGTCTTCAAGCATGACCACTCTTTCCTATAACTTGGTGTTATCCGCAAACTTGGCCAGTGAGCTCTTCACCCCCATATCCAAATCATAGGTGAAGATGTTGAATAGCACTAGACCAAGCACTGGTGGTGTCCTGTGGGACACCACCGGCCACTTCCCGCCAAGATGACACAGATCCATTCATTAGAACTCTCTGGGTCCTACCCCACAGCCATGTTATCCTGGGGTAGGTATCTGGTCCTAAATTTTCAATTTGCAATGCTTTATGTTAGTACCGAAATTACTAGTGCCTAAGTCTACTTAATTAAAAGAGGACTGATTCAAAGCACTCACAATTCTTATTGATTTTTATCAGAACCTAATAATTCTGAACCTTTTTGAAATCAGGCCACTTTTTCCAGGTGCTTTATTATTTATGTAGGTGCCCAAGTCTGAAAAGTTCTGGCATTTACCAATACCTAGATATTACTATGATGAGATCACTAGAAATGCATTGTTGCATGGGATTAATGTCATGAATAGATTCAATAATTCATCCTCACTCACCAGTTCACATGTGAGTTTGGTTAGTATGTCCAAAAGCAGAGAAGTTTTTTATGGCTGCTTGGTGGTCTATATGGAATGAGGTGGTGGTCTCTGTCCAGTTTGTGTGGATAAGTGTAAAGAGCATTCTTGCTAATAATCAGCAGCCTTATTTATGCTCTTTGGGGAATCCGATGTTTAACTGGAAGTTCAACAACCTTTACACCACTATTCTCCCTGCAGTAGAGAAAGATAGTAACATCAATGCAGAACCAATTCAGTTAGTAGATGATGCCATTAATGTTCTGTCTTCTAGGAGGGGAGCTGTGGTCATTGAGGAAAATGCTGAACTGAAAGTGTGCCAGGTAGGCCTGGGATATTTAAGCTAAGGTTTGAACAAACAGCTTTTTATGTTCTTGGGAATAATTTATGGAGAAACAAGCAGGTGTGACTGTGATTACTATCACCTTGACGGCTGCTGAACCTTCCGGGTACAGTACATCTGGCTGAACGCACTTTTTCTGATAAACGTGCCAGGTGTTACACCCTTAATGTTCCAGCAGAACATGTAGAAGAGTGACAACACAGCACGTAACCTGGAGGACTAACCGTGAAGAGCTTCTTGCTGTGAGATACAGGGGCAAAGTAGTTAAGGTGTCTTGTTGTGGATGTAAAGATATGGGCTTGAGCCTTTCACTGGACTCATGCCAAAAGGTACCCCTTCAGTCAGCTTGGCTGTAACTGGGTAACTGGTTATCAGGGGATTCAAAGGCGGGAGGCTGAGACACTCACTTATTTCCTTGTATGCCACTGGCTACAGAAAGTGCTATGCTTGAACCACACTATTCTGATACACCAAGTAGGCCTGGGTAGACCATTGATTTTAATAATGTGATTACTATTACATGTGATCTATAGGAATATAAATCTGGGGTAGTTTTCAGTGCTCCTGTTCTAGGGATTCAGTTTTTGGGCCCTGTATCTCCAAGTCTTCACCCACCTGAGGAAACTCAAGTGCAGAGTAACAAAGAAATCCTCAGGGCTGTGAAATCTTCCCAACACTGCTGGAATAGTTCAGAACCAGCTTCTTCCAGCAGTCTCCTCCTTTCTCCCCTCTGGCTCAGCACAGAGGTACAGCACAGCAAAAGAACTGGATCAAGAGGTGTTTTGATGTGGCATCTCCCAGGTGCTAAACTGATTGAATTAGGCTGGTGGCAGCTGGAATTCTGTGGTGGCCCAAAAACTTCATTATTCACGATGGATTGTGGAAATGAACACGCAAATAAGTTAGCACGAGATAAATTAAGGTAAGGATTAGATACCCTGCAGTAACTACCTCTGTATATGTTCTTGCCCTGTGATAAAAAAATAACAGCTAATCTATCCCAATGGCTTCTTCACGGAGGGATGGAAGGTGGGGGGCCTGTAATGGGTGTTATCTCCAATGAAAGAAGAATAAACTATGACAGGGTAGCTTTCGTTTACCCCAGGTAAGAACATGTACATGGGCAATGACTGCCAAGTAGGCCAATATGTTGCAAATCCCCACTGCCACTCTCCTTGCAGTAACTTGCTTTTGTGCCTATGCCACAAGACTGGCACTGACCATCTCCAGAATTAAGGAGCTATAAGAGTGGTCTGCAGCTCCCCATATATCTTCCTCAGCTGTACTGAGTGTTGCTTTAATGCAGCTGAGACTGAACCTAGTTTATACATAGAATCCTATGACCATGTATTTAACTAGAATGTCATTGGCCTGCTCTGAGCTGGAATATTGAATAAAAGAATAATTCTGTTAATTGTGCCATTCTCAGGATTATTTTTTTCAGTTTACAATCTGTTTCTTTAGTTCATTTTTTCATTAATCTTTCAAGTGTGTCAAAGCCAGTTTTACAGATTATTTTGGTGTCTGTCTTCATTTCCTTTGCTTAAAAAACTATGTTTCACAGCATACAGTATCAGGTAAGTGATTCCAGGAATTCTGTAGTTCAGCAAGAAGATACAGGATTTACTAAAGGGAGGATTTACTACAGGCATTTATTTAAGGGCATACCTTACACTAATGGTTGAATGTGGGTGAAGCATGGCTGGGGAAAGGGGTGAGACCATTGGGACGGATGGGGGTGAGGTGTGGCTGGAGCCCCCGGCTAGCAGGGGACACTGGGGAAGCTGGGCGTGAAGTGGGTGCATGAGTGGGGAACTCAGTTGCCACTGCTGCTACTGTCCTTGGATGACCCATATGTAAGAGAGCCCTAGAGTCACTCCTGCCCCACTCCAGCCTGTGCTGCAGGGAACAGCTGTATGGACTGCAGGGAACAGTGGTGGCAGCATGCAAATCCCTCTTTCCAGTGCTTGCACCCTGCTGTCTCCCAGCTCTTCCCCCCTGCCTGGGGAAGGAAGAGCCTGCACACCACTGCCACTGCCCCCAGCTGAGTGCAGCTCCCTGTGTAGCTGCTCCCTACAGCCTTGGCCTGAAGCAGGGTAGGGAGTGACTTTGGGCTTCCCTTTGCACATAGATCAGCCAGGGACAGTATTGGTGGTGGAAGGAAGTGGGGGTGGAACTGCACCACAACACTCTCCTTTGATTTGCATATCAAAGAATAGTGTTGGGAAGGAAGCAAAGAACCAAGAGATCTGAAATCTGTTCCTGTCATTTTTGTGTGGTCTTGGTGTGATTTTGGCCAAGCCATTTAATAGCTTTGTGCCTAAGTGTCTGTGTGTATAAAGGTTGATTACATGCCTTAGAGAGTGTACTTTGACTCATAGTTCATATCAAGTTGTCTGGTGAAAGGTGCTATTGAAGTGAAAGATAGTGGGTGCTGACAGACGTACAGCTCCCTGCCATAACTCTCAGCGCTTTGAAGGAAGTGCCATGAGTTACAGCAATCCCCTGGACACAAGAGACATTTGCTGTTGTGTCCAGAGGGTTGGGGGATTGAGCTGCATTTTGGAGCAGCTGCATGTCTGCAGCCACTTTTCCCTGGCCTCCCTTTCCCCCCACCAGCTTTGCTGCTGTCTTCAGAATTGCAGGGGGGAGGGGTTGAATTGTAGAGCTTGGTCTGAGTTTTTCCCAGTCTGTGCTGGAGGAGGCTCCCAGCATGCACTGACAGACATTAATAAAGGCATTCAGCTTTGGAGCACCTTCATGTGAATCCTCATGTAATGTCATGCTATCAGACATTTTTAAAGCACTCTTCAGCCTTGCACTTCTGTCAGTGAATGGCTCTAGAGCACTTCAAGGGCCTGATTGTGTGACACAAACCATCACTTCTGTCAGTATCCAGTTATTTTAAATTTTATTGCATCTTTGAGCGCTTGCTGATTGAAAAAGTTGTTCTTACTTCTGCTTTAGTTTTCCCCATTAGGTTATTATCTGGCATAGGGACAAAGGTAATTGATAGGTACATATGTGTCTGTAGAAAGAATGAGTGTTTTAGAGCAAACCACATTTGCTGTTGTAACAGGATGGGCTATGGCTTTCCACTAAAATATCTTAGGATGGAAGGAGACCCTTACTGCATTTACTGAGCCTCACAAATCTCATTTACACGCTACTAGTTTTGAAAAGTACATGCCACAGCAGAGGGGGGTGGTAATAACACAAAAAAGGCAAGAAACTCTGTATGTTTTGAGATTTTAAATATTTTAAGTAAATCTGGAACATAATGAAGGTGACATATTTAACAAACCTGCACATTGAGGGGTGATGTGCACTGCACTGCCCTGTGTCTGTGAATGCTGCATCACACTTTTCCACAAATGTTTAATTAATTTTTCAAAGGTGTGGGTGCCTAAACAGGGTGCAAAAAGAGGGAACCAGGTCCTGAAGCTTTCTCCCAAAGACAGCTGTAGTTCTACAGAAGCAATTACTGCTTGCCTCATTCCTGCTCTGGAAAGAGCACTTGTGAGGATGAGAAGGTAATTCACTCAATGTCATTCATTCTTTGTTTTTTCCTATGATACTAGCAAAAGGGCAACAATTAACATCTGTTGTTGTGCAGTTGGGTTTTTTTTATGTGGGAACATTTGCCAGAAACCAGACTGAGGATGCCAACTTTCTTCGAACTACAGTCAAAGGGAAATGACTTTTTCTAACTTACTACCAGTCTGAACTGGTTTTGACTTGCATAGAGAGTTAGTCACCAACCACCTTTCAAAGATCTGGGTCTTAAAGATTAAAGGCTCTGACCTCAAAAGTTTAAAGGGGCCATAGTATAAATCAGTAGGGGCCAACCTTTTTGGCAGGTGTGCCACAGATTAGCCCCTCACCCTCCCCAGGTGTCACTCCGATCCCCTTCACCTGCCTGATCTGCTTCTCTGCTTTCTACTCTGTTTCCTACCCAATCTACTGCTCTGCTTTCTACTTCCTGCCACTATGCTGCTTCTTCCCTCCATGATGTGCCATGTGCCACATACACAGCTCATGTGGCAGCTGTTCCTTAGGTTTGCCACTCCTGGGCTAAGTGATGGTCAGATCTATGTATTGCCATTACCTTCTACTGAGCCAGCAAGAGTTCGTTTTGCCTTTAACTATTGAAGTAGAGTCGGTCTTGTAGCTATTTCTTGGCTTATTTATCACTACAGTACAGTCAGTGGCATAACTAGGGCAGGATGAATAGGGCAACTGCCCTGAATGCTGACTTTGGGGGCATCAGGGGTGGATAAAAATGGCAGTTGTCACAGCTGTGCAGTTGGAATTGCAATTGTAATCATAATCATGTAGTGCAGCAGCAACCAGAAGCTGTCCTGTGTGTGGTTAGTGCCCTGAGTGCCTGGGCCATGGCATTACACTTCTGAGTACAGTAGCTGAGTACTTGTTCACAAATCATAGAACTTGCGATAGTTAAACTCATGCAGTTTCTCAAAGGAATGATTTTTACCACCAGCCAGAGTTGTTCATGTAACTGCTGCAATCATTAGTGTTCAGCAAGTTGTATAATGAGGGAAATAGTATGAACAGTGCAAAAGCTTTGGACACCATCTTGCAAAGTGCATAGTAAACTTCCAACTCCTGGGCTTTTGCAGCACTGTGCTGATTCTGCTTTCCACCGCTGCTATTACCTTGATTGTAGTTTTGCTTTCTTATTGTATCATAAAACATTTGAAGATGTGCCAAAATTGAGGTCTGTGAGAGATCCCCAACAATGCAAAACTGCTCAAAATTCAAGTTTTGAGATTTCAAAATTTCTTTACTTTTTTTTTTAAATATTTCAGTTCAGATGGACATTTTGTCTTATGGAGATATCCTCCTGGGTACAAAGGGGCCATAGAAAGGGATTCAGTAGGCATGATGGAACATGCAGCCAAACTGTATGGTGAACTTTGTGGCTTTAAGAATGGTAAAGGCATGCTTTCAAGGTCTGTGATCTGCATGGCTAAACTAGCTGCAAAGCCTGGACTGGGTGGGTGTGTTAGAATGGTGCAGCCAGCTGTGGCCGCTATTCCTGTTTCTGACTTTTAATACCTGGAGCACTGCCAAGATTACACATTACTGGAACTCTTGAGGCAGTAAATATTCAAGTTATAGCTCTTAACTTCCTAGAACATCTTGCATGTTTGTGTACCTGCAGTAGCCAGTTATTAAAGCGTTTATAATTCTGGCACTCTTCCTACCTTGCTGATGAGAAGGAAACTTCAGCCCAAGAGGGGGTTACCACTGTGTTGCAATAACTGTTCTTTTTTATGCATCACACAGGTTCTGTCAATCAAAAAGTTCAATGTCTTCATTATTCTGTAGGTGCATGTCATGCTTCAGGGGAATACTAGCAGGCTGAAATGTTAGGACTTGCCCAGTAACTGCAGCAGAGGTATCTACACTAGGAGTCAACAGAGGCTTATCAGCACTATTGGTCTTTTCTGGAATGCCTAAGCAACGTATTAAGTTCAGAAGCCCTTAATGAGGACCTTGGACCAAACTGTATTCCTGAATATGCATATGCGGCTTCCACTGAAGTAATAAGATGACTTCTTATTTTGAGATAAGAATCTGGCTCATAGCAAAATTTAAAGAGAGACGCACTACATTTCAAATGTTAGTGCCTATTAGTGATTCATTTTTTTTTAAAAAAAGCTAATGATAGTTGCTTCCATTGGACCCTGCTGCAGTCAGTATATTTCCTCTTGTGTGTTTTCTCTTTCTTTCTTTTTTTGTTGCTACCTCTCATCCATGCTAGTTTAATAAGGGCATAGAACTGCAATTAAACGATCTAGCCAAATAGTTTATTGCAGCTTTTGTAAAACAATGTCAAGATATTTTACAGGCTTATAAAATTGCATTTATTATACTCCAATCATCTGGCAGATCATAAACACTCCTTAATATTTCTGTTATAGAACTGACTTTTTTTTCAAACCTAGATACAGAATATGAGTTTGTCTGAAGAATGAATGGATTTGCTTCGACATCTTCATTTTCCTTTAATTTGGCCTGTTTGGCCTTTAGGAGCTGTGTCTCTGACATCTGTTTTCTCTTGGCTGACACCATTTGACCAAGTAATCAAGGAAAAAAGTCTGCCATTACTTTCCTCTGCCATGTGTGTGTCTGTGCTTTTTGAAATGACAAACATTAACAGAGGAAAATCTTAAGGTTCAGGAAAGCAGAAATGGAAAAACTTGAGGGTTAAAGGATGAATAGTAAATAAGCCCCAAATATGTTATGTCAAAATAATAGACGGTAAATAAAGAACAAGACCAAATACAATGAAGGAATAAAGAAAAACAAATATAACAATAAGAGTAAAATTCTGTTATTCGTCACAGAGTCTGAGTAAAAAAGGCTGTATGGGGGACCAGGCCAGAGCCTGAGAGCTGACATCAGCTAGAAAGTAGGATAAAGACCACTGTAGCTCCTGTATTATCTTTGGGACCAGAGGATCCTTGTTGACCAGTTGATTCAGATGGTGCAGATCTTTATCATCTTATAGAAACTTTGTAAGTCCACCCCCGGAGAGATGACTAATTAGAAAATTCAAGTCCAGTCACTTAGCAGCATTTCAGCATGTAACATCTTTAGTACACACACAGCACAGGGGTTTTCAGTCTTTTTAAAGAAGTGTACCCCTTCTGTCTTCAGGTTGCAGCTCATGCATCCCTTTACATATTTTTTTCTTGTTTTTAAGGGGGGTGGCAGAATGAGGCCCTCATGGTGATGGAGGGAGTGGGGCTGGGGCTGAGGCTGGGGTAGGCACTGCACAGATGAGGCCAGGCATGGGGCAGAGCTGTGAGCAGCTTTTCTGGTGGGGGCAGTTCCCACGACTGCATGCACCCTGAAGGGGCATGGGGGCTGTGTGCCCCCAGATCTGTGCATGGGGCAGGGGAGGCTGCTGCTGCAGGCTGCAGCTGGGGCTGGGGACGTGCTGGACTGTTCCCAGCAGCAGGATTGGGCTACGCTGTGCTCGGAGCAAGTAGTGGCAGCACTAGGAAGGGGTTGGGGAGGCTATGGCAAATTCTGGAGTGGCTGCAGCCCTGTGGAGGGGCTGGGGCAGGGGCAGGGGCAGGGGCAGGGGATGCGCACCCGGGGCAGGGTGCAGAATGGAGCTGCACAGTGGGAGGGTAGCTCCTGCTGCTACACACACCCCTTGGAGGGCATGGGGGGCATGTACCCTGTATCTGCACATGGGGCAGGGCAGACTGCTGCTGTGTGCTGGGGTTGGGGCTGGGGTGGTGCCAGGCTTTTCCTAGCAAGGGACTGGGCTGCGCTCGGGGAAGGCGGCAGTGGTGGCACTGGGAGTGGAGCTATGGGAGGGGCTGCGACCCCCCCAGAATTCACTGTAGCCCCCAACACCCCCTCTAGGAAGAGCCTGGTGCTGCCCCAGGCTGCCCTGCCCTGCCCTGCCCTGCGCACAGTTCTGGGGACACAACCCCCACTTCCCGGGGGTGTGCCTAGTGGTGGCACACTCCTCCGCCCCCCCTTCCTGGAGGTGCGCCTAGCAGTGGCGAGGGGGAGGGTGGGCTGAATGGGAGACTCACATGCAGCAGCTGCCACTGCCACCCCCTTTGCTGTGCCCCACGCCAGTTTCCTGTGGCTGGTTGCACATGTGGCTCCCCAGGCTGCTGACCGGCCTTTCACCCAGCCAGTCACACACTGCTAGGGTGGGCACAGAACATACTTCCTCCGCTCACCCCATTCAGACGTCATGGCTCTGCGCAAAGGGGGTGGCCGTGGTGTCTCCTTGCATCATCTGTTGGTGGCGGCCCAACGGCCAATCAGGAAAGCGAGCTGGGGTGGGGGATGGAGAGGCGCGATGTACCTTGTGGGGCTGGTGGTGTCTGGTGCACCCTTCCCTCTCCCCCGGGTAAGAGGCAAAGTGTGGGAATGTGCCTGGAAGATGCTGCCGATGCACTTTGTCCCCACCTGTCCATATCTCCTACAATCTTTCAAAGTACCCCAAGGGGTACGCATACCCCCAGTTGACAACCCCTGCCATAGACAATTGCTATCCCAAATCTGTAAGAAAAATGTTGGTTGATGCAATCCTTTGCCTGGTGATTTGATGAGATGAGCATGAACAGAGTAAGTTCTTTTTTGATGGAAAGAAAGTCCTTAGTGGCAGCTTTGTGTGGCAACTCTTTCAAATGAAGTTGAGAATATGAAAAAAATTGTAAAGACACCAAGGGTATAACCATTAGGGCTGTGTGAGGCTTTGGATCGTGCTTCGGATCTGGAGCCACTTCGGACCCTTTGCCATCCGAAGCAGCATGCCCAGAGTGAAGCGTGGGCTCATTTAAGCTGTCCGAAGCGCTTCGGAGCTTCTGAAGCATTTCAGAAATGGTTCAGATGATTCAGATGCTGAAAGAAGAGGGAGAGGGAGCGGGGGCGGGGGGGAAGGAGAGCAGGAGGGGCGTGGGGAACCTGGGGGGCAGACTGACATGAGTAGGTGGCGAGTGAGAAGGATTTCTCTCTGGCTGACTTTCCAATGACAGCGTCTGGGAGGAGCGACCTAGAAACAGCTTAAAAGCCTGTGTTTGGAGGTGTGCTGTGCCTTTTGCTAGCTTGTTCCCTCTCAGGAACTGAGTGAGACAGGTATCCTAGCAGACTCAAGCATCTCAGTTTAGTTACTTTACTCGGCAGTTGAACTTGCTTGCTCCTTTTTGTTGTTAGAAAGGATGGGGTAGGATTTAGCTTAGCTTATCTTAGCTATTACTATTAGTATTACTATTTAATTCATTTCTTTCAATTTATATTTGCTCTTTTTTTTCTAAGTTTGCAAAAAAAGCTATATTTTCCCTGCCAATGTGATCCATCATGCACACACATACACAATATAAATAAGAAAAATCCGATATTCATAGGAGAAGAAGACAGACAGTACACAATTTTTACATAACTCTGAACACTGAAGCAAACAATCAAAGAAGAGTCCAGTGCACACACGCAACAGAGGGAATAAAATGCATAATGCAAAAGGGTTGACACACACAGAGACCTTTTAAAGAAAAGAAAGATCAATGTGAAGTGTGCTGGAAAGGCAGATGCCAGGACTTCTGGCAGGGGAGGGACAGGGGTTGGGGAGACCTAGAGCTGCAAGCCCCCTCACCCCAAACACAAATGCATTCTCTTCCCAAGCAGCCATGACAGTAGTGCTGCCAGTGGAAGCAAGGAGGTGGGAGCAGTGTCTGCAACGGATGTCCCTGCACCTGCACCACCTCCTCTCAGTCTAGAAGTAGGCACCAACAGTGGAATCACTGTCTCCTCCACCCCAATGTCATCTCCCAGCTTGAACCTCCCACTGCCAGAGGAGGAGCTGGAGCTGGAACCAGGGATGCTGAGAGCGCTGGCTCAAGCAATTCTGGGGACTGAGGGGGAATCAGAGTTTGTGCTCCACACCCCTCAAGTTTCCCCTAGACCCAGGTCTCCTTCGGAAAGCAGCATCTCAGAGGAGGCTGAGGTTTGGAGGCAAGTGACTTAGCTGAGGCAGCTCCTGCTATTGAGCCTCAGCCTGCTGAGGAGTGGGGTAAGGCAGGATCTTCAGCCCCAACCCAGAAGTGGGGGAGTAGTGTAGTGTGGGAGTATTTTGAGCTGCCAGTCCCAGGTCCCAGGTTTGCCATCTGCCAGCACTGCCAAAGGCACATGAGCCATGGCAAGGATGTGAGGCACTTTTCCACCATGGTGATACTGCTGCGTCTGGGGAGGCAGCAGCCCCTTGCCTTTCTTCCTGCTCAGCCTGGCACCACTGCGAGTGTGCCAAAAGGGAAGTTCCCCACTTGTTCCAAAGCCCTCCTCCATGCAAAGGAGAGGCAGGCCACCCTGGACCAGTGGGGGACAGGTGGACAGAAATGGGGGCATGTTCCCAAGGCGAACAAAATCACCCAGAGCATTGGGGAGATGCTTGATCTGGATAGCCAGCCCTTCTCTCTAGTTGAGCGGCCAGGGTTCAGGCAGTTCACAGCACTTCTGGCCCCGTTTTACAAAGTGTCCACACGCACCACCTTTAGCAGGATGATGGTGCTGTCCCTGTATGAAGCATGCAGGGAATACTTGAGAGAGGAGCTGCACAAGGCAGGACCACAGGTAGCCTTGCACTTCACCTCTGACATCTGGAGCAGCCAGGGTGGCCATCATGCCTACCTCTTCCTCACAGGGCACTGGTGCGATCAGTCAGGCTGTCAGTGGGCTGTACTGCAAGCTGAGCTGCTGGATGAGTCCCACACAGCAAGGGAGCTCACGGGGACCATGGACCATATGGTGCAGGGGTGGCCTGTTGGGCAGGCTGGGCTCACCTGCGGGTTCATGGTCACTGACAATGGGGCCAACATGTTGAAGGCTGTCCGTGATGCCAACTTTGTTGGCATCCGCTGTGTGGCACACAGGTTGCACCCAATAGTGAGGGATGCCTTGGAGGGGGACAGTGGCAGTGCTGTCACCACTACTATTACAAGCCAGCTGATTTCGAAATGTAGGAAGGCAGCAGGCTACTTCTGCTGCAGCATCAACAGGGGCAAGATGCTGTGGGAGAAACAGGCAGAGCTGAGCATCCCGCAGCACAAAATCATGCAGGTTGTGGAGACTCGGTGGAACTCCACATACCTGATGCTTGAAAGGCTGGTGGAACAACAGAAGCCCATCCATGAGATGGCCTTGCTTGGAGAGATTGGGATCAGCAGCCCCCTGAACAGAGCTGGGTGGGGTATCATCTCCAGATCTTGGAGGTCCTCAAGCCCTTCCTCGAGGCCACTGAGACCCTTAGTGCTGGTGATGCCCTCCTCAGCCAGGTGATCCCCCTTTGGAGGGAACTGGAGAACCAAAGGGAGAAGTTCCAGGGGATCGATGTTCCTGGCTGGGGGAGGCCACTTCACCAGATGTGCAGGCACTGGTGAGGCGGTTGAAAGAGGGCATCAGAAGATGACTGGATCCCTTGCGGTCTAGTACGGTCCGCATGACGGCAGACATGTGCGACCTGAGGGTGAAAGGGAGCACGTGCACTGGCAGCCCCAAAACCCTTTATCACTGAATGCAGTTGCTTTTGAATAAGGTCAGGGAGGCCAAAGTGCAGAGGCGAGAGGATGCGGAAGAGAGGGGTCCACTTTTCTGTACCAGCACCAGCCAGTCTCCTCCATTCCAGACACTGCCAATGCGGGCCATAGGCATGGCTTCAATGCTGGGGTCCAAACGCACCAGACCCCAGCCTTGGGCAGGTAGTGCTGAGGCTTCGGTGGCTACCTATCTCGCTGAGGAAGTGGAGCCATTGGACTGCGACCCCTTGGCCTACTGGGCAAACTGCATCCAGATGTGGCAGGATCTGGCCATGGTTGTCTGGCAACACCTGTCCTGTCCACCAACTAATGTTCCAAGCAAGAGGGTGTTCAGCATTGCAGGGGATGTTGTGACACCCCACTGCACCTGCTTGGATCCTGCTTTGGTGGAGCAGCTGGTGTTCCTAAAGGTGAACCTCCTGCTGCTAGGGTTCCCCAAGCTCCACCTGCAAGCAGTCTGAGTGCCACCTGCACGAGTTTCCTTTTTCTGAGTTTTTTAAAAGCTGAGTAATGCCCTGCTCTCAGCTGGAGGCAACACTAACTGTGTCACCAGCCAGCAGGGGAAGAGCATGTCCCTGCTGAGCTCATTCCCCTGCCAGGATGAACTTGGAGGTATGGGATTGGGGCTATGGGGAAGGAGGAGGCCCCAGGTCCAGGGCATGACCATTAAAACTGCACCCTGCCAGGGCAGGGAAGCCTGGTGGGACTGCTGGTGGTGTGGCAGCCCCATTAATGTCAGGACCAAAGATCCCCTGGTGAAAAGCGGGTAGGAGGTGCCATGTGAGGCTGTAGGGGAGGAGGAAACCTCCAGCTAACGCATGCATGCATGCACGAAGTCCCGCTGGGGAACGCCCAGACCTGTCACATCTTTGACAGGCCTGATGCTTGCTGGTTGCAGTTCAGTTGTGAGGCTCCCCAGTTGTGAGGCTCAACTTAGCTACCTGGGATGCCAACTTCAGGGTCAAAACACCCTTTGTCAGGCTTAGGAAGTACCTGCAGTTGGTCCTGGTTGGAAGGCATCGTAAAGAAGTCAGAAGCTGGCCTGGCCTGTAATGCAGGCAAGAAAGCCAGTCAGCTAACATGGGAATGGAGGCAGCAGAGGGTGAGGGACAGGCTGGGGCGGGGGGTTGGGGGAAAGGGGGATGTAGCAGCACAGGTAAAAGTGCAGAGGCGCCTGGGTGTCAGGTGTCCAGCAGGTCGCAGTGTGCCAGAACTCCACTGTCTAATCTATATGGAGTCCAGGAGTTTCTGTACCTACTACCTAGGAGGCTGATGAAGTGCGGTTCATAGGCCCAGCTCTGCAAAGTGGTTTGCATTGTAATTTGTTCCCTCTCAGGATCAGGCCTGAGAGACTGGAGGCAGAGTGTTTTTCTCATGAGGGATGTGCCCCCACAGGTAGTTGGGTTTTGTTGTCTTTGATAGGTTCTGGCGTGCAGTTTGTGGGGGTCCTGGAGACAGTTGGCAGGTTTTGTGATTTGAGCTGTAGGAAGTTGGCTTCAGTTCTGGTGATGAGGTTAGGTGCTTGTTTGAATGTACAAATCACTTTTCAGAGCTTGGACTATGAACTGCACTACTCAGCCTCCTAGGTAGTAGGTACAGAAACTCATGGACTCCATATAGATTAGACAGTGGAGTTCTGACACATTTCAACCTGCCGGACATCTGACTCCCCAGGCACCTCTGAAATTTTACCTGTGCTGCAACATCTCCCTTTCCCCTCCTCTCCCCCCACCCGTCCCTCACCCCCTGACGCTTCCATTTCCATTTTTACTGACTGGCTTTCTTGCCTTCATTGCGGGCCAGGCCAGCCTCTGGTTTCTTTACTATTCCTTCTATCCTGGACCAACTGCAGGTGCTTCCTCAGCCTGACCAAAGGGGTTTTCAAACCTAAATCTTCCGAAGATACATTTTTTATGTACTCCTTTTTTTCATAATACACACATAAACATAAAAACAAGATAAACCATCACACACCATGAGTGACATCATATGTCCAACACAACACAACATCTTTACTTCTTGCTGTCAATTCCTTTATAGAAAGAAAGGCTCTGTGACACTTCCATGTGGGTACCTTTGATGCTCTTGGTGTTGAGCCAGCTAAGTTATTTTACCTGTTGTCATGTAAAGTGGTGGATTGGATGTGAGGCTGTAGGGGAGGAGGAGACCTCACTGGGGCACACTGCCTTGTTGTGCACAGGCCCCAGTGCCAGGAAGGGCACACCTTAACACACACACAGTGTCACCCACCCACATCATGAGTTTTGCCTGTTAGCAGCTTGAAGTGCAGGGCCCCAGAAGACAGACTCCCCCGGCGAGACACACACACAACTAGCAGGCTTTGTGGCCTCAGCAGGGGCCACCACACCTGGAATTCTCACCCCTTTGTGGTGTAACACATAGATATGACATGAGTTTTGCTTTCAAGAATTTGGGGTGCAGTTCCCCCCAAACCTGTGCACCTATCTTCTTGAAACGTGGCAGGCTTCTGGCTCTCAGTGAAGGCTACAAGCCCTGCAAGATTTACCCAAATCAGAGACAAAACAACAAAGTTATAGATATTTCATTTATCCCCCTATGATTGGATCTCCAAGACGGCTCTGAAGCTTCAGAGCTCCTTTGGCCAAATGGAAGTGGCAAACCAATCCAGAGCTCCAAATTGGATCACTGACATCCAAAGTGGCCAGATCCAAAGCTGGATCCAATACTTGCCTACTCACACAGGCCTAACAACCATGTTCCCAGTGGTCCTGGCAAGGGCCACTCTCAAAATACACCTTGCCACTCACTCCTGCTTGCACATGCTCAACCTGGAAATGGGGTAATAAAACCACTCTGTGGGCAGCCCCTGCTGTCACATTCAAGCATGCCAGAGACAGGGAGCTACCTGGTCATGAGACAGCTGTAGAACCGAGGTGATTCAAGTGTGTCTATTCCAAAAACATAGTTTGGAAAAGCTCTTCAGGAATTGTTGTGTTAGTTACATATTACAGCATATTAGATGAGTAAGGTTCCAGGTTAAATTAAAAAAAAATCCACATTGTAAGGGATTGAAAAGATAATTGGGATTGGGGGAAATAAATTTAAACATGGCAAGGGGTATATCATTTTTGGGTGTCTCAAGGTGTCTGAAAGACGGTTGATTGCCTAGAAATGCTGAGAATGAAAACAAATGAAGGTATTGGAGGTGATTGAAGAGCACAGATAGATGTAGACGGTGGTTAGTCTAATAAACCCTGTAAATTAGTCCCTTTTCGGGAATTTCAGACTGGGAATTCAAAAATTAAGGCATCCACAATCACAACTCGTTGTGGAATGTCTTACTCTGAATCCAAAACAATTTTCACTTTGAGGAAGATGGGATGGTGAGTCCAATGACCTCTTATAATGAGAACATTTGAGGCAGAGTGGTAACAAGACAGTATGCTGCCTGGGTCTATACTCTGAATTCTCAGTAAAGATGTATCCATCTGGCACCTCTGATAGAATTAATACCAACAGGTGGAAATTATACAGGAGCTTAGAAACATCATTGTTGAGACTAAAAGTTTATGACTCAAACTTTTTAGAAAAGAATATGAACAGAGTTAAAAACAGGTGAAATAAGCACGTTGCAAATATAAAAAAACCTCCAGGCAGAAATGTTCTTCACAAAAAAGGTTAAAAAATTAATAAGGTCTGCATTAGAGACCTGAAATACCCATAACAAAAGCTATGGAAAGTAATGAGGAGGCAGAAAGAAATGACAAAACTAAGACACAGTTGGAGCATAAAAGCTGTCCAGTTGATTTAATGGACTGCAGAAAATATGGAAAAAAGTTCTTGTAAAACAGTTTTACCCCCAGCGTAATCCACAGAAAAAAAAGAGGATGCACATTTCATGAAATCTTGCTCCATATAACCTCTTTGACTTCCTTGTGGTGGGCTTCTGATGAGTTGTACAGGTTTATGATAGGACATGTTTCACCTAGCAAGTTGTGTTCCAGTGTTTCAGATACCACTCTCACAAGTTCTTGCAAGGGCCTGGAGACCCACACCAAAGACTGTTACTTCCTCAGCAGGTTTAATACAGTCCATGGCCTAGAATTCCCACCAGGAAGCATATGAGTAAAGCAGAGAAGAAAATATTTGTTTTTCACCCACGAAGAAAGGTACATTCATTCAGAAGTCACAAACCAAAAGCAAAATTGAAACACATGGAGGTTAAGAAGACAGGAAGGAGAGGTGAACTCATTAAATGGTTGTAGAGGGTGGTTATTTTGGGTAAAGAGAATGCTGCTTTTTTTTTCTTCCTAAATGTACTTTGCAAGGTCTCAGAGAACTATGAAAAATGGATTCTCGGTGCCTTTGTGACAAACTTTACCTAATTGACACACAAAGATTAATTCAGTTTTTTAAATTAGGTTTTTACATTAATAAAAAAGAAGAAAAATTGCAGCCCAGCAACAAGCTGTTCTTCATAATTTATTTTTCATTAGATAGATTTAAGATAGGTTCTTCTGTCTTATAATTAAGTTAGATTGCCGATATGAACTGATCATATGAAGTGTACATTTCAAAGCGTACAGATCTTGCACATACAATGCCTGCAAAGGTTGAAAAACCTATGTTTTTCAAAACAGGTATCTTTAGCTATGTCACTACATTGTGTAGAGCTCTTTCTGCTCCCAATGCATCATGCTAGCAAGAGGGCATCAGCTCCTTTACAAAATGCTGGATAGAGTTTTAATTTTAATGAGTGGCCTATAAATGACTGTGGCTTTATCGCTATTTAAACTGTATTCTAACATGAATAACTAAAATACAGATGGTTGAAACTCCAAAATCACCCTAAACATATGCAATTAAAAAAGGTACATTGAAAATTATGGCCCACTATTACCTATAATGCCATTGATCAAGTATGCAAAAAGTTATCAAGATTGATATACTTCTACATGTTTTACACCTTCATCAGTGATGGCTGCTATTATTCTAACAAGAGATTCCCATAATAGTATTCCTTTAACTAGAGTGTAATAACTAGGGTTTCGTATACTGAAAGGACTATGCATATTGAAATGTTACATTCATATATAACAAATATATTTCATAGGAGCATAGAAAATTAGGGTTGGAAGGAACCTCAGGAGGTCATCTAGTTCAAACCCCTGTTCAGTGCAGGACCATCCCCAACTAGATCATCCTAGTCAAGGCTTTGTCTACCCAGGTCTCAAAAACCTCCAAGGATGGTGAGTCCACCATCACTGGGTACCCTGTTCCAGTACTTTACTAGTGAGAAAATTCTTCCCAATATCTAACCTAAACTTCCCTTGTTGCAACTTATGACTGTTGCTCCTTGTTCTGTCATCTGTCACCACGGAGAACAGTCCAGCTCCATCCTCTTTTGAACTCCCCTTCAGGTAGTGGAAGGCTGCTATTAAATCCCGTCTCAGTCTTTTCTTTTCCAAACTAACTAAGCTCAGTTCCTTCAGCCTCTCCTTGTAAGTCATGTGCCCCATGTTCCTCACCCTTTTCATTGCTCTCCACTGGATGTTGTTCAATTTGTCCACATCCTTTCTATAGTGGGGGCCGAAAACTTACCACAGTACTTCAGATGTAGCCTCATCACTTCTGAATAGAGGGGAATAATCACTTTCCTTGACCTGGTGGCAACACTTCTACCTATGCAGCCCAGTATGTCATTAGCCTTCTTGGCAACAAGGACATTGTTGGCTCATATTCAGCTTATTTTCCACTGTAACCCCCAGGTCCTTTTCTGCAGAGCTGTTTCCCAGCCAGTCAGCCCCCAGCTGAATAAGTCTCGTTCCTTCATCCTCTCCTCATAAGTCATGTGTCCCACCCCCCTAGCAGTTTTTATTGGCTTCCACTGGACTCTCTTTCCAATTTGTCCACATCCTTTTTGCAGTGAGGGTCCCAAAACTGGACATAGTACTCCACATGTGGCCTCACCAGTGCCAAATAGAGAGGAGGAGTCAGTTCCCTTAATCTGCTGGCAACATTCCTGCTAATGCAGCCCAGTATGCTGTTAGCCTGTTTTGCAACAAGGGCACACTGTTAGGTCATATTCAGCTTCCTGTCCACTGAAACTCCCAGGTCCTTTTCTGCAGAACTGCTGCTTAGTCAGTCAGTCTCCAGCCTTACTGGTGCATGGGATTGTTCTATCCTAAATGCAGGACTTTGCATTTGTCCTTATTGAAACTCCATGAGACTTCTTTTGGCTCAATCCTCCAATTCATCGAGGTCCCTCTGAATCCTAGCCTTACCCTTCATTGTATCTACTACTCCCTCCAGCTAAGTGTCATCTGCCACCTTGATGAGAGTGCAGTCTATCCCAACTTCCATGACATTGATGAAAATATTGAACAAGATTGGCCTCACGACTGCCCCCTTGGGACCTTCCACTTGATATCAGCTATAACTAGACAACAAGCCATTGCCTACTACCCTCTAAGCTGAATGCTCCAGCCAGCTTTCTATCCACCTTACAGTCCATGCATCCAACTCATACTTCCTTAGCTTGTTTTGAGAATATTGTGGGAGGCCATATCAAAAGCTTTGCTAAAGTCAAGGTATATCACATTCACTGGTCTCCCCTCATCCACAGAGCCAGTCATCTCATCATAGAAGGCAATGAGGTTGCCCTCTGTGAATCCATGCTGACTGTTCCTAATCACCTTTTTCTCCTCCAAGTGCTTAGAAATCGATTCCTTGAGGATCTGCTCCATGATTTTTCCAGGGACTGAGATGAGGCTGACCAGTCTGTAGGTCTCTGGATCTTCCTTCTTCCTTTCCTTAAAGATGGCTACTATATTTTCCCTTTTCCAATCGTCCAGGATCTCTCCCAATCACCATGAGTTTTCAAAGTAGCTCTGCAATCACATTGGCCAATTCCCTCAGCACCCTCGGATGCATCCTATGTGGCCCCATGGACTTGTACACATATAGCTTTCCTAAATAGTCCCTAACCTGTTCTTTTGGCACTGTTGACTGCTATTGATTGACTGAAATCTGAGAAGTCTGTAGTGTGCACATTGTAGAAGCTGATGGTGTTCTTGGTGGTTTTTTGTCTATTGTTAATGTGCCTTTTAAAATGCTATTTGCCACTTTCATTTTTCCCCATATTTTATACAAGCCAGTTGGCTGCACTGAGAAACTCCAATAGCTAAATTTGCCTTCTCCAGAAAGGATGTTAAAAGCATTTCGTAGTTGCTTTTGGCTCTACTTCTGGAGGATTTTTGCTTTCACAGTGCCTGAATGAAAGACCTAAATGAAAGCTAGCTATATGAGGTCAATCCAGACAATGATGATGGTGATAGGGTAAGGCAGGACTGTGCCAACTTCTAAACAGTAGGAAGCCATGCACCCTGTGGGCCATGTTAGTAGAGACCTTGGGCCCTCAGATTGTATGCTGCATGGATACCCGTCCCCTTAGCTGTGGTAGACTCTAGAATGTTTCTCCTGGCACGTTTCTGGGATAGTGGCATGTCTGTGGGGTGTTTTGGGGGTTATTTCAGCTCAGATGTGTGACAGTAGCAGTACAGACATGCTCAAGAAAACAAATCTGACTAAGGAAGATGAGATAATGCTAAGTAACATTTTAAACATTAAAGAACGTCCCAAACGTCCAGGCCATTTGGAAAGCATAATTGTCTTTTAGAAGGAGCTGGGGTACCTGTGAATGCCTCCTTCCCCATGCATTAACTATACCACTATAAATCTCTTGATGACTGTCTACCAGTTTGTATAATAGATAGCAGGGAATTCTTACAGGAGAACAGTCCTCCAGGTCTGGAATCTGTGACTTTTGGTATCCCATACAGCTCCCTTCTCAGTTCAGTGGTTTTAAGAAGCAATGCAAAGTAAATTTGTCCGTGCTGGCTTTTCACTTGCTTTAGAATTGTGGTCAAAGACTATTATTCCATCATGCATTGAACCATTTGTCTGATTCAAGCTAATTTTTGTCAACATATATTCCTTTTTAAGTACTCAAATCTGTCTAGTTACTACAGGGATGGGTGATATGGATGCACAATAAGGGAATATTCTAAAGGTGTAGGAAGCATGGAGCCAAATTCCATTAGTTTCCTTTATAAATCCTAACTTGAGTGCATAAACAAACAAATCCTTCAAATCCTGTTATTTCACAAAAAGTAAAGAGTGGATTGCTTTCTATTTAGCAGGTAGAAAATAGGCCTGTGTAATCAAACCCTGAAATTCCTTTCTGAGCTGCAGGCACATTTGTGTTCAAATGCTTCATTTTTAATGAATGTACTGATTTAACATGTCTAACACAAACTTCCGGCTCTGTCCCCAGCTGTGTACCCAGTTGGCCTATGTTAATGCATATTCCCAATTGTGCTTTCTTCTCCTGCTCTTCTTCTTGTCTATTATACTGACTGCTTCAAGTTGTCTAAAATCATAACCTCCATCAGAGGAGGGGTTAGTCTGTATTTGTACAGCCCCCAGCTCACTATACCTAGAAACCAACTAACAGTTGTACAGGTTGCTGGTCAGCTTTAAGGTCAACTTTTTGTATTGACTTAGGTAGAAGAGACTAAGGGTACATAGCTAACTGAAGGTACCCAACAACATGTATCATAGTTCCCAAATGTTGTAGGACAAGTAAAACTTCCTGTTGGTGTGAACTGCAAATGGTTTCCACTAGGCAGCTCATTACAAGACTTGTCTTACGCTTACTACAGCCTTTCCATGTTCAGTGAAACTGCAAAAAGTTTAAATCGGCATTGAATTTAGCCCAGCCTAATATGGTGATGCTCTGTGCTGAGTTAAGTGCAAACAAAACATCATCTCTTAGATATAATATGACCACGAAAAGCAATTATTCATAGATGGCAAGAGTTTCCAACCTTGTTTCATAGTATTTGACAACAAATCAGAGAGGGAGTTCAGGTAGAGAAGGAAGAACAGTGGTTTCGGTTCTGGGTGGAACAGACACAATATTCATCAGGGCACCAAAGAGGTCAAGGAAATAAAGCGATCTTTTTTGCTCTGTGCATTATTATCACAAATAATACCCAGTTGGCAGAAAACAAGTTTTAATTGATTGTTGTTATTGATTTTACAGGAAGCAAAGCAGAAGAAATACAACTTGAATATTATAAGCAATGATGACTTGAAAAATACAAAGCAGAAAAAAGAAAATAGAAAGCCCCATCACATTTTGTCCAATCATGTGGTCTTATGGTGGAGTACTCCAAGGCAGGCATAAAAGCTCTATCCATTAATTTTCTATTTGTGTATTTTGATCATATTGATTTTTCTCTTTATATTTCTCCATCTGAAATTGTTTTTCAGATTGTATATTTCATGCTGTCAGTGCACAAATCAGGAGTATTTATTATGGCCAGAAACTTAGACAAATCTTTCCCTCCTGCCTCCCTCCCAGTACCAACTCTGCATGGCAGGTTTTGCTTGTAGAAAAGCTACACTTAAGTTTGGTTGCAAAACTTGCTCTTTCCAAGTGATCATAACTTTCCAGGAAACTTTTCTGTTGATGTCCAGCCCAGACCATGACACTTGCTTCTTTTCTTCTTGGTGTGTCAATATCAAGATTTGGTGGGTGTCATGACTTGCTGCCAAGTTTACCTTGCACTAACTCATTGGAGTTGGAAGTTGAGGAGGAGGAGAATGAAACAGAGATCATTTGAGGTCAGGCATTATATTTCAGGGCTCCTTTCCTGCAAAGAAATGCATGCAGGCAGACCTTATATTACCTGGGTACATAGAGGGCATCATTATAGGGTAAGGTAGGAGAATAGTGCAATAATCATTTGATTTGCTAAATTAGCAGCCTAATGAGTTAAACAAAAGTGAATTGACACAAGGCGCTGTCAGTAAGGTGACCTGAACTGAGGCAGTTATTTCTTTCCTGGAAGTGTGGTTGTGTTGTTCTTAATAAACCACTTACCTGATGTAGGTTCTTCTGGACAGCAGGTGAGTAGAAGAGATGGGCTTGGCTTGGGGTGGAAGATTTTATTTGTGGCAAGTAGGAAAGTTTGTCAGTAGTGAATGATACGAAAGGGAAGAATTTTGCCAGAAGTCATCCGGGATATTTTAACAAGTGTTGATCCTATGGAATTCTTTTGGTATAGGACATGAAATGGAAGGCAGTGGGATCTGTGGGTGCTCAGTACCTTTTCAAATAAGAGCCATTGGTCCTTTATGCTTTAGATGCGTCCTAAATCTATGTGCCTGCACAAGTTAATTAAATCAGATTAATAGCATCATTCTGTAGATTTCTGAAATGCGTGGCAACATTGAAATGGATTTTAATATTATTTTTAATTGTAATTTGTTTTGTTTCAGTGATACAAGAGGAAATTGGTAACCCTGGGGTAGGTAGTTTTAAGGGAGTGTAATAAATGATCCTCTGTGCTCTGAACAAAATGCTTTACAGTGCTACCTTAAGCTGATAGAACCCTGCTGTTGCTTGAGATCTTTCTACAGCAACAAAGCAAGCAGCACACTCTCCAGACCAACATAGAAAGAAATATTTTATGTTGCTTCTGCAGCCCCCACCACATTTTCCCACCAAGTGATCTGTTGTTAACGTGCAGGAAATCCCAATGAATGCACATCATTTGGTGAAAGAATGACAGCAGATACCACAACCATCCTTAGCAAGCATCCACCTGTTCCTGGGGTGTCTTTTTAAAGCAAGTTCAGCTTACCTTTTCTGCTCTTAGTTTTCCTTTGCTTAATTGCAGGTGATGATTCAAAAAAAGCCTTCACCTGTTTGAGAGTGCTTTCATCTTTCTCAGACAAAGCAGGCTTGGGCTTGGTGCTTGATCTGTGGCATAGTTAGGGCCTTTGGTATTAAAGGCGTTGGGATCACCCGCAGGCTTTTAAGGTTTTAGGGTTAAATTGATGAGCATGTATAAAATTTAAGCTTTGTTGTTTGGCAGAGTTTTTCAGCATTTGTTATTCTTTTTTTAGTTAAGAATCCAAGGGACTATATTACATTTTTCAACTGCCTCTTACCCATTAAATGATGCTGTCAAATAGAGACATCTTAGACTTACTTAGAATTTATGATTTGTTGCACTGCCTTTAATCCTAGATCACTATCTAAACGCACTACCCATCTGTCTATCCAGGCAGTCGGCTAGCTGACTGGATAGATGGTTGCCTTGCTATTTCTGTCTATCTACGCAATGCATGTATGATTATAGTAGCTATTTGATAAATGGCAGAGCTGCGTACAAAACTGTCTTTTTCATGTTTTTCTCATCACCTGATGTACCTCTGACTACCTCTCCTGTACTCTGCCTCCTGATCTGGTAACATTCTAATATTTCACACCTCTGGGTCTTTCCTTATAGCCCCTCCTCAAGTAATCAACCCTAAACATATTTCCTTCTTTACCCTAAATGTAGAATCTTCATCCTTAGATGAAGATGAATTAAATTGGCTTGAGGCACATAAGAGACAGAAGTTTAAATTTTGACCAGTGACAGGTTTAAATTCATGCTGCCCATCAGTGCTAGAAAGGTGATTATTCAAATTTCTAGCTGAGATGCTAAGACTGGCTGGTTATACATGTTCTCTCTTTCTCTCAGTATTGTATAGCACAAATGGCAGAATTAAAGGAATTGTCTTCCCATGTAGAAGGTGAAAAGTAACGGCACCAATATAAACATGTTAAAAATCCTTTAAACATTTCTAAAATTGTTTTTGTTTATGCCTCTGGTATAATATGGAATATGAGGTAGTACCATTCTCTTGTTACTGGTCCTTGGTAATGGCCTATGTAATTGTCTGCTCATGGGTAATATATTCATGCCAAACTCATGGTACCAACACATCTACATCGTCTTTCTAAAACCATTGCAAAGTCTTCTTGTTTTGTAAAACAGCAAAAGCCAGACTGTGTTAACTTCCAAAGAAACCTATGAGGAGAAAAAAGGGGTAAAAAAAAAGTGAGTTACAAGGAGATGGACAAGACCTAAGTGAAAGATGCAGAACATGTTAGTATTGGACAAGTGGTACTAGAAGCTTCTCAGATTTGCTGTTCAACTCCTTTTGTTCTTACTACCCTAAAAAGTGAAGGAGTAGTGTAGACCAACCTGCTGTTTGCAGGGTTCGGTCTGGTAGGATGTGTGCTCTGTAAGACAGATTTGGCTCCAAAAGCCATTATTGGGGTAGAGCTCCCCCTCCACATACCAACATTATAGTTATTTCTTACTAAATAGATAATTGACCTTCTGATTAAGAACATATAATCATTAGACTGTGTCTAGTTAAGAATGAGGTTGTAGCAGTGGTGGTCTAGAAATTATGTGAGAAGTAGAGGTGGTATCTTTTATTGGACCAGCTATGTAATTGGAATAAAGTTTAGACAAGTTTTTGAAAGTAAGGCGTGAAAAATACATTCTTCAAGACATTCTTGAGGAGTGAATGACCTGGAGCAGCAAACAGGACAGTTTGCAAGGGGAAAGACAAGGGGAAGAGGAAGAGGATCCAGGCACCAGGTGCCAGGAATCAGATCCTGCTCTGGGAAGGTAAGTGAATCAGGGCTGCCTGTGTGTTTGACTTTCTGAGTGTCTGTTTGGTGGGCTGTGTTTTTGGGTGCGTGCTTGAAGCAGCTGGGAGGCTGCTAGCTTGGTAATTGCTGTGGGACTGGTGCCTGCATGTGACAAAAACCCTAAAAATGGTGTGTAGCCAGTCCAGGACCAGGTGAGTATAAAAGGAGACTCCCTGAGTGACCAGGGACAGAAAACAGGGCAGTGTGCAAGCAGTTCACTGGGAGCAAGAGGAGGAAGGGGAAGGAGAAGAGGAAGAGGAGCCAGGCAGCAGATACTGCTCCAGAAAAGTAAGTGAGCCAGGCCTGCCTGCATGTTTGACTTGCTGAGTATTTGCTTGGTGGGCTGAGTTTTTGGGCACATGCTCTGAGCTGCTGGAAATCCTGCTAGCTGGATGATTTCTGGGTGATTGCTGCTTGTGTCTGATGAAAGCCCTAACAA
This sequence comes from Caiman crocodilus, assembly GCA_030014935.1. NCBI lineage: Eukaryota > Metazoa > Chordata > Crocodylia > Alligatoridae > Caiman > Caiman crocodilus. The sequence continues at coordinate 248,510,727 of JAGPOW010000261.1, forward strand.
GGGGGTGGAGTCAGTGTAGGCCCAGCAGGGTATAAAATGAGATTCCCAGAGCGACCTGGGAGTGTGAAAACAGGGGCAGCAAATGGAAGTTTGCTAGCAGTTCTCAAGTCAGTTCACAGGTCAGTTCTGCTTGCACTTGTGACGTGTCTGTCTAGGTTGGACTGTTCACCTTTTTACTAGGGAGTAAAAAGAAGGCACTGGGTAATGTGGGGGCCCTGCAGGACATGCTTGGAGATCTGGTGGTTGCACCAGATGATAAAGCTGACCTCTTTAACAAATTCTTTGCCTCCATTTTTCTGAGCAGGGACCATGTCATCCCCCTTGCTGGGATTCCGGACGGACCCAAGAGAGGCACAGCCAGGCCCAGGGTTTGTGAGGACCTAGTCAGGAAACTTCTGGTGGGATTGGGCATGTTCAAATCAGCAGGTCCAGATGATCTCCACCCCAGAGTGATGAGGGAATTGCCAGAGGTCATTGCGGGACCCCTGGCACAGCTTTACGAGCACTTGTGGTACCCTGGTGAGGTGCCAGAGGACCAGAAAAGGGCCATTGTGGTCCCCATTTTCAAGAAAGGGAGGAAGGAGGACCCAGGAAACTATAGACCTGTTAGCCTTTCCTCTGACCTGGGGAAGCTCTTTGAGAAAATAATCCAGGAGCACATCTGTGAGGGACCAGCAGGGGAGATGATACTTAGGGGTAACCAACATAGGTTCATTAGGTCCTGTCAGACCAACCTGGTTGCCTTCTATGACCAGGTCACAAGATCCTTGGATGCAGATGTCACGGTGGACGTAGTCTTTCTGGACTTTAGGAAGGTCTTTGACACTGTCTCTCACCCCATTCTCATTAAAAAAATTAGGTGAATGTGGTGTCGATGCCTACACAGTCAGATAGGTTGCAAATTGGCTGGAGGGCTGCACCCAGAGAGTGGTGGTGGATGGGTCATTTTCACCCTGGAGAGATGTGGGCAGTGGGGTCTCTCAGGGCTTGGTCCTCGGACCTGCATTGTTCAACATCTTCATCAGCGACTTGGACAAGGGGGTGAAAAGCACCTTGTTTAAATTCGTGGATGACACTAAGATGTGGGGAGAAACGGGCACGCTAGAAAGGAGGGACAGGCTACAGCTAGACCTGGACAGGTTACAGGGGTGGGTGGATGAGACTAGGATGGATTTCAATACTGATAAGTGCAAGGTGCTGCACCTAGGGAGAAAGAACCAACAGCGTACCTACAGGCTGGAGATCTCCCTTCTTGTCAGCACAGAGGCAGAAAGGGATCTTGGAGTCACTATTGATTTCAAGATGAACATGAGCCGCCAATGTGAGGATGTGGTCAGTAAGGCTAACCGCACCTTGTCATGCATTCACACGTGCATCACAAGCAGGTCCAGGGTGGTGATCCTCCTACTCTGTGACATTGGTCAGACCACAGTTGGAGTACTGTGTCCAGTTCTGGGCGCTGCACTTCAGGAGGGATGTGGACAGCATTGAGAGGGTCCAGAGGAGGGCCACTCTCATGATCAAGGGGCAGCAGGGCAGGCCCTGTGAGTGGAGGCTATGGGTCCTAAACCTGTTCAGCCTCCACAAGAGAAGGCTGAGAGTGGATCTGGTGGCTGTCTATAAACTTACCAAGGGGAACCAGCAGGGAACAGGAGAGACCCTGTTACCTTGAGTACTACCAGGGTTAACTAGGAACAACGGCTATAAGTTGACTGAGAGTAAGTTCAGGGTAGACATCAGGAGGCACTACTTCACAGTCAGAGCAGCTAGGCTCTGGGACCAGCTTCCAAGGGAAGTGGTGCTGGCTCCTGCCCTGGGGTCTTCAAAAGTAGGCTGGATAATCACCTAGCCGGGGTCATTTGACCCCAGAATTCTTTCCTGTCCATGGGATGGGGTCGGACTTGATGATCTGCTCAAGGCCGTTCTGACTCTACCAACTATGAAACAACTATGAAACAACTAGGCTTCCATCCAGATCCTGGTTTAGTGCTGTGAAGACTGCAGCTTGCAGGTTCCTTCCAGGTAGGGTAGTGCCTGCAATGTGAGCAGTGCCTTCTGGTGATGTTCCTCAAGGAGGCAAGTGAGCTACAGGAGTAGGGGCAAGGCTCCTTCACCATCAGGAGCATGAGGAGAGTCCTCCGCCATTAGGGTGGAGAAGCACAATCAGACCGGCAAAAGGGGACGCCTTCTCATTCTTGCTGAGAAATTAGGGCAATTGGCTAGTTATCTTAGGTGCCTGTACACGAATGCGCGGAGCCTGGGAAACAAGCAGGAAGAACTGGAAGTCCTTGCACAGTCACAGAGCTATGACGTGATTTGAATAACAGAGACATGGTGGGAGCTTGCTTGCCTGGAGCACTGTCGTGGATGGGGACACACTGTTCAGGAAGGACAGGCAGGGGAGAAGAGAAGAAGGAGTTGTGCTTTATGTAAAAGAGCTGTATGATTGCTCAGTGCTCCAGTATGAAACTGGAGGTAGGTCTGTTGAAAGTTTCTGGATTAGAGGAGAGAGCAACCAGAGTGATCTCATGATGAGTGTGTGCTATAGACCTCCAGGAGGGAGTGGTGGATGAGGCTTTCTTCAAACAGCAAACGGAAGTTTCTGAATCACAGGGCCTGATTTTCATGGGGAACTTCAATCATCTTACATCTGCTGGGAGGACAATACAGTAGTGCACAGGCAAGCCAGAAAATTTTTGGAGAGTACTGGGGACAACTTCCTTGTGCATGTGTTGGAGAGGCCAACTACGGTCCATGCTCTTGTTGACCTGTTGCTCACAAACTGGGGAGAATTTGTAAGAGCAGGGGAGCTGGACTCCATGATATCGTGAGGTCCCTTCCGTCCCTAAACTTTTGTGAATCCATGAGTTGGTGGGGAATGTGGTAGTGGATCGCAGTTTAGGCAGCAGTGACCATCAGATGACTGAGTTCAGAATCCTGAGGAAAGGAAGGATGGAGAGCAGCAGAGTAAGGACCCAGGACTTTGGGAAAGTATCATAGAATCATAGAAGTTGGGTCAGAAGGGACCTTGTAAAGCTTCAAGTCCGAACTCCTGCCTGGGCAAGAGGAAAACTGGGCTGAAATGACCCCAGCCGGGTAGGCATCAAGCCTCTTCTTAAAGACCCCCAGGGTAGGAGCCAGCACCACTTCCCTTGGAAGTTGGTTCCAGATCCTAGCTGCCCTGACTGTGAAGTAGTTCCTACGGATGTCCCTTCTCTTGTGAAGGCTGAAGAGATTCAGGTCCTGTAGCCTCTCATTGTAGGGTCTGCCCTGCTGTCCCTGGATCATGCGGGTGGGCTTCCTCTGGACCCTCTCAATGTTGTTCACCTCCCTCTTGAAGTGGGGTAGATTTTGACTCACTCAGGGAACTGATGAGCAGGATCCCTTGGTAGGCCAGACTGAGGGGGAAAGGAGTCCAGGAGATCTGGTTGTATTTTAAAGAAACCTTACTGTGGGTGTAGGAATGAGCCATCCTGATGCACAAGAAAACTAGCAAGTATGGCAGAAAGACCAGCTTGGCTTAGCAGGAAACTTTTCATTGAGTTGAAACACAAAGAAGAAGCTTACAAATGGAAACTTGTACAAACAACTAGGGAGGAGTGTAAGATTATTACTTGGGCTTGCAGGGATGAAATCGGGAAGGCCAAAGTACAACTAGAGTTTCAGCTAGGAAGGGAAGTGAAGGGTAATAACAAGGGTTTCTACAAGTATGTTATCAACAAGGGGAAATAAAGGAAAGTGTGAGTCCCTTACTGAATGCGGGGGGGGGGGTGATAAACGTTGAGAGAGAGGCTGAAGTATGCAGTGCCTTTTTTGCTTCAGTCTTCACAGGCAAGGTCAGCTCCCAGACTACTGCACCTGGCAGTACAGTTTGGGGAGGAGGTGAGCAGCTCTCAGTTGTGAAACAACAGGTTAGGGCAGGTATCGGCAACCCCTGGCACACGTGCCAGAGCATGGCATGCAAGGACATTTTCATTGGCACACCAGAGCTGGCCCAAGCTCCGGGCAGCTGCTGCCAGCCATGGAGCTCAGGTTGCCTGCAGCTGGTGGCTGGGAGGCTGTAAGCAGGTGCAGGGGGCTCTGCAGCCCCAGCACTGGCACCAGGGTTGTGGCAGTTGTGCACACACCTCCAGGCGCATGGCCAGGAACAGGCCTGGGGCTGTGCAAACTCGGCCTCTCTCTCACCATCTGCTAGAAGGCACACATGTAGCCACCACCACCATAGAGCTGGTGTCAGGGCTGTGGAGCCTGGGGTAGTTGTTTGCAGCCTGCCTGCTTCAGCTGCCCAGAGTCTGGGCCATCCACGGCAGGCAACTAGGAGGCTGCAAACATTTGCATGGGGCTTTGCAGCTCTGGCACTAGCTGCAGCCAGTGGGATGCTATTCTACTCCTTTTCCCTTGAGTGTTAGCTCCTCCTTCTGCTCCTGCCCCTGCCATGCCACTCTGGAGGTAAAGAGCACAGCAGCACCTGGCCAGCTGGGAACTAACCCCCTGCACTGGGAACAGCCCTGCCACAAGCTGTGTGCTGGCTGGGGCCAGGGCCAAGGCAGCAAGTGTGGGTGGGAGTGCTCTGTTGGCTGCCCTGGGTTGGGCAAGGCCCCATGCAGAGTGCTGCAGAGTCAGATGTGGACTGCATCCCCTGGGTGAGCTTTGCTACATGTTCTCCCTACCCCCTCCTCCCCTCATCCCCAGCTGCCTTCCAGGACCTAACTCTCAGGTAGCCCTCTCCCACCTGCACACTCGTCTGTCGTGTCCCCCCACACCTACACACATCCCCATACATACCCCCCACACCTTCCCCACAGGGCAGGTGTGTACAGAGTGGGTTGCAGCTTGGCCCAGGTGCTGGTTGTGGGCTGTTGTTGGCCTGTGACCCAGCCCCGTGATCCCGACCTTCAATGCCCGTCCCATTCCTGAACACTGCTCCCCACCCACCCAAATCTCCATAGGGAGTTTGGGTGAGTTGTTACAGGTGGGAAGGGGGGCAGACAGCTCGTCAAAACTCATGACAGCTCATCAAAACTCCCTATGTGAACTTCAGGCCCAAATAATTTCTCACTCGTGGCCAGGATTCAGTCCAAGAATTCAAGTGATAGAGAATCTTAGGATATTCCAGTTGGTGCTTGCCCTTATGTACCGAAAAAATCAGCTGATAGCCTGAATTTACTTAGAATCAACTTTTCATTATGTTGCTGTTCACTGCTGTCAGAAATCTTATTTCATAGGCATGTAGAAATCCTGATGACTTTTTAACTTTCTATATATTAAGTAAATTAGATTGAGATCCCCATGTCTTTTCTTTGTAAGGCAGATTTTCAAGAACTTGAATTGCTCTTCTAGCTCTGTTCTGATTTCTCTCCAAATGTTCAATAACCATTTTGAAGTCCAGGAAGCAGAACTGGGCACAGTTTTTTAGCAATGATCTGGCTGATGTCATATAGGCATGCAGCATTACTTCTCTACTCCCATGTGACTTTTCATCAAAGAATCATCTTAGCATTAGCTGGACATAATTAGTTGGTTTTTGGTCCATGATCTATAAGACCTTTCCCCTTGTCCTGTAGGAGTGAGTGTTTGTATACCAGCCCCCCTCTTATATACATGTAGGAGTTCATTATGAGTAACATAAATTGCTGTTTAGCAAACCTGTGAAAAAAAAATTCCTGAAGAAAATATGTGATGACACATTAATACCATATTTTAAAAATATAATTAAAAATGCTACCAGTCATGACTGCTGGCTGTAATTCTGTCATCCTGCCCACTAATAACCTTTGCTGTTACATATTTCCTCTAATCCTCCTTCAACATATGGGGCCTTTGGGCCAAAATGTTTCCTGACTTAAACACTATGTTCTTCCTGGATTTCAGTGAGGGTGAATGAGATGTCCAGCAATTCAGAGCACAATATGAGCCACATTATTCTTGTTAACTATGGATTTAATGTTTTAATATATGCCATTCTCACTGGCCTACTCTTACAGTTTTCTGTTGATGTTTACTAAAGTTTAAGGGTTTTGTACTGTTGTTATTCTTTTGCCTTTGTAACTTGGGAAAGATATTTCCTCCCCCCCTTGTTATATTTACATTTTCAGTTACTACCTACACAACCTAATCACATTCCTTGGAAAGTGCATATAGAAAGTTGTGTTCTTTTATTCAGTTAGATTTAATCAGTTTGGATGAATTCCAAGTACTAAGCATTAATCTCACTTAAACCAAACTCCTGATAGTTCATCTACCCTGAGTATTCATGTCAAAGACATAAAACAATCTCCCTTAATGCCCACGGTACTTTTTAAATTGAGCTCTCACTGTCTGTTAATAAAACCTACTTTGTATTGGTGGTTGTATTTTGTGGAATGTCAGGGGCAAGTTTTCTTTTTCTTCCAATTGTTAAAGGCTTTTTTCAAATTAGTAGGAAAATTATGCAATACTGTAACAAGGACTTGGTTGTGCCTTGGCCGAATTTCTGTTACATCGAAGGGAGAAAGAGAGCAAAGCATGGTCTTCACATTCACATGCTGAAAAATAGGCAAATATCAGTGACCAATGTCATTGTCATCACAGAGTGGAACTCTAAGACAAAGGAATGTTGTCAACTTGTAAAGCACATTGACTTTGTATTCAGCCCCTTTCATCCTGGGCCCAGTCCTGGAGACATTCTCGGTTGACTTCAGTGATTCAAAGAGGAGTCCTGCCTGTCTGAGAGAGGACTGAAGCTCATCTCTGTTGATTCTACCTGCCTTTCAGCTTTGTACCTATTTTAATACTGGAAATGGCTTTATGATGTTTATTTAAAGAATCACTGAATAATTGTTGATGTATAGTTGATACAGTGCTGCCCTTAGACTGCTGATGGGAATGGAAGTGCTAGTTACTATCAGAATTCAAGGGGCCTAAAGGGGTGAACCCCAGCTAAGGATGATAATATTTTATGTAAATTTTTCCATTTCCAAAACACCCATTTTAAACGAGAAACTGCCCTTCCCAGCAGCAGTAAGGAGAAGATTGTGAGGAGAAATGGGATGACATGATTACAGGAGTGGAGCATATATCACCTATTAGGACCCACCACAATACAGACTTGATTGCCTTAACACGTAGCATTGGGGTCTTTAGACAATAGAAGGTCTAAAGACCCTGCATTTAGGAGGCCACAGGGGGTATGTGCTCCCCCAGATTTCTGCACCAATGGCAGAGCATGGTGTGCAGGGCTGCAGCCTGGCAGGAGCCAAGGTGCAGTAGTAGCAAGTGTGGCAGTGGTGTGATTTCTGTGCTGATGGCAGGACATGGGGTGCAGGGCTGCAGCCCAGCTGGAGTCAGTACCTGGCCAGAGTGGGGGCAGAAACAATGGTAGCTTGGAGTTGTGTGCCACCCCCTGCCCTCCAGTCAATCGTTGCACATTGTCTATAGATCACAGACATCCATGCCCCAAATCCTGCTCTCATTGAAGCATTGGGAAAGAAAAGTTCTGGGACATGGATTATTGGGCATATTTTTACAGCTGGTTGAGTCTCAGACTGCACCTTGAACAAATAGTTGTACCATAGTAAGGCTGATTGTGGTTACAAGCAACTGTATGCCAACTGTGAGTTGTCTGAAGACAGCTGCACTTAGCCATGCCTTGACCTGCACCCTTTGTTCCTTGATATGCCTATAGGCTCCAACTTTGTTTTTTGCCAGTGGATGCTTGAGGCCTAACCCCCTCTCTCCCCTCCACCTCCACCTCCCCTCCCCCCCCCCCAAAAAAATGGAACCTTATTTTTAACTCAGTGCAGTAGGCTGGCTGTTAGGCTCACTGGCAGTGGGGATTGTTAGCTTGAGCCTGAAGGGTTCGGGCTCCCATTGATGGTGGCAGTTTCCTTTCTTCACCAATTGGGGAATGGCAGAAAGAAGGCAGCCTCGCTGTGTCTCAGGGGTGAAGTGAGAAAGAGGACCTGAAGGGAAACTAGCCTCTCAAGCTCCCTTATTGGTCCATTCCCAATCTGGGGGCGGAGTCTTCAAAAGAAATAAAAAGCCATCATGCCCAGTACACAGGTGGCTTCAACAATGAACGATGAAGATGGCTGATGAAGAGCTGGTGTAGCTGACCAGCAGGGTGGAGTAGTTGCCTCAGACACACCTGAAGGACATCTTTGCTGGACGAGAAACAGCAAGTGGCGGCATCCCAGTCCTGCCACAGAGAGAACCACGATGATGGTGCATAGATTGGTGCATGGAGAGTCTTAGCAGGTGGGATTGCAGCAGCTGCTCAAGGCAGTGTGGGTCCCCAACCCTGCATGAGGCAAGAGCAGGAGCCCTCAGTGCGCAGAATAGTGCATGAAGACTCCAGGAGTGGGTGGGACTGTGACAGCTGTACAAGGCAGCAGGGGTCCCCTGCTGGGTCCCCAACCCTACATAAGGAAGGAACAAAAACCTTGGTGCATGGACTGCTGCACAGGGCTGCAGAACCAGTGCACAGAACAGTGCACGGAAAGTCTGGGAGTGGACAAGACCCCAGCAGCTGCATGAGGTAGCTCAGGTCCCCAACCCTGTATGAGGCAGGAGCTGAGCCCCATATGGTGCACAGGGCTGATAGGGCTGAAAGGGACCTGGCAACTGTGCAAGGTGGCGTAGGTCCCCAATCCTGCACAAGGCAGGAGTTGGGCCATTGGTGCTTGAAGCGGTGCACGGGACTGTAGAGCTGATGAGCACCAGGGCTGCACTATGCAGCCCAGGCTTTTTACCCCCTGCCAGGGGCTGGTGCCCTTTCAGCACACAGGGCAGTGCACGGGGCAGAGAGTGGACCAACAGGTTGGAAGAGCTGCATGGGGCAACTCTGGCCTTCTCACCAGGAACAGCATGGGTTGAACACCCTAGTGAGGGGTTGGAGATGCCTCACTCTCCCAACACACCACTGGAAACTAGTCCAACCCGTTCAAAGGCTGCATTCAAAGGCTTAGGAGACTCACAACTCCTGCAGAAGGGCATTCCCATGGGGGAGGAGGGGTGGTGCCGTATTAGGTGATGGGGACCCTGCTTGGGTTGTTATTTCTTCTTTGGGCACAGCAGCTGTGCCTCTGTTGGGTTCTGTTTCTTGTCCCATGTTGTTGGAATTCTTGTTGTTATCTTGTGTCTGTTGTATTGGATTATCAGTTGTCCTGTATTTGTATCTGGTAGCCGTCCTATATTTGTACTGTGTATCTTATGCATATATGTTCTATTTGATGTAACCTTATTGTATATGTTTATATATTGTCCTATTACTATCAGGTATTCTTGTCATTGGGTTGTATGGACTATCTTTAGGTGCACGCTAATGCCAGCTTGTCTGTGCTCAGGGCTGTGTTATATGAGAGGCGTTGGCAACCTGTGGGTTTTGCCAATAGGGGATTGTCGCCTAGTGAGACCCATTATCCGGTGCATAAACTAGAATTCGTGGCCCTTAAGTGGGGAGTCACCGGGAAATTTAGGGACTGTTTGTGTGGGACCACTTTCCAGATAACAATCTGTTCACATCTGTGCTCACTTGCACTAAGCTAGATGCCACCAGTCACCACTCGATCGCAGGCCTAGCAAATTATACCTTCAGCCTACGTTACTGAACGGGGCAAAAGAACGTAGGTGTGGATGCCCTTTCCTGACAATCAGCCCATGCCTCCAGGAGTGTGGGGAATCCCAAGATGGTGTGAACAATTTGTGACTTACAGATTCAAGATCCTGTGGGAAAAGGGGAAAATACTGTTTGCATGGCTGAGGTATTTTAGCTGCCTCCTGAAGGGATTCCACAAACCTGGATCCAGTATACCACGTTGACACCCTTGGCACTACCACAGATTACCTTTGCCAAATGGCGGGTCACACAGGAGCAGGAACCAGATGTACGGGACGTCCTACATGTCTGGCGGCTGGGAACTGATTGCCCTCCAGGCATAGTGATATTGCTCCAGGAGGGCAACCCCTTGCTCAAAGCAGGACCATTCCCAACTAGATGATTAAAGCTTTGTCTAGCTAGGTTTTGAAAACCCCCAAGGATGGAGATTCTGCCACCTCTCTGGGTAACGCGTTTCAGAGCTTTACTACCCTCCTAGTGAGAAAAATATTCTTAATATCTAACATAAACTTTCCTTGTTGCAACTTGAGGCGATTGCTCCTTGTTCTGTCATCTGTCACCGCTGAAAACAGTCTAGCTCCATCCTTTTTCAAACTCCCCTTCAGATAGTTGAAAGCTGCTATTAAGTTCCCCTCTCTGTCTCCTCTTTCCTAAACTAAATAAGCCCAGTTCCTTATCCTCTCCTCAGAACTATGTTTCTTGCCCTCCGCTGGACTCTCTCCAATTTGTCCACGTCCTTTCTGTAGTGGGGGGCCCAAAACTGAACACAGTACTCCAGATGTGGCCTCACCGTTGCTAGATAGAGCAGAATAATCACTTCCCTTGACTTGCTGGCAGTACTCCTACCAATGTGGCCCAGTATGTCATGAGTCTTCTTTGCAGTAAGGGCACACTGTTGGCTCATATTCAGCTTATTGTCCACTGTAACACCAGGTCCTTTTCTGCAGAGCTATTGCTTAGCCAGTCTATCCCCAGCCTATATTGGTGCATGGGATTGTTCTGTCCTAAGTGCAGGACTTTAAACTTGTTCTTGTTGAACTTCATGAGATTCCTTTTGGCGCAAACCTCTAATTTGTCTAGGTCACTCTGAATCCTAACCCTACTACTCCCCCCAGCTTGGTGTTATCGGCAAATTTGCTGAGGGTGCACTCTGTGCCATCTTCCAGGTCATTGATAAAGACATTGAACAAAACCGGCCCCCAGACTGCCCCCTGGGGCAGTCCACTTGATACCAGCTGCCAACTAGACATCGAGCCATTGATTATTCCTCTCTGAGCCCAATGCTCTAGCCGGTTTTCTGTCCACCTTAGAGTCCATTCATCCAGCCAGCCCATACTTCTTTAGTTTGCCTACAAGAATGTTCTGGGAGACTATGTCAAAAGCCTTACTAAAATCAAGGTACACCACATCCACAGGTCTTCGTGCATCCACGGAGCCAGTCATCTCATCATAGAAGGCAGTCATGTTGGTCAGGCATGACGCTCCCCTGGTGAATCCATACTGACCTCTTCCTAATCACCTTCTTCTTCTCCAGGTGCTTAGAAACGGATTCCTTGAGACTCTGCTGTATGATATTTCTAGGGACTATAGTGAAGCTGACTGATCTGTAATTCCCTGGATCCTCCTTTTTTTCTTTTCTTAAATATGGGCACCATGTTTGCCCTTTTCCAATGATCTGGGACTTCTGCTGAGCGCCGTGAATTTTCAAAGATGATAGCCAATTGCTGTGCAATCACATCATCCAACTCCCTCAGCACCCTTGGGTGCATCCCATCGGACCCCATGGACTTGTGCACATCCAGCTTTTCTAAGTAGTCCCTGACCTGTTCTTTCACCACAGAGGGCTGCTCACTTCCTCCCTGCGGCTCCGGAGGCTGGGTTCCAGGTGGCGAGTGGAAGCCTCGAGCCAAATGCACACCAAGTGAGGCTGACCGAGCGCCGGTGCTCACTCAGGTGTGCTGTGGATCCTGGGTAAGACCTCGTGAGGGGGGAAGAGGAGGGAGAGGCCGGAGACGGTTTTGAATTGAATGAAAGAAAGTTTACTTACAACTGTAGTGAATCAACTATGTACAGCAGCAACTCTATATACAGCTTGGAGAGGTGCGGATGCAGGAGACTCGAGCGGCGTTATCGATAAGGCAGGCAATGTAAAATCAGACACGATGCGGTTGATCAGCATACACAGAAATCAGTCAAAATGCGATTGTCTTGCGGCAGCTGCAGCCAGTTCTTGGCGTACTGCAGTGCTTTAACAAGTAGCTCACTACTTAAGCTAGGCCTTATCTCTACCTAGCCCAATTGCCTTATGAGGGGCGATATCCGTCCTCTCACAAGGTACGTAGGTATCTTGATTCTTCAAAGATACCCAGCAATTGTTAATATCAGCTTACTTCTCTTCACGAAGTCTATCTCTGTTCTCCCTCAGTGGCCTATCCTCCTTCACTCTCTCCTCACGCTCCACACTCTCCAGACAACCCACAACCCACACTCTGAGGAGAATCTCACCTCTATTTATTAACTCCCCCTCGTGGTTTCTAGAACTTCTCTAAGGACCCATCCATCATCCTTAGGTAGGTCAACTTAACCCTTTCTTTTCATACATGAACATATCATGTGAAGCATAACAAATTAGCCCTAGAATGGCTCCCTAGAACCACTCTGCCACTCGCTCACTCTGAATCCTCAAGCATATCACTTAACTTCTACTGACATGAACATAGGTTGATTTCTTAAACACAACAGGTGTTGAAACAACAAACTATTTGTGGGCAACAATCTGGGGGGGGTCACATCTTTTCTACTGAGACACTCCCCGAACTGTGCTGCCTGGTGCAGGAGTCTGGGAGCTGACCTTGCCTGTGGAGTCTGAGGCAAAGGCGGCATTGAGCACTTCAGCCTTTTCTGCATCCTCTGTCACAAGGTTGCCTCCCTTATTCAGTAAGGAACCCCCACTTTCCTTGATCCTTCTTTTGCCAACGACATACTTGTAGAAACCCTCCTTGTTACCCTTCACATCCCTTGCTAGCTGCAACTCCAGTTGTGCTTTGGATTTCCTGATTTCACCCCTGCATGCCCGAACAATGCTCTTATATTCTTCCCTAGTTATTTGTCCATGGGTTTGTGGAGGAATAACCCTCCCCTCCACCCCGATCTGCAGCCCCTTCCCTGTTTCATTTACCACTGAGCTGTGACCCAGACTGGAGACATTCCTGAGGGAACGGGGACCCGCTCCCTTTGTCTCAGTTTCCTGCCCTTGCAGGTCATGTGACTAGTTCTCTCACCTGGTCAATCTGATGTCATTTGGAAGCACCTGTCGGCAGCCACTGGGACTGCTTCTGGTGTGAACTTAGCAATGAGGTCACAACAGGTGTATAAAACAGCCCCTCTATGAGGAAGTAGGGGGAGACATATCTGGGAACATGAAGCAAGCACACGGCCTCTGGAGCTCTTTTAGACTCTGGATGAACATGCGAGTAACCTACTTTATATTTAGACAGTAATGTAGGACTGAGTGTTTTAGAAGTGTATCAAAATGCTGTCATACCATTTTTATTTACTTGAGTTATTCTTTTGATACTTTTCTGACTTGTACTCCTCCCCATGCCTACCCTCTCTACTCAATAAAGCTGTCTATTATAGCAAGCCTTATTATACATGCTTGAGAGGCATTGAGCAAGCCTATTTGCTTCCTTTGCTCAACTGACTAAGGAAGGCTACCTTCTATGCTTCAGGCTATAAGTAGCACCCAGATATATCCTGCTGGGGCTAAGCACCCCTTGGTCTACAGGGCCTGTGTACTCCGAGCAGCATAGGGGCCTAACAGAGACTGGAGCTCAGGTGGTGGCAGTGGTTACCCCAGGCTTGTGGGTGTGCTTCAGGAAGGGGGTTGGCTAGAAGTTGGTGCTCCGGGGAGGCATCCAAAGCTTGGTTTTGGGCAGGTGCAGTGAGGTGGGTGGCTCGGTGCTGGAGTGCCCTCTGCTGTCCCGCCACAGGTTCCACTTCATGCAAGCTTCCTTTTTGTGATTTGTTTACTGTAGAGTTCCCTGCTAAGCCAAGCTGGGTTTATGCCATGTTTGCTAGTCTTCCTGCATGTAGGGATGGTTTGTTCCTACAGTCTCAGTAAGGCTTCTTTAAAGTACATCCAGGTCTCCTGGACTCCTCTCCCCCTCAGTCTGGCTTCTTTGGGATCCATAAGTTCCCTGAGTAAGTTGAAGTCTGCTTTTCTGAAATCCAGGGTCCTTACTCTACTGCTCTCCATCCTTTCTTTCCTCAGGATCCTGAACTTAACCATCTCATGGTCACTGCTGCCTAAATTTCCATCCACTACTGTGTTTCCCACCAATTCTTCCCTGTTTGTGAGCAACAAGTCAAGAAGAGCATAGCTCTTAGTTGGCTGCTCCAGCACTTGCACCAGGAAGCTATCCTTAATACTCTTCAAAAACTTCCTGGATTGCCTGCACACTGCTGTCTTGCCCTCCCAGCAGATTGAAGGGGGATTGAAGTTACCCATGAGCACCAGGGCCTGTGATCAGGAAGCTTCTGCTAGCCGTTTGAAGAAAGCCTCATCCACCACTTTCTCCTGGTCTGGTGGTCTATAGCAGACCTCTACCATGACATCACCCTTGTTGCTTTCCCCTCTGGCCCTAACCCAGAGACTCAACAGGACTATCTTCAGCTTCATACTGCACCTCTGAGCAATCATATGGCTCTTTTATGTAAAGTGCAACTCCTCCTCTTCTTCTCCCCTGCTTGTCCTTCTTGAACAGTTTGTCCCTATCCATGACAGTGCTCTAGTCATATAAAATCCCACCATGTCTCTGTTATTTCAGTCATGTCATTGTTTTGAGACTGTGCAGGGACTTCCAAATCTTCCTGCTTGTTTCCCAGGCTCTGTGTGTTCATATACAGGCACCTAAGGTGACTAATTGACTATCCTGATGTCTCAGGAAGTATGAGAGCACCTCCCATATTGCCCTCTCCTCCTTGCTCTTCCTCCAGGTCTCCCGCTTCCCCACTTACCTCAGGGCTTTGGTCTTCATCCCCAGGTAAACCTAGTTTAAAGCCCTCATCACTAGGTTAGCAAGCCTGTCTGCAAAGATGCTGTTCCCTCTCTTAGGTAGATCCCATCTCTTCCTAGTAATCCTTCTTGGAAGAACAGCCCATGGTTGAGGAATTCTGAGCCCTGCTGGTGACGCCATTTGTGCAGCCTGGTGTTGATCTTCAGGACTCACCTGCTTGTGTCTGGGCACTTTCCCTGGATCAGAAGGATCAGTGAGAACACAACCTGAGCCTCATACCCCCTCATCCTTGCACCCAGAGCCCTGTAGTCACTTTTGATATTCTAAGGGTCTCACTGGTGTCCACATGGATGAGCAACATGGGGTTTTAGTCAGAGGGCCAAATGAGCCTCAGTAGTCTCTCTGTAACATCTCACATATGGGCTCTGGGCATGCAAGAGACTTCCAGAGATAACAGGTCAAGTTGGCAGATGGCTTCCTCAATCCCCTGCAGAAGGGAGTCTCCAACCACCACCACCTGTCACTTCTTGGTGGCAGTCATCTTAATCCTTTCCACATTGCTGAGGCCTGGCTTGTCCTCCTCCACCGTTGGAACATGCTCCTCCCTCTCTGCTGCTACAGCTGCATATCTGTTTTCCAGATGAACAACTGCAGGTGGAGGTGAAGATCTCTGCTTGCTGCCAAAAGTCACAAGCCTCCAGCTTCCACCCTCTTGGGTGTCCATGTCCTTTCTCTTCTCTAGCGCTGCATCTGGTATTTCTAGGTGTTCTCTAGCATTGAATCAATGAATGTCTCATGACAGGTGTGTGTGTGTGTGTGGGAGGGGGTGTTGTTTTGCGGTTTTTAACATCTACAAGTGTGGCTCCATGGGTGCTGAGCACCCACTAATATTTTTTTGTGGGTCCTTGAGCTCTGGAGCACCCACAGGGTTGGTGCCTATGGATATGTCCCTTCTGCCTGATAGATGTTGCCATAGCACCTGGCTCCTGGCTTTGCACTTGACTATGAATTCCTACCAACAATTTCTAGAACAGTAGCAGGCACTTTTTTAAGGCCCCAAAGAAGATAAGAATAACTCTTTTCCCTTCCCCTCTCTGCTTAGGATCAGATGCAGGGAGGGGGAACTTGCCTACCAGCCATATCTGCTGCCGCCACCATGGTCCCAGTCTGAGCCCACCCCTGTCCAGCCCAGCTGGAACAGCTCTGGAGCTCTTACCCCTGGGAGATGGTGGCAGTGGCAGATGGAGGGGAAAGCGAAGAGAGGGGAGGCAATGTGCCACTGGGGCACATCCTTCCTCCTCCTGGGCAGGGAGGCGTTCTTACCTGTTTGGGCATTTTAAAAAGTCCTTAGCTGCTGCTCCTGTTGTGTGGTCTGCCTACCCTGGTGGGGGTGGGGAGAAAAGGGTCGGAGCAGGGAATGCAGCCACCCCTGGAGTGAAGGTTGCTGCTCCCACGCCTTCATTTGTAAAATATTGGATCAACTTCTGAGGGTGAGCTAGGCTAATCGTACCATGCCCAGCACCAGTGCCTTAAAAAAGCTGTGCTGTTGCTTGCAGGCTGTCTCCTGACCCAAAAGCAGGAGAGCTGTATCCACATGGGGGATCAGCCAGCCATGGAGTCAGGCTAATAGGCACTGTCAGCCAGCAGTGCTAAACAGCTAGTCTGCAGCGCTGTGTCAACACGGCTACAATGCTTCTGGTTCAGAGTGCAGTCTAAGCAGCATGGCTTGGTTGTGTTGCTGCCAAGCATAGTAAGCTTTCAGTCTCTACATAGCCCAAGAGTGCCAGAACCTGTCCCTTTGTTTGAGCAGTGCCTTAAGTATTTCGTTGTTTCTTTTAAGAATGTCTTTTTCAACACGGTGATGCCTGTTCTGCAGTAGTGCAGCAAACCCAGTTAGAGCCTCAGTGGCAATAGTAAAGTGTTTCTGGGTAGAGACTGAGATCCACAGCAATCTGTTTTCAAGGCAGATTGCTGTGAAAAGAAAGATAAATCTCATTTGTTCTTGGAAAGTGGGCAAGGTAGCTATCCTCTCTCCCTCTTCTCCCCAACCCTAGCATGTATCAACTATATTTCTATTTTTGATGAACCTTTCAGAAGCCAGTGACATGAACACTTATTGTGACGAAGCTATTAACACTGGGGCTGACTCCATCTTACAGTCCAAGTGTGTCATTTATCCAGCAAAGTTTTAAAAAGCTGTCCTCTAGCTCATCTTTAAGCTCTTTTAAAATTTCTTTTTAAATCTTCTGGTCACTGGAGAGTTAAGAAAAGGGCAAATTCTGCATTCCAGGTAGAATGGTGTAAATTCAGAGGAACCTGCTGAAGTCACTGGGGTGATTTCAAGATCAACTAGAGCAGAGTCTACTTCAGGGTTTGTGTGTTTATGTGCATGTGTGTATGTGCCTTCCAAAATGTAAGTTTAATGTGAATTTCACTGGCAGATGTGTAAATAATAAAATACATCCAGGAAGTCAATTTGTATTTGATTGCACAATAGCTAATTTCTTCAGCTATTTTCTTAGCTGCTTCTTAGCATTTGTTCTTTTATTTAAGGTTTTTGTTTGGCTTTAATGAGGCTTTGTGTCTCTTGGCTCCCTATCTTATGTGGGTAGCAGAAAATTGCTGTAGTGCTCCAGTACTTATGGTTAAGGGGGACAGGTGGTTTCAGGCAAAGCTGTGAATGAGTCTTGCATTAAACACAAAATAAGGAGAAATATCCCTGACTTGGGGCTTTATTATAAATCTCAAATTAAAACTAGTTTCACCAAAAGGCAGCAAGGATAGAAAAAAAGCCTTTCCTCAAACTGTAGCCAAGTATCCAGGGTACCCGAGTTGTTTTGCTTTGCAGTTAAAGGAACAGGTTTGCTGTGGTAGAATCCTTTCTGGTACAGCCCAGCACTAAGGATGCCAGCTGCATCCCACCCCTCCTCAGCCCTTTTGGGCTCCATTGGGCTCTTCTCCCTCTTTTAAGACTAATGCAAGGAACATGTACAGACTACTCTTGTGAGTATTGGACTCTCTTCAACTGCAGAGCTCAGTGGACTATGCCAACTTAACCCATTTGCTTCCTCCAGCCCCCCCTTAAAATGAGTTGGGGGGGAGGGGGTTCCTACCGCAATTAGTGTGTTGAGATTTGCTCAGTTTGTGGTTCAAGTGCACAGATTTATTCTGGGTACATATCAGTTGGAAAAAAGAAAATATATTTGAACACTCCAGTGGGTACCCTGAGACACTTCACTGCTGGTGGCTGAACAGAGGAATAATAAATACAAGGAAAATAATGTTCAGGGTCACATAAGACCACCACTACAATGGCATGAAGTATTAAGGTTTAATATACTATACTTAATCACTTAGGTCACTATGCAACCCACTTCAGTGACCTCTACATGATAAAGGGCATACGGGGTAGGAAATTCACCTCACCAAACCCACAGGCAGTCCATGGAACAGCATGATAATCCTCCTGGGACTGCAACTCCAGTTCACAGGCTGGAAGAGTACTTGAAGGAGGGTGGATCATTCCACACATGCCCTGTTTCTGACACTCTTACTTTAAAGCATCCACTACTTGCTAGTGTCAGAGAGAGGTTAAGGTAGGGGTGGGCAATTACTTGGGTCTGGGGGCCACATAGGGATTTTTGATGAGTTGTCTCAAGCTGGATCAACACCCCCTCCCTCCCCAACCCCTAGCCCCAATAATTCACTAAAACTCCCTATGTAGCATGGGGCCATGGGTGGGTGGGGAGCATTTTTCAGGAGTAGGATAGCCAGGAAAGGCTGGGATCATGAGGCAGAGGGGCAGGGCAGTGACACAGAGCCAAGCGGGGAGGGGTGCCCTGTGGGAAGGGTGCCCCGTGCATGTATGTGTGGGCAGGAAGCTGTCTGAGTGCTAGGTCCTGTCCCTGCCTAAGGCAGCCTGTGCCATGCTCCACCCTGTGCCTGCTGGCCTAGTCCCCTCCAGTACACACAGCTTCCAGCGTACTGCCTGGGCAGCTGCTTGGCCCCTTTGCCTCCAGCAGCAGTTCCTTCTCCTGCTGCACTGCTGTGGGCTGCAGGGGGGCGCGGGGGGAGAGCTCCTGCCACAGCATGCAGAGCTCTGGCTTCAGCTCCAGTTCCACCTCCCAGCTGCTACCCATTCCGCCCACCTTCAGCCAAGTGGTTCCTGCCCCAGCATGGCTGCTCATCATGCCAGGTGGGCAGAATGGGTGGAAGGCAACCAGGAGCTGGAGCTGGAGCCCTGCAGGGGCAGGGGCAGGAGCTGCGTGGCTGATGCTTCCCCTACAGGCTAAATCCAATCAGTTGGTTGGCTGGATCTAGTTCATAGTCTGTATTTGGCTCACCACTGTGTTATGGAGTAGATAGCCCCAGGTCTGATTCAGTAGGACAGTTCCTGTGTCCTTGTGCCTGTTGATCCATCCTTCTCAGCACATGGCCTTATGGCCTCTGTATGTTCAGGCCTTTACGGGGCCTATGTGGGGATCTTTCAGTAACTCAGAAATTGTAAGGGCCCCTTTCTCACCCTCACCTCCTTCCCCAACAAGGACCAGTAAGGCTCTATAACTGAAGATACACAGTGGCTTGGTATTACTCCAGATAGGAAGTAAGGTTATGGTTTATACCAAGATAGTGCTTAATAGATGCTGCATGGCAAGCAGTGTTCTCTGCAACTTACACCCTTCTTTTTGAGGGCGGTATCTGAACTTTAATATTCTTGTATCAGTGCTCCACTATACATCATTTCATTGTAATTGTAAGCCATGCATTTTAACGTCTTGTGGCTAACTATAGATTGGATATCCATAAAAATTTCTTCACTGGGAGAATAGAATAGATTGCCTAGGGAAGTTGTGGACTATCCATCACTGGAGGTGTTCAAGAAGAGGTTGGATAGCCACTAGTCTGGAATGATCTCGACATAGCTATAGTTGCTTTCTACCATAGGTCTTTCTCATGCTGCTGGGCTTTGCTGGTTGCTCCCACACCCCAAAAAGCCACACTGAAGCACCTGATCTATACAAACTGTACTGCTTCTTCTGGTAAGGTGCAGGTTTTTGGGGGGGGGGTTTGGGGGAGAGGGGAGGAGGAGGCGGTTGTCAGCAGAAGTCCAGATCAGCATGGGAATTATTCCTAATGCTGACTAACACAGATGTAGGAGAGTCTTTATTCCAGTGGTTGACTTTACTGCTTCCTTGGCCAGAGGTGGACATAGTCATAAACATTTATTTTTGTGTGCTGTCAGGTTCATTTTGAAGTGAACTTGGGTAGCTGCCAAGAGATGAACTTTATCAGTCAGCAAAGAGATATGTTAGGAGGACACTATAGGGAAAGTTTCCATTGCAGTTGTATGAGCTGTGCCTGCTCTGTGGATAAAAAAGATTTGGTGTCTGAACAGCCTGCACTGCAGTGTTGATGTTGGTGTGGTCACAAGTAGGAATACAAATATCTAAGCATTTAACTACTTTATAGAAAATATTTTTAACTTGCTGTGAAACTTGACCGTAGTTTGGGTCTGCCTGTATGTGGTATGCATACATAAAACACATGCTCTAGTGACATCTATGTGATGGATTGCAAAATGTGATCAATTGTATTTATTATATACGTTTGACCTCTTCATTTGCACTCTAGCTTTTATACAGGTCTTATTCTTAACCCTGAACTTCTGAATGGATTCAGGTACTTTTAAAAAGGAAAAAACCCCAGCAACTGCAATGTCTTAGAAATGGGAAGTTTCATCCACTTCCCCAGAATCAAAGGGGTGGAGATAGTCCACAGTATAGGAAGGCCCATATTCAATCTTAGACAAGGGATTCAGTGACTGGGAGCTTTGTATTAGTAGAATGGGGGTTCCCAGTGAGAGTTGGAAAACTTTTTTGTTTCATAGAATGACCTGAGATATTGGCTGATATAGTCAATAAATGAGCAACAGAAATCACATCCATGGGATGTAGGGGCAATAGATAGATTTTAAAATGTAAAATGTTGATATGCTGTAAAAGTTTATATCTAGGCCAGAACTTCCTTTACCTATAGCAAAGCATTTAGAATTGTATGATCATGGTTGACATAAAGCTCTGAGAAGTTCCTTCTTCTAGGGTATATGGATATACTATTCATCAGTATCAATATACAATTTCAATTAAACATACTTTAATTGATGCTGGCTTACATTTGAGAGAACTATAATAAATCAGAACTGAAGGTGCATGTTACAATAAGAAGCAAAGTTCTCTCATCTCTTATGGGGGAGGAAACATTCTTTGCCAGTGAAACAAAGAAATTTGTTTCTTTCTGAAAATCCACCTTTTTCTCAGGGCCATGACAAGTACAAAGCATGGGTTGATCAAATTCATGTGATTCCTGAAGGTTTGGATTTCCTTGGACTCTTGATTTTAGCAAGATTCTTTGTCATCCTGAAGATGATGTGTGGGGCAGGTCTGTGAATGTCCACGTACAAACTGATAACCCATGCATACCCTTTTCTAACCTGTAGATATTATCTTACTAAAACTCTGCCAAAGAATTTGCAATTCTCTGAACACTATATCCTAGAAAATAACAATTTCCATTTCTGGAGCCAGCTTAAACCAATGGACTACAGCCACAATACTGTATTTATAGTAGCAGCAGCTTATTTACAGCTTTCACTAAAAGAAATACCATAGAAATGATAAAGTTTTATATTGTACACACACAAATAAGAGAGAGAAAGATAATAATGTATATGTTTTGTTAAAAACGTATAATAAAATGATATATTCTACCAGTTTAAACAAAGTTAAAACAAAACATAGAATAGAATGAGATGATAAAAATATAAGTGAAGCAATAGTAAAATAAAAATAGCAACTATTTGTGACTGTTAGACTTTGTCTTCCCTTGGGGTACCTGTTCACCAGAGGACCCCAAAGGAAGACAAGGTTCGATGGTGACAAACTCCTGGGAGACCATTTTAAGCTGGACTTGTTTAGGAAAAAAAAACCAAAAACAACTTCTTTATTGTCTGAGCCTCCAAAGACTGGAATAACCCCACCAACCCCTCCGCTCCCAGAGGTGGTGCAAGCACGTATCCTTGACACAAGAAACATTTGGACGCTTATCTTGCTGGGATCCTTTGACCCTAGCTGACTTCCTGCCCCTTGGGCAGGGGACTGGACCCCTGATCTAATGAGGACCCTTCCAGACCTAATGACTATGAAATCTATGAACTATAAACCACTTTGATCCCTCAATCTCATATGACTAGCACCAATCTGGAAGTTCTCTGGAGATTTTAGCCTTCTCTACCCATTGACTGTTCAAGAACCAAATCAATTCCTGTCCTCCAAAGTGTCACCCTGCAAACCTAGAAGTCAGATTGACTCCATTAATCCATAGGCTCATGCCTTGGTTACCCATGTGCTAATATTTGGTAGAATCCTGCAACCAAAGAAGGAAAGAATTGAAATATTCCTTTAACAACCCACTGTGTCTGTCAGTTCCCGGAAAATATGCCTAAATCCTGCATCCATATGCAAATAACCCCACATCTGGGGTAGGAAATATTTAAAATTAAGATCTTCAGATCCTTCTTATGTACTACTTGAGTTATAGGCCCTCGATCAGGGGTGGGCAATTATTTTGAGCAGAGGACGGCTTACTGAGTTTTGGCAAGCCATTGAGGGCTGCAAGACAGGCAGCCCAGGGCAGATATATATTACTTTTCTACATTTTTTAGGGGCCCCGCAGGCCAGATAGAGTGGTCTGGCAGGCAACATCCGGCCCCCGGGCTGCATTTTGCCCACCCGTGTCCTAGACTCTAAACAAGACAGGCCAGTACCAGTAACCTGGCCATGCTCCGCATCCCTTACAGGCTGCATCTGCCACTGAGCTGAGCCATGTCTCCACCCACACTGGTACCAACCTTTCCCCATTAAAAGGCATATAGAAGGTAGTAATGTGACACTCGGACTTCCAACCTGCCCCTCAGTTTGTAGCAGCTTTCTGATGTGCCAGGTTGTAATTCTTTCCTGGTGGCATCTTCAAGGTAGAGTAGAAGTCAAGTGTTCCTGGGGTCAAGGGAGTGGCAATAGGTCTTCTTCGTTGCCACTTTTTGCAAGGGCAATAGATCCTCTTTGTTGTTACTTTGTTACAGGGGCCTCCTCTGACAGCTGTACCAAATACTGATGAATCCTTTTTCTAAGACTATTCTAAGGAATTGTACACCCCTGTATTTTTTTCATGATGCATACGAGGATTTTTTTTCTATTTAAATGTCTTTTGAAGATCTGGACTTACAGTAAAAGAAGGAACAAAAAGTTTATTTGTTTTTGGTACATTTGGTCTGGAGGGTTGTTTTCATTTTCTTTTAATTGTAACATTTGAATGAAAATAAATATCTTTTTAAATGAAAATATTTTTTGCCAAAAATATGTTGAGAAGCTCTAAGTGCCAGGTTCTTGCACTCTGTAGAACAGCCAGCAGCAGTTCTAGAAGATCTTCAATCATTGACATTGAACCCCATGCATATATATGAATCTTTTTTCCCCTCAATAGCCTGTTACAGGAGATTAAGTTTTATTCTTTAGTGTACACTACCTGCATTGAAATTTCCACCCCCTTATGTATGAGAATCTCCGTTTACCTAAAATGCATTTAATTTTCCATGTCTTTGTTCTGTTCATATGAACATTTAGATCCGTTTTCACAAACCTGATAGCACAGCATCAATGGAAATTGCAGGTGCACAACCCCTCTCAAAATCAGATGCATGAATGCTTTGATAACAGGGTGATGGCTTCAGAGTGAGAACCAGATAAAGAGTAGAACAAAAGGCATTTGTTAGTACTGTAATCAAGGTCTTAGATAAAAAATAATATTAACCTAATCTGCAGTACTTCTGTGCTACTAGATGTTGCTACTAGATGATATCTTTGCATTTTAGAAAGCAAAAACTACCAGAGAACCAATATATAAAATATATTCCTGGCAGAATATTCTTGGTGGAAGGATTTCCAAAGGAAAAATGGCTGTTAGTTTTCTAACCCTAACTGGTTGTCATATGTGCCTTAGAAAATCTCTGCCAATTTCCAGCTAGTAATAAGCAAAACTTGTATATGGCATAAACACTGATACTCTCTTTTACTGAAAGTTATTCTACTTGCTTAAATCTGCTAAGTGTATGTGTGGCTGTGAAATGAGTATGGAAAACCATATGGGCTTGTATAGCATGGGGGCTGGCTCACCCAGCTCTGCCCTGCTCTAGTCACTCCTTGAGCTTTTCAGTCTGGTCCCAGTAACACAGCCTTTCTCTGGGCTGAAACCCATGGGCTGTAATGCCTTGGTTTCCTCTGCTTCTCACAGCTTAGCCAAGAGCAAAACAGTCCAAATGAGCATGCTTTTATCCTAGTCTCAGCAACACAGGCTTCAAAACCCTGGGGCTGATCTGCACCATGGGTTCCATTGCAAATATGACACAATCCGTGCTCCCCCAAAAATCCACCCAGCATGAGTTAGCTCTCACCCTGTCATCCTCCTTTGAAGAGTCCTCCTTCTCCATCCAAACAGTTCCCCCCCTATAGCTCCTCTGCTTACTTCATCTTCCTGTTCTTTTATTTCAGGTCAGTCAGTCACTTCCCCTCATTATTGCTAATTGCCTGCCGGCTGAGGTCCCTTACATGGGCAGCTTGTTGCCGGCAGGCTATTTGATCCAGGCTGCCAGCCTGCAGCCTGTTACAGTTTGATTCCTACACCTTGTGCCATGATCTACACTGCTGCCCAATATGTTCTGGGTTGGTACTTGTGTACATTGTGTCTTCAATTCTTTTTGCATAGGTGTGATTGACTACACCATAGAATAACTGTATTCATCTTCAGTATGGAATATATAGGTTGCATTCAGTTACTGAGAGCTGGGAGGGTCACGCTGCAATTTGTATAAAGATTGCTAAGAAGTAGGTCTGTGCGAATAGGGAAGTATTTGATTCAGATTCAACTGATTCGGAGGACAGTGATTCAATTTGGAGATTTGGATCACTGTCCTGAATCAATTTGGCCAAATCAGCTTTGGAAGATCACTGGGAGTGGGGTGATCTTCCGATTCCGATCAGTTGGAGTGGGGTGATCTTCGATTCAGCCTGTTTAGTCTATGGCTGAATCTCTGAAATGGCCAAATCTTTTAAAAAGATTTTCCGAATCAATTTGGATGCTTCAAATTGATTCAGAGCTTTCACTTGGTCTCCCAATTCTATTTGGATTTGGAGATTCAGTCCCCCAATTTGGCTGAATCTCATCCAAATCAAATCAGCTATCAAAGTTTTCCACAGCCCTACTAAGTTCAGTCCATCCAAAACTGCAGAGCTTAACTTCATAGATTTCATAGACATTAGGGCTGGAAGGGACCTTGGAAGATCATCGAGTCCAGCCCCCTGCCCAAAGGGCAGGAAGTCAACTGGGGTCATAGGATCCCAGCAAGATAAGC
>JAGPOW010000261.1:248535901-248556520 GCA_030014935.1 Caiman crocodilus
GAAGGGACCTTGGAAGATCATCGAGTCCAGCCCCCTGCCCAAAGGGCAGGAAGTCAACTGGGGTCATAGGATCCCAGCAAGATAAGCATCCAGTTTCCTCTTGAAACTGTTCAGTGTAGGCGCTTGAACCACCTCTGGTGGCAGGCTGTTCCAGACCTTGGGGGCTCGGACAGTAAAGAAATTCTTCCTTACGTCCAGCCTGAAATGGTCTTGTAGTAGTTTATGACCTTTCAACCTAGTCATCACCCCTTGGGGTGCTTTGGTGAACAAACATTCCCCCAGATACTGGTGGTCACCACTGATAAACTTATAGGTGGCCATCAGATCACCCCTGAGCCTGCACTTTTCCAGGCTAAAGAGCCCCATAGCTCTCAGCCTGTCATCATGGGGTCTGCTTCCCTGACCTCTGATCATGCGTGTGGCTCTTCTCTGGACTCTCTCAAGCTTCTCCACAAATAGAAACTTGGTTTCTATTAACTCATTCAAATGATTCTACAATGCTTTTGATGTTCTGTGCTAGTCACATTCCTTTGTGCTTTATAACCCAGTAATAATGACATTCTTGTAAACAGTCATATAAACGCTACCCTCCACATTGCCTTGGTTGTTAGCTGGGGCTCATCTGAAAGTGCCATGGTTTGCTTTTCTTATCTTGTAAAGCATACCGGTTCAAGTCCAACACTATTAATGTATTTGATCATTGAAGTTGAGGTAGAAATTATGGAGACAGATGACTATTTCTGAATGGTCATTTAGTCCATCCAGTTTGGTCAGCCAATCCATCCTATAGCTGCAGGTCATTATACAGTACAGACAGGATTTTCATCCCTTTTCAATGGAGATGCTTCTGCCACTAAACAGCTTGTTCCTGTCAGAGGTTTTCCTACTAAGCAAACTCTCTCTTCTAAATGCCTTTTGTTCCTACCTTTCTCAGTTGCTGCTGACAACTCAGACAGCCTATTTGTTAGCCAGTTTCACAACAGTGGGGTGATCTTTGACTTATGCTTGAGATTTGTAGATAACAATGGAGAACAGCAGAACTAGAGGATAGGATAAAAAAAGAAGCTTTAAGCCATATTAACCTTCATTGGCCAAACATAAAATGAGAGCATAAAATAAAGATCGCTGATTTTAGTCACTGAAGAATATGGTGAATATATGCTTCAGGAAGACCTCTCCAAATATTCCTGGCCAGAGGCCTGGCACTCAAGTATTTAATCAAAGAACAGGGTGAAGGATAATGGACACTGGTGAATCCAGGACTTTAAAAGGGGGGTTAGTGTGTAGATGGTTTGGCACGTCATCATATATAAGGCAACACACATTTTTCCCCAGTTATAGAAGAACTAGAAGCTTTAATATGCTATGGGGCTACAGTATAGTATTCCGTTTAAGATCAAAACAACAATATAAGTATTGTGACATGCACTAATTTGCTAACTTATATATTAGGAAACCATCAATCCTTTGGATCATGGTGTGCATACATGTAAGAGGTCTAGTCAGGTGCCTAATGAATCTATTTTTGGCTGACAAGCCCAATTTGAGAGCACCACAAATTTGTACAAGTTTCAGAGATCCGTATGTTATCTAAGTGACAGTTCAACTTTATAGCTTGCTGCTTTCTTTTTTCTCACTTTGTTTCCATCCTCTGGATCAAAGCCTCTTTGCTTTGGGTGGCACCTAGTGCCAAATGTTCCCTTCAGATCAGATGGGGTTCAGTGTGATCCTCCCAGTTTTCTATGTTGATACTGAATGACTTTGAATAATTTTTGCACACATCATGGTACCACCATAGAGGGTGACCCCACTTTCCAGAGCCATCTTGAATCTGTCACTATACACAATATTATTGAGGAAACGGTCTTCTCTGGCTTTCCTGACATGGCCGATCCATCGCCCATGATAATGGGTGATGGGTAGATTATTTTGGATGGATAGCAGGCGATCAAGATTTTCTTTTTGATAGTGGTTCCTAACTCTGTCAGTCCTGCACACTCCAGTATCTCTGTGTTTGGTATTCTGTCTTCCCACATTATTTTCAAGGTCTTGCTCAAACATCTCATATGGAAGCTGTTCAGTCTCTTGATATGCCTATCATATGTAGATTATATATTAGATATATAATATCTAGATTATGCAGATTTATATTTATTTATTTATAGTTAGATTATATATACGGTTTTAAAAAAACAACTAGGTAAAAAATAGTCAAAATATATTGTTTCATTAATCCTATAATCATTATAGTTAAATGTATGTCTCTTACTCAGATTTATAAAACAAAACCTACCTTTCTTGAGCATCTTGATAGTTCCTACAGCTTCACTGTCTGCCCTTTCTAGACCCGAGTTAATATTACCATGCCTGAGTTAAGGTTTTTAGTTAGGCTAGAAACAAGCTGCAGAGCTATAACATAGAAGATAAACATCACCAGGAATGGCTAACAGACAGCACAACTTCAGAAAGAAGAGTTTGAAAAGTGGGATATGAAGCCCATTAAAAAGGATATAAAGTCATTAACACCTATGGTGTTGAGAGAGATTAGCAGGAATCAAGGAGATGATTATGGATTATGCAGTCAAGTGACTGACATCAGTGCCACAGTAGAAATGACACTGCCCTTCTAAGGCTCAGGTTTTAAACTTTGGGTGCAGCAGGAATCAAAAAAAGGGGGAGTGGTGCAACTGCCACAATGAATCCCTCTCCCCTCTCCCCCAGCCTGGATGAACCGCTGATAAGGGACAGGACCTATATAAGTGCATACAAATGCAGTGATTTTATGTAGACAAGGCTCTTTGGGTAGATCTGATATAATTTATTAGACCAACTCAAATAGTTGGAAAAATTATTTCTTGCAAACGTTTGGGTACAGAATCCCTTCGTCAGGTAGAGGAAGTGTCTGCAGTTGGTCTGTGCTCTTCCTGGATGGAATAGTAAGACAGCCAGAGGCCAGTACCTATGCAAGAAAGTCAGTCAGTTAAAATGAAAATTGAGGTAGTCAATAGGCAAGAGACAGGTGCAGGGTGGGGAAGGGGAATGAATGTAGGTGTAGTCAATGGATGAGAGAAAGGGGGGTGGGGGGAGAAGGGGAATGAATATAGCTGGTAAAAAGTAGAGAGGTTACCTGGGGAGTGTTGGAATGTTAAATGGTGTTAACGTTGTTTCTCTGAAGGCTGTTTTGTGCCTGGGAAAGTTGTTCCTGGAGTAATTGGTTTCATTTCTTCTTTGTATGTTGGATGGATGCTGTATAAAAACTTTCGTAGTCTCTGTATACATTGTATAATGTTTGGGAAGATATTTGGAAGAGGAAATTGAACACTCTGCTAAGCAACCAGTGGTTTATGATTTCTTTCCTTTTCCATCCAGATATTTGTAAAATACTTTCCTGCAAAGAAATGGAAGGGGAAAGTTTTAAAACTTGCTTGCATTTCCTAGGGTTCCACATCCCCTTCTCTTTTCTGCTCTCACTGTCTCTCAAATGTTCTTTTATGATTTCTTTTAGTCACTCTTGTATTTTGATTATCCCTTTAGAGAGTTAAAACTAAATTGTGTGGTTTAGCTGACCAATCATACAGTGTAAAAAAAATGAAGAATGAAATGAATGCAAACACTTTTCAAATAAGACGGTTGAAATTTGCTCTTGCAGCACATCTTTGGAATGCTTTTAGATGACTGAGACATGTATGACAATCATGACCTATTGGAGGATTATCTGCAGTTACTAGATTTGACTGATGATTTTTCACAACACTAGCCTTTATGTATGGCCCTTCTTTCCTTCCTGTGTACTCTACAGCTACTCTGCTGTGCATTTTCAAAGTGCCAGGCTATCATTTGACTGAAATATTATTATACCTTCTCTCAAATTTGATTAAATTACTTGGCGCTAGGACAACAGTTCATACTAATATGAAGGTGTTGATCAAGGGAGCAGATGTGCTGGTGTTCTACTACTGGCAAATAACTAATTCTTTAAAATATGAATATGCTTTTTTGAAATGATACAGTCCATAAAATGAGAATGTTGCAGTACATGTTATCAATTGGGTTACTTAAATGGGATCAATAATTTATGGAGAAAATGTAAAGAAAGATTGTGTTTTAAATAGCTTGATTTTTAGTTTGGATTAAGTACATTCGGGCTGGTCCAGATTAGAATTTTAACATGTTGGTTACAATGGGTTTTAACTAACATATTTTAACACCCTCCTGAAGACAGTTCATTCTGTATTTTAACACACAAATTAATTACTTCAGGCATTTAAATTCTTTAACTGGTGGAAGTAATAGGGCTCACCTTGACCACCTCATGTGCTACTTACAACTTGCTCTGATATGTGTTTATGCTCAACTATTCCATCAGTGTATATGGGCCTGACAATGCTTGCTAGGGCTGTGCAAAACAGCACCGTTTTGTTTTGACTTTCATTTTGCCATTTCAAAGGGACAGTGTTTTGGTTTTTTGTTCCATTTAGTTTCGAAGCACTGTTCTGTTTTGTTTCATTGAAACTGTTTTGCTTGTTTCAACGCATCTTGACGTTTTACCCATAGGCTACAATGGAAAATCATGACAATGCCTAAAACTTGGCATTTCTTGCCTGATTCAGATGGAAATTGCAGGAATGGTAGTCCCTTCTGGGGGCATAAAACAAGGAGATAGGTGCAGAGGTTTCTGGGAAACTGTACCTCAAACTGTTCAAACCAAAACTCCTGACTCTTGCCAGCAGCAGAAGCCTCCTCTCATCCAGCGTGCAGATCTGGGGACCCGCACCCTCAAGAGGGCTCCGAGGCTATGCCAGACTCCTCCCAGAGATGCGAGCCTCCAGATCTGCATGCCAAATGAGAGGAGGCTGCCACTGCTGCCTGGCAGCAGCAGCAGTATCAATCTTCCCCAGTGCTGAGTGCTGGCTGCGCCCAGTGCTGGTCCCAGGCAGCAGCGGCAGCCTCCTGTCATCTGGCACAGATTTGGAGGGCCTGCGTCCCCAGGAGGAGTCTGGCACAGTCCTACAACCCTCGTCAGGGTGCAGGCCCCCAGATCTGTGTGCCAGATGACAGGAGGCTGCCACTGCTGCCTGGAACTGGCGCTGAAGCCAAGTAAGCCCAGCTTTGAAAGTTGAAATGTTTCGAAACTTTTGCAACATTTTGAGTGCCCTAATTTCATTTTGAAGCTGTTTTGAAGCCTTTTGTTTCATTTCCATTTTGCTGTTTCGAGCTCGAAACGCACTGAAACAGCTTCGAAATGAAATGCCCGGTGAAATTTCACACAGACCTAATGATCATGTTAGGGTAAAGCCGTAAATGTTAGAGTTCCTTCTATTACTGCAGTAGTGTAAGCTGGCCTTAGTGTAATCAGAGCCTAGGGACTTACAGGCTGCTGCAGACATGACCCCCCCCCCCCCCCCAAAAAAAAACCCCTACACTTTAACTCAGCGTGCTTCCGTGCTGAGCCCAGTTCATGCCCAGAAGAGGCATTGCATTAGTTCAAACCAGCTCTGCAGCATCTGTATACGTTGGGTGCTTTAGTGGGGCCTTTTTGGTACTTTTATCCAATACCTAATTGAATCAGTTATTAGATAAAAGTACCAAAAAGCGCTGCTGAAGTGCTTGACCTACACAGATGTTGCAGAGCTGGGTCGAACTAATGCACTGCTTCTTTCAGTAAAACACCGTTTTTTCCCCATGTCTGCAAGCAGCCCCAATGTGTTATCTAAAATGTTTTAGGTCACACATTCTAAAATAATCCTTTTATCTTAAACCAGAGAACCCTTAAAAAGAGGAAATATATTACTATAAAAATAGCCATGAAATGCCCTTAAGTGAGTTTCATAACAAACAAATGCTTCTTTTAGTCCCTTCAATTCCCTCTTTGGAGAAATTACTGTATTTTAGGCCCGGTCGGCACCTGGTTTCTGTACCAACATAACTCTTTTTTTCTTTGGAGTATACTTTTGGTTGGGCTACTACATTTATACCAATACAAAACCAAGTAGAAAGGTGTGCCTGCATCTACAATGAGGGAAGGAACTGAGCTGCTGGAACTATGGCAGGGCAACTCTGCTGGGGTGACTTTCTTGTGTGTAGATAAAGCCTTATGCATTAGACCAGAATTTCCATAGTTAAGAAAAGGCTACCATCAGCTTGGCCCTCTTTTTATGTAGTCTTAAGCTCAGTAGCATAATTAGAGATGGGTGCAAAGGGCACCCACCCCTGGCACCAAGTTAGGAGGATACACCCCCAGCTTCCCCTCTCACAACTATGCCCCACCCTGATGTTGGAACTGTGCACTCACACCCTGCTCTCAGAACCTGCACGAATCCCCCCTCACCCACCTCAGCCCCCAGCTCTCCCACAGCCTTTGCCTAGGGGGCATCAACTCTGCTTCTTATGCCCTTACTCCAGCTGTAATTTTTTTACACAGAATCTAGATCCAAGGCTCTGATTGGCAATTTGCATGTAAGTCAACTGGGGATTGAAACACCTTGAAGTTAGGAAGCTTTCTGATCTGCAATTTTTTTTGTCTTGCCTTAATTTGAAATAAGAAATTTTAGCTGTGTGGGCCAGGCACACATTTAATTGTAAGCTGTGTGGGCCAGGCATTACCACTTATTACATGCACATTTAATTTGTTTTGAGTACTGCATGGACAATGGGCCCCTGACCTTATGATCCAAACCCTACTTGCATGATTTTTAAGGTTTCAACAAATCTGGAAGCATTGATTCCAATTTTTAAAGGTCTTTCAGCTACAGGTTCTGGTCCAGATTGGAAGAGGAATTGATGAAAAAACCCTCATGTGCCTTCTTATGAGATTTTTAGTAGTGTCACAGATTCAAGTATTGGATAGTCCAGATAACTCTCAGAGAAACATTGGTTCTTTACCTATGTTGGTAAAAACATTGGTTTTTAGCCCAAAGCTCCATCTCTACTTGTTATATGAGAAGTTATATCTTGGGGTATATAAGAATATAAGTGCTGTGTACTGGCTTAGACCAATGGTCCATCTAACCCCATGGCAAGTAGTAGATGGATACATCTAATCTAATCTATCCTCTGTCATTCTATCATCCATGGTAAATACCTCATGGCTGTAGCTTGTATTATCCCATGGTAACTTGGGTATAGTGGCAGCATGAGACTGCTTTTAAAAGTTAAGCTGATGTGCATATTTGATGTTACAAGTTTTTACTTCAAAGAAAAGAAATATCTGGTCATTTCTAATTGGAAAATGGTTGCGAAAGCTTCTTCAAGCAATATTCAAGAGTTTAATGTAAATCAAAGAGAAAGCTTTGAGATTCTGAATATCAGGGCCTCTGAGTAGGCATGCCTGACTGGGCCAAGCACCTGAGTCATCAGATCTGCTCCTGATCCATGGTTAATATGCTTGTCCCAGTGTTCTGCAACCGAATTGGCTGTTGCAAGTGCCATTTACCCCTTATAAGTATACCTGCAGCCTCAGGCTGCAGGCATGTCCTTACACAACCTCAGTCTGTTCTGGCAAGCCTTGTGTTCACTGCTCTCTGGTTCTCCTGGCTCCTGACTTGGCTTTGGTCTTCTGTGACCCTGATTTTGGATTTCCCTCGAACATCAGTGCTGGCCCTGCTCTCTCTGGTTTCCCCAGCATCCTGACTCAGCTCAGCTTCCTCGACTCTGACCTTGGATCTTCCCTGGACCTGGGCACAGGTTCTCTGACTGCTGGCTCCTGACCTCATCTTACATCTCAGACTGTGTCTCCTGGATCTCCTCTTTTGGCTCAGATATAGGGTGGTCATCAAAGAGCACATTCTGGCTTTCTGCTACTCTGTCCTCTGTTGATATGAAACCCGACACCATTATGTTCTCTATTTTTCTCTTCAAGAGGACATAAAGTCATCTGGTCATTTGGTATTTTTCTCTTTAGGAGGAAAATAGAGGACATAAAGGCATCAGGTTACTTATCAGTAGAGGACAGAGGACAACTGAACTGTCTTCTATGGTAGCCACCCTACTCAGATAGCCTGTTCTCTTGCCCTGCTGACCCCCAGGTTGCTCCTAGTTGCCTATTGAAGGCTTGGCGACATATGTCCTGGCCAAACCCTCACAAAGAAGCATGCATATCACTTCTGCAAAACCAGATGACTGCCCATAAACAAGGCTTGGGGCCAAATCCTCCGCTGTTACAAACTAACAACTCTACTTTCTTTAGTAGAGCTGCCTCAGTTTAAAACAGCTGCAAATTTGGGGTAACATTCTGATTCCATTAATGTCAATGGGATTTTTTCTATTTACTTCTATGCTATTCCAGGCCCTACTGTTTCTTGGAGTAAATACTAATCCTTGATAAATTGTAGGTCAGATTCAGTGATAATATAAATATTGAGGCAGTGTACATCTTGATAAGTAAATGTCAATGGGGCATCTACACATGCAATTAATGTGCATGAATAAACTCTGGAGTGCCTTGGGCTGATAGGCTGACCCCCAGGACTCCTGCTAGCCCAGCTTTCTCTGACCAGGCTCCACACACTGTGATGGGCTAGCTGGTGCACAAGTGTGCTTCAGCACAGCGCTAAGTCGGTGGTGAAGAACCCTTGTGCCCCAGCCAGGTGGTCTGTTGCTGTCTACATGTGTAGTGTGGCACACAAAATAACACTGCTGCAGGTTAGTGGTTGTGTTTAGCCAGACTACCCTGCAGCAGTGTTTATTTGTCTACTGTGACCTAATAGGGTCGCATGTGTAGACGGCAATGTTTTACAATGGAGCTAATTAGTCAGCTCTGCAATAGACATCTTGTGTAGATGCACCCAATATGTAGGTTTGTGATGTTTATAAAATGAAGTGGGGGATCAGCTACCTCTTACAGTTTCTTAGGTCCTCCAGCTGGCACTGACAAACTCACCCTTTCAGTCCCTTGATTGAAGGGGACCTTCTTTCTCATGCCAATTACTAGAGAAAGTTATAGAATCATTCAAGCTCCTGGCTAGTCTAGGTATAGCTATGGCGTCCATCACTGGCCTATAGGAGCACATTTCTGTATTTGGGGCTGCATGTCAGGAATGTTGCAATGACAACACTCAGCACTTCACATATAAGAGATATACAAACAAAAGAGATATTTTAGGCATGTCTATGCTGCCTCCATGCCACACCTGGGAGTGATGCTGTGAAGCATGCTGCACCCACTTGTACCTGCACATGTCCTAACTGAAAATGAGGCAAGGTAGTCACCCTGAAGTGGACCTGAGTGCATGCCCAGAGCTGCTCTAAGGCAGTCTGCCTTGGGTGTGCTTACTGGCATGCTCTTAACAGTGCTCTAAGGCAGCTATGTTGCCTCATCACTAGAATCTGGCACTCAGTGGGTGGAAACAAGTAGACAGCAGTGCTCCTGGGTGGTACTGACATGTCATAAGCTATTAAACCTCACAACAGTCCAGTGAGTTGGCAGGCAAATATTATTGTTCCCTTTTTACAGATATATGTATTAAAGCTAGGAGGTTAAGGGAAGAAATAAGTCACTATTGGGATGTAGAAGGTTCAGGAATTCTGCTGTTAGCTATCTGTGTAAGCTGTTAGGTGTCCGTGTTAGCTGTTGAGCTTATAAGGCCCCATTGACACAATGTCTAAGTGCCTCTCATTCTTTAGCCTATGTATCCTCATAACACCCTTGTAAAATGAGGTAATATCATCCTCATTTTGTACATGGGCAACTGAAGTGCAGCAAAATTAAATGAGGTGCCCATGGTCAAAGAGAGAATTTGTGACAGAACAGGGGTGCTTGTACTGCAGCTGCAGCTCAGGCAGGCAAGCAGGCTCTGGCAGGGGGAAAATAAAGATCAGGCTCCTTGCTGCTTTTTTTTCTTCTTTAGCCAAGCCTGCCTGCATGAGCTGCCTCCAGGTCGTACAGTCCTTGAGCTGCACAGGGCCCAGTGCTTTCCTCCGTGGCTGCAGCACCCCCCCCGGGATCACCTGGGCTGGGAGCCAGCAGGTGGGTGCTGCCTGGGGGCACCACCATCACAGAGGAAAGCAACCAGGGTCCCCCATAGCTCAGAGGCTGTATGATTGATGGCAGCTCACCTCCCCCTCCCCACCATGGGAGAGGCAGGTTAGCTCCAGCACCCCTGAACCCTTCCCGCTGCCTTCCTGCTGCCTGGGACCACACGGGAACAACTTGCTTGCCCCTGGGGCAGAGCAGCAAGGTAGCAGGAGGGTGGCTGGGTGTGCTGGTGGCAGGGTTGGTGCACAGGGTGCTGGAAGCCTGCCAAGCCCAAGCTTCCCTGAGCATGTCAGCTTCCAGCGTCCTGTGTATTGTTGCACTTCGCTAGGAAGGAAACTAAAACATCTTGGCGGTGTTTTCTTTTGCTACGTTACAAAGTCATTTAAAGCGGAATACACCGTCGAACGTGCAACCAGCAAAGCCATTAAAGTAGAATACGCTGCCAAATGTGTAAACAGAAACACTATTAAAGTGGGGCAAAAGGGCATTTAAGCTGCTTTAAAGGCCAATTTTGTTGTGTGTACAAAGGCCCCAGGAATCTGAACTTGAATCTCCTTAGAGGAATGACCATATTGGATGATACCTGAGATCCAATGGCAGAGATTGTACTACTTCTCTAGGCAGCTTGTTCCATTGTCCTACATTTCTTATAATTATGAAGTTGTTTTCTTTGATTTAATTTGAATCTGTTTTGATTCTGCTTAAATCTTTTTTTGTATGCTGCCCTCTGTGGCAAGGGAGAACAGTTGTTCTCTCTCCTCTTTACAGCAGACTTTCATAGATTTGAAAACTGCTACCATATCCCCCTTCATCTCTTTTTCTCTGCACTCTGAGACTCACTCAGTCTTTCCCTGTAAGCTTTGCTTTCCAGCCTTTTTGTCATCTTTGCCACAAGCCTCTGGATCCTCTATAGTTTCTCTATATCCTTCTCAAAATGCGTTGGCTGTAACTGTATATATATTACTCTAGCGGAGGTCTAATGTGTTGAGCAGTGTGACTGTCTCCGCCTGTATCTTGCATGCACTACTTCTGTCAATGTAATCCCATGTTTTATTTGCTTTTTTGGTGACATTGGATTGCTGCCACATATTGAGTTTAGATCTTGTGACCACAGGCGTAACAGCTGGGGTTTGTGCCCTTGCTGACAGGGGCCAGGCTAGTTCCAGAAGCTGCTGGCTCATTACCCTAAGTGGGGCTATTTACACTACTGTTTGTGACCTACCATAATCCTCAGACTTGACTGGCAGTGCTATCATCTATCCTTATGATATATATGCACACATGCCACCAAACCTTAAGAGCAAGCTCTCAATTATTGTATCCAAGTCACTAAGAAGCAGGTGAACTAGCATTGGAGCCTCCTTAACATCTGGCCTTTTATCATCTATCCATTTCTAATTATTCTTTGCATGTTATTGTTCAATGACTTATGTATCCACCTAACTGTAATTCTATCTAGCCCACAATTTTCCAGTTCACTTATGTGAATGTTATGTGGGACTGCATGCTTCAAAGAAAGATGTCAAAGCTACAGAAAAGACTGATGTGAGATTAAACTGTCCCCATACACTGGATCTCAACCCTCTCCTCAATAGTGAGAGCTCAGTTTAAAGCTTGGAGTATTGTTTTAAGATCAATTCCAGAAATAATTTCCAATAACCATTTCAATACTAAATATTCTTGTTGGAATATTCTTGTTCACCTGTCCAGTTCTTTTATGGAGCTTGGTAAATTCTTGTTTGCAAAGATTTCCTTTGTGGCAGTTAATTCTACAGTGCAACTATATGTCATGAAAAAAGTATTTCTATCAGTTTTTAATTTGCTATTTTAAAAATGTCCTTGCCTTTTCATTATAAGACAAGGAAAACAGCAGTTTTCAACTTTCAGGCATGTGCTGGAACCATTATTCCTTTCTGTCCACATCACAGCTGCACCTTAATTTGAACATGGATAGCACTGGGAATCAGGAGTATTGAGTTCTAATTCTAGCTCTCACACAGGCCCCCTCTGTAGCCCAAGGCAACTCATATTACCTTTTTGCCTTGCTATATCCATTTGTGAAATGAAGATTATCATACTGAATTATCTGACAAGGATATAGAGAGGATTAATTAGTTAGTTAAAACAATTAGAAGATAAGTGTATATTGCAACTGCTATTTTGCATTTTTTCATATCCTAAATACCCTTTTAGAACTTAGTCTCGGTTTACCTTCTATTCTTTGTTCATGCACCAGATGGCGCTGCATTGCAGGTTTATTTATAACAGGGATTGTAATTTGTTTAATACTTTATATAAATGAGCATGTGAAATTTATAATCATTCAGTTCTACTTCCAGAGGAATCTATTCAGAAAACAGATTTGGTAAAGCAAGTGAAATTATTTCATACAGTATTTTTCCTGCCTCTGATTTTCACATGGACTCTCATTCAGCAAATTTTCCTTCCTCCAAATGGAAGTTGATCCTCAGTGCAGAACAAGTGGCCCTAATCTATCTGGAAGCACTTTTCATGGAGGTCAGAACAAAAAGCATTGCTATATTATATTTCAATTGTGGAAACAGAAGAATAGGAAATGTTAACTGATTTGTCTTTGTGTTTTGAGGTTATATAGTAGGACAATAGCAGGAGTTGCAGGGGAGAGGAAAAACGAAAATAGTTTTTGGATTCACTCTCCTATTCTGGATGATGTTTTTGCCAGTCTAGGCAAATTCATTTACCATTCCCATAGGAAAAAAGACGGAAGAAAGAGCTTTTAAACCCAGGTTGTAATTGTTATATCGTTATATTCCTTACCTTGGGACCCTATTGCAGATAATGCAGAATAATACATACTTTGAATACATGTTTTGAATTGTCAGACTGATTAAATTAAATCGTATCCCTTGCATTCTTATCCTATTTACATTTTGTAATATAAAATGATTCTCCCTATTCAACATTTAATTTGGTGTTAGGTTCTATTGTTTTCATAGGATATTTTGGATGCTGCTGTTCTGAAATGGCTTGAGAGGCACCTGGCTTTAAGTATCACCCTTTCTACTGCTGAGCAGAGGAACAATAGAAAGAATGAAATGTATCTATTTGAAACTTCCAGTGCATGTGACACATTACTCAGGATATCACCAAGATTACACATAACTAAGTTTACACTGCAGCACCCCTCAGCTCAATCTGCATCCAGCATAGATATGACTTTAAGAACCTTGGTGTAAGGGTTGGAGAATGAATCCTTGGAGTTTTGGCAAGTTGCGTGTTCATCCGTGAATATTACAAAGTGCTTCTTTCCTGAGACTATCACTCTGCCAGGTCACCCCTCACACTCTTACATGATGGCACTGAAAAATGAATGATCATATTCTGCTAGAAATACAATGACTAATGAGGCACTCCAGGTGGGTTGGAAATCTGGACTCTGATTGCCTGCTGTAGCAACAGTTAAGAAATGTCCTCATCCCAGGTTAGGATTCAAGATTTCAAAGCTGCCTGCATAGGAAATTTCTGACTTTGGAGAGAGATTGCTATGCTTGAAGGTACTTAAAGACTTGCTCTACAAGGGTGTTGCTGAACTGTTGACACACAGTAGAACTTCTTGCTGGCTGGGTGCTTTCTGGAATTCAAGGTTCTCCACCTAATGTTGTCTGCAAGTTGCCTGATGCTAACAGAATCTAAGGTTAACTCATTGCATTAATGAAATGTTGGTTTTGGGTTAGAATTAGGGATGCACTTTATTCTGAGCAGATTGCAGACATGACTATGTGATGGAACATCTTCAGCTCTGTGTGGGACAAACTCTGCTCCATATGTGCAAAAAATGGAACTTATGTAGGGGTGTTGATTGGTTTTTGCTGAGGTGAAGCAAAATCCTAGCCGGATACATGGGTAATTTGTGCCACCTTGGTTAGGGGGTCATGTGCCGCCCCCCCACCCCCAACCCAAGCAACCAGTCAACACCTGCGGGGTGTGGGGGAATTCCCTGCCCTGTGGCCAATTTCTCCGACTGGTCCCCCATGGCATATCACCCCAGCTGGCACTCACAGGGAGAGCATCGGTGCTCCTGCCTGCCCCCTCTTCCCGTTGCCTAAGCATGGCCAGTCAGGGTGCACCAGCACTCTCATGGGGTGCATGTGCACCCCATATGCATCACCACTGAATAGCCCAGACCTGGTACCTGTCTGTGGGAAACACTCTGCCTTATGCAGGTTCAATGCACTCTGAACCTTGGAAAATTGCCTCACTTCCCCACTTAGATTTCATAGATATTATGGCTGGAAGGGACCTTGGAAGATCATCGAGTCCAGCCACCCACCTGAAGGGCAGGAAGTCCTTAGGATCCCAGCAAAATAAGTATCCAATTTTCTCTTGAAGGTGTTCAATGTAGGTGCTTGAACCACGTCCAATGACAGTCTATTTCAGATTCCAGACCCTGGGGGCTCAGACAGTAAAGAAATTCTTTCTTATGTCCAGCCTGAAATGGTCTTGCAGTAGTTTATAACCATTCGACTTCATCATCTCTTGGGGCGCTCTGGTGATCAAACATTTGCCCAGATACTGATGGTTACCCCTGATAAAACTTATAGGTGGCCATCAGATCACCCCTGAGCCTGCGCTTTTCCAGGCTAAAGAGCCCCTTAGCGCTCAGCCTGTCATCGTAACGTCTATTTTCCTGACCTCTGATCATGTATATGACTCTTCTCTGGACTCTCTCAAGCTTCTCCACATCCTTTTGAATTGTGGGGCCCAAAACTGGACACAGTACTCCAGCTGTGGCCTCACCAAGGCTGAGTACAAGGGGAGAATAACATCTTGGGATTTGCTTGACAAGCATCTGTGGATGCAAGTCAGTGTTTTGGTTGCTTTACTAGCTGCAGCATCACACTGAAGGCTCACGTTCATCTTGTGGTCAGTGATGATCCCCAAATCTCTTTCTTCTGTAGTGCTAGCCGGCGTAGCGCTGCCGAGCCTATAGGGATACTGCCGGTTTTTCCTCTCAAGGTGGAGAACCTTTCATTTTTCAGTGTTAAACACCATCAGGTTCTCATCCGCCCACTTGCTGAGCCTATCCAACTCAGCCTGGATCGCTCTCCTGTCTTCAGGTGTGGATGCTTTGCCCCAAAGTTTGGCGTCATTGGCAAACTTGGCACCATGACAATTGACTTCCATCCATTACCACCCTCTGGGTCTGACCACAGAGCCAATTTCCCAGCCAGTGGATTGTGGTGTACCCAAGGCCACAATTGGCCAGTTTCGTCAAGAGGTGATCATGGGATACCAAGTCGAAGGCTTTTTTGAAGTCAAGATATATGACCTCAATCTCTTGTCCAGGTGACAAGTCAACTGGTCGTAAAAGGAAATGAGATTGGTGCCCGAAGACTGGAAGAAGGCCAATGTGGTGCCTATCTTCAAGAAAGGAAGGTAAGTGGATCCAGCAAATTATAGGCCCATCAGCCTGACCTCTATCCCAGGGAAGCTCTTAGAAAAGTTTATATAAGAGGCCATCCTTAATGGACTGGCCAACGCCAACATCCTGAGGGATAGCCAGCATGGGTTTGTTGCAGGTAGGTCTTGTTTCACCAGAGCGCCAGGAGTTCTCAAAGATCCATGCCAGGGGCTGAGCTATGATGCTCACCAGCTTCTTGAGTACCATGGGGTGTAGATTGTCAGGGTCAGCTGACCTGAAGGTATCCAGCCTCTCAAGGTGTTCCTTCATGAGGTTAGCTTTGATGGAGGGCAGGGGATCTCCCCCACCTGGACCTCCCTGTCCTGTAGTGGGCATGGGCATCCCATGGGAGTGATGAAAAACCGACACAAACTACCCATTTTATAGGTTGGCTTTTTCTTGGGTGTCAGTTGTCCCATCTGGTTTAGCAGGGGTCCAATGTTTCTTTTCTTCCTGCTCCCCACATATCTGAAAAAGGACTTTTTATTGTCATTGATACTCGAAGCTGGTTGGAGTTCAGTTTCAGCCTTGGCTTTCCTGGTTTGCTCCCTGCAGGACTGGACCAGTGCAAAATATTTCTCCTTGGAAGTGAATCACACCCTCCATCCTTTGTAGGCCTTTGTTTTTAGCCTCAGGAGATCCACTAGTTTCCTGGAGAGCTGTACCCTCTTGCTGCCTTTCCTCTGAAATGGAATACAATTAGCTTGTGCATTGAGGATTGCTCCCTTGAGGAGCAAACACTCTTCCTGAGCTCCCCTTCCCTTGGGGTCGTGGTCCCTTAGGGCCTCACTGACAAGCCTCCTGAGCTTGTCAAAGTTGGCTTTCCTGAAGTCAAGGACTTCAGTGTTGCTGATGGACTTGCCAGCTTTACAGCGGATGGTGAAGGTGATCACCTCATGGTTGCTGTCACCCAGCTTCCCATCGATCACTAGGTCGCCAGTTAGATCATCCCCAGTAGCCAGTACCAGGTCGAGCAGCGCTTATCTCTTGTTGGTCCATAGACTTCTTTTATATCAATGTCCCTGATCTTGAGCAGATTTGTAATTCTTGAGATCTAAATAGCTGCCCTTTGGGACATTCCCCAAGTCTCATGTCCTTATACACTAAGAAAACCAGTACAAACAGTATTAGAGGAGGAGGCCTAGTATGAGCACAGTCCAATGAGGCTGGAACTCAGAAACACAGACATTTTGTGTGGCTCTGAGCAGTCTCTTGGGACTGGACCATGATATGCAGCTACATGTCATGAGCTAGAACACATTGCTGGCTAGTCAGACATTGGGTCCCAAAGTCCCACTCATCAGTATCTGTCTCCAGTCTCACTCATCGGTTTCTGATGCCTTTGGGCTGTCAAGAAGGGTGGTGTAATTTGTGAACTGCATGTTACTCTGTTCCTGGAATAGCAAGGAAATTAGTAGAGGAATCGTGATTAAAAGAGCTGTGTGACTGCTAAGCCACCATTTAGGACTGCTCCTGAAGTATACATCACCTTTGCTCAGGGTTGTGCCTAAAGGAGTAAGCTAGGTCTTCAGTTCTGGACATCAGTTTTCTTATATTCAAAGTTGGGTATACTATTTACTGTGTAGGAGTGTCCTTAAGATTAAAAATGTAATCATGCTCAAAGTGAAGCTAATGGGGAAACTCCCTTTTATTAAATGGAAACAGAATTGGTCAATAATAATTGAGTTGAAGAATGTGATGTACTTTGAAGAAACAAAGCATTGCATGAAAGCTCTGTTTACAAGAGCAGTGTTGTTGATAGCAGAAAAAGAATTCTCTGAAAAAGAAGAAAAAAAATCCCAGGGAGAAAGCATTTTGTCCTTTTAAAATAATGCATTTGTTCTTAAAGAAATAGAAAAGCATCATAAGCTTTACTGTGTTTTCAAATATATGGACACACACTGCCGCCCATCATAAAAAACATTACTTGAGCAGGGAACCTCAAACACTGATTTCCCAGAGTTTATTTAAGAAGCCCCTAAATAAACTTGGAGTCAATCACATTTATTCCAGAAAGATACTTGAAAACACACAGCAACAGTACTTACAATCTAAAAATGACTGGGGGCCAATAAAGTATAGTCACAACTAAATTATGTCTTGGACTCAAGAAGATCCATACCATTAATTGGATGTAGGCCCTTTGACCTTTTTGCAGGAAGCAAACTCAAAGTATAATAATTTTTGTGAAAATGAGCTCTCTCTACTTCCAGTAATATTTCTGGTCTTTGAAAGAGCCCTGACTTTTCATTCAAATGGCTTTGATGATCTTTGCCCTAATTTTTCAGTGCTGGTAATACACAGGTATAAGAAGAATAGAAGAAAGTGGTAATGTGACTGCTGCATTCAAAGAAGTCAATTCCACTCTCATCATATCAATGACTTAAAATACCTAGATATCAAACATTACTCATGCATTGTAACAGAGGTAAAATTTTGTTGCACAAAGGATTCACAGCTGGAGATCCACGTTTACATTTAAAACATCTGTAGATGTGCATTAGGAGGTGGGAGTGAACTGAAGTCTGTATTAAATAAAGTCAACTGTTACAGAAGACAAATAAATATTATTTTAAATTATGCTTACAGTTTTCAGGATTTTCATTCTTTAGGGACATGTCAAAGGGCTCTGGAAGAAGCCCACTGTGTTTGAGAAATAATTTAAGGATTAATCCTATATAGGTTTTTTTACTTCTTTGGGACAAGCAAACACAAATCAATAAGGACTTCACTAATTTTGTGTGGGTAGAACAGAAAGCTCAGTTTAGTTTTTATAAGTATAGGCCTTCATTCTGAAAGGTGACTACTGATTTTGTGTGCCTTGGTTTTGTGCCCTAAACCCAAGATACCTTTGGTAAGCCTAATTTTCAGAAAGGTGTACCCACTGGCAGAAAATCAAAAGGCTTATCAAACTGGACACCAAAACTAGTGGTCACTGAACATCGAGATTCCAGTGATTAGATTGTATATGTGATGACTGCTCTCTTGACTGAAACAGGAGGGATCAGACATGAGGAAAATGTTTATGTGATTCCAGAACTAAACACATAAACTGCTACAGTGCGTGCAAAGGTTCAGGGTCCCATAGCTGCGGATTGTAATTACTGCTGCCTTTGTGACCCAGGTACAGGGTATGCTTAATGGGTGAATGTCATAAACTTTTGGCCCTATTGTAGTTTAGCTAGACTTACTGATTGCAAGCCATATATGAAATAATGGTGGTTTTCACAAATTCATCAGAGGAACTGCAATTGTTTTTAAAAAGAACCAATTTAACATTTAGGCACCTGTGGAATAGACAGGTAGTAGGCAATCACTCAAGCTTCAACTAGCTGTCAATGGTTGTTTGTAAGTGTGGTCAACAAGATGTTGACTGTATGGTTGAATGCTTTATTTGAAGTAAAGATGTGTGATCTTTGAATGAAAATATTAATGATGTGACAAAAATTTTGAAAAACTCTCATTTCAATAGTAGCTATGGTTAAAGTCAAGTACTAACAGGCTAGATGCCCAGCAGAGCTTCAAGGAACGTAATATTATGGATATTTGTTGCAAAAATAGAAAACAGGAAAAGCAGCAAATCTGTTAATCCACTCACCTTTTCTTTTAACCCAGATTTGCATGGTGATGAGGTATTCTCTATAATTATGAAAGCTAGTGATTTTCTTAATCAAATTAAAACTTTCTTTTTGTAGTTTTATGCATTCTTTTTAAGTACAGATGATAAGTTATAATCAAAAGACAATTTCCTTTTAACCTAAATCCCATTTCAAAAGTATCATACATAGGCTAACCAAACTCTACTATTAGGTAGAATAAGTAAAGGAAAAGTTTTAACTATAATTGCTAGTTGAATGCTGAATTCAAAGAACATCCATTTTTTGTAGTGTTAACTCATGCAGATCATTCTAATGACACATTCCAGTGACTTCTGAATGCTACATGCCTTAAATAATATTTATATATAGCACATTCCCCCTAAAAAGCATATATCAAAAGAATGTTAATGAGGTTAGAAAGTCAAACATTTCAGGTTAGGAAATGCCAGAGTCAGTAGCATAACTAAAGGCAGCCAACCAGGGTACCAGCCCTGGGCACCGTTTTTGTGGGAGCACAGGGATGTTGACTGTCATGGCTGCCACCACTAGCCTGGCCACTGTTCCTGGCTTGAAGCTCTGGTGTACCACTGGTCAGAATTATGGTCATGTCAGCAACCTCAATTTGGTGCTCTTGGGTATGTAATGTGATGCAAGCTTTAAAGATGTGATCCCATGCTATATTTTTTTTCTAAAGATCATCTGCCTCATTCAGTGCACAGACTGGACAGTCCACCCTTAATGAACTGCTTTCCAATGGCATGTTGTCTCTTCATTCTTCAATGTGTGGCCTCAGGCCTTATTTTATACCTCTACCTAGTTTACCTTGCTTTGAATGTAG
The DNA here is from genome assembly GCA_030014935.1 of Caiman crocodilus. Classification (NCBI taxonomy): domain Eukaryota; kingdom Metazoa; phylum Chordata; order Crocodylia; family Alligatoridae; genus Caiman; species Caiman crocodilus. The sequence continues at coordinate 248,555,752 of JAGPOW010000261.1, forward strand.
AATTATTCATTTCCTCATGGCACTTAGCACTTATTCCTATGTGATGCAGAATAGTATGATCCCCATTTAACAGACTGGGAGCTGGGATACAAATGCCATGCCCACATGAGTGTGGGCATTTGTTTCCCCAGGGACAAGAAGCAGCAGCACACCTTGTGCTGCTGCTTCTAGTCCCCAGGGAATGCCTGTACCACACATCCCCTGGCATGTGGCAGGTTAACATGGGTGAGGTAGGGGAAACTGGGGCCAGCAACTATGCTGGCCCCAGCAGCATTACCTGATATCTTGACAACCTCAAGGAACTGTAGCTGTGGTGATCCTGCTGGCACCTGGCTGATAGCTGGAGCATGGCTCCAGCTGGCCAGGCTCCCGTTTTAGGTGATGTGCACTGGGCCTGCGTGTACTGCCCCACTTCTTTTTTGTGCGGGATTTTTGACCCTGGAGGGGGTTTTTTTGATCTCCTGAAGTCAACCTCCCTCCTCCCCCTCCTCTGCACCCCCGCTCCCCGCCACCTTGCAGTGCAGGGAACACCTGAATGTGTAGTGTGGTGTACGGCATGCTAGAATGTGGTCCCTATTTTCAAGGAGGGGAGGAAGGAGGATCCAAGCAACTACAGGCCAGTCAGTCTCACCTACATCCCTGGTAAAGTCTTTGCAAAGATTATTAAGGCTCATATATATGAGAGCCCAGCAGGAAAAATTATGCTGAGGGGAAACCAGCATGGGTTTGTAGCAGGTAGATCATGCCTAACTAATCTAGTCTCTTTTTA